>CM038671.1:865266138-865887996 GCA_021605145.1 Aegilops bicornis | reverse complement strand
CCCACACAAAACATTGAGTTGCACGGCTGAGGAACATCATCATCATATAATTTTTCCCCTTGTGCTAGTGAGAAATAAGAAAAACTAAACCCCACATAGTAAGCATTCCCTGAGATTTTGGCAGCAGCGATAGGTAATTCGTACACGCATAGATTTCCCCGTAACAAAGAATAAGAAATGGCGGCAAGGAGCATAGTAATCATAACTAGGCCCCTAATGGATCCAAAAGAGTTAATTAAGCTACTAAGGTATTACTTAGCATGCAGCAGGACAACAAAGCAACGATCCTCTCATCAGAAATCAGAAGGAGCAGCTACTGCAAGCATCAACAATGGCGGCCTCAGCTTGGTCGAAGCTCGCCCTTCTTCTCTGCTACTTTGGGCTGAAGGCCTTCGTTTTCGGCATTGTTGCCGAAAATAAAAAGGTTAATTGTTCCTCATGTTCATCTGGTTCATTCGTTCGCTTGTGTTGATTATTAGGTTATTATTTCGAAAGTACTAAACCTACGGGATGCCTCTATCGGTTGCAGCCTCAGTTCGGAACTGCTACTGTCATTGGAGATGGTTATGTCATGTGCGAGTTCTCACGTCTCAGCGTGATCATGGGGATCCTCTCGGTGATCTCGCTGCTAATCACCATCCTCATCGGCCACCGTGCCGTCTTCTACCCCTACCCTACCAACAAGACCAGCCAGCAACCTGAAACAGTTCCTCGCCGAGCTCTGCTTCGAAGCACCATCCTCATAGTCTTCTTCATCATCGCCGAGTAACTAAATGAACCCCTTTATTTAGCTCGCTATCCAAGTACTCCCTCGGTAAACTAATATAGTGTTGTTTAAATCTCTAAATCGTTCAGATCACTACTTCATTGATCTGAACGATCTTATATTAACGATCCTACATATTAGTTTACAGAGGGAGTAATTAATTAAGGTCGTTCATCAATGATTTGTTTTGTCAAGTAACTAATTACCATTTCTCGATGGGATTAATCATGAAATAGGTTGGTCTCGGTTTCGGCTTTGGTGATGCTGGTGGGAGCGACCAAGACGCAGGCGGCCAACCTCCGGTATCAGCTGCCAATGCAACCTGACGGCACCATGAGCTGCCCGTCAAACACGGACAAGATGGACGGCCACTTCGGTGGAGGCGCCTTGCTGGCCCTTGATGCCGCGCTCATCTGGTTCGTCTGCCAGCTGCTCGCGCTCGAGGCCCGGGCTAACTACCTCGACCGTCTCCCCGGGGATGATGAGGACCATGACGACAACAACAAGAAACATGACGGCGACATTGTAGCCTCCGAGGACCACAGTCAGCTAGCATAATGGCGACTGTCAGACAGTGCCACCTTGTCCACCATGAGTCAAAACCATGCCATGTTGTAATGAAGCCATTTAAACAGGGTGGAAAGACATAAAACCTATACCGGCATTGCAATGACAAAACTATACTCATCTTTGTTAGAAAGCACTTTGCTAGTTATGTACTGAATAATTTGTCAACAGCCCATGGAACAACCGTTAGTTAAATGGGCGACTAGTGGGGTAGTTTTACTCACCCACGCCTATGTTTCTCATGTTATTAGTGCCAAAGGACGTTAATGTAGATTTCAACAAAGGATAGATTTTATTAGCTCAAAATGGAGCATCAAGTGTATACGAACACTATTAGCACACACTGGCCTATGCACAGCTAAGATGCAGACGGACAACACCAATACACACACACAAAATATGCCGACAACTAGCAAAGTCACACAAGACTTAACCAGTCATGGCTGGACTTCTGACGTCCCACTCCTTCATCACTTGATTAACCACTAAATATGAGTCGCTGTAAACCATGAGGCGACGGACGCCGAGTGAAATGGACATACGCAACCCATACAACAGTGCTTCGTATTCTACTTCATTGTTGGAAGAATCAAAGTGAATCTGGAGCACATATCTGAGCTTATCTCCTCGGGGGGAAACCAATACTACCCCAGCACCAGAACCATTCAGCATCTTGGAACCATCAAAGAACATAGTCCAGTGCTCCAAGTGAACTTGAGTCGGTAACTGTTGTTCAATCCACTCGGCGATGAAATCTGCTATTGCTTGGGACTTGATGGCTTTCTTTGCCTCGAACTTGATATCAAGGGGAAGGAGTTCAATCGCCCATTTCGCCACTCGACCCGATTGCATCTCTGTTGTGCAGAATCTCTACGATAATGGGCGTCATTGGCTATAATGGAATGATCGAGAGAAGTAATGAGCAACCTTCTTCGGGTCATATAAATCCCATAAACAAGCTTACGATAATGAGGGTATCTTTGATTTGATGGGGTCAATACTTGAAAAGATAATATACTTGGGTGCTGAACTTTGAAGGCCTTTCCTTCCTCTTCCCGCCGGCGTAAGTACTGCATCGACGACTTGTCCTGTGGCTGCAATGTAGAGAAGCAACGGCTCCTTGCTGATTGGGGTAGCAAGCACCGGCTGGGTGGAGAGCGAGCTTTGAGCTCCGCAAAACGCTGCATCAGCCTTCAGAGTCCACTCGAACTTGTCCGACTTCTTCATCGATCGGTAAAGAGGCAATGCCTTTTCACCGAGGCGAGAGATGAATCGACTTAAAGCGGCCAAGCATCCAAGATGGCTTCTGGACATCGTGCACACGCACGTAGGCGTCTCATTCGGAGTATAGTGCCAACTTTTTTGGGTTGGCGTCGATTCCTCCTTCGAAACGAAAACCGAGTAACTTTACTGCCAGGGAACTCCGAATGTGCACTTTGATGGATTAAGCTTGATATCATACCTCCTGAGATTGGCAAATGTTTCAGCAAGGCCAGTCAACAGGTTGGAACCTTTCCGTGACTTGACCACAATGTCATCCATGTATGCTTGCACATTCCGATTGATTTGAGCGAGCAAACACTTCTGAATCATCCTCATGAACGTGGCTCCGGCATTGTTGAGGCCGAATGGCATGGTGACATAACAGAAGCATCCGAATGGAGTGTAAAAGCTGTTTTGATCTCGTCAGGTCCATACAGACGGATCTGATGGTACCCGGAATAGGCGTCTAAGAAAGACAACCGCTCACATCCCTTGATTGAGTCGACTATTTGGTCGATCTGGGGAGAGGAAAATGATCTTCGGGTAGGCCCGATTGATATGTTTGAAGTCGATGCACATTCGCAGTGAATTGTCCTTCTTAGGGACCATGACAACATTGGCGAGCCACTCGAAGTGATAAATCTCTCGGATAAACTCTGCTGCTAAGAGCCGAGCCACTTCCTCGCCAATGGCCTTTCTCTTCTGGACGGCGGACCGTCGAAGATGTTCTTTGACGAGTTTAACTTTTGAGTCGACTTCGTGAAGACGATGCTCAGCCCGATCCCTAGGAACACCCGGCATGTCGTGAGCTTCCATGCGAAGATGTCCCAGTTCTCACGGAGGAACTGGATCAGTGCTTCTTCCTATTTGGAGTCGAGTGTTGTTGAGATGTGAGTCGGAGCAGCATTGGGATCAGTCGGATTAATATGAATCGGTTTCGTCTCCCGGACGGTGAAATGTTGACTCCATGGCGGGCTTCTTGGCTCGCAACAAATCACTCGGGTCTGCTTGTTTCGGTACTCTTGCAGCTCTACCACCGCCATCGAGCATCGGCCCGATCTTAGAGCCTTTCCGAAAACACTCTTCTGCTTTCTTCCGATTGCCAGTGACAGTGATCACACCTTTGGGGCCTGGCATCTTCAATTTGAGGTACACATAACATGGTCGAGCCATGAAACGCGCATATGCCGGCCTCCCCAGGATAGTGTGATAAGTGCTCTGGAAATCCACGACCTCAAAGGTCAACTTTTCCTTACGAAAATTCTTGTAGTCACCAAAAACCACATCGAGAGCAATTTGGCCGAGTGACTCAGCCTTCTTTCCAGGAATGACTCCATGGAAGCTCATGTTGCTGGTGCTGAGTCTGGACATCGGAATGCCCATCCCTTTCAATGTTTACGCATACAATATGTTCAGAGCCACCGCCACCATCCATCAAAACCTTAGTTAGTCGAGTACCTTCGACGACTGGAGTCGACTCAACGCTAGCCTCGAGGGGTGGCTATGTGTGTCGGGTGATCGGGCCCCAGTCGAACGTGATGGCGGTCTGCGACCATTTCAGGATAATCGGGTGTCACCCGGGCGACCATATTCACTTCTCGGTTGATAACTTTCAATCGACTTTTGCTTTCAACGTCAGCAAAAATCATCAGAGTGGAATTGACCTGGGGGTATCCACCGTCACTATCTTCCTTGTCCTCAACTTTGTCCGACTCCTTCTCCTTGTCCTTGGGTTGCTTCCCCTGGAACTGCTGAATCAAGAGCCGACACTGTCGAGTGGTATGCTTTGGGTAAATGAGTTTACCCTCTTCATCTTTCTTTGTGTGAATGTGACATGGCAAGTCCAACACATCATTTCCATCTTGGTCTTTCACTTTCTTGGGGTTCCAAGGACCCTTGGGTTTCCACTTGAACTTTCACGGAGTCACGACCAAGGCTTCTCCGGGGAGCAGTAGCTCGGCTTTCCGCTTACATTTCCATTTGAGTTCCCTCCACCGGTTTCATTAGCGGCTGACTTGTACTTGCCACTCCGGAGCCGATCCTCTTCTTCACCATTGGCGTACTTGGTGGCAATCTCCATCATTCGACTCAGGGTCATGTCTACGCACGACCAATTTCAGACTCAACTCTACATTCTTAACGCCTTCCTTGAAGGCCTGGATCACCCCGATGATCAAATACATTCTCTCTTGTGTGGTGCAAAGTGATCCATCTGGGATGTAATCCCTCGTAGTTTCATTCGACTTACGCACACACGATCGCAACTCTGTCAACCCTGCTGGCCGCTTGCAAGTTCCTTCAAATGTCCCGACAAACACTCGTGCAAGATCTTCCCAAGTGTAAATGCTGCTTTGGGTGCTAACGATTCAGCCATGCTCGGCGATCCCTCCAACATAAGAGGCAGGTGTCTCATGGCCACTTCATCGCTGCCACCGCCAATCTGGACAGCCACTTTCGGTAGTCCTCAAGCAGTATCCGGCTTGGACTCACCAAAGGAACTTACTGACTCCAGTCACCAACCTAAAGTTGGGAAGAATCACCGCGGCTTTGATGACTCTGCTAAAACACTCTGGTCCTGAGACGTGTACTCTGCTGCTGATGGGTGCATTTCTGTCATGGCCTTCTCGGTTAGCTCTGTTCTGTCGACCAGACCTTGAACGATGTGGATCTCGCATCAAAGCCTGGTTCCACAGGGTCGATTGGAATCCTTCGCCCAAGGCTGTCTTTGGCGTACCGTCATCTTCTTGTCGAGGCGCATATGACCCACCCCTTGGGGGAGGAGTGGGCACTCGTCGTCGATCATCACGATCGAATCGGTCCTCATACTGATCACGCCGGCCTCCATGTCCCTCACGCCTCGAGGGCGATCTTGGGCTATGTGCCGACTGGACTGTATTCCCAGCGACGGATCTGCTGTGAATCCTGTTCCACGACTGCGATACATTTGAATTTTGATCTCCTGCTACCCGGAGCAAATCTACGTCTGGAGTAAGCCTTCTGACCTCCGATTGGGAAGGCTGAATGGACTCTGCTATCACGGGCTGCATTGCTAGATTCTGAATGGGAGTTCCGTATACCTGAGTCGGTTGTGGAAAGAGTTGACGTCGACTGGATGACGGGACCCGTTGTTGCGCTCGTTCGTCGAGCACTCGCTGGAGATTTTCCAGTCAAGTGCGCTCAGCCAAGTTGGCCAAACGCGTATCTTCTAAGGCACGGGCCTCGGGGGTTTCTCCAACGATAGGAGTGTGAAGCGCATCCATGTTCCGGCGGCGAAGCTTCTCCCTCTGTAGCAAAGTGAGAGGCTCAGGTTGGTACTCTTCGTGAGCCTGCGCAGTCTCGCCTCCTAGAACGCCTCAGTAGACACGTGGGAATCCAGGAGGACTGCATGGTCAGTCGACCATCAGAACCTCCACCTCTGGATCATCGCTATCGACTTTTCGGATGCGATCTCTCTCTGTGAGCCAGTCGATCAGATCGAGCAGACCGTAGAGAGATTCGTCGGGCTCGATTGCCGCGACTTGAGGGGTGGCCGACTGGCGGGCCACCGCGTGCCTCACCCACCGCTGAAGCCTCGACTGACCGGAGCGCTTGCGCCGGCGAGAGACTGGGAGGGAGGACGGCACAAGAGCCGACCGATATTGGGTCGACGGTTGCCGAGAGGACGCGCCATGACGGACGACGCACGCGAAAGTGCGTTGTTCCGCCGGACGGGAAGTCTTGTCGACGTCGAGTGGAGCCTCCTGCAACCAAGAGGAGTCGTCGGCGATGAACGTGAGCGCACCGAGACGGATCTCATGACCCTCAACCAAAACTCCACCTGAAACCATGATGAATGTGATCGGAAAAAACTGCAACTTCTCCAACAAGTCGCTAAGACACCCGCCCCATGGTGGGCGCCAACTGTCGTGGTTCTAAGTCTGACAGTAGAATGGGGGGTAGGTATGGAGATGCAAGATCCTAGCTATGGAGTAGTTGTATACGCAAGATGTTTACGAGTTCAGGCCCTTCTCGAAGGAAGTAACAACCCTACGTCTCGGAGCCCGGAGGCGGTCGACTGTATTATGTGCGTATGAATTACAGGGGTGCGAACCCTTTACACTGAGGAGGGGTGGCTTATATAGAGTTAGCGGACCCCTCCAGCCCTCAGTTATGTAGGGATTAAGGTACATTAAGAGAGGGAGTTACTGGTAACGTCCCACATAAAGTGCTATGATGACCATAAAGCCACTTAATGACAGACCGTTTGCGTCCAGACTGACTGTAGATCTTCTGGCGGTCGAGTGGTTGGCTGGTGGTTGAGTGTCTTCAGGTCCGTCGAGTGGAATCCTTCCAGGTCGACTGAAAGGTGTTTTCTTTAATAGGTGACTTGGGGAGGGTATCTTGGACAGGTCCATGACCCTACCCTAGGTACATGACCTCATCACCTACCGCCGGATCTTCCCTGCCGCATTGCCGACGGACTTGACGACCTCAACTATTACACGAGTGTGCGGGGAACTTGCCCAACAACGTGTTTTGCGCTCACACCACTGATGTCTACTACACAACCTTCTTCTTGTAGACGTTGTTGGGCCTGCAAGTGCACAGGTTTGTAGGACAGTAGCAAATTTCCCTCAAGTGGATGACCTAAGGTTTATCAATCCGTGGAGGCGTGGGATGAAGATGGTCTCTCTCAAGCAACCCTGCAACCAAATAACAAAGAGTCTCTTGTGTCCCCAAGACACCCAATACAATGGTAAATTGTATAGGTGCACTAGTTTGGCGAAGAGATGGTCATACAAGTGCAATATGGATAGTAGATATAGGTTTTTCTAAGCTGAAAATATAAAAATAGCAAGGTAGCTAATGATAAAAGTGAGCGTAAATGGTATTGCAATGATAGGAAACAAGGCCTAGGGTTCATACTTTCACTAGTGCAAGTTCTCTCAACAATAATAACATAAATAGATCATATAACAACCCCTCAACATGCAACAAAGAGTCACTCCAAAGCCACTAATAGCGGAGAACAAACGTAGGGATTATGGTAGGGTACGAAACCACCTCAAATTTATTCTTTCGGATCAATCTATTCAAGAGTTTGTACTAGAATAACACCTTAAGACACAAATCAACCAAAACCCTAATGTCACCTAGATACTCCATTGTCACCTCAAGTATCCGTGGGCATGATTATACGATATGCATCACACAATCTCAGATTCATCCAACCAACACATAGTACTTCAAAGAGTGCCCCAAAGTTTTTACTGAAGAGTCAAGAAAACGTGTGCCAACCCCTATGCATAGGTTCATGGGCGGAACCCGCAAGTTGGTCACCAAAACATACATCAAGTGGCACGTGACATCCCATTGTCACCACAGATAAACACGGCAAGACATACATCAAGTGTTCTCAAATAAAGACTCAATCCGATAAGATAACTTCAAGAGGGAAACTCAATTCATCACAAGAGACTAGAGGGGGGAGAAACATCATAAGATCCAACAATAATAGCAAAGATTGCGATACATCAAGATCGTGCCATAGAGAGAACACGAGAGAGAGAGATCAAACACATAGCTACTGGTACATACCCTCAGCCCCGAGGGTGAACTACTCCCTCCTCATCATGGATAGCGCCGGGATGATGAAGATGGCCACCGGAGATGGATTCCCCCTCGTGGCGGGGTGCGAACGGGCTCGAGAGGTTTTTGGTGGCTCTGAGGGCTTGCTGTGGCGGAACTCCCGATCAATCTTCTTTTTGATGGTTTTAGGGTATGTGGACCTATATAGGCGAAATAAGTCGGTCGAGGGAGCCTCAAGGGGCCCCACGAGAGGGTAGGGCGTGCCCTGTCTCGTGGCTCCCTCGATGATCCCCTGGCTTGCACTCCAAGTCTCCCAGGTCATATTCTTCCTAAAAATCACGCTCCCGAAGGTTTCATTCCGTTTGGACTCCGTTTGATATTCCTTTTCTTCGAAATACTGAAACAGGCAATAAAACAACAATATGGGATGGGCCTCCGGTTAGTAGGTTAGTCCCAAAAATGATATAAATGTGTAAAATAAAGCCCATAAACATCCAAAAGGGGTAATATAATAGCATGGAACAATCAAAAATCATAGACACGTTGGAGACGTATCAACCACCGTCACCGTCGTTGCTCGTGGACCAAAACGACAACACCGCCAAGCGATGCATCACCACCACCATCTAGCGTCTTTCAACTATATCCTCGTTCCTCACGTATCGCTTCCTTCGGGTTCAACCCCATCCCTTTAGGCAAGCTCTACCCGTTGCATGCCACTCCTTCAAGCTCACCACAATCCCCTCGGTTAGGACCTGTCTAGGCTGCTGCGGCAGATGGCTTGCCCTCTCATGCTGCATCGATGGTGGTCATAGTCCGCTTAGCCTCTTCCACCACATCGTGGCCGTTGAGATCCTCCCGCTTGCGGATCTCTGACGGCCGCCTCATATCGAAGATGGTCTTTGCGCCCAACCCACCGATGATGACTTCCTGGCGCCGTCATATGTGACATCAATAGGCTTTTCTCACGTAACGGCTGGGCCGGTGGTGGGCCGACCTCAACCCCATCCGCCTCACCGATGGAGACCAGATCGCTGACCTCGTCTACCATAGAAATGGTATGGTCTACTACCTCACTCGGTTTGGAGATCTCCATGTGCTTCGCCTATCATAGCGCTGCCGCCGAACCTATCATCCTCGAGGGCCACACATTAGCACTTCCTGTAGTGCATAACAAGTGGGTCATCTAGAGGCACGGGACAAGACCAGACCTGAATGCGTCAGCCACTATAGAGACATGGTTGTGATCTGTGGGTAGCAACCTACTATTCGGCTCCGCCACCAGTTTCGCCCCGCCATATAATACAATCTCGATTTTCACTAGTGCTAATAACATTGTGTTCTGCGATGGTAACATATACCAAATCCAGAGGAATGCAGCTTGCATCGTTAGTTTGCAGCTGCGAGGAGGGGGTCGTTACCACGTAGAACCTGACAAAATATTTGTTACGAGGTATGACCCCAGCGCCCGAACATGTTGGGATGTTGTGGCTGACTTAAGGGGACACTCGGTGTTTGTTGGGAGGAACAATGCGGTGTCGATATATGCGGAAGGTATTCCGGGACTCAAGGGTGATTACGTATGCGGGATCGGTGGGAGAGGTAGGGATTGGGGCATGGTCTATGACATGAAAACTGCTAGGTCAACACCTTGCATTCCCCTCATGGATGGTGTCGTTCTGGGGTCTCCACAAAGCACAATATGCTGGTACTTTCTAAGTGATGAATGAAAGAAGAGTTTACTAGACCTGAGCAAGGGACCATGCTTAATATGGAAAAAAGGTGTGCGTCATTGGGGCAGCTTGGCGACATAGTGATAAGGACCACCAACAACATTGGTGGAAGTGATATTGTACCGTCGATAAATGGTTTTGTTCGTGTTTTTTGTATTCAACATTCAAAGTTTATTTAATTCAAATGGAATAAATCGGCTGTCATTTGATCCTCCGTTCCCTACATTTGAAGTAATCAAGATAAATTTAACATAACATTAAACAATTGCTTCCAAAACAGCCCCTCACATAACAATTGATAAACTGGGGTATGGGTTACTATCACTCTAGCAACCTATAATCAACAAACTGATTACACAATTCCTTCCCCTAGGACTCAATACGGTGAAGTGCATGTCATGTAATTGACGTTCTCATAACACCACTAGAGGAAGAACAACACCACATATAATCAAAACATTGAATGGTAATGTACTTCACATGACTACTATCAATGAGACTTTTGGCATGTTCTCAAAAACTAATGGATCAACTCAAAAAGACGTCATATGGACAATGATCAGTAGGTATGAATATATGAAGAACTATCTGAATATAACCATATTTCACAAATAATTCTCATATGCATCAACTACAAACATGTAATCAAGACATAAAATACTCACAGGTACCAAATATGATCTTTGATACAAAGATTGAGCAAGAGCGATGATCTAGGGTTCGAAGATGAGATGGTGCTGGTGAAGATGTTCATGGTGAAGATGCTGCTGATGATAAATAGAGTGTTGGTTATCCCGATGATGAACATGCAAGGTTCTCCGGTAGAGTCTCTCCTCGAAGGGACAACAAGGGTGATGTAGAATTCCTCCGGTGATCGTTTCTCCCTCCGGAAGAGTGCCAGAAAGGGTCCCCGGATGTGATCTCTTGAGAATAAAGGCTTGCGGCAGCAAAAATAATATTTCATGGACTCCCTGATAGGTTTCATGATTTTAGAGTATTTATAGGGGACCTCGTACTCGACAATTCAGTCGACAGGGAGCTTCCCTGGCGCCCGCGAGCCAACGCTGCTGGACTGGCCCACCAACGAGCAATGCTAGCGAATTCTATTATCGCTGAAAAAACCGCCAAAAAACTGTTGTGACGATGATTCGAACTCTTATAGTCGAGTACATTCACACGTTGGGTTAACCACCTAGCCATCCTGCTTCTACTGACCTTGAGTTGTGTGAAAAATATTTATGAGCAACCTGTAGTCACGTTGTAGCAAAGTTCGTGGTTTATTTCAAAAAATGTTCACGAACATTCAGAAAATTTAAGAATTTGTTTTCAAAAGGAAAAAGTTCATCAAAATGAAAAGTTCATGTATTCAAGAAAAGTTCACGAATCCAAAAAGTAGTTCATCGATTTTCAAAAAAAGTTCCGGGATTCAAAAGTAGTTCATCAATTTTCAAAAAAAGTTCATCAGAAAAATGAAAAAGTTCACTGACTTGAAAAAAGGTTCATCGAATTTGAAAAAAGTTCATCCAAATTGAAAGAAAAGTTCATCGAATTTGAAAAAAAGTTCACAAAAATTGAAAAAAGTTCATCAAATTGGGAAGAGTTCATCAATTTTGAATAAGTTCACCGAATTTAAAAAAATTAATTGATTTTGAAAAACAGTTCATCGATTTTGAAAAGGAGTTCATCCATTTTGAAAAAAAGTTCATCCATTTTGGAAAAAGTTCATCAATCTTGAAAAATAGTTCATCGATTTTGAAAAAGAGTTCATCCATTTTGAAAAAAAGTTCATCGATTTAGAAAAAGGTTCATCGATCTTGAAAAGCAGTTCATCGATTGTGAAAGAAAGTTCACCTGTTTTGAAAAATAGTTCTTCTAAATAAGCAAAAGAAATATAAAAACCGTTCCGAAAAGAAGAACAAAGAAAAAGAACAAAAAACATAACAAAACCGTTTCCAATAAAAAGGAAAAAGAAATAGGAAAAAGGAATCGTTGTAAGATGAAAAGGTGAAGAAGCAGTAGTTTCGGCAACTAATAAGAGTTAGTGCGGTGGTTGATGCATGAGGCGAACGACCGTGAGGTCGCGGGATCGATTCCCATCCAAAACCCTCATTTTTGTCCTCTCGACAGGAAGGTAAGGAAAAAGATGGGCCAGGCCCAATTAATGCGGCTGCAGGCGCCGGTTTGCGGAAACAGCTATAACCGGCGTCTGCAGCGCTAAATAGAAAATGCCAATTTATAGAGGCGGAGTTAGGTCAAACAGAGGCTCATGGGCCACACTATGTACAAGGGCGCACCCACGCCCCCTGGTGCCTAGTGGGCCACTCCTTTGTCTTCTCGTTCCTCCCTGAAGTATCCAGGGTCTCTTATTGCCACGAAAAAATCTCCAAACATTCGTGGCATTTGGACTTTGTTTGGTACTCATATTCTGCAAAGTCAAACACAAGAAAACAAAGCAACTGGTACTGGGCACTAAGTTAGTAGGTTAGTCCAAATAAATGATGTAATGTTGCTTGTAAATGTATATAAAACATCCAAGATTGATACTTTAATAACATGGAACAATAAAAAAAATCTAGATAGATAGGTTGGAGACATATCAGTTTCACATTGCAATGAGCGAGTGTGTCGGTGTTCACACACCGGGTGTTGGCCAAAATTTAAGTGTTCATGCCACTTTAGTCCTATAGGAATATTGTAGTTTTTTGTTGGAAGAAAATATGTGATTTCTGAACAACATTAATATTTTGTAGAACCTTTGCTCCAAATTAGTTGATCTAGATTTCTTTAGATACAAATGTACCCAACACTTAAACTTGTCTGGATACATCCTTATTTAATAAAATCTGAGCTAGCTAACGCCGGACCGATGGAGTATATGTCTATTTCCAAACAATCACGATTTACCAAAAACAAATACAAAAACAAAAAGAGTAAGAAATCACGATTTACCAAGGAAAAACATTTGATTATTTTACATAATTTCCGGAAGCATTAATTAAATTGTATATTCATTTGGCGGAAGGAAATCATGACATTTGGAAGCATTAATTAAATTATATATACAACTGCTACCGCGATTTCTGCAAGCAATTTTATGCATGAACATATCAGTGGCTTAGTTAGACATTTTAAAATATTTCCATCATTGGCCAGGTCACTCATCTTCTCTGTTTGTGTTTCATTCTTTCTTTCTTAGTGTGAGCGAAAGCTCCTCGGTTTTCATTAAGAAATTCCCCAACCTCGCCAAAATCCTTGCCCCGCCATGTTGTCATGCTGGGCGTGGGCAGACCTATCGCCGGATCTTGCCTGCCGCATTGCCGACGGACTTGGCGACCTCAAGTGCTATCACGAAAAGCGAGAGGGAACTTGCTCGACAAAGCGTTTCGTGCTCATTCCCCCGTGGCTGTCGCTTCTCGTGGACCACAGGGACGACCCTACCAACCGCTGCATCACCACCACCATCGAGGTTCGTACAACTGTAGCCTCGATCCTCACGCGTCGCTCCTTCGGGGTCAAACCCACCCCTTGAGGCAAGCTCTACCCCGCCGCATGCCACTCCTTCAAGCTCACTCGGTTAGGACCTGTCTTGGCTATTGTGGCGGGTGGCTTGCCCTCTCTATCTGCATCAACGGTGGTCATAGTCTGCTTAGCCTCTTCCACCCCATCATGGTCGTTGAGATCCTCCCGCCCCGGCTGATCTCACGGCAGCCGCCATGTATCAAAGACGGTCTTTGCACCCAACCCCACCAGTGATGACTTCCTGGCCGCCGTCATATGTGACATAAATAGGCTTTTCTGCGTCACCATTGGGGCCAGGTGGTGGGCCGACCTCGACCCCATCCGCCTCACTGATGGAGATCAGATCGTCGACCTCCTCTACCATAGAAATGGTATGGTCTACTGCCTTAGTCGGTTTGGAGATCTCCATGTGCTTCGCCTACTGCGGCGCTGCCGCCGGTAACCTATCATCCTCGAGGGCCACACATTACCAGAAGTGGGTCATCTAGATGCACGGGACAAGACCAGATCTAAACATGGTTGTCATCTGTGGGAAGCAACCAACGGTTCGACTCCGCCACCAGTTACGCCCGCCATATAATACAATCTCGACTTTCACTAGTGCTAATAACATTGTGTTCTGCAATGGTAACATATACCAAATCTGGAGGAATGCAGCTTGCATGGTTAGTTTGCGCCTTCGAGGAGGGGTTGTTACCATGTAGAACATGACGAAATATTTGTTCTGAGGTATGACCCCCAACACCGACCATGTTGGGACGTTGGGAGGAACAATGAACTGTCGATATATGCGGAAGGTATTCCGGGACTAAAGGGTGATTGTGTGTACTTTGGATCGATGGAAAGGTAGGGATTGGGGCATGGTCTATGACATGAAAACTGGTAGGCCAACACATTGCATTCCTCTCATGGATGGTGTCGCCCGGGATCTCGACAAAGCACAATATGTTGGTACTTTCTAAGCGATGAATGAAAGAAGAGTTTACCAGGCCTGCGCAAGGGACCATGCTTAATATGGACAAAAGTGACGCGTCATTGGTGCCGCTTGGCGACATAGTGATAAGTGAAGGAAATATGCCCTAGAGGCAATAATAAAGTTATTATTTATTTCCTTAAATCATGATAAATGTTTATTATTCATGCTAGAATTGTATTAACCGGAAACATAATACATGTGTGAATACATAGACAAACAGATAGTCACTAGTATGCCTCTACTAGACTAGCTCATTAATCAAAGATGGTTGTGTTTCCTAACCATAGACATGTGTTGTCATTTGATTAATGAGATCACCTCATTAGGAGAATGATGTGATTGACATGACCCATTCCGTTAGCTTAGCACTTGATCGGTTAGTATATTGCTAATGCTTTCTTCATGACCTATACATGTTCTGTAACTATGAGATTATGCAACTCCGTTTACCGGAGGAACACTTTGGTACTACCAAACGTCACAACGTAATCGGGTGATTATAAAGGAGTACTACAGGTGTCTCCAAAGGTACTTGTTGGGTTGGCGATTTCGAGATTAGGTTTTGTCACTCCGATTGCTCGGAGAGGTATCTCTGGCCTTCTCGGTAATACACATCACATAAGCCTTGCAAGCATTACAACTAAAGTGTTAGTTGTGAAATGATGTATTACGGAACGAGTAAAGAGACTTACCGGTAACGAGATTGAACTAGGTATTGGATACCGACGATCAAATCTCGGGTAAGTAACATACCGATGACAAAAGGAACAACGTATGTCGTTATGCGGTTTGACCGATAAAGATCTTCGTAGAATATGTAGGAACTAATATGGGCATCCAGGTTCCGCTATTGGTTATTGACCGAGAATGGTTCTAGGTCATGTCTACATAGTTCTCGAACCCGTAGGGTCCGCACGCTTAACGCTTCGATGACAGCTTCATAATGAGTTTATAAGTTTTGATGTGCGAAGGTTGTTCGAGTCCCGGATGTGATCACGGACATGACGAGGAGTCTCGAAATGGTCGAGACATAAAGATTGATATATTGGAAGCCTATGTTTGGACTTCGGAAGGGTTCCGAATGAAAACAGGAAGTTACCGGAACACCGGGGGGGTTACCGGAACCCCCCGGGGGGAATATGGGCCTTAATGGGCCACAAGAGAGAAGAGGAAGGGCCGGCCAGGCAGGCCGCGTGCCCCCTCCCCCCTCTAGTCCGAATAGGACAAGGAGAGGGGGGGCGGCGCCCCCTTCCCTCTTCCCCTCCCCAATCCTATTCCAACTAGGAAGGGGGGAGTCCTACTCGGTGGGAGTAGGACTCCTCCAGCCAGCGCCTCCCTTGGCTGGCCGCACCCCCTTGCTCCTTTATATACGGGGCAGGGGCACCCCATGACACACAAGTTGATCTACGGATCGTTCCTTAGCCGTGTGCGGTGCCCTCCACCATATTCCACTTCGGTCATATCGTCGCGAGCTTAGGCGAAGCCTGCCACGGAGAAGTCATATCGTCATGAGCTTAGGCGAAGCCCTCGCGTCGGTGGAGCATCATCATCGCTACCACGCTGCGTCGTCTTGTGGAACTCATCCTCCGACACTTTGCTGGATCGGAGTCCGGGATCGTCATCAAGCTGAGCGTGTGCAGAACTTCCGGAGGTGCCGTGACGTTCGGTACTTGGATCGGTCGGATTGTGAAGACGCACGACTACATCAACCGCGTTGTTATAACGCTTCGCTTTCGGTCTCACGAGTGCGTGACGGACACTCTCCCTCTCGTTGCTATGCCATCACCATGGTCCCGAGTGTGCGAGGAAATTTTGAAATTACTACGTTCCCCAACAATGGCATCCGAGCCTGGTTTTATGCGTTGATGTCATATGCACGAGTAGAACACAAGTGAGTTGTGGGCGATATAAGTCATACTGCTTACCAGCATGTCATACTTTGGTTCGGCGGCATTGTGAGATGAAGCGGCCCGGACCGACATTACGCCAGACGCTTACGCGAGACTGGTTTCACCGCCCGAGCACTTTCGTTGCTTAAAGGTGACCGGGCGGGTGTCTGTCTCTCGCTTTAGTTGAACCGAGTGTGGCTACGCCTGGTCCTTGCGAAGGTTAAAACAGCACCAACTTGACAAACTATCGTTGTGGTTTTGATGCGTAGGTAAGAACGGTTCTTGCTCAGCCCGTAGCAGCCACGTAAAACTTGCAACAACAAAGTAGAGGACGTCTAACTTGTTTTGCAGGGCATGTTGTGATGTGATGTGGTCAAGACGTGATGCTATATTTTATTGTATGAGATGATCATGTTTTGTAACGAGTTATCGGCAAGCTGGCAGGAGCCATATGGTTGTCGCTTTATTGTATGAAATGCAAGCGCCATGTAATTGCTTTACTTTATCACTAAGGAGTAGCGATAGTCGTAGAAGCAATAGTTGGCGAGACGACAACGATGCTACGATGGAGATCAAGGTGTCGCTACCGGTGACGATGGTGATCATGGCGGTGCTTGGCGATGGAGATCACAAGCACAAGATGATGATGACCATATCATATCACTTATAATGATTGCATGTGATGTTTATCCTTTATGCATCTTATCTTGCTTTGATTGACGGTAGCATTATAAGATGATCTCTCACTAAAATTATCAAGAAGTGTTCTCCTGAGTATGCACCGCTATGAAAGTTCTTGATGCTGAGACACCACGTGATGATCGGGTGTGATAGGCTCTACGTTCAAATACAACGGGTGCAAAACAGTTGCGCACGCAGAATACTCAGGTTAAACTTGACGAGCCTAGCATATAAAAGATATGGCCTCGGAACACGGAGACCGAAAGGTCGAACGTGAATCATATAGTAGATATGATCAACATAGTGATGTTCACCATTGAAACTACTCCATCTCATGTGATGATCGGACATGGTTTAGTTGATTTGGATCACGTAATCACTTAGATAACTAGAGAGATGTCTGTATAAGTGGGAGTTTTTAATATGATTAATTAAACTTAAATTTATCATGAACTTAGTACCTGATAGTATTTTGCTTGTCTATGTTTACTGTAGATAGATGGCTCGCGCTGTTGTTCCGTTGAATTTTAATGCGTTCCTTGAGAAAGCAAAGTTGAAAGATGATGGTAGCAATTACACGGACTGGGTCCGTAACTTGAGATTATCCTCATTGCTGCACAGAAAAATTAAATCCTGGAAGCACCGCTGGGTGTGCCTGCTGCAGGAGCTGCGCCGAGAAGTTGTGAGCGTCTGGCGAGCAAAGCTGATGACTACTCGATAGTTCAGTGTGCCATGCTTTACGGCTTAGAACCGGGTCTTCAACGACGTTTTGAGCGTCATGGAGCATATGAGATGTTCCAGGAGTTGAAGTTAATATTTCAAGCAAATGCCGGATTGAGAGATATGAAGTCTCCAATAAGTTCTATAGCTGCAAGATGGAGGAGAATAGTTCTGTCAGTGAACATATACTCAAAATGTCTGGGTATAATGATTCAACTGGGAGTAACTCTTCCGGATGATAGTGTCATTGACAGAATTCTCCAATCACTGCCACCAAGCTACAAGAGCTTCGTGATGAACTATAATATGCAAGGGATGACCAAAACAATTCCCGAGCTCTTCGCAATGCTAAAAGCCGCGGAGGTAGAAATCAAGAAAGAGCATCAAGTGTTGATGGTCAACAAGACCACTAGTTTCAAGAAAAGGGCAAAGGAAAGAAGAAGGGGAACTTCAAAAGAACAGCAAGAAAGTTGCTGCTCAAGAGAAGAAACCCAAGTCTGGACCTAAGCACGAAACTGAGTGTTTTACTGCAAGCAAAGCTGGACCTTTCGAAGCGGAACTGCCCCAAGTATTTGGCGGATAAGAAGGATGGCAAGGTGATCAAAGGTATATGTGATATACATGTTATTGATGTGTACCTTACTAATACTCGCATGAGTACCTGGGTATTTGATACTGGTTACATTGCTAATATTTGCAACTCGAAGCAGGAACTACGGATTAGCGAAGATTGGCTAAGGGCGAGGTGACGATCTTGGCGTGGGAAATGGTTCCAAAGTCGATGTGATCGCGGTCGGCACGCTACCTCTACATCTACCATCGGGATTAGTTTAGACCTAAATAATTGTTATTTGGTGCGGCGTTGAGCATGAACATTATATCTGGATCTTGTTTAATGCGAGACGGTTATTCATTTAAGACAGAGAATAATGGTTGTTCTATTTATATGAATAATATCTTTTATGGTCATGCACCCTTGAAGAATGGTCTATTTTTATTGAATCTCGATAGTAGTAATACACATATTCATAGTGTTGAAACCAAAAGATGCAGAATTGATAATGATAATGCAACTTATTTGTGGCACTGCCGTTTGGGTCATATCGGTGTAAAACGCATGAAGAAACTCCATCTTGATGGGCTTCGGAATCACTTGATTATGAATCATTTGGTACTTGCGAACCATGCCTCATGGGCAAGATGACTAAAACGCCGTTCTCCGGAACTATGGAGCGAGCAACTGATTTGTTGGAAATCATACATACCGATGTTTGTGGTCCAATGAATGTTGAGGCCTTGGCGGGTATCGTTATTTTCTCACCTTCACAGATGATTTGAGCAGATATGGGTATATCTACTTAATGCAACACAAATCTGAAACATTTGAAAAGTTCAAAGAATTTCAGAGTGAAGTGGAAAATCATCGTAACAAGAAAATAAAGTTTCTACGATCTGATCGTGGAGGAGAATATTTGAGTTACGAGTTTGGTTTACATTTGAAACAATGTGGAATAGTTTCAAGCAACTCACGCCACCCGGAACACCACAGAGAAATGGTGTGTCCGAACGTCGTAATCGTGATTTTACTTGATATGGTGCGATCTATGATGTCTCTTACTGATTTACCGCTATCGCTTTGGGGATATGCTTTAGAGACGGCCGCGTTTCACGTTAAATAGGGCACCATCTAAATCCGTTGAGATGACACCGTATGAACTGTGGTTTGGCAAGAAACCAAAGTTGTCGTTTCTTAAAGTTTGGGGCTGCGATGCTTATGTGAAGAAACTTCAACCAGATAAGCTCGAACCCAAATCGGAGAAATGTGTCTTCATAGGATACCCAAAGGGGACTGTTGGGTACACCTTCTATCACAGATCTGAAGGCAAGATTTTCGTTGCTAAATTCGGATACTTTCTAGAGAAAGAGTTTCTCTCGAAAGAAGTGAGTGGGAGGAAAGTAGAACTTGATGAGATAATCAGATTCTGCTCCCTTATTGGAAAATAGTTCATCACAAGAAACAGTTCCTGTGACAACTACACCAATTGGTGAGGAAACTAATGATGTTGATCATGAAACTTCAGATCAAGTTGCTACTGAACTTCGTAGGTAAACCAGAATAAAATACGCACCAGAGTGAATGCGGTAATCCTATTACGGAAGTCATGTTGCTTGACCATGGCGAACCTACAAACTATGAAGAAGCGATGGTGAGCCCAGATTCAGCGAAATGGCTGGAAGCCATGAAATCTGAGATGGGATCCATGTATGAGAACAAAGTATGGACTTTGGTTGACTTGCCCGATGATCGGCAAGCCATTGAGAATAAATGGATCTTTAAGAAGAAGATGACGCCGATGGTAATGTAATCATCTACAAAGATCTACTTGTTGCGAAAGGTTTTCGACAATTTCAAGGGGTAGACTACGATGAGACTTTCTCACCCGAAGCGGTGCTTAAGTCTGTCCGAATCATGTTAGCAATTGCCGCATTTTATGATTATGAAATTTGGCAAATGGATGTAAAAACTGCATTCTTGAATGGATTTCTAGAAGAAGAGTTGTATATGATGCAACCAGAAGGTTTTGTCGATCCAAAGGGTACTAACAAAGTGTGCAAGCTCCATGATCAATTTATGGTCTGGTGCAAGCCTCTCGGAGTTGGAATAAACGCTTTGATAGTGTGATCAAAGCATATGGTTTTATCTGAGACTTTTGGAGAAGCCTGTATTTACAAGAAAGTGAGTGGGAGCTCTGTAGCATTTACGATATTATATGTGGACGACATATTATTGATTGGAAATGATATAGAATTTCTGGATAGCATAAAAGGATACTTGAATAAAAGTTTTTCAATGAAAGACCTCGGTGAAGCTGCTTACATATTGGGCATCAAGATCTATAGAGATAGATCAAGACGCTTAATTGGACTTTCACAAAGCACATACCTTGATAAAGTTTTGAAGAAGTTCAAAATGGATCAGGCAAAGAAAGGTTTTTACCTGTATTACAAGGTGTAAGATTGAGTCAGACTCAATGCCCGACCACGGCAGAAGATAGAGAGAAAATGAAAGATGTTCCCTATGCTTCAGCCATAGGCTCTATCATGTATGCAATGCTGTGTACCAGACCTGACGTATGCTTAGCTATAAGCTTGGCAGGAAGGTACCAAAGTAATCCAGGAGTGGATCACTGGACATCGGTCAATAACATACTTAAATTCATGAAAAGGACTAAGTATATGTTTCTCTTATATTGATGTGACAAAGAGCTAGTAGTAAATGGTTACGTCGATGCAAGCTTTGACACTGATCCGGACGATTCTAAATCGCAAACCGGATACGTGTTTTTATTAAACCGTGGAGCTGTCAGTTGGTGCAGTTCTAAACAAAGCGTTGTGGCGGGATCTACATGTGAAGCGGAGTACATAGCTGCTTCGGAAGCAGCAAATGAAGGAGTCTGGATGAAAGAGTTCATTTCCGATCTAGGTGTCATACCTAGTGCATCGGGACCAATGAAGATCTTCCGTGACAATATCGGTGCAATTGCCTTGGCAAAGGAATCCAGATTTCACAAGAGGACCAAGCATATCAAGAGACGCTTCAATTCCATTCGGGACCAAGTCCAAGTGGGAGACATAGAGATTTGCAAAATACATACGGATCTGAATGTTGCAGACCCGTTGACTAAGCCTCTTCCACGAGCAAAACATGATCGGCACCAAGACTCCATGGGTGTTAGAATCATTCTTGTGTAAACTAGATTATTGACTCTAGTGCAAGTGGGAGACTGAAGGAAATATGCCCTAGAGGCAATAATAAAGTTATTATTTATTTCCTTAAATCATGATAAATGTTTATTATTCATGCTAGAATTGTATTAACCGGAAACATAATACATGTGTGAATACATAGACAAGCAGATAGTCACTAGTATGCCTCTACTAGACTAGCTCATAAATCAAAGATGGTTGTGTTTCCTAACCATAGACATGTGTTGTCATTTGATTAATGAGATCACCTCATTAGGAGAATGATGTGATTGACAAGACCCATTCCGTTAGCATAGCACATGATCGCTTTAGTATATTGCTAATGCTTTCTTCATGACCTATACATGTTCCTGTAACTATGAGATTATGCAACTCCGTTTACGGAG
This sequence comes from Aegilops bicornis, assembly GCA_021605145.1. Lineage (NCBI taxonomy): Eukaryota > Viridiplantae > Streptophyta > Magnoliopsida > Poales > Poaceae > Aegilops > Aegilops bicornis. The sequence continues at coordinate 865,866,160 of CM038671.1, read as the reverse complement.
GAACACTTTGGGTACTACCAAGCGTCACAACGTAATCGGGTGATTATAAAGGAGTACTACAGGTGTCTACAAAGGTACTTGTTGGGTTGGCGTTTTTCGAGATTAGGTTTTGTCACTCCGATTGTCGGAGAGGTATCTCTGGGCCTTCTCGGTAATACACATCACATAAGCCTTGCAAGCATTACAACTAAAGAGTTAGTTGTGAAATGATGTATTACGGAACGAGTAAAGAGACTTACCGGTAACGAGATTGAACTAGGTATTGGATACCGACGATCAAATCTCGGGTAAGTAACATACCGATGACAAAAGGAACAACGTATGTCGTTATGCGGTTTGACTGATAAAGATCATCGTAGAATATGTAGGAACCAATATGGGCATCCAGGTTCCGCTATTGGTTATTGACCGAGAATGGTTCTAGGTCATGTCTACATAGTTCTCGAACCCGTAGGGTCCGCACGCTTAACGCTTCGATGTGAGTTCATAATGAGTTTATAAGTTTTGATGTACCGAAGGTTGTTCGAGTCCCGGATGTGATCACGGACATGACGAGGAGTCTCGAAATGGTCGAGACATAAAGATTGATATATTGGAAGCCTATGTTTGGACTTCGGAAGGGTTCCGGATGAAAACAGGAAGTTACCGGAACACCGGGGGGTTACCGGAACCCCCCGGGGGGTATATGGGCCTTAATGGGCCACAAGAGAAGAGGAAGGGCTGGCCAGGCAGGCCGCGCGCCCCCCTCCCTCTAGTCCGAATAGGACAAGGAGAGGGGGCGGCGCCCTTCCCTCTTCCCTCCCCAATCCTATTCCAACTAGGAAAGGGGGAGTCCTACGGTGGGAGTAGGACTCCTCCAGGCGCGCCCCCCTTGGGCTGGCCGCACCCCCCCTTTGCTCCTTTATATACGGGGGCAGGGGGGCACCCCATGACACACAAGTTGATCTACGGATCGTTCCTTAGCCGTGTGCGGTGCCCCCTTCCACCATATTCCACTTCGGTCATATCGTCATGAGCTTAAGCGAAGCCCCGCGCCGGAGAAGTCATATCGTCATGAGCTTAGGCGAAGCCCTGCGTCGGTGGAGCATCATCATCGCTACCACGCCGTCGTGGCCGACGGAACTCATCCCCGACACTTTGCCGGATCCGAGTCCGGGATCGTCATCAAGCTGAGCGTGTGCGAGAACTTCGGAGGTGTCGACGTTCGGTACTTGGATCGGTCGGATCGTGAAGACGTACGACTACATCAACCGCGTTGTTATAACGCTTCCGCTTTCGGTCTACGAGGGTACGTGGACAGACACTCTCCCCTCTCGTTGCTATGCCATCACCATGGTCCTGAGTGTGCGTAGGGAAATTTTTGAAATTACTACGTTGCCCAACAATAAGGACCACCAACAACATTGGTGGAAGTGATGTTGTACCATCAATAGATGGTTTTGTTAATATTTTGTGTATACAACATTCAAAGTTTACTTAACTCAAATGGAATCATCGGCCTGTCATTTGATGCACCGTTCCCTACATTTGAAGTAATCAAGACAAATTAAAAAAACATTAAACAATTGGTTCCAAAACAGCCCCTCACATAACAATTGATAAACTGGGGTTTGGGTCACTATGAGTCCAGCAACCCATAATCAACAAACTGACTCCACAATTGCTTCCCCTAGGAATCAATATGGTGAAGTGCATGTCATGTAATCGACTTTCTCATAACACCACTAGAGGAAGAACAACACCACATATAATCAAAACATTGAATGGTAATCTACTTCACATGACTACTATCAATGAGACTTTTGGCATGTCCTCAAGAACTAATGGATCAACTCAAAAGACATCATATGGATAATGATCTGAAGGTATGAATATATGAAGAATAATCTTAATATAACAATCTTTCACAAATAATTCTCCTATGCATCAACTACAAATGTGTAATCAACACATAAAATACTCAGAAATACCAATATGATCTTTGACACAAAGATTGAGGAAGAGCGATGATCTATGGTTCGAAGATGAGATGGTGCTGGTAAAGATGTTGATGGAGAAGATGCTCCTGACGATGTATAGAGTGTTGGTGATCCCGATGATGAACATGCAAGGTACTCCGGTAGAGTCGCTCCTCGAAGGGACAAGAAAGGTGATGTAGAACCCCTCCGTGGATCGTTCTCCTTCCGAAAGAGTGCCAGAAAGGGTCCCCGGATGTGATCTCTTGAGAATAAAGGCTTGCGGCAGCAAAAATAGTATTTTATGGACTCCCTGGTAGGCTTCCTGATTTTATAGTATTTGTAGAGGCATAGTTAGGTCAAACAGAGGCTCATGGGCCCCACTACGCACAAGGGCACACCCAGGCCCCTGACGCCCCCTGGTGCCTAGTGGGCCACTCCTTTGTCTTCTTGTTCCTCCCCGAAGCATCCAGGGTCTCTTAATGCCATAAATAAATCTCCAAAAATTCGTGGCATTTGGGCTTTGTTTGGTACTTATATTCTGCAAAGTCAAACATTAGAAAAAATAGCAACTGGTACTCGGCACTATGTTAGTAGGTTAGTCCCAGAAAATGATGTAATGTTGCGTGTAAATGTATATAAAATATCCAAGATTGATACTATAATAACATGGAACAAAAAAAATATAGATAGATATGTTGGAGACATATCAGTCTCACATTGAAACAAGCGAGCGTGTCGGTGTTCACACATCGGGCGTTGGCCAAAATTTAAGTGTTCATGCCACTTTAGTGCTATAGGAAAAATATTGAAGAAAATCTGTGATTTCTGAACAACATTAATATTTTGTACAACCTTTGCTCCAAATTAGTTGATCTAGATTTGTTTAGATATAAATGTACCCAACTGTTAAACTTGTCTAGATACATCCTTATTTAATAAAATCTGAGCTAGCTAACGCGGGACCAATGGAGTATATGTCTATTTTCAAACAATCATGATTTACCAAAAACAAAAACAAAAAAGAGTAAGAAATCACGATTTACCAAGGAAAAACTTTTGATTATTTTACGTAATTTCTGGAAGCATGAATTAAATTATATATTCATTTGGCGGAAGGAAATCACTACTTTTGGAAGCATTAATTAAATTATATATAAAACTGTCACATGATTTCTGCAAGCAATTTTCTGCATGAACGTTTCTGTTGCTTAGTTAGATGCATTAAAAGATTTCCATCATTGGACAGGTAACTCAGCTTCTCTGTTTCTTTCATTCTTTCTTTCTTTGTGTGAGCGAAAGCTGCTCGTTTTTCATTAAAAAATTCCCCAACCTCGCCAAAACCCTTGCCCCGCCAAGTTGTCATGCCGGCCGTGGGCAGACCTACCGCCGGATCTTTCTACCGCATTGCCGACGGACTTGACGACCTCAATTGCTACATGACTGCGCGGGGAACTAGCCCGACAACGCGTTTCATGCTCATGCCCCCATCGCCGCCACTGCTCGTGGACCACAACGACGACCCTGCCAAGCGTTGCATCACCACCACAATCGAGCGTCGTACCATCGTAGCCTCGATCCTCATGCGTTGCTCCTTCGGGGTCAACCCCATCCCTTCAGGCAAGCTCTACCTCGCCGCATGCCACTCCTTCAAGCTCACCACAATCCGCTCGGTTAGGACCTGTCTTGGCTACTGTAGCGGATGGCTTGCCTTCTCTGTCTGCATAGACGGTGGTCATAGCCTGCTTAGCCTCTTCAACCCCATAACGGCCGTTGAGATCCTCCTGCCCCCGCTGATCTATGGCAGCCGCCTCGTATCGAAGATGGTCTTTGCGCTCAACCCCACCAGTGATGACTTCCTGGCCGCCGTCTTATGTGACATCAATAGGCTTTTCTACGTCACTGCTGGGGCCAGGTGGTGGGCCAGCCTCGAACCCATCTGCCTCACTGATGGAGACCAGACCGCTGACCTCCTCTACAACATAAATGGTATGGTCTACTGCCTCACTTGGTTTGGAGTAAGAAATTTGATTATGTTACGTAATTTCTGGAAGAACTAATAAAATTCTATATTCATTTGGCGGAAGGAAATCATGAATTTTGGAAGCATTAATTAAATTATATATACAAGTATTACCGCGATTTCTGCTAGGAATTTTCTGCATGAACGTTTGTGTGGCTTAATTAGACGCTTTATAAGATTTCCATCATTAGCCAGGTCACTCAGCTTCTCTGTTTCTTTCTTTCTTTCTTTCTTTCTTTCTTTCTTTCTTTGTGTGAGTGAAAGCCCCTAGTTTTTCATTAAGAAATTCCCCAAGCTCGCCAAAATCCTTGCCCCGCCATGTTGTCATGCCTGGCATGGGCAGACATCCCACCGGATCTTGTCTTTCGCATTGCCTATGGACTTGACGACCTCAAGTGCTACGCGAGTGCACGGGGAACTTGCCTGACAATGTGTTTTGCGCTCACTCCCTCGTTGTCGTCGCTGTTCGTGGACCACAGCGACGACCCCGCCAAGCCGTGCATCACCACAACCATCGAGCGCCGTACCACTGTAGCCTATATCCTCACGCGTCGCTCCTTCGTGGTCAACCCCATCCCTTCAGGCAAGCTCTACCCCGCCGCATGCCACTCCTTCAAGCTCACCACAATCCCCTCGGTTAGGACCTATCTTGGCAACTGTGGTGGATGGCTTGCCCTCTCTCTCTGCATCGGCGGTGGTCATAGTTTGCTTGCTCTTCCACCCCATCATGGCCGTTGAGATCCTCTTGCCCCCGCTGATCTACGGAAGCAGCCTCGCATCGAAGATGGTCTTTGCGCCCAACCCCACCAAAGGATTGACTTTCCTGCCGCCACATATGTGACATCAATAGGCTTTTCACGTCACCGCTGGCGCCAGGTGGTGGGCCGGCCTCGACCCCATCCAACTCATCGATGGAGACCAGATCGCCGACCTCCTCTACCACAGAAATGGTATGGTCTACTGCCTCACTCGGTTTGGAGATCTCCATGTGCTTCGCCTACATAGCGCCGGGCCGGAACCTATCATCCTCAAGGGCCATACATTAGCACATCCTGTGGTGCATACCAAGTGGGTATCCTAGATGCACGGGACAAGAAAAAATCTAAACGTGCCGGCCACTATAGAGACATTGTTGTCATCGGTGGGAAGCAACCTACTGTTCGACTCCGCCACCAGTTTCTCCCCGCCATATAATACAACCTTGACTTTCACTAGTGCTAATAACAATGTGTTCTGTGATGGTAACATATACCAAATCTGGAGGAATGCAGCTTGCATGGTTAGTTTGCAGCTGCTAGGAGGTGGTCGTTACCACGTAGAACATGGCGAAATATTTGTTCTGAGGTATGACCCCCAGCGCCGACCATGTTGGGACGTTGTGGCTGACTTAAGGGGACACTAAGTGTTTGTTGGGAGAACAATGCAGTGTTGATATATGCAGAATGTATTCCGGGACTCAAGGGTGATTGTGTGTACTGGATCGGTGGGAGAGGAAGGGATTGGGGCATGGTCTATGACATGAAAACTGGTACGTCAACACCTTGCATTCCCCTCAAGGGTGGTGTCGTTCCGGGGTCTCAACAAAGCACAATCTGCTGGTACTTACTAAGAAGTGAATGAAAGAAGAGTTTACCAGACCTGGGCAAGGGCCCATGCTTAATATGGAAAGAAGTGATGCGTCATTGGGGCAGCTTAGCGACATAGTGAAAAGGACCACCAACAACATTGGTGGAAGTGATGTTGTACCCGTCGATAAATGGTTTTGTTCGTGTTTTTTGTCTTCAACATTCAGAGTTTCTTTAATTCAAATGGAATCATCGGTCTGTCGTTTGATTCACCATTCCCAACATTTGAAGTAATCAAGATAAATTTAACATAACATTAAAAAATTGGTTCCAAAACAGCCCCTCACATAACAATTGATAAACTAGGGTTTGGGTTACTATCAATCCAGCAACCCATAATCAACAAACTGATTCCACAATTCCTTCCCACAGGACTCAATATGGTGAAGTGCATGTCAAGTAATCTACGTTCTCATAACACCACAAGAGGAAGAAAAACACATATAATCAAAACATTGAATGGTAATCTACTTCACATGACTACTATCAATGAGACTTTTGGCATGTCCTCAAGAACTAATGGATCAACTCAAAAGACATCATATGGATAATGATCAGTAGGTATGAATATATGAAGAACTATCTTAATACAACAATCTTTCACAAATAATTCTCCTATGCATCAACTACAAACGTGTAATCAACACATAAAATACTCACAGATACCAATATGATCTTTGATACAAAGATTGAGCAAGAGCGATGATCTAGGGTTCAAAGACGAGATGGTGCTAGTGAAGATGTTAATGGAGAAGATGCTCCTGATGATGAATAGAGTGTTGGTGATCCTCATGATGAACATGCAAGGTTCTCCGGTAGAGTCGCTCCTCAATGGGACAACAAGGATAATGTAGAACCCCTCCGTGATCGTTTCTCCCTCCGGAAGAGTGCCAGAAAGGGTCCCCGGATGTGATCTCTTGAGAATAAAGGCTTGCGGCAGCAAAAATAGTATTTCATAGATTCCTGGTAGGTTTCCTAATTTTAGAGTATTTATAGAGGTAGAGTTAAGTCAAATAGAGGCTCTTGGGCCCCACTATGTACCAGGGCACGTCACAGGCCCCTGACGCACCCTGGTGCCTTGTGGGCCACTCTTTTATCTTCTCGTTCCTCCCCGAAGCATGCAGGGTCTCTTGTTGCCATAAAAAATCTTCAAAAATTTGTGGCATTTGGACTTTGTTTGGTACTCCAATTCTGCAAAGTCAAACACAAGAAAAAATAGCAACTGGTACTGGGCACTAAGTTAGTAGGTTAGTCCCAAAAAATGATAAAAAAGTATCTTGTAAATGTATATAAACATCCAAGATTGATACTATGATAACATAGAACAATAAAAATTATGTATAGATGCGTTGGAGACATATCAGTCTCACATCGCACCCGATCAAGCGTCGGTATTCACACACCCGGCGTTGGCCAAAATTTAAGTGTCCATGCCAATTTAGTGCTATAGGAAAATATATATAGTTGTTTGTTGGAAGAAAATCTGTGATTTGTGAACAACATCAATATTTTGTACAACCTTTGCTCAAAATTAGTTAATCCAGATTTGTTTAGATACAAATGTACACAACACTTAAACTTGTCTAGATACATCCTTATTTAATAAAATCTGAGCTAGCTAACGCGGGACCGATGGAGTGTGTGTCTATTTTCAAACAATCACGATTTACCAAAAGCAAAAAAAGGAGTAAGAAATCACGATTTACCATGGAAAAACATTTGATTATTTTACGTAATTTGTGGAAGCATTAATTAAATTCTATATTCATTTGGCGGAAGGATATCACGACTTTTGGAAGCATTAATTAAATTATATACACAGCTGCTACCGCAATTTCAGCATGCAATTTTCTGCATGAACGTTTCCGTGGTTTAGTTAGACGCTTTAAAAGATTTCCATCATAGGCCAGGTCACTCAGTTTCTCAGTTTCTTTCTTTTTTTCCTTTTGTGAGCGAAAGCCCCTCGTTTTTCATTAAGAAATTCCCCAACCTCGCGAATTTATTTGCCCCACCATGTTGTCATGCCGGGCATGGGCAGACCTACCGCGGATCTTATGCGCGCTTTGTCGACGGACTTGACAACTTCAAGTGCTAAGTGAGTGCGTGGGGAACTTTCCCGACAACGCATTTTTGCTCACGCCGCGCCGCCGCGTCGCTGCTCATGGACCATAGCGATGCCCCGCCAAGCGCTGCATCACCACCACCATCAATCGTCGTACCAGTATAGAGGCAGAGTTAGGTCAAATAGAGGCTCATGGGCCCCACTATGTACAAGGGCGCACCCAGGCCCCTGAGCCCCTGGTGCCGAGTGGGCCACTCCTTTGTCTTCTCGTACCTCCCCGAAGCATCCAGGGTCTGTTATTGCTAGGAATAAGTCTCCAAAAATTCGTGGCATTTCGACTTTGTTTGGTACTCATATTCTGCAAAGTCAAACACAAGAAAAAATAGCAACTGGTACTGGGCACTATCTTAGTAGGTTAGACCCAAAAAATGATGTAATGCTGCTTGTAAATGTATATAAAACATCCAAGATTGATACTATAATAACATGGAACAATAAAAAATTATAGATTGATACGTTGGAGACATATCAGTCTCACATTGCAATGAGCGAGCGTGTCGGTGTTCACACACCGGGCGTTGGCCAAAATTTAAGTGTTCATGCCACTTTAGTGCTATAGGAAAAATATTGCAGTTGTTTGTTGGATGAAAATCTTTGATTTCTGAACAACATTAATATTTTGTACAACCTTTGCTCCAAATTAGTTGATCTAGATTTGTTTAGATACAAATGTACCCAACAGTTAAACTTGTGGATACATCCTTATTTAATAAAATCTGAGCTAGCTAACGAGGGACTGATGAAGTATATGTCTATTTTCAAACAATCATGATTTACCAAAAAAAAGAGAGTAAGAAATCACGATTTACAAATGAAAAACATTTGATTGCTTTACGTAATTTCTGGAAGCATTAATTAAATTTTGTATTCATTTGGTGGAAGGAAATCACGACTTTTGGATACCGCGATTTCTGCAAGCAATTTTCTGCATGAACGTTTCTGGTGCTTAGTTAGACGCATTAAAAGATTTCCATCATTGGCCAGGTCACTCAGCTTCTCTGTTTCTTTCATTCTTTCTTTCTTAGTGTGAGCGAAAGCTCCTCGTTTTCCATTAGGAAATTCCTCAACCTCGCCAAAAGCCTTGCCCCGCCAAGTTGTCATGCCGGACGTGGGCAGACCTACCGCCGGATCTTTCTGCCGCATTGCCGACGGACTTGACGACCTCAAGTGCTACGTGAGTGCGGGAACTTGCCCGACAATGCATTTAACGCTCATGCCCCGTCGCTGCCGCTGCTCGTGGACCACAGCGACGACCATGCCAAGCGCTTGCATCACCACCACCATCGGCGTCAGACCACTGTAGCCTCGATCCTCACGCGTTGCTCCTTTTGGGTCAACCCCATCCCTTCAGGCAAGCTCTACCCCGCCGCATGCCATTCCTTCAAGCTCACCACAATCCGCTCGGTTAGGACCTATCTTGGCTACTGCGGCAGATGGCTTGCCCTCTCTGTCTGCATCAATAGTGGTCATACTGCTTAGCTTCTTCCACCCCAGCATGGCCGTTGAGATCATCCTGCCCCCAATGATCTACGGCAGCCGCCTCTTATCGAAGATGGTCTATTCGCACAACCCCACCAGTGATGACTTCCTGGCCGCCGTCTTATGTGACATCAATAGGCTTTTCTACATCACCGCTAGGGCCAGGTGGTGGGCCAACCTCGACCGCATCCGCCTCACCGATCGAGACCAGATCGCCGACCTCCTCTACCACAGAAATGGTATGGTCTACTGCCTCACTCGGTTTGGAGATCTCCACGTGCTTCGCCTACCGCAGCGCTGCCGCCGGGAACCTATCATCCTTGAGGGCCACACATTAGCACATCCTATAGCGCAAAACAAGTAGGTCATCTAGATGCACGGGACAAGACAAGATCTAAACACGTCGGCCACTATAGAGACATGGTTGTCATCTGTGGGAAACAACCTACTGTTCGACTCCGCCACCATTTTCGCCTCGCCATATAATACAATCTCGACTTTCACTAGTGTTAATAACATTGTGTTCTGCGATGGTAACATATACCAAATCTGGAGGAATGTAGCTTGCATGGTTAGTTTGTAGCTGCGAGCAAGGGGTCGTTACCATGTAGAACATGATGAAATATTTGTTCTGAGGTATGACCCCCAGCGCCGACCATGTTGGGACGTTCTGACTTAAGGGGACACTCAGTGTTTGTTGGGAGGAACAATGCAGTGTCAATATATGCGGAATGTATTCCGGGACTCAAGGGTGATTTTGTGTACTGGATCGGTGGGAGAGGTAGGGATTGGGGCATGGTCTATGACATGAAATCTGGTAGGTCAACACCTTGCATTCTCCTCATGGATGGTGTCGTTCCGGGGTGTCCAAAAAGCACAATTTGCTAGTACTTTCTAAGCGATGAATGAAAGAAGAGTTTACTAGGCCTGAGCAAGGGACCATGATTAATATGGAAAAAAGTGTGCGTCATTGGGGCAGCTTGGCGACATAGTGATAAGGACCACCAACAACATTGGTGGAAGTGATGTTGTACCGTCGATAAATGGTTTTGTTCGTGTTTTTTGTATTCGACATTCAAATTTTATTTAATTCAAATGGAATCGTCGGCCTGTCATTTGATTCACCGTTCCCTTACATTTGAAGTAATCAAGATAAATTTAACATAACATTAATCAATTGGTTCCAAAACAGCCCCTCACATAACAATTGATAAACTGGGGTTTGGGTTACTATCACTCTAGCAATCCATAATCAACAAACTGCTTCCACAATTCCTTCCCAAGGACTAAATACGGTGAAGTGCATGTCATGTAATCGACGTTCTCATAACACCACTAGAGGAAGAACAAGACCACATATAATCAAAACATTGAATGGTAATCTACTTCAGATGACTACTATCAATGAGACTTTTGGCATGTTCTCAAGAACTAATGGATCAACTCAAAAGACATCATATGGAGAATAATCAGTAGGTATGAATATATGAAGAACAATCTGAATATAACCATCTTTCACAAATAATTCTCCTATGCATCAACTACAAACGTGTAATCAACACATAAAATACTCACAGGTACCAATATGATCTTTGATACAAAGATTGAGCACGAGCGATGATCTAGGGTTCGAAGATGAGATGGTGCTAGTGAAGATGTTGATGGTGAAGATGCTCCTGATGATAAATAGAGTGTTGGTGATCCCGATGATGAACATGCAAGGTTCTCCGGCAGAGTCGCTCCTCGAAGGGACAACAAGGGTGATGTAGAAGTCCTCCGGTGATCATTTCTCCCTCCGGGACAGCGCCAGAAAGGGTCCCCGGATGTGATCTCTTTAGAATAAAGGCTTGCGGCAGCAAAACTAGTATTTCATGGACTCTTCCTGATTTTAGAGTATTTATAGGGGACCTCCTACTCGACGCTTCAGGCACCAGGGAGCTTCCCTGGCGCCCGTGAGCCAACGCTGCTAGATCGGCCCACCAACGAGCAATGCCAACGAATCCTATTACGAGGATTCGGACTCTTATAGTCAAGTACATTCACACGTTGGGTTAACCACCTCGCCAACCTGCTACTACTGACCATGAGAAGCGTGAAAAATATTTAAGAGCAACCTGTAGCCACGTTGTAGCAAAGTTCGTGGTTTATTTCAAAAAATGTTCACGAACTTTTAGAAAATTTAAGAATTTCTTTTCAAAAGGAAAAAGTTCATCAAAACGAAAAGTTCATGTATTCAAAAAAAGTTCACGAATCCAAAAGTAGTTCATCGATTTTCATAAAAAGTTCCCGGATTCAAAAGTAGTTCATCGATTTTCAAAAAAGTTCAACGGAAAAATGAAAAAGTTCATAGACTTGAAAAAAGGTTCATCGAATTTGAAAAAAGTTCATCCGAATTGAAAGAAAAGTTCATCAAATTTGTAAAAAGTTCACTAATATTGAAAAAAGTTCATCTAATTGGGAAAGAGTTCATCAATTTTGAAATAAGTTCACCGAATTTAAAAAAATTCATTGATTTTGAAAAATAGTTCATCGATTTTGAAAAGGAGTTCATCCATTTTGAAAAAAAGTTCATCGATTATGAAAAAAGTTCCTCAATCTTGAAAATAGTTCCTCGATTTTGAAAAAGAGCTCATCCATTTTGAAAAAAAGTTCATCGATTTAGAAAAAAGTTCATCGATCTTGAAAAGGAGTTCATCGATTGTGAAAGGAAGTTCACCGATTTTGAAATATAGTTCTTTTAAATTAGCAAAATAAATATAAAGACCGTTCCGAAAAGAAGAAAAAAGAAAAAGAACAAAAAACATAACAAAACCGTTTCCAATAAAAAGGAAAAAGAAATAGGAAAAAGGAATCGTTGTAAGATGAAAAGGTGAACAAGCAGTAGTTTCGGCGTCTAATAAGAGTTTGTGCGGTGGTTGATGCATGCGGCGAACGACCGTGAGGTCGCCGAATCGATTCCCATCCAAAGCCCTCATTTTTTGTCCTCTCGACAGGAAGGTAAGGAAAAAGATGGGCCAGGCCCAATTAACGCGGCTGCAGGTGCCGGCTTGCGGACACAGCTATAACTGGCGCCTGCATCGCTAAATAGAAAATTCCTATTTATATAGGCGGAGTTAGGTCAAACAGAGGCACATGGAACCCACTATGTACAAGGGCACACCCACGCCCCCTGGTGCCTAGTGGGCCATTCCTTTGTCTTCTCGTTCCTCCCCGAAGCATCAAGGGTCTCTTATTGCCAGGAAAAATCTCCAAAAATTCGGGGCATTTGGACTTTGTTTGGTACTCATATTCTGCAAAGTCAAACACAAGAAAAAATAGCAACTGGTATTGGGCACTAAGTTAGTAGGTTAGTCCCAAAAAATGATGTACTATTGCTTGTAAATGTATATAAAACATCCAAAACTGATACTATAATAACATGGAACAATAAAAATTTCTATATAGATAGATTGGAGACATATCAGTCTCACATTGCAACGAGGGAGCATGTCGGTGTTCACACTCCGGGCGTTGGCCAAAATTTAATTGTTCATGCCACTTTAGTCCTATAGGAAAAATATTGTAGTTTTTTGTTGGAAGAAAATCTGTGATTTCTGAACAACATTAATATTTTGTACAACCTTTGCTCCAAATTAGTTGATCTAGATTTGTTTATATACAAATGTACCCAACACTTAAACTTGTCTGGATACATCCTTATTTAATAAAATCTAAGCTAGCTAACGCCGGACCGATTGAGTATATGTCTATTTCCAAACAATCACGATTTACCACAAACAAAAACAGAAACAAAAAGAGTAAGAAATCACGATTAACCAAGGAAAAACATTTGATTATTTTACGTAATTTCTGGAAGCATTAATTAAATTCTATATTCATTTGGCGGAAGGAAATCACGACTTTTGGAAGCATTTATTAAATTATATATATAGCTGTTACCGCGATTTCTGCAAGCAATTTTCTGCATGAACATTTCAGTGGCTTAGTTAGACGCTTTAAAAGATTTCCATCATTGGCCAGGTCATTCAGCTTCTCTGTTTGTTTCTTTCTTTCTTTCTTAGTGTGAGCGAAAGCTCCTCGTTTTGCATTAAGAAATTCCCCAACCTCGCCAAAATCCTTGCCCCGCCATGTTGTCATGCCGGGCGTGGAAGACCCATCACGGATCTTGCCTGCCGCATTGCCGACGGACTTGGCGACCTCAAGTGCTACGCGAAAAGTGCTGGGGAACTTGTTTCGACAACGCTTTCACGCTCATGCCCCGTCGCTGTCGCTGCTCGTGGACCACAACGACGACCCCGCCAACCGCTGCATCACCACCACCATCAAGGGTTGTACAACTGTAGCCTCGATCCTCATGCGTCGCTCCTTCGGGGTCAACCCATCCCTTGAGGCAAGCTCTACCCCGCCGCATGCCACTCCTTCAAGCTCACCACAATCCCCTCGGTTAGGACCTGTCTTGGCTACTGTGGCGGATGGCATGCCCTCTCTGTCTGCATTGATGGTGGTCATAGCCTGCTTAGCCTCTTCCACCCCATCATGGCCGTTGAGATCCTCCTGCCCCCGCAGATCTACGGCAGCCTCCTTCTATCGAAGATGGTCTTTGCGCCCAACCCCACCAGTGATGACTTCCTGGCCGCCGTCATATGTGACATCAATAGGCTTTTCTACGTCACCGTTGGGTCCAGGTGGTAGGCCGGCCTCGACCCCATCCGCCTCACTGATGGAGACCAGATCGCTGACCTCCTCTACAGCATAAATGGTATGGTCTACTGCCTCACTCGGTTTGGAGTAAGAAATTTGATTATGTTACGTAATTTCTGGAAGAACTAATAAAATTCTATATTCATTTGACGGAAGGAAATCATGACTTTTCAAAGCATTAATTAAATTATATATACAAGTATTACCGCGATTTCTGCTAGGAATTTTCTGTATTAACGTTTGTGTGGCTTCATTAGACGCTTTATATGATTTCCATCATTGGCCAGGTCACTCTGCTTCTCTGTTTCTTTCTTTCTTTCTTTCTTTCTTTGTGTGAGTGAAAGCCCCTCGTTTTTCATTAAGAAATTCCCCAAGCTCGCCAAAATCCTTGCCCCGCCATGTTGTCATGCCTGGCATGGGCAGACATCCCACCGGATCTTGTCTTTCGCATTGCCTACGGACTTGACGACCTCAAGTGCTACGCGAGTGCACGGGGAACTTGCCTGACAATGTGTTTTGCGCTCACTCCCACGTCGTCGTCGCTGTTCGTGGACCACAGCGAGGACCCCTCCAAACGTTGCATCACCACAACCATCGAGCGCCGTACCACTGTAGCCTCAATCCTCACGCGTCGCTCCTTCGCGGTCAACCCCATCCCTTCAGGCAAGCTCTACCCCGCCGCATGCCACTCCTTCAAGCTCACCACAATCCCTCGCTTAGGACCTATCTTGGCAACATGCGGTGGATGGCTTGCCCTCTTTGTCTGCATCGACGGTGGTCATAGTTTGCTTAGCCTCTTCCACCCCATCATGGCCATTGAGATCCTCTTGCCCCCGCTGATCTATGGAAGCCGCCTCGTATCGAAGATGGTCTTTGCGCCCAACCCCACCAGTGACGACTTACTTCGGCCGCCATATGTGACATCAATAGGCTTTTTCACGTCACCGCTGGCGCCAGGTGGTGGGCGGCCTCGACCCCATCCAACTCATCGATGGAGACCAGATCGCCGACCTCCTCTACCACAGAAATGGTATGGTCTACTGCCTCACTCGGTTTGGAGATCTCCATGTGCCGCCTACCATAGCGCCGCCCGGCGGAACCTATCATCCTCAAGGGCCATACATTAGCACATCCTGTGGTGCATACCAAGTGGGTATCCTAGATGCACGGGACAAGACAAAATCTAAACGAGCCGGCCACTATAGAGACATTGTAGTCATCGGTGGGAAGCAACCTACTGTTCGACTCCGCCACCAGTTTCTCCCCGCCATATAATACAATCTTGACTTTCACTAGTGCTAATAACATTGTGTTCTGTGATGGTAACATATACCAAATCTGGAGGAATGCAGCTTGCATGGTTAGTTTGCAGCTGCCAGGAGGTGGTCGTTACCATGTAGAACATGGCGAAATATTTGTTCTCGAGGTATGACCCCAGCGCCCGACCATGTTGGGACGTTGTGGCTGACTTAAGGGGACACTAAGTGTTTGTTGGGAGGACAATGCAGTGTTGATATATGCAGAATGTATTCCGGGACTCAAGGGTAATTGTGTGTACTGGATCGGTGGGAGAGGAAGGGATTGGGGCATGGTCTATGACATGAAAACTGGTACGTCAACACCTTGCATTCCCCTCAAGGATGGTGTCGATCTGGGGTCTCAACAAAGCACAATCTGCTGGTACTTACTAAGCAGTGAATGAAAGAAGAGTTTACCAGACCTGGGCAAGGGCCCATGCTTAATATGGAAAGAAGTGATGCGTCATTGGGGCAGCTTAGCGACATAGTGAAAAGGACCACCAACAACATTGGTGGAAGTGATGTTGTACCATCGATAAATGGTTTTGTTCGTGTTTTTTGTATTCAACATTCAAAGTTTCTTTAATTCAAATGGAATCATCGGTCTGTCATTTGATTCACCATTCCCAACATTTGAAGTAATCAAGATAAATTTAACATAACATTAAAAAATTGGTTCCAAAACAGCCCCTCACATAACAATTGATAAACTAGGGTTTGGGTTACTATCAATCCAGCAACCCATAATCAACAAACTGATTCCACAATTCCTTCCCACAGGACTCAATATGGTGAAGTGCATGTCAAGTAATCTACGTTCTCATAACACCACAAGAGGAAGAAAAACACCACATATAATCAAAACATTGAATGGTAATCTACTTCACAAGACTACTATCAATGAGACTTTTGGCATGTCCTCAAGAACTAATGGATCAACTCAAAAGACATCATATGGATAATGATCAGTAGGTATGAATATATGAAGAACTATCTTAATACAAAAATCTTTCACAAATAATTCTCCTATGCATCAACTACAAACGTGTAATCAACACATATAATACTCACAGGTACCAATATGATGTTTGATACAAAGATTGAGCAAGAGCGATGATCTATGGTTCAAGAGCGAGATGGCGCTAGTGAAGATGTTAATGGAGAAGATGCTCCTGATGATCAATAGAGTGTTGGTGATCCTGATGATGAACATGCAAGGTTCTCCGGTAGAGTCGCTCCTCGATGGGACAACAAGGATAATGTAGAACCCCTCCGTGATCGTTTCTCCCTCCGGATGTGATCTCTTGAGAATAAAGGCTTGCGGCAGCAAAAATAGTATTTCATAGATTCCCTGGTAGGTTTCCTAATTGTAGAGTATTTATAGAGGTAGAGTTAAGTCAAATAGAGGCTCTTGGGCCCCACTATGTACCAGGGCACGCCCCAGTCCCCTGACGCACCCTGGTGCCTTGTGGGCCACTCTTTTATCTTCTCGTTCCTCCCCGAAGCATGCATGGTTTCTTGTTGCCATAAAAAAATCTTCAAAAAGTTGTGGCATTTGGACTATGTTTGGTACTCCAATTCTGCAAAGTCAAACACAAGAAAAATAGCAACTGGTACTGGGCACTAAGTTAGTAGGTTAGTCCCAAAAAATGATAAAAAGTATCTTGTAAATGTATATAAACATCCAAGATTGATACTATGATAACATGGAACAATAAAAAATTATGTATAGGTACGTTAGAGACATATCAGTCCCACATTGCACCGATCAAGCGCGTCGGTATTCACACACCTGGCGTTGGCCAAAATTTAAGTGTCCATGCCAATTTAGTGCTATAGGAAAAATATATTAGTTGTTTGTTGGAAGAAAATCTGTGATTTGTGAACAACATCAATATTTTGTACAACCTTTGCTCAAAATTAGTTAATCCAGATTTGTTTAGATACAAATGTACACAACACTTAAACTTGTCTAGATACATCCCTATTTAATAAAATCTGAGCTAGCTAACGCGGGACCGATGGAATGTGTGTCTATTTTCAAACAATCAAGATTTACCAAAAACAAAAAAGGAGTAAGAAATCACGATTTACCATGGAAAAACATTTGATTATTTTACGTAATTTGTGGAAGCATTAATTAAATTCTATATTCATTTGGCGGAAGGAAATCACGACTTTTGGAAGCATTAATTAAATTATATATACAGGTGCTACCGCAATTTTAGCATGCAATTTTCTGCATGAACGTTTCCGTGGTTTAGTTAGACGCTTTAAAAGATTTCCATCATAGGCCAGGTCACTCAGTTTCTCAGTTTCTTTCTTTTTTTCCTTTTGTGAGCGAAAGCCCTCGTTTTCATTAAGAAATTTCCCAACCTCGCGAATTTATTTGCCCCACCATGTTGTCATGCGGGCATGGGCACACCTACCGCGGATCTTGTCTGCCGCTTTGTCGACGGACTTGACAACCTCAGGTGCTACAGCGAGTGCGTGGGAACTTGCCCGACAACGCATTTTTGCTCACGCCGCCCGTCGCCGTCGCTGCTCATGGACCATAGCGATGCCCCGCCAAGCGCTGCATCACCACCACCATCAATCATCGCATCAAAGATAGAGGCAGAGTTAGGTCAAATAGAGGCTCATGGGCCCCACTATGTACAAGGGCGCACCCAGGCCCCTGACGCCCCTGTTGCCGAGTGGGCCACTCCTTTGTCTTGTCGTTCCTCCCCGAAGCATCCAAGGTCTGTTATTGCCAGAAATAAATCTCCAAAAATTCGTGGCATTTTGACTTTGTTTGGTACTCATATTCTGCAAAGTCAAACACAAGAAAAAATAGCAACTGGTATAGGGCACTATCTTAGTAGGTTAGACCCAAAAAATGATGTAATGTTGCTTGTAAATGTATATAAAACATCCAAGATTGATACTATAATAACATGGAACAATAAAAAATTATAGATAGATACGTTGGAGACATATCAGTCTCACATTGCAATGAGCGAGCGTGTCGGTGTTCACACCGGGCGTTGACCAAAATTTAAGTGTTCATGCCACTTTAGTGCTATAGGAAAAATATTGAAGTTGTTTGTTGGATGAAAATCTTTGATTTTAGAACAACATTAATATTTTGTACAACCTTTGCTCCAAATTAGTTGATCTAGATTTGTTTAGATACAAATGTACCCAACAGTTAAACTTGTGGATACATCCTTATTTAATAAAATCTGAGCTAGCTAACGAGGGACCGATGGAGTATATGTCTATTTTCAAACAATCATGATTTACCAAAAACAAAAAAAAGAGTAAGAAATCACGATTTACCAATGAAAAACATTTGATTGTTTTACGTAATTTCTGGAAGCATTAATTAAATTCTGTATTCATTTGGTGGAAGGAAATCACGACTTTTGGATACCACGATTTCTGCAAGCAATTTTCTGCATGAACGTTTCTGGTGCTTAGTTAGACGCATTAAAAGATTTCCATCATTGGCCAGGTCACTCAGCTTCTCTATTTCTTTCATTCTTTCTTTCTTAGTGTGAGCGAAAGCTCCTCGTTTTCCATTAAGAAATTCCTCAACCTCGCCAAAATCCTTGCCCCGCCAAGTTGTCATGTCGGGCGTGGGCAGACCTACCGCCGGATCTTTCTGCCGCATTGCCGACGGACTTGACGACCTCAAGTGCTACGTGAGTGTGCGGGGAACTTGCCCGACAATGCATTTCACGCTCATGCCCCCGTCGCTGCCGCTGCTCGTGGACCACAACGACGACCATGCCAAGCGCTGCATCACCACCACCATCGAGCGTCGTACCACTGTAGCCTCGATCCTCACGCTGCTGCTCTTTTGGGTCAACCCCATCCCTTCAGGAAAGCTCTACCCGCCGCATGCCATTCCTTCAAGCTCACCATAATCCACTCGGTTAGGACCTATCTTGGCTCTGCGGCGGATGGCTTGCCCTCTCTGTCTGCATCAATAGTGGTCATAGCCTGCTTAGCCTCTTCCACCCCATCATGGCCGTTGAGATCATCCTGCCCCCGCTGATCTACGGCAGCCGCCTTTCTATCGAAGATGGTCTTTGCGCCCAACCCCACCAGTGATGACTTCACGGCGCCGTCTTATGTGACGTCAATTGGCTTTTCTACATCACCGCTAGGGCTAGGTGGTGGGCCAGCCTCGACCCCATCCGCCTCACCGATCGAGACCAGATCGCCGACCTCCTCTACCACAGAAATGGTATGGTCTACTACCTCACTCGGTTTGGAGATCTCCACGTGCTTACCGCCTACAGGCCAGCTGCCGCGAGAACCTATCATCCTCGAGGGCCACACATTAGCACATCCTATAGCGCAAAACAAGTAGGTCATCTAGATGCACGGGACAAGACAAGATCTAAACACGTCGGCCACTATAGAGACATGGTTGTCATCTGTGGGAAACAACCTACTGTTCGACTCCGCCACCATTTTCGCCTCGCCATATAATACAATCTCGACTTTCACTAGTGCTAATAACATTGTGTTCTGCGATGGTAACATATACCAAATCTGGAGGAATGCAGCTTGCATGGTTAGTTTGTAGCTGCGAGGAGGGGGTCGTTACCATGTAGAACATGATGAAATATTTGTTCTGAGGTATGACCCCCAGCGCCGACCATGTTGGGACGTTGTGGCTGACTTAAGGGGACACTCATTGTTTGTTGGGAGGAACAATGCAGTGTCAATATATGCGGAAGGTATTCCGGGACTCAAGGGTGATTTTTGTACTGAATCGGTGGGAGAGGTAGGGATTGGGGCATGGTCTATGACATGAAATCTGGTAGGTCAACACCTTGCATTCTCCTCATGGATGGTGTCATTCCGGGGTGTCCAAAAAGCACAATTTGCTTGTACTTTCTAAGCGATGAATGAAAGAAGAGTTCACTAGGCCTGAGCAAGGGACCATGATTAATATGGAAAAAAGTGTGCATCATTGGGGCAGCTTGGCGACATAGTGATAAGGACCACCAACAACATTGGTGGAAGTGATGTTGTACCGTCGATAAATGGTTTTGTTCGTGTTTTTTGTATTCGACATTCAAAGTTTATTTAATTCAAATGGAATCATCGGCCTGTCATTTGATTCACCGTTCCCTACATTTGAAGTAATCAAGATAAATTTAACATAACATTAATCAATTGGTTCCAAAACAGCCCCTCACATAACAATTGATAAACTGGGGTTTGGGTTACTATCACTCTAGCAATCCATAATCAACAAACTGCTTCCACAATTCCTTCCCCAAGGACTAAATACGGTGAAGTGCATGTCATGTAATCGACGTTCTCATAACACCACTAGAGGAAGAACAACACCACATATAATCAAAACATTGAATGGTAATCTACTTCAGATGACTACTATCAATGAGACTTTTGGCATGTTCTCAAGAACTAATGGATCAACTCAAAAGACATCATATGGAGAATGATCAGTAGGTATGAATATATGAAGAACAATCTGAATATAACATCTTTCACAAATAATTCTCCTATGCATCAACTACAAACGTGTAATCAACACATAAAATACTCACAGGTACCAATATGATCTTTGATACAAAGATTGAGCACGAGCGATGATCTGGGGTTCGAAGATGAGATGGTGCTAGTGAAGATGTTGACGGTGAAGATGCTCCTGATGGTAAATAGAGTGTTGGTGATCCCGATGTTGAACATGCAAGGTTCTTCGGTAGAGTCGCTCCTCGAAGGGACAACAAGGATGATGTAGAAGTCCTCCGGTGATCATTTCTCCCTCCGAGAGAGTGCCAGAAAGGGTCCCCGGATGTGATCTCTTGAGAATAAAGGCTTGCGGCAGCAAAAATAGTATTTCATGGACTCTTCCTGATTTTAGAGAATTTATAGGGGACCTCCTACTCGATGCTTCAGGCACCAGGGAGCTTCCCTGGCGCCCGTGAGCCAACGCTGCAAGATCGGCCCACCAACGAGCAATGCCAACAAATCCTATTATCGCTGAAAAAACCCCTAAAAAATTGTTTATACGAGGATTCGAACTCTTATAGTCAAGTACATTCACACGTTGGGTTAACCACCTCGCCAACCTGCTACTACTGACCATGAGAACGTGAAAAATATTTATGAGCAACCTGTAGTCACGTTGTAGCAAAGTTCGTGGTTTATTTCAAAAAATGTTCACGAACTTTTAGAAAATTTAAGAATTTATTTTCAAAAGGAAAAAGTTCATTAAAACGAAAAGTTCATGTATTCAAAAAAAAGTTCACGAATCCAAAAGTAGTTCATCGATTTTCAAAAAAAGTTCCCGGATTTAAAAGTAGTTCATCGATTTTCAAAAAAGTTCATCGGAAAAATGAAAAAGTTCATCGACTTGAAAAAAGGTTCATCGAATTTGAAAAAAGTTTATCCAAATTGAAAGAAAAGTTCATCGAATTTGAAAAAAGTTCACTAAAATTGAAAAAAGTTCATCTAATTGGGAAAGAGTTCATCAATTTTGAAATAAGTTCACCGAATTTAAAAAAATTCATTGATTTTGAAAAATAGTTCATCGATTTTGAAAAGGAGTTCATCCATTTTGAAAAAAAGTTGATCGATTATGAGAATAGTTCCTCAATCTTGAAAAATAGTTCGTCGATTTTGAAAAAGAGCTCATCCACTTTGAAAAAAAGTTCATCGATTTAGAAAAAAGTTCATCGATCTTGAAAAGGAGTTCATCGATTGTGAAAGGAAGTTCACCGATTTTGAAATATAGTTCTTTTAAATTAGCAAAATAAATATAAAAACCGTTCCGAAAAGAAGAAAAAAGAAAAAGAACAGAAACATAACAAAACAGTTTCCAATAAAAAGGAAAAAGAAATAGGAAAAAGGAATCGCTGTAAGATGAAAAGGTGAACAAGCAGTAGTTTCGGCGACTAATAAGAGTTTGTGCGGTGGTTGATGCATGCGGCGAACGACCGTGAGGTTGCCGGATCGATTCCCATCCAAAGCCCTCATTTTTTGTCCTCTCGACAGGAAGGTAAGGAAAACGATGGGCCAGGCTCAATTAACGCGGCTGCAGGCACTGGCTTGCGGACACAGCTACAACTGGCGCCTGCAGCGCTAAATAGAAAATTCCTATTTATATAGGCGGAGTTAGGTCAAACAGAGGCACATGGAACCCACTATGTACAAGGGCACACCCACGCCCCCTGGTGCCTAGTGGGCCATTCCTTTGTCTTCTCGCTCCTCCCCGAAGCATCCAGGGTCTCTTATTGCCAGGAAAAATCTCCAAAAATGCCCTCGGGGCATTTGGACTTTGTTTGGTACTCATATTCTGCAAAGTCAAACACAAGAAAAAATAGCAACTGGTATTGGGCACTAAGTTAGTAGGTTAGTCACAAAAAATGATGTACTATTGCTTGTAAATGTATATAAAACATCCAAAACTGATACTATAATAACATGGAAGAATAAAAAATTCTATATAGATAGGTTGGAGACATATCAGTCTCACATTGCAACGAGGGAGCGTGTCGGTGTTCACACTCCGGGCGTTGGCCAAAATTTAAGTGTTCATGCCACTTTATTCCTAAAGGAAAAATATTGTAGTTTTTTGTTGGAAGAAAATCTGTGATTTCTGAACAACATTAATATTTTGTACAACCTTTGCTCCAAATTAGTTGATCTAGATTTGTTTATATACAAATGTACCCAACACTTAAACTTGTCTGGATACATCCTTATTGAATAAAATCTAAGCTAGCTAACGCCGGACCGATTGAGTATATGTCTATTTCCAAACAATCATGATTTACCAAAAACAAAAACAAAAACAAAAAGAGTAAGAAATCACGATTAACCAAGGAAAAACATTTGATTATTTTACATAATTTCTGGAAGCATTAATTAAATTCTATATTCATTTGGCGGAAGGAAATCACGAGTTTTGGAAGCATTTATAAAATTATACATACAGCTGTTACCGCGATTTCTGCATGCAATTTTCTGCATGAACATTTCAGTGGCTTAGTTAGACGCTTTAAAAGATTACCATCATTGGCCAGGTCATTCAGCTTCTCTGTTTGTTTCATTCTTTCTTTCTTAGTGTGAGCGAAAGCTCCTCGTTTTTCATTAAGAAATTCCCCAACCTCGCCAAAATCCTTGCCCCGCCATGTTGTCATGCCGGGCGTGGAAGACCTACCGCCGGATCTTGCCTGCCGCATTGCCGACAGACTTGACGACCTCAAGTGCTACGCGAGTGCGCGGGGAACTTGCTCGACAACGCCTTTCACGCTCATGCCCCCGTCACTGTCGCTGCTCGTGGACCACAACGACGACCCCGCCAACCGCTGCATCACCACCACCATCAAGGGTTGTAAAACTGTAGCCTCGATCCTCACGTGTCGCTCCTTCGGGGTCAACCCATCCCTTGAGGCAAGCTCTACCCCGCCGCATGCCACTCCTTCAAGCTCACCACAATCCCCTCGGTTAGGACCTGTCTTGGCTACTGTGGCGGATGGCATGCCCTCTCTGTCTGCATTGATGGTCGTCATAGCCTGCTTAGCCTCTTCCACCCCATCATGGCCGTTGAGATCCTCCTGCCCCGCAGATCTCGGCAGCCGCCTTTCATCGAAGATGGTCTTTGCGCCCAACCCCACCGGTGATGACTTCACGGCCGTCATATGTGACATCAATAGGCTTTCCTACGTCACCGTTGGGTCTAGGTGGTAGGCCGGCCTCGACCCCATCCGCCTCACCGATGGAGATCAGATCGCCGACCTCCTCTACCACAGAAATGGTATGGTCTACTGCCTTAGTCGGTTTGGAGATCTCCACGTGCTTCGCGTACCGCATCGCTGCCGCCAGGAACCTATCATCCTCGAGGGCCACACATTAGCACAAGTGGGTCATCTAATTGCACGGGACAAGACAAGATCTAAACGCGTCAGCCACTATAGAAACATGGTTGTCATATGTGGAAGCAACCTACTGTTCGCCTCGCCACCAGTTCCGCCCCACCATATAATACAATCACGACTTTCACTAGTGCTAATAACATTGTGTTATGTGATGGTAACATATACCAAATCTGGAGGAATGCAGCTTGCATGGTTAGTTTGCAGCTGCCAGGATGGGGTTATTACCATGTAGAACATGACGAAATATTTCTTCTGAGGTATGACCCCCAGCGCCGACCATGTTGGGATGTTGGGAGGAACAATGAAGTGTTAATATATGCGGAAGGTATTCCGAGACTAAAGGGTGATTGTGTGTACTGGATCGGTGGGAAAGGTAGGGATGGGGAATGGTCTATGACATGAAAACTGGGAGGTTAACACCTTGCATTCCTCTCATGGATGTGGCGCTCCGGGTCTCGACAAAGCACAATATTTTGGTATTTTCTGAGTGCTGAATGCAAGAAGAGTTTAGCAGGCCTTCGCATGAGGACCATGCTTAATATGAAAAAAAGTGACGGCGTCATTGGGGCAGCTTGGCGACATAGTGATAAGGACCACCAACAACATTGGTGGAAGTGATGTTGTCTGCCGTCGATAGATGGTTTTGTTCATATTTTGTGTATACAACATTCAAAGTTTATTTAACTCAAATGGAATCATCGGCCTGTCATTTGATTCACCGTTCCCTACATTTGAAGTAATCAAGAGAAATTAATAATAACATTAAACAATTGGTTCCAAAACAGCCCCTCACATTACAATTGATAAACTGGGGTTTGGGTTACTATCACTCTAGCAACCCATAATCAACAAACTGATTCCACAATTCCTTTCCCTAGGACACACTACGGTGAAGTGCATGTCATGTAATCAACGTTCTAATAACACCACTAGAGGAAGAACAACACCACATACAATCAAAACATTGAATGTTCTACTTCAGATGACTACTATCAATGAGACTTTTGGCATGTCCTCAAGAACTAATGGATCAACTCAAAAGACATCATATGGATAATGATCAGTTGGTATGAATATATAAAGAATAATCTGAATATAACAATCTTTTACAAATAATTCTCCTATGCATCAACTACAAATGTGTAATCAACCCATAAAATACTCGAAAGGACCAATATGATATTTGACATAAAGATTGAGGAAGAGCGATGATCTAGGGTTCGAAGATGAGATGGTGCTGGTAAAGATGTTGATGTAGAAGATGCTCCTGATGATGAATAGAGTGTTGGTGATCCCGATGATGAACATGCAAGGTTCTCCGGTAGAGACGCTCCTCGAAGGGACAACAAGGGTGATGTAGAAACCCTCCATGGATCGTTCTTCCTCCAGAAGAGTGCCAGAAAGGGTCCCCGGATGTGATCTCTTGAGAATAAAGGCTTGCGGGAGCAAAAATAGTATTTCATGGACTCCCTGGTAGGTTTCCTGATTTTAGAGTATTTATAGAGGCAGAGTTAGGTCAAGCAGAGGCTCATGGGCCCCACTACGTACAAAGGGCGCACCGAGGACCACTGACGCCCCATGGTGCCCTAGTGGGCCACTCCTTTGTCTTCTCGTTCCTCCCCGAAGCATCCAGGGTCTCTTAATGCCAGAAATAAATCTCCAAAAATTCGTGGCATTTGGACTTTGTTTGGTACTCATATTATGCAAAGTCAATCACAAGAAAAAATAGCAACTGGTACTGGGCACTATGTTAGTAGGTTAGTCCCAAAAAATGATGTAATGTTTCTTGTAAATGTATATAAAGCTTCCAAGATTGATACTATAATAACATGGAACAATAACAAATTATAGATAGAAGTTGGAGACATATCAGGTCTCACATTGCAACGAAGCAGCGTGTCGGTGTTCACACACCGGGCGTTGGCCAAAATTTAAGGGGTCATGCCACTTTAGTGCTATAGGAAAAATATTGTAGTTGTTTGTTGGAAGAAAATCTGCTATTTCTAAACAACATTAATATTTTGTACAACCTTTGCTCCAAATTAGTTGATCTAGATTTGTTTAGATACAAATGTACCCAACAGTTAAACTTCTCTGGATACATCTTTATTTAATAAAATCTGAGCTAGCTAACGCGGGACTGATGGAGTATATGTCTATTTTCAAACAATCAAGATTTACCAAAAAGAAAAACAAAAAAGTGTAAGAAATCATGATTTACCAAAACAAAAACAAAAAAGAGTAAGAAATCATGATTTACCAAGGAAAAACATTTGATTATTTTACGTAATTGTTGGAAGCATTAATTAAATTCTATATTCATTTGGCGGAAGGAAATCACGACTGTTGGAAGAATTAATTAAATTATATATACAACAGTTACATGATTTCTGCAAGCAATTTTCTGCATGTACGATTTCTGTTGCTTAGTTAGGCGCATTAAAAGATTTGCATCATTGGCCAGGTCACTCAGCTTCTCTGTTTCTTTCATTCTGTCTTTCTTAGTGTGAGCGAAAAGCTCCTCATTTTCATTAAGAAATTCCCCAACCTTGCCAAAATCCTTGCCCCGCCAAGTTGTCATGCCGAGCATGGGCAGACCTACCGCGGATCTTTACGCGCATTGCTGATGGACTTGACAACCTCAAGTCTGCAACGTGAGTGCGAGGAACTTGCCCGACAACGCATTTCATGCTCATGCCCCGTCGCCGCTGCTGCTCGTGGGCGACAACGACGACCCTGCCAAGCGCTCCATCACGACCACCATCGAAAGTGTACGCACTAATCGTAACCTCGATCCTCACGCGTTGCTCCTTGAGTCAACCCTATCCCTTGAGGCAAGCTCTACACCGCAGCATGTCACTCCTTCAAGCTCACCGTAATCCCCTCGGTTAGGAACTGTCTTAGCTCTGTGGCGGATGGCTTGCCCTCTTTGTCTGCATCGACGGCGGTCATAGTCTGCTTAGCATCTTCAATCCCATCATGGCGTTGAGATCCTCCTGCCCCTGTTGATCTCTGGCAGCCGCCTTCGTCGAAGATGGTCTTTGCGCCCAACCCACGGTGATGACTTCCTGGCGCCGTCTTATGTGACATCAATAGGCTTTTCTACGTCACCGCTGGGGCGGGTGGCGGGCCAGCCTCGAACCCATCCGCCTCAGCGATGGAGACCAGATCGCCGACCTCCTCTACCACAGATCTGCCTTAGTAGGTTTGGAGATCTTCACGTGCTTCCGCCTATCGCAGTGCTGCCCGCCGGGGACCTATCGTCCTCGAGGGCCACACATTAGCACATCCTATAGTGCAATCCAAGTGGGTCATCTAGATGCACGGACAAGACCAGATCTAAACGTGTCAGCCACTATAGAGACATGGTTGTCATCTGTGGGAAGCAACCTACTGTTCGACTCCGCCACCAGTTCCACCCGCCATATAATATAATCTCGACTATCACTAGTGCTAATAACATTGTGTTCATGCGATGGTAACATATACCAAATCTGGAGGAATGCAGCTTGCATGGTTAGTTTGCAGCTACGAGGAGGGTTGTTACCATGTAGAACATGACGAAATATTTGTTACGAGGTATGACCCCAAAGGTTTACCATGTTGGGACGTTGGGAGGAACAATGAAGTGTCGATATATGCGGAAGGAATTCTGGGACTAAAGGGTGATTGTGTGTACTGGATCGATGGTAAAGGTAGGGATTGGGGCATGGTCTATGACATGAAAACTGGTAGGTCAACACCTTGCATTCCTCTCATGGATGGTGTCGTTCCGGGGTCTCGACAAAGCACAATATGTTGGTACTTTCTAAGCGATGAATGAAAGAAGAGTTTACCAGGCCTGCGCAAGGGACCATGCTTATATGGAAAAAAGTGACGCGTCATTGGGGCAGCTTGACGACATAGTGATAAGGACCACCAACAACATTGGTGGAAGTGATGTTGTATCGTCGATAGATGGTTTTGTTCATGTTTTGTGTATACAACATACAAAGTTTATTTAACTCAAATGGAATCATCGGCCTGTCATTTGATTCACTGTTCCCTACATTTGAAGTAATCAAGACAAATTAAAAATAACATTAAACAATTGATTCCAAAATAGCCCCTCACATAACAATTGATATACTGGAGTTTGGGTTACTATGACTCCAGCAACCCATAATCAACAAACTGATTCCACAATTGTGTCCCCTAGGACTCAATACGGTGCATGTCATGTAATCGAATTTCTCATAACACCACTAGAGGAAGAAAAACACCACATATAATCAAAACATAGAATGGTAATCTACTTCACATGACTACTATCAATGAGACTTTTGGCATGTCCTCAAGAACTAATGGATCAAATCACAAGTCATCATATGGATAATGATCAGTAGGTAGGAATATATGAAGAACTATCTTAATACAACAATCTTTCACAAATAATTCTCCTATGCATCAACTACAAACGTGTAATCAACACATAAAATACTCACATGTACCAATATGATCTTTGATAAAAAGATTGAGCACGAGCGATGATCTAGGGTTCGAAGATGAGATGGTGCTAGTGAAGATGTTGATGGAGAAGATGCTCCTGATGATGAATAGAGTGTTGGTGATCCTGATGATGAACATGCAAGGTTCTCCGGTAGAGTCGCTCCTCGATGGGACAACAAGGATGATGTAGAACCCCTCCGTGATCGTTTCTCCCTCCGGAAGAGTGCCAGAAAGGGTCCCCGGATGTGATATCTAGAGGATAAAGGCTTGCACTGCAAAAATAGTACTTCATGGACTCCCTGGTAGGTTTCCTAATTTTAGAGTATTTATAGAGGTAGAGTTAAGTCAAATAGAGGCTCTTGGGCCCCACTATGTACCAGGGCACGTCACAGGCCCCTGACGCACCCTGGTGCCTTGTGGGCCACTCTTTTATCTTCTCGTTCCTCCTCAAGCATGCAGGGTCTCTTGTTGCCATAAAAATCTTCAAAAATTTGTGGCATTTGGACTTTGTTTGGTACTCCAATTCTGCAAAGTCAAACACAAGAAAAAATAGCAACTGATACTGGGCACTAAGTTAGTAGGTTAGTCCCAAAAAATGATAAAAAGTATCTTGTAAATGTATATAAACATCCAAGATTGATACTATGATAACATAGAACAATAAAAATTATGTATAGAGTACGTTGGAGACATATCAGTCCCACATTGCACCGATCAAGCGTCGGTATTCACACACTGGCGTTGGCCAAAATTTAAGTGTCCATGCCAATTTAGTGCTATAGGAAAAATATATTAGTTGTTTGTTGGAAGAAAATCTGTGATTTGTGAACAACATCAATATTTTGTACAACCTTTGCTCAAAATTAGTTAATCCAGATTTGTTTAGATACAAATGTACACAACACTTAAACTTGTCTAGATACATCCTTATTTAATAAAATCTGAGCTAGCTAACGCGGACCGATGGAGTGTGTGTCTATTTTCAAACAATCACGATTTACCAAAAGCAAAAAAAGGAGTAAGAAATCACGATTTACCATGGAAAAACATTTGATTATTTTACGTAATTTGTGGAAGCATTAATTAAATTCTATATTCATTTGGCGGAAGGAAATCACGACTTTTGGAAGCATTAATTAAATTATATACACAGCTGCTACATAATTTCAGCATGCAATTTTCTGCATGAACGTTTCCGTGGTTTAGTTAGGCGCTTTAAAAGATTTCCATCATAGGCCAGGTCACTCAGTTTCTCAGTTTCTTTCTTTTTTTCCTTTTGTGAGCGAAAGCCCCTCGTTTTTCATTAAGAAATTCCCCAACCTCGCGAATTTATTTGCCCCACCATGTTGTCATGCCGGGCATGGGCAGACCTATCGCCGGATCTTGTCTGCCGCTTTGTCGACGGACTTGACAACTTCAAGTGCTAAGTGAGTGCGTGGGGAACTTGCCCGACAACGCATTTTTTGCTCACGCCGCCGTCGCCGTCGCTGCTCATATGGATTGTAGATATAAGTTTTTGTAAGCTGAAAATATAAAAATAGCAATGTAGCTAATGATAAAAGTGAGCGTAAACGGTATTGCAATGATAGGAAACAAGGCCTAGGGTTCATACTTTCACTAGTGCAAGTTCTCTCAACAATAATAACATAAATAGATCATATAACAATCCCTCAACATGCAACAAAGAGTCACTCCAAAGCCACTAATAGCGGAGAACAAACATAGAGATTATGGTAGGGTATGAAACCACCTCAAAGTTATTCTTTTGGATCAATCTATTCAAGTGTTTGTACTAGAATAACACCTTAAGACACAAATCAACCAAAACCCTAATGTCACCTAGATACTCCATTGTCACCTCAAGTATCCGTGGGCATGATTATCACGATATGCATCACACAATCTCAGATTCATCCAACCAACACATAGTACTTCAAAAGAGTGCCCCAAAGTTTCTACCGGAGAGTCAAGAAAGCGTGTGCCAACCCCTATGCATAGGTTCATGGGCGGAACCCGCAAGTTGGTCACCAAAACATACATCAAGTGGCACGTGATATCCCATTGTCACCACAGATAAACACGGCAAGACATACATCAAGTGTTCTAAAATAAAGACTCAATCTGATAAGATAACTTCAAGAGGGAAACTCAATTCATCACAAGAGACTAGAGGGGGGACAAACATCATAAGATCCAACAATAATAGCAAAGCTCGCGATACATCAAGATCGTGCCATAGAGAGAACACGAGAGAGAGAGAGAGAGAGAGATCAAACACATAGCTACTGGTACATACCTCAGCCCCGAGGGTGAACTACTCCCTCCTCGTCATGCATAGCGCCGGATGAAGAAGATGGCCACTTTGGTGATGGATTCCCCCCTCCCGGCGGTGCCGAACGGGCTCGAGAGGTTTTGGTGAATCTGAGAGGCTTGTGGTTGCGGAACTCCGATCTATCTTTTTTGATGGTTTTAGGGTATGTGGACCTATATAGGCGAAAGAAGTCGGTCGAGGGAGCCTCAAGGGGCCCACGAGAGGGTAGGGCGCGCCCTGTCTCGGTGGCTCCATCCATGATCCCACAGCTTGCACTCCAAGTTTCCCCGATCATATTATTACCAAAAATCACGCACCCAAAGGTTTCATTCCGTTTGGACTCCGTTTGATATTCCTTTTCTTGAAATACTCAAACAGCAATAAAACAACAATATGGGCTGGGCCTCCGGTTAGTAGGTTAGTCCCAAAAATGATATAAATGTGTAAAATAAAGCCCATAAACATCCAAAGGGGGTGATATAATAGCATGGAACAATAAAAAATTATAGATACGTTGGAGACGTATCAACCACCGTCGCCGTCGCTGCTCGTGGACCACAACGACAACCCCGCCAAGCGCTGCATCACCACCACCATCAAGCGTCATACCACCATAGCCTCGATCCTCACATATCGCTCCTTCGGGTTCAACCCCATCCCTTTAGGCAAGCTCTACCCCGTTGCATGCCACTCCTTCAAGCTCACCACAATCCCCTCGGTTAGGACCTGTCTGAGGCTGCTGCGGCAGATGGCTTGCCCTCTCATGCGCATCGATGGTGGTCATAGATGCTTAGCCTCTTCCACCACATCATGGCCATTGAGATCCTCCTGCCTGCACGATCTACGGCAGCCGCCTCGTGTCGAAGATGGTCTTTGCGCCTAACCCACCAATGATGACTTCACGGCCGCCGTCATATGTGACATCAATAGGCTTTTCTACGTAACTTGGGGCCCCGGTGGTGGGCTGACCTCAACCCCATCCGCCTCACCGATGGAGACCAGATCGCTGACCTCATCTACCATAGAAATGGTATGGTCTACTACCTCACCACCGGTTTGGAGATCTCCATGTGCTTACCGCCTATCGCGGTAGCTGCCGTTGAACCTATCATCCTCGAGGGCCACACATTAGCACGTCCTGTAGTGCATAACAAGTGGGTCATCTAGATGCACGGGACAAGACCAGACCTGAATGCGTCGGCCACTATAGAGACATGGTTGTGATCTGTGGGTAGCAACCTACTATTCGGCTCCGCCACCAGTTTCGCCCCGCCATATCATACAATCTCGATTTTCACTAGTGCTAATAACATTGTGTTCTGCGATGGTAACATATACCAAATCTAGAGGAATGCAGCTTGCATGGTTAGTTTGCAGCTGCCAAGAGGGGGTCGTTACTATGTAGAACATGACAAAATATTTGTTTTGAGGTATGACCCCCAGCGCCGAACATGTTGGGATGTTGTGGCTGACTTAATGCGACACTTTCGGTGTTTGTTGGGAGGAACAATGCGGTGTCGATGTCTCATGGAAGGTATTCCAGGACTAATGGTAGGGATTGGCGCATGGTCTATGCCATGAAAACTGGTAGGTCAACACCGGCATTCCCCTCATGGATGGTGTCATTCCGGGTTCTCCACAAAGCACAATCTATCGGTACTTTCTAAGCGATGAATGAAAGAAGAGAAGGGACCATGCTTAATATGGAAAAAAGTGATGCATCATTGGGGCAGCTTGGCGACATAGTGATAAGGACCATGACAACATTGGTGGAAGTGATGTTGTACCGTCGATAGAGGGTTTTGTTCATGTTTTTGTATACAACATTCAATATTTATTTAATTAAAATGGAATCATCGGCCTGTCATTTAATTCACGTTCCCTATATTTGAAGTAATCAAGACAAATTTAAAGTAACATTAAACTATTTGTTCCAAAACAGCCCCTCACATAATGATTGATAAGCGGGGTTTGGGTTACTATCACTCCAGCAACCCATAATCAACAAACTGATTCCACAATTACTTCCCCTAGGACTCAATACGGTGAAGTGCATGTCATGTAAGCGACGTTCTCATAACACCACTAGAGGAAGAATAACACCACATATAATCAAAACACTGAATGGTAATCTACTTCACATGACTACTATCAATGAGACTTTTGGCATGTCCCCTAGAACTAATGGATCAACTCACAAGACATGATATTGATAATGATCAATAGGTACGAATACATGAAGAACAATCTTAATATAACAATCTTTCACAAATAATTCTCATATGCATCAACTACAAACATGTAATCAACACATAAAATACTCACAGGTACCAATATGAACTTTGATACAAAGACTGAGCAAGAGCGATGATCTAGGGTTCGAAGATGAGATGGTTACGGTGAAGATGTTGATGGAGAAGATGCTCCCGATGATGAATAGAGTGTTGGTGATCCCGATGATGAACATGCAAGGTTCTCCGGTAGAGAGTCGCTCCTCGAAGGGACAATAAGGATGATGTAGAACCCTTCGTGATGGTTTCTCCCTCCGGAAGATTGCGGAAAGGGTCCCGGGTGTGATCTCTTGAGAATAAAGGCTTCCGCAACAAAAATAGTATTTCATGGACTCCTGGTAGGTTTCCAGATCTTAGAGTATTTATAGATGCGGAGTTAGGTCAAGCAGAGGCTCATGGGCCCCACTATGTACCATGGCGCGCCCAGGCCCCTAACGCACCCTGGTTCCTAGTGGGCCACTCCTTTGTCTTCTCGTTCCTCCCCGAAGCATCCAAGATCTCTTATTGCCAGAAAAAAATCTCCAAAAAGTCGTGGCATTTGGACTTTGTTTGGTACTCATATTCTGCAAAGTCAAACACAAGAAAAAAAGCAACTAGTACTGGGCACTAAGTTAGTACGTTAGTCCCAAAAAATGATGTAAAGTAGCTTGTAAATGTATATCAAACATCCAAGATTGATACTATAATAACATGGAACAATAAAAAAATTATAGATAGATACATTGGAGATATATCAGTCTCATATTACAACGATTGTGCGCGTCGGTGTTCACACACCTGGCTTTGGCCAAAAATTAAGTGTCCATGCCACTTTAGTGCTATAGGAAAACTATTTTAGTTGTTTGTTGTAAGAAAATCTGTGATTTGTTAACAATATTTATATTTTGTACAACCTTTGCTCCAAATTAGTTGATCTAGATTTGTTTAGATACAAATGTACCCAACACTTAAAGTTGTTTAGATACATCCTTATTTAATAAAATCTGTGCTAGCTAACGCGGGACCGATGGAGTATATGTCTATTTTCAAACAATCGCGATTTACCAAAAGAAAAGAAAAAGAGTAAGAAATCACGATTTACCATGTAAAAACATTTGATTATTTTCGTAATTAATGGAAGCATTAATTAAGTTCTATATTCATTTGGCGGAAGGAAATCACGAGTTTTGTAAGCATTAATTAAATTGTATATAAAGTTGTTACCCTTGATTTCTACAAGCAATTTTCTGCATGAACGTCACTCCGTTTAGAGATCTCCATGTGCTTGGCCTACATGAAGCGCTCCGCCGAACTTATCATCCTCGAGGGTCACACATTAGGACATCCTATAGTGCATAACAAGTGGGTCATCTAGATGCACGGGACAAGACCAGATCTAAACGCGTCGGCCAATATGGAGACATGGTTGTCATCTGTGGGAAGCAACCTACTGTTAGACTCCGCCACCAGTTTCGCCCCGCCATATAATACAATCTCGACTTTCACTAGTGCTGATAACATTGTGTTCTGCGATGGTAACATATACCAAATCTGCAGGAATGCAGCTTGCATGGTTAGTTTGCAGCTGCCGTGACTGGGTTATTACGATTTAGAACATGAAAAAATATTTGTTACGAGGTATGACCCCAGCGCCGACCATGTTGGGACGTTATGGCTGCCTTAAGGGGACACTCGGTGTTTGTTGGCAGGAACAATGCGGTGTCGATATATGCGGAAGGTATTCGGGACTCAAGGGTGATTTTGTGTCTTTGGATTTGTGGGAGTGGTAGGGATGGGGGCATGGTCTATGACATGAAAACTGGTAGGTCAACACTTTCCATTCCCCTCGTGGATGGTGTCGTTCCTGGGTCTCCACAAAGCACAATTTACTGGTACTTTCTAAGCGATGAATGAACGAAGAGTTTACCAGGCCTGCGCAAGGGACCATGCTTAATATGGAAAAAAGTGACGCGTCATTGGGGCAGCTTGGCGACATAGTGATAAGGACCACCAAAAACATTGGTGGAAGTGATGTTGTACCGTCGATAGATGGTTTTGTTCATGTTTTTTGTATACAACATTCAAAGTTTATTTAACTCAAATGGAATCATCGGCTTGTCATTTGATTCACCGTTCCCTACATTTAAATAACCAAGATAAATTTAACATAACATTAAACAATTGATTCCAAAACAGCCCCTCACATAACAATTGATAAACTTGGTTTTGTGTTACTATGACTCCAGCAACCCAAAATCAACAAAATGATTCTATAATTGCTTCCCTAGGACTCAATACGGTGAAGTGCATGTCATGTAATCGACTTTATCATAACACCACGGAGGAAGAACAACACCACATATAATCAAAACATTGAATGGTAATCTACTTCACATGACTACTATCAATGAGACTTTGGCATGTTCTCAAGAACTAATGGATCAACTCAAAAGACATAATATGGATAATGATCAGTAGGTATGAATATATTAAGAACTATCTTAATATAACAATCTTGCACAAATAATTCTCCTATGCATCAACTACAAGCGTGTAATCAACACATAAAATACTCACGGTGACAATATGATCTTTGATACAAAGATTGAGCAAGAGCGATGATCTAGGGTTCAAGGCGAGATGGTGCTGGTGAAGATGTTAATGGAGAAGATGCTCCTGATGATGAATAGAGTGTTGGTGATCCCGATGATGAACATGCAAGGTTCTCGGTAGGGCAGAAAACACATATCTGACTGAGGCAGAAATCAAATCACAACTGACATGGTCGTGAAAAAATTCACTTTCTGACCCTTTTGTGTGGCGCCCGACAGCTGGGCGCCGCACCCTCTTATCTGGCGCGCCCTTCCCTTAGGGCGTCGCTCGTCACCTTGCCACGTGGCAGCCCTGGTCGATTATGCCCCACAGACAAGCTGCAGCGCCTAAGTCTTAGGCGCCACACCTGTAATGTGCAGCGCTTAGCCCTTGGGCGCTGCAGTCTGTGGTTCCACTTGGGCTGGCCCCACCTCTCTCCCTCCCCCACCCCACACCTACCCCACCGAAACCCTTGCGGCCCTCCTCTCTTCCCCTCTCTCTTCCCCTCTCCCCCCTATCAAATCTTGCAAATC
This sequence comes from Aegilops bicornis, assembly GCA_021605145.1. Classification (NCBI taxonomy): domain Eukaryota; kingdom Viridiplantae; phylum Streptophyta; class Magnoliopsida; order Poales; family Poaceae; genus Aegilops; species Aegilops bicornis. Next base: position 865,829,854 of record CM038671.1, on the reverse strand, counting down.
CGGAGTGTTTGACCGTGGATTTCAAAGCCAACCCCTCCCTTAAGGTAATCTCCTCCGATCCCCTCGTTTTCATCCATAAGAATTGTCACATTTGCTCAAATCTTGCTAGTTTGGGGGAAACCCTAGTTTTTGCTTGGATTTGCAAATTTGTGTTGAATGATGTTATATTTCTTTGCTAATTTGGGTTGTTTAGGCTTGCATAGTATGCTAGGGTTAGGGTTATGTGTGTGTGATGTTGGTGTTAGGGTTATGTTATAGTTAGGGTTGTGGTAATTGTTATGTGGGGTTAGGGTTATTAATTCATATATATGTTAGGGCATATGTGTGCAAATATTTTTCTTAAGTATTTACTTGATATATGTGTGTTTTTATTATTGTAGGGATGGGGAGAACATGTGTTTATGTTCATCATGTGGATAAAGAGGCCTTTTTGAAAGGCAATGTTGAGACGGACCGGATGAGCTTGACATGGTGTTTGAGAGTAGTCCTAGCTATGCGGAGCTCTTGGAACAAGTGAGGAAAGATTTGAATTGGATTGACCCAAGTGACGTTGTTGAGTTCGAGGGAAGGCATAATGTTGGTTTTGGAATGCACATCCGTTGGAAGACAATGCGTGTGAACTCCGAGCAACGTTGGGTTGCATACAAGGAGACGGTTGCTGAATCTCTAGACAAGGCTCTTGAGTTATTTGCCTCCAAGAAGGTTGAGTCTACTTTGAATGTAGACTTGAACCGGAACCCCTCCCCGTTGGTTGCTAGCACTCCCCCACCCATGAACCAAGATCAAATGAGTGAACCTCAATTCACGCAACAAGATTAGCCAACAATGAGCCCGACTCCAAACAAGCAAAATGAAGGTTTTTAAGAGGAGAATGATGAGTACGAGGAGGATGACAACGAAGTTGACTTCCATGACAACAATGTGGGTGATCTCGACCAATATCATGTGCAAGAGACAATGGACCAATCCATCCCTTTTTCCGTGCATATGCATCGGACTCGGATGATGATGGTCCCGATGAAGAAGTTGATGAGGAGGGGTTCACGCCAAGGAGGCCAAGCATTCAAGAAGGTATTCAGGCGGGATCACAAGACACCATTGTTCAAGGATCTTAGTCTCATGGATGAAGCCGTTGTGGATGGTGGCAAATGCATATCTCTTGGAGCTAGGCCAAGTTCTCACCGTGATTTGGAAGGCGGCAAGAACGGGATATATCCCGGTTGTGAGTTTCAATCCTTCTTGGAATTGAAGATGTGGCTCGACAACTACTCGGTTACACATTATCGTCCCACATAAAGTGGCCAACTCTGACGTCAATGTATGCGTTACTGCGGTCAAATGTGAAGTGCCAACATGTCCATGGATTGTGCGTGCAAGGCCATGGAAAGGAGGTCCCACTTGGCGCATAGTGAGTTGTCTACCAACTCACATGTGCGGCACAAGAGGGCGGATGGCAAGCTTGTGTACCAACAACACAGTATAACTCACATCCGACTTCATCGCATACAGGTGCTTTCCAACCAAATATCCACACTTCCAACAATGAGCATCAAGAGTGTCATTGACCTTGTGAAAGCCATCTTTCATTACAAGGTGAAGTACCGCTTAAGGCATGGAAGGCGAAGCAAGCCGCATTCAAGATGTTGTATGGCAATTGGGAGGAAGCATACAACCGACTCCCTAGGTTGTTGTTAGCTATGGCCGCCACAAACCCAGGCATGGTTCACGTGGTTGAGCCTCATGGGCACCAAACATTGATTCATAACGGGAGGACCGTGCGTAGTATTTGGCCGTGCATTTTGGGCCTTTGAGCAATGCGTGAGGGCTTTTGAGCATTGTCGGCCCGTCATCACCATTGATGGCACGTTCTTGACCGGACAATACAAGGGCACTTTATTGGTTGCAATAGCAAGTGATGCCAATAACCGGTGTTGCCTTTGGCTTTCGCTTTGGTTGAGGTGGAGAACAATGATAATCGGGAGTGGTTCTTGCGTCAACTGAGAACAAAGGGTATTACCTGCTGAAAGGGAAATTTGTGTCATATCGGATCGCCATCCCGGAATTCTAAATGCGGTGGTGGTTGACATCCTGGACATACAAAGTTGCATCATCGATGGTGCATGAGGCACTTTTGTGCAAACTTCTATAGGGCATGTGGTATCAAGGAGTTGGCCGATGATCTTCAGGATTGTTGTCTCGCTTTCACCAACAAGCGGTTTGCCGCATTGTTCAATGCATTGCTTTCAGACACAAGAAACTTGACCCGGCCGGTCAGGAGTTTCTCAATAGGAACATTGCCGAAAGGAATATGTGGGCACGTGCTTTTCGATGAAGATGGCGGAGGCACGGTCAAATGACAAGCAATATGGCAGAATGCTTCAATAAGGTGCTCAAGGGTGTCACGTGCATTACCCGTGACGGCAATAGTTCAATACACATTTGACAAGATGAATGCATACTTTTAAAGTACTCAATGGAGACTGATAAGCAGATTCTTTGGTGAGAACAAGGATAAGCACAAGTACAATTTCCACCAAAGGTTGAAGAATGGTTGGAATTTCAATCACGAAAGGCAGACTCCGAAGAAGCTGTACTATATGACGACAACGAGTGGAAGTATGAGGTGAAAGATCCCGGAGGAACCACAAACGATGGCCGCCAACACGGAGGCCGGGCTTTCAAGGTCTCCCTAACACGGTGTGATTGCAGCTGCATGAGGCCGTCTTTGCTTCATCTCCCATGCTCGCACTTGTTAAATGCATCCCGGGTTAGGAATGTGGACGTCAATCACCCTCTTACCGTGAGGGAGTCCGAGTTCTCAATCATGACGGTAAAGAATACATGGACTCCACGGTTCCAGCCATACTTGGACCAATCACAATGGCCGGAGTATCATGTAGTTCAACTATGGCCTGACCCGGAATTGAAGATCGTTAGACGGGGAAGACGTAAGACAAAGCGTCTTAGAGGTGACATGGATGGATGGGGCCGTGGTGGCGGTGGAGAGTACGGCACCGGCCAATTCCAAGAGCCTCGTGAGCAATCCCGTTGTGGGGCTGCAGTAATGGGGACACAACACAAGAACTTGTCCCAAACCAAGAAAGAGATCAAAGAAAAATGGTGCAAGCACAAGCCAAACAAATGATAGCCAACCAAGTGAACCAAGGGGTAGCCAACCAAGTCAAACAAGTGGTGGAGTGCCAAACCACTCAAATCAAACAAGCCAACGAGGAACTAGGCAACAAAGAGGAGTCATCTTGGTCTTAGAAGAGGCCGTGGTGGTGGTCTTGGCCGTGGTGATGGTCTTGGCCGTGGTGAAGGTCTTGGCCGTGGTGATGGTCTTGGCCGTGGTGGTGGTAGAGGTCGTGGTGACGGTGTTGGTCGTGGTGAAGGTTTTGGCTGTGGTGATGGTCTTGGTCGTCTTTGGTGGTAGAGGTCATGGTGACGGTGTTGGTGCGTGGTGAAGGTCTTGGCCGTGGTGGTGGTAGAGGTCGTGGTGGTGGTCTTGGCCGTCTTCTTTGGTAGAGGCCGTGGCGGTGGTGGTGGTATAGGCCGTGGTGGTGGCGGTAGAGGCCGCGGTGGTGGTGTAGGTCGTGGTGATGGTGGAGGCGGTGGTGATCTTGGCCTTGGCGGCGGCCGTGGTGGAGGAATGTTCTCTTGGCTCAATGGACCATTGCCGTATGTGACTTACTATGATCTTGTTATTTTGGCTCAATGCTTGTGTTGTCATTTTGTATTGTGTGATTAACTATTATATTGCTGCTTTTCATAGGTATGGAAACAATGAAGGGGTGGAGGACACGGAGGGGGAATGTGAGATCACTTGGTGGTGGGAGGAGGGACAAGTATATGTGCTATGTGTGTATGACTATGTGTCGGGACCCGATCCCAAGTCACATCGATTCAGCCGGTAACACCTCATATCACTTTGCAGCCTCACACACGGTATTCCCACGGGTGTCGCCTTACCATGGCCCGGACCGTTTACGTCTTTTTGGCTCACGTATATGATAGTGTCGCTAGCATCCATATGACAAAGAACCCGGCCGACATGGCTAGTCGTGAATCCAAAGCGGCGCTAACCTATGGGGACAGGCATACATGAATCACATCGAGCATGTCGGTCATCAACGTATAAATTCGGGCTGTAGCACTGGCTAACAGGACTCCGGTATCCCGGCTGTAGCAGGCTAGGCAGGACTCGAATAACACCGCGTGACATTTCCCGAAGGGAGACGGAGACATATAGGAACGAAGTGAAACACATGCCGGCCAGTCAAGTGTCCAAGCAGTAGTGCTGGGCTAGCAGGACTCCAGTGAACCGGGCTGTAGCGGACTACTATCGCTCAGAAGCACGAGACTACATTTCCCCATATGAGAGGCTGCCAAGGATAAACAACTAGTTTGTCGGATCCCACACATACCAAGCATTTCAAACATACACACATTATGCTCAATATGCGTAGATACAACATGGCATCACAACATAACTCTACGACTCAAATATTTATTCATTAGGCTCTGAGGAGCAAGATATTACAAACATGGGTCTCATGACCCAACACTCAGAGCATACAGGTCAAAGTACAACCGGAAACTAAACATGTCTGAGTACAGACAACTATAAATGAAAAAAGCTGAGAAGCCTGACTATCTACCAGATCCTGCCGAGGGCACAAGATCGTAGGTGAGGTAACAAGCTAAACGTCGAAGTCCATTGGAACTACTAAGCGAGACCGACGCCTCTCTGCAAAACATAAAATAAGCAAACGTGAGTACAATTGTACTCAGCAAGACTTACATCGTAACTAACTACATATGCATCATTATCAAAAGGGGTGGTGGAGTTTGACTGCAGCAAGCCAGCTTTGACTCGGTGGCTAGTCTGAACTACGACTGCAAGTAACTCTTTTGAGGTGGCGCACGAGTCCACATATTCACCATATCAATACACCACTATGGACCCGCTACCGTCTCCCTACGAGAACGCCATCCATAGCACTCACGCTTATCTCGCGCATTTTAGAGTATCCACTTTCACTTGTCTATGAACTGATATAGGCAACCCAGAAGTCCTTTTCCGTGGACACGGCTATTCGAATAGATCATATTAAACCCTGCAGGGGTGTACTTCTTCACACACGCTCACCACTTACCACCGTTTACACGACATGTACTCGGCAACCTTCAAGCGGAAGCCCAACGTGGGTGTCGGCGACGGCCTACCTAAACACTCAAGTCCCTAGTCCAGGTTTATCGCCTATTCGGGTTCCATCCATGAGGAGTCCGCCAAGGTTTCCTATACAGCCCCGAACGATGTGTGGAGGGTTCCCGAGACACCAAGCGGGCGAATCGGTACAGACCCACGGTGCCTACCGCAACACAACCCACCCCTAAGGTCAGCGTTATGCGCCCCGACATGCTACAAACACGAAACTACTTGCAACTCCGGACTGAGGACAAGGGTGGTTAAGAAGCCGAGAGGGTCAATTAAGGATCCCAATGCGTGGTAGTAACTGTTTCATGGATCACAAACACAGAACTCAGTTCACGAGGACGGCTGCAATGAGACAACCCACCATGTACTCCTACATGGCCTCTCACCGCTATCTTTACCAAATCGTGTTCACACACTTAGCTCACACACAATAGGACATGTTCATAACAATTCCAATTCATTCCGGCGAATCAGACCCGACTCAACTCTAAGCAGTAGCAGGCATGACAAACAAGCATAAATGAGTAGGCACAACATGGCTCAAACAATTCCTACTCATGCTAGTGGGTTTCATCTAATTCTTTGTGGAATGACAGTCATGCAAAGGATCAAGGGGTTCAGCCATCGCAGCAAGTAACACATGAGTCGTTGTTGTCCTAATGCAGTAAAATAGAGCAGGAGGCGAGAGAGTGGGATTGTATCGGAATGAACAAGGGGTTTTGCTTGCCTGGCACTTACAAGATAATATAGTTCTTCATCGGTGTCATCGAACTCATCGTCGATGCACGTCGTCTCATCGAGAGGGGCAATTACGGCAAACAAGAGAGAACACAATCAATGCAATGCACACTCACATGAATGACATGTCATGTTAAGGTACTGAATTCACCTAGTGCAATATCTAGCCAAGTTAATTGAAGTGGAATTCAAACAAGAACAAATTCCAACTCCAAATGTTATTTCATAATTTGCCCTAATCATGATTCATCCTATTCAGTGAGGTTAACTTGTTCAATCATGCATGAAAGTGCCATAAATAGATTCTTCATATTTTTCTGATCATTTTTCATATATAAATTATTTAATTTGGAGTTACAGATTAAAAGTTATGAATATTTGAAGTTTGGGGTATTTTCTGAAATTTCCTGAATTAAATTAAATCCAGAAAATCAATTACTGCGTCAGCCTGACGTCAGTGTGACGTCAGTGGTCAACGGGACATGGTCCGGGTCAAACCTGACAGTGGGTCCCGTGTGTAAGTGTAATTAGTTTAGCTAATTATCAATTAAACTAAACCTGATTAGTTAATAGAGCTGGCCCCACCTGTCATAGGCTCAACAGGGTCAACTAGGGCCCACCGTGGTCAAGGTCGACATCGGCTGCCGGCGTCTAGCCGGCGAAACCCGGCCAGCCGGCGGCGGCGAGAGTGGTTTTTGCCGTTTCGGCCACCAAATGGATCGCGGAAGGCATCTAAGTGGAGCTGGGGACGAGCCGAAGCTCTTGGTGGAGTCAGTTGAGCTCGGGGCGGTCGGAATCGATGCCGGCGACGACCTAGGCGGCCGCCGGAGTTCGGCCAACGGCGGGTTAGGCGATGCAGGGCGCTAGGGGAAGTGTTGGTGCGTGCTCGTGCTCTGGTGAGGTGTGGAGCACGGTGGTGTGCCAAGCCGAGCCACTGTGGCTCTAGCCACACCGGCGACGAGGCACGGCGGCGAGGAGTTTTCGGGTAAGGTGGGGACGGCGGCTACGGAGGTCAACAAGCACGAGAGCTAGGGGGAGAGGGAGAGGAGTTCACCGTGGAGAGGGAGAGGTGGTCAGCTGGGCTCGGGGCGTCCGGAGTTCACGACCCAGGCGGCGGCATCAAGTGGGTCCGAGAAGGGGAAAAGTGGCGGGGCGGCGCCTCGGGGCGCTCCGGTGTCAGGAGGCTCGGTGAGGAGGGGGAGAGAGACTAGGCGGAGCTCGGGGGCATGTCGGGGAGGCTCGGGGATGGCTGTGGCCGCGGTGGAGCCCAGGCGACAGTGGCACAGCAGGGCCGCTGGTGGTCTTGTGAGAGGGAAACAGAGGAGGGAATGGGGTCCAGGGAGAGAGGGAAGAGGACGAGGGGGGTCCAGGGGGTCGGGGCGGCGCCGAGGAGAAGGCGCGAGGCGTCTCGGTGAGGCAGGCGAGCAGGGAGGAGGCGTGGCGAGCTCGGCGCGTCTGTGCGTGTCCCTCCTCGACCCTCAAGTGAGGTAGGCGGCGATGGCGAGGTGGTGGTGGGCTGGGCCAACTGGGCCAGCGAGGGGGGGGGGGGGGAAAGCTGGGCCGGTTCGTGGCGCCAGGTAAGTGGGCTGCCCGGTGAGCAATATATCTTTATATAATTATATCATGTTTTCTATTTTATGTAGTTTGGTTTGATTTAGTTTTAGACACTAAATCATTTTTATAACTCTGAGATAAATTGGGGGCATTATTTGGATTATTCCAAAAGCCCACAATTGAAACCAGAATTTTGGAGCATTCAAAATATTTATAGAATTCAAAGGCCCCAATTCAAATACAATATGGGTTAACTCAAAAATCCACAAAATGGTTAACAATTATGCTCATCATTTTTGGCGAGAGGTTTTCACCTTTATCAAAATCATGAACATTTTCACAGGGCATTTTGGGATCATTGAAATGATTTTATTTGAACCTATTAGAATTCATTTGGTACTAGGGCTTGGATCAAACCCCCATTTCAAGTTTAACTGAAATTTAAATATGATGACATGGATGCCTTAATGCAACTAATGTCAAAAAATTCTAGGGCTGTGACAACTCACCCCCACTAAACAAGAATCTCGTCCCGAGATTCAAGACGTGAGGTAAGAAGACAGAGGGGGCACAACTATCACGGTCTTCATGATCCATTTGCCTTCTCGAAGATGTTGATTCATTCCATCATCTTGGTCTTGACGTCTTCGAGATCTTCACCCGATACCGACAATGTAAAAGAAGGGGGAAACCCTACATGATTCGATCTTCACGAAGATCAAGTAAACATGATCGACTCACGGACTGAGATGGTGAAACATCTCGAGTTGAGACACAAAATACATCGATAGGGATGGAAGAACAAGCGACGGGGTTAGAAAGATGGTGGATGGTGTCAAGGTGGCGAAGAAATATTTACCATGATCCCGTAACGGGGCACCTCGAAAAAGGTGACGCAAAGAACTATTCCCTTAAGTGGCAAAAAGAATTACTTTTGATACAGAGATCATTGGAACTCTTTGTACCAGCCTAAGGCAACTCACAAAGATCGTTTGGTGGAGTGCAAGGAATGGCATACCCAGACTAGAATGGATGATGTGGACTACCTTGTTGAAGACAACGCAATGGATGATTTTTGCTTATCACCGGGAATGGATGGGACCCATGGTAAGTCCACTTTTGAGGATGATCCTAGACAAGAATTACTAAGAAGGCAGCCCATAACGAAATGCCACAAGGACGGTGCAAGCTGGGAACGAAATGCAACTGTTGGAATGTTCCAACCATCATATCTGCCTGAGATTCAGATCCGATTGGGGATAGGATACTTCAGACTCAGCATGTCTGGAAGGAAAGTTTGCAACACAATTCGACGAGATGGCGTTGCGAGATTCTCGGGATATGGACTACGATGGCAGGCTCCAAAATATGAGCTGGTTCCGCTACAAACCTGTGAACACACTGTCCTAGACAAGCATGACCACATGGTAGTCTTATAATAAAACACTACCGAGTTCAGGTGGGGAACCATAATCGAGGATATTGAAGTCCTTGCATAAGGCATGCTCTTAAGAAGGAACTTCCTTTCCTTGAACAAATCAATCAGTGGCTTGGTGTGCTATGGAATTCATATGGAATGAAGATGATCAGTCTATCAGACCATAGAATACTTCGCACGTGCATGACTGACTTGGGATGATTCCAGAGGAAGCAAAACAAACCTTTCTCAAGTTCATGGCGGCAACTTACATCAGATGCACATGAATTAGAGGAAGTCACTACTTTCATCCAAACATATGCTTCATGAACGAAACACGAAGAAATGCTTACACAAGTTTCCAACACTAGGTTGATGTTCAGCATGACTCATGGGGGAGACAAAATGCTGCTGATGGGCTCAACAACAACTCATCGGAATTTCCATATCACTGGACTTCCACCATCATGTGAACACGTGATAGTATTGGTCAGACCAAAAGATGTAATGGTGTATGCTCGAGGGGTCAACCACGAGTAAGACAACATCACGAATATCGTTGGTTCTGATTTGACTTGACAATGGCCCATACTCAAATCAAAGAATTGATAAGACAATAGGTCCAACAACTGATCGCGAGGACCAATCGATGAAGATATCATCTTTCTTCGACACACACTACACAAGAATATCCCTTTGGATCGAACTAGGTTAGGCAAGCTTTTATCTTCCAACTCTCCAAGTTGTTGTCTAGCTTAACCAACTAGCTTAGGGATATCCAACACAGATTCTTGAAGAAAGGGTGGTTCACAAGAACCCAACTTGATCACGAGCCCAATATAACAGTCAGGAAACAACCCGGTAACACTTCCAAGAAGATATTTGGAAAGTCACGAACCACCGGTATGTTACTAAGCTCGAGAGCAATCTTGCTTTTGAGGGCAAGACGATATGATCAGATGAGTGAGGACTTGACAAGATCCTAACTCATCAATCGAAGTGTGCACCAGAAATAAGGATTAGGTAGCACGATCAATCTTAGGATGATGTTTTAATAACCAACACGCTAAGAATGAGGATATTGTCCATTAGCTGCCAAGCAACAAGTTGCTCGGAGTATTGATTTCACACATCACAATTCACTTGTCGGCATTCCGGTTACGACAACACGAGGACCGGGGAATGAATGATGATGGTGAGAAGTATCAACTTTGCATCAAGAATGCATAAGAGGAGGTGCAATTCTCATGACATTCTTGACATAAAGATGGTAACACTCGAGGTGGAACAGAATCAAAAGCTGGATTGGCATTTGATCTGCGGAATACAACTACTTTAACCCAATCCTGGATATGGATGAGGTACTGGAGTTTGTTTCTCCTAGTCATTCTGGAATAGAATGGCTTGTCAGACCACAAGGATAATAGGCATCGATAAACGAATGCACACGTACCCTTGACTATTAACTGATAGAGGATGATCGGGATACAACTAAAGAGAGCAACTCAAAGGAACATATAATTTTCTGAGTTGTGGATGCACAGATTAGTATGTCGAGCAAAGCTCAACATTTCTTCCGGATAACCCATGCAGAGAGGTTGAACTGGCAGAGTCACAATTAGGATGGAGAACTCATCGAGGCCACTTCTGTTGTGATCTTTTGATCCAACAAACTTCTGCCATAAGTGGTTCATGGTATTTGGAAGAAGGATATACCACGGACCTCGAGGACTAATGCAAAGGTTACTAATATCCTAAGGAACTAGAAAATACTAACCACATGAAGTAGGGTGAATCTCGGGTTCAGGAACCCAGGAGTAGAATACCTACTACTAAATGGCATCACAGGATGCTTTCGAAAATGATGGCCAGAATCATCACTGGGATACAAAAGCATTGCTAAATTGCTAGGTGACTTACTAAACACCTAGGGTCATAATAATAACTCCAACATATATGTCGAGCAATGGAGTACCTCGACTGACTGGTTGGTGTGCTTAATCTGGCCCAAAAGGACATCGAACGGAAGAAGGAATTTGCAAATGCATCAGACTATTTAGAGACCTGGGATGACTCAGACAGCATAACGGCTGTAAATGCTCAAAATGATTTGAGACATCCTGCAAAAATGGTGGCATAACCACTCAACATCACAATATCAAGGTTCCGAGATCAATAGTTAACATATAGAAATGGTAGGAACCGAACTGAGGCTTAAAACCAACAATCTTATAAGTCTATGGATTAGTAACACGTCATCCTGATAGATAGATGAGAAGGCCTAGTTCTTAACCCCGTAGAAGAGAAGAGGATGACTCAGATCAGAAGGCCATGAGGTATAAGGAGTAAAAAGAGCCTTACGTTCCCTTCCACAATCAATTCCCTTATATAACTAGAGTATTTCTAGACACAACTTCGACCAGTTTGGCCTGGTAATCCTACAGGCAGTCAGGCTCTGATACCAACGCTGTCAGGATCCCGATCCCAAGTCACATCGATCTAGCCGGTAACACCTCATATCACTTTGCGGCCTCACGCACGGTATTCCCACGGGTGTCGCCTTACCATGGCCCGGACCGTTTAGCGCCTTTTGGCTCACGTATATGATAGTGTCGCTAGCATCCATATGACAAAGAACCCGGGCCGACATGGCTAGTCGTGAATCCAAAGCGGCGCTAACCTATGGGGACAGGCATACATGAATCACATCGAGCATGTCGGTCATCAACGTATAAATTCGGGCTGTAGCACTGGGCTAACAGGACTCCGGTATCCCGGGCTGTAGCAGGCTAGGCAGGACTCCGAATAACACCGCGTGACATTTCCCCGAAGGGACAGACATAGGAACGAAGTGAAACACATGCTGGCCAGTCAAGTGTCCAAGCAGTAGTGCTGGGCTAGCAGGACTCCGGTGAACCGGCCAGAAGCGGACTACTATCGCTCAGAAGCACGAGACTACATTTCCCCATATGAGAGGCTGCCAAGGATAAACAACTAGTTTGTCGGATCCCACACATACCAAGCATTTCAAACAAACACACATTATGCTCGATATGCGTAGATACAACATGGCATCACAACATAACTCTACGACTCGAATATTATTTATTAGGCGCCGAGGAGCGAGATATTACAAACCTGGGTCTCATGACCCAACACTCAGAGCATACAGGTCAAAGCACAAGCGGAAACTAAACATGTCTGGGTACAGACAACTATAAATGAAAAAAGCTGAGAAGCCTGACTATCTACCAGATCCTGCCGAGGGCACAAGATCGTAGGTGAGGTAACAAGCTAAACGTCGAAGTCCACGTGGAACTACTAGCGAGACTGACGTCTCTCTGCAAAACATAAAATAAGCAAACGTGAGTACAATTGTACTCAGCAAGACTTACATCAGAACTAACTACATATGCATCATTATCAAAAGGGGGTGGTGGAGTTTGACTGCACAAGCCAGCTTTGACTCGGTGGCTATCTGAACTACATCGCAAGTAACTCTTTTGAGGTGGCGCACACGAGTCCACATATTCATCATATCAATACACCACTATGGACCCGCTCCCGTCTCCCTACGAGAACGCCATCCATAGCACTCACTCTTATCTTGCACATTTTAGAGTATCCACTTTCACTTGTCTATGAACTGATATAGGCAACCCAGAAGTCCTTTTCCGTGGACACGGCTCTTCGAATAGATCATATTAAACCCTGCAGGTGTACTTCTTCACACACGCTCTCACCACTTACACCGTTTATACGACATGTACTCGGCAACCTTCAAGCGGAAGCCCAACGTGGGTGTCGGCCACGGCCTACCTAAACACTCAAGTCTCTAGTCCAGGTTTATCGCCTATTCGGGTTCCATCCGCAGGAGTCCGCCGAGGTTTCCCATACAGCCTGAACGATCATGCAGGGTTCCCGAGACACCAAGCAGGCGAATCGGTACACCGGCCACGGTGCCTACCGCAACACAACCCACCCCTAAGGTCAGCGTTGCGGCCCCCAGCATGCTACAAACACCAGAAACTACTTGCAACTCCCGGACTGAGGACGAGGGTGGTTAAGAAGCCGAGAGGGTCAATTAAGGATCCCAATGCGTGGTAGTAACTGTTTCATGGACCACAAACACAGAACTCAGTTCCTGAGGACGGCTGCAATGAGACAACCCACCATGTACTCCTACATGGCCTCTCACCGCTACCTTTACCAAATCGTGTTCACACACTTAGCTCACACACAATAGGACATGTTCATAAGAATTCCAATTCATTCCCGATGAATCAGACCCGACTCAACTCTAAGCAGTAGCAGGCATGACAAACAAGCATAAATGAGTAGGCACAACATGGCTCAAACAATTCCTACTCATGTTAGTGGGTTTCATCTAATTACCGTGGAATGACAGGTCATGCAAAGGATCAAGGGGTTCAGCTACCGCAGCAAGTAACACATGAGTCGTTGTTGTCCTAATGCAGTAAAATAGAGCAGGAGCGAGAGAGTGGGATTGTATCGGAATGAACAAGGGGTTTTGCTTGCACAGCACTTGAAGATAATATAGTTCTTCATCGGTGTCTTCAAACTCATCGTCGGTACATCGTCTACTGAGAGGGGGCAATTACCGGCAAACAAGAGAGAACACAATCAATGCAATGCACACTCACATGAATGACATGTGAATTCACCTAGTGCAATATCTAGCCAAGTTAATTGAAGTGGAATTCAAACAAGAACAAATTCCAACTCCAAATGTTATTTCATAATTTGCCCTAATCATGATTCATCCTATTCAGTGAGGTTAACTTGTTCAATCATGCATGAAAGTGCCATAAACAGATTCTTCATATTTTTTGATCATTTTTCATATATAAATTATTTAATTTGGAGTTACAGATTAAAAGTTATGAATATTTGAAGTTTGGGGTATTTTCTGAAATTTCCTGAATTAATTTAAATCCAGAAAATCAATTACTGCGTCAGCCTGACGTCAGTGTGACGTCAGTGGTCAACGGGACATGGTCCGGGTCAAACTGACGATGGGTCCCGTGTGTAAGTGTAATTAGTTTAGCTAATTATCAATTAAACTAAACCTGATTAGTTAATAGAGCTGGCCCCACCTGTCATAGGGTCAACAGGGTCAACTAGGGCCTACCGTGGTCAAGTCGACGTCGGCTGCCGGCGTCTAGCCGCCGGCGAGCCCGACGCGGCGGCGAGAGTGGTTTTTGCCGTTCCGGCCACCAAATGGATCGGGGAAAGCATCTAAATGGAGCTGGGGATGAGCCGAAGCTCTTGGTGGAGCCGATTAAGCCTGGGCGGCGGAATCGATGCAGCGTCGACCTAGGCGGCCGCCGGAGTTCGCCAACGGGCGGGTTAAGCGATGCAGGGCGCTTAGGGAGGTGTTAGTGCGTGCTATGTGCTCTGGTGAGGTGTGGAGCACGGTGGTGTGCCCGGCTTGAGCCACTGTGGCTCTAACCACGCCCGGCTGACGAGGCACGGGCGGCGGGGAGTTTTCGGGTAAGGTGGGGACGGCGGCTACGGAGGTCAACAAGCACGAGAGCTAGGGGGAGAGGGAGAGGAGTTCACCATGGGGAGGGAGAGGTGGTCAGCGGGCTCGGGGGCGTCCGGAGTTCGACGAATCGGGCGACGGCGACCGGCGGGTCCGAGAAGGGAAAAAGTGGCGGGGCGGCGCCTCGGGGCGCTCCGGTGTCGGGAGGCTCGGTGAGGAGGGGGAGAGAGACTAGGCGGAGCTCGGGGGCATGTCGGAGAGGCTCGGGGATGGCTGTGGCCGCGGTGGACGGGCTGACAGTGGCGACAGGGCCGCTCGGTGGTCTGTGTGAGAGGGAAGCAGAAGAGGGAATGGGGTCCAGGGAGAGAGGGAAGAGGACGAGGGGGGTCCAGGGGGTCGGGGCGGCGCCGAGGAGAAGGCGCGAGGCGTCTCGGTGAGGCAGGCGAGCAGGGAGGAGGCGTGGCGAGCTCGGCGCGTGCGCCGTGTCCCTCCTTCGCCTCTTGGCGAGAGGTAGGCGATGGCCCAGCGGTGGTGGTGGTGGGCTGGGCCAACTGGGCCAGCGAGGGGTGAGAAGCTGGGCAGTTCGTGGCGCCAGGTAAGTGGGCTGCCAGGTGAGCTCTCTCTCTTTCTCTAATTATATCCTGTTTTCTATTTTCTGTAGTTTGTTTTGATTTAGTTTTAGACACTAAATCATTTTTATAACTCCTGAGATAAATTGGGGGCATTATTTGGATTATTCCAAAAGCCCACAATTGAAACCAGAATTTTTGGAGCATTCAAAATATTTATAGAATTCAAAGGCCCCAATTCAAATACAATATGGGTTAACTCAAAAATCCACAAAATGGCCAACAATTATGCTCATCATTTTTGGCAGAGGTTTTCACCTTTATCAAAATCATGAACATTTTCACAGGGCATTTTGGGATCATTGAAATGATTTTATTTGAACTTATTAGAATTCATTTGGTACTAGGGCTTGGATCAAACCCCCATTTCAAGTTTAACTGAAATTTAAATATGATGACATGGATGCCTTAATGCAACTAATGTCAAACAATTCTAGGGCTGTGACACTATGTGAGGGGACTAATATTTCTGAGTATGACTATGTGGGATCCCTATGTGTATATGACTATGTGATTTGGACAAGTATATGTGCTATGTGTGTATGACTATGTGATGCAGACTACTATTTCTGTGTTTTGGACGCCTACATTTAATTTGGATATGATTATGTGGCATCTTTATGAATCAGAAAACAAAAAAACTAGTAGTTATTTGAAAACAGCAGTTAGTGCAGCGCCCAGGGGTAAGGCGCCACACTATACAGTGCAGCGCCTTGGCCTTGGGCGCTGCACACCTGGACATGGCAGTAACAGAATCATTCCAGAGAGCACCAGGAGCGTTGCAATAGCTTTTCCACCCCAAAAAATGCTAAGTCGGCGTGCAGCGCCGAAGGGCCAGGCGCCACACAATAAAGTGCAGCGCCCAAGGGGTCGGCGCTGCACTGTAGAGTGTGGCACCTGGCCCTTCGGCGCTGCACGCTGACTTAGCATTTTTTGGGGTGCAAAACAAACTGGAACGCTCCTGGTGCTCTCTGGAATGATTCTGTTACTCTGAACTGCCATGTCGGTGTGTGCAGCGTCAAGGGTAAGGCGCCACACTATACTGATGCAGCGCCTTGGTCTTAGGCGCTGCACTCCTGGACATGGCAGTCCAGAGAGCAACAGAATCATTCCAGAAAATGCAGTAGCTTTACCACCCCAAAAAATGCTAAGTCAGCGTGCAGCGCCCAAGGGCCAGGCGCCACACTATACAGTGCCGCGCCCAAGGGACTGGCGTTGCAAGTTATAGTGTGGCGCCTTGCCCTTGGGCGCTGCACACTGACTTAGCAAATTTTGGGGTGCAAAACCAACTGGAACGCTCCTGGTGCTCTCTGGACTGGAATGTCCAGGTGTGCCGCGCCTAAGGGCAAGGCGCTGCCCTGTGTAGTGGGGCGCCCTTCCCTTAGGCGCTGCACACCTGGACATTTATTAGGCTGCACCAACTCCCTCCCACCCATCCCCACCCCACACACCCCACCCTCCACACAAACCCGAAGCTCAGTGCCTCCCCTCTGCCCTCCTCTCTCCCCTCTCAAATCCTTCTTAGATCCGGAGTATTTGACCGTGGATTTCGAAGCCAACCCCTCCCTTAAGGTAATCTCCTCCGATCCCCTCGTTTTCATCCATAGGAATTGTCACATTTGCTCAAATCTTGCTAGTTTGGGGGAAACCCTAGTTTTTTCTTGGATTTGCAAATTTGTGTTTCTTTAGGCTTTCATAGTATGCTAGGGTTAGGGTTATGTGTGTTTGATGTTGGTGTTAGGGTTATGTTGGTGTTAGGGTTGTGGTTATTGTTAAGTGGGGGTTAGGGTTGACCAATAATTCTAGGTTTTGTAGGCATGGCTTCATCCGGTTCCTTAGTGAGGCCACCGTGTGCTAACCAAGAAGACATGCCGAACAAGTGGGAGGGCGCATCTTTGGACAAGGTGAAGGAGAAAGATGTCAACATCCCGCCATGTTGGTGTGGAGATGTTTGCAAGGTGAAGGTGTCCACCGACCCGAAAGAAAGCATGGACGGAAGAGGCGGAGATATTTTGTATGCCCGAACTATGCTTATGATCGTGCACTTCCAACTAACGCCTATGACCAACCACGGTAAGCTCGAGAAGTAAAATGTTACTCTCAAATGTGTGTCAACACTAACAACAAATTTTTATGCAGTCACCGCCTCCTCTATGCAAGTACTTCACGTGGATAGATCTTGAAGTGCCAGAAGATGTGAAAAAGTTCCAACCGGTGTCTTCTCCAGAATAGACTGGCTCTCATCAGCTGCTTTCTTGATCTCGGTGCACTGCGGATGAGAAAGAATGAATGCGTTAGCCATTCAAACATGTGTAATACGGTCAACAGGAAAGTAAAGAGGGAACACTTTACCACATAGTTAATCACGGAACAGCAAGGACTCCTTGCCCTTGTCGACATCTCCGTTGTACTTCCCTTTGCTAGATCCTCAAAGTTTACGGGTTCTTCAAGAATATCCTCATTATATGCGGCGGGGCATATCTCAACTTCAGTAGTTCAATAAACCATCATACGTAGTTATCAAAAGCAATTGGGTTGTGCTCACGGCCGAAGCGCGTGCGGTGCTTTCTGAGCTTGCTCCACACAAAGCTGAAGCGGGTAACATATGCTGAGAATGATGCTTGGGCCAGTCCTTTATCTTCGTTGCCTTCTCCTGTCCAACCTGCGTGGTATAAAACCAAACATTAGCACAATCAAAAGGAGTCGATGATTAGACAATACGCAGACATGCTCTCTTACCTATGAAGTGCTTTATCCGTGTCCACCCAATCCGGCGGGTGAGGTTGGAAAAGACCAAACTGACGATACACGCGATGCGGCAAATGAAACTCAACCGCCCAGTTGCATATCAATGGGCACCGCATAAGCCAGAGATCCTTATCCATAAGCACATCGGGTTGAGGCGGAACTCAGCGGTGTACCCCAAGCTCTCACCAGCGCCATATGGCTGCCATTCCACCTATGAAACAGGTCAACAATGCAAATTTGATGACTATTTTTCAAGCAAGCATGAGAAAGGACTAAAGTAATGACCTCCTTACCTGCTCGAGGCGTAATCGTGTCCAACTTCGGCAATGTACTTTTGGTACATGAGATTGACATCGTTCGTCATCTCGGAAGCGATATCCCACTAGTAAGCCCGTGGGCGCCGTAATTAAATCATGTTCATCTGCATACCAAGGATCAAACCTGGCGCTCTTGAAGGCCCAACGAGCGTACGCCCCGGCTCCATACGTAAAGTAGAAGCAGATTACCACCAATGCCTGCACTAGGTGTGATCCTGCAACACGCATCGTCCAGCTACATATGAAAGAAAAACAATGTTAACTTGACAGCAAGCTTGCATTGCTAATGAAGAAATGAGTTGATCACAAAAACGGACCAACTACCTATCGGTACAAGTAGGCAAGAGTCGCTGAACCCCAGCTCCAATTGCTATCGAAGACGGTCAACGCCTTCAGCCACATCCATGGAGCGTTCTTGCCGGTGGAGTCGAGAAACAAAGTCCTCGACACAATGTACCACATATACACACGAGCATGTGCGGATCACATCATCGGTGGCATCCGGAGGCACGTCGCCAAAGTTATTTTGAATCCACGTGAAAGCAGCTCCGGCTGCTTTCCTTTCCCTCTTCTTCTTATCTTCTCCCTCCTCTACATCATCCTCAGCCTCGGTAGGAGCCATACCGATAAGAGCAATCATCTGCTCGCGCCACCCATCAGAATCGGTGCTCATACAGAGAGGCCTCCCGTCGATAGCAAGACCGGTGATCAACAAGACATCCTCGAGCGTCACGGTCATCTCCCCGGTCCGAAGATGGAAACTGTGGGTCTCTGGCCTCCACCGATCAACAAGAGCGGACACCGGTGGAGCGTTCAGATTCGGCATGGACGGTGACCAGCAGAATCCACGGGAGTAGTCCTGCACCTTGATGTGCGGTGTGTACCGCTCATCGTAAGGCATGGCTGGACCAGAGACCCCGTGATACCAAATCTTCAGAGGTTCAAGCTTCTGCAAAAAACAAGTAATGACAAATCTTAGGGCATGTAAATTTCAACTAAAGGCAAATTTTGCAAAATATTTAGATTACTCATTATTACCTTATCCTTCTCGCGCATCATGTAGGCCCGGTGTTGCACGTCGTAGACATTGTCCAGAAGCCAAACCATCCTTACAATTTCAAACAATAAACATATAAGAGTTCATCTTCATCTCAAATATCGGTATACACTAAACATATAACATGTGTTCAACTACAAGAATCTCAACATCTCCTTCTCACACAATGAATATGTCATATGTGTTCAAATAAACTAAACATCTAATATTTCAAATAAACTCAACATCTAATATTTGAAATAAACTCAACATCTAATATATATCTAAACAAACTTCTCATATATGTCTACAAAAATCAACATCTCATAGTTATCTATAAAAATAGGCATCTCATACATATCTAAAAAAACTAAACAATATAGGCTTTCACCAACAAGAATCATATATTGTCAACTAATAAATAACACTACCGTACTACCAATATGAATACACATCCTAAATCGAGCAAACCAAACAAATCAAGGGTTCCATCAAATCTTGGACAAATCTCTAGAATGGCAACAAATTTACGGAGCAAAAGAAAGAGAAGGGAAGAGTTTACCTAGTAGGATGGATTGGGGATCGAATCCACGGATCAAATCTTCAGATCTGAGAGGATGTGTGGGGATTAGATGGGGCGCCCTTGCCGCTACTCTCTGTCGAGAGAGAGGAAAGATGAAGAAAACTGCCTGGTCGGGCTGGGTCGGCCCGCTTAAGAATCACTGTGCAGCACCCAAGGGCTAGGCGCTGCACATTCTGGTGTGGCGCCTAAGACTTAAGCGCTGCAGTGCTGTCTGGGGCCGCAAGCTGGACCAGGGCTGCCAACTTGGCAGGACATCTGACGCCCTAAGGGAAGGGCGCTGCACAGTAGGGTCACGGTGCCCAGCTGTCGGGTGCCACACAAAAGGGTCAGGAAAGTGAAATTTTTTCACGACCAGGTCAGTTTGTGATTTGATTTCTTCCTCAGGTCAGATATGTGTTTTCTTCCCTCCGGTAGAGTCGCTCCTCGATGGGACAACAAGGATGATGTAGAACCCCTCCGTGATCGTTTCTCCCTTCGAAAGAGTGCCAGAAAGTGTCCCCGGATGTGATCTCTTGAGAATAAAGGCTTGCAGCAGGAAAGATAGTATTTCATAGATTCCCTGGTAGGTTTCCTAATTGTAGAGTATTTATAGAGGTAGAGTTAGGTCAAACAGAGGCTCATTGGCCCCACTATGTACCAGGGCATGCCCCAGGCCTCTGACGTACCCTGGTGCCTTGTGGGCCACTCTTTTATCTTCTCGTTCCTCCCCGAAGCATGCAGGGTCTCTTGTTGCCATAAAAAATCTTCAAAAAGTTGTGGCATTTGGACTTTGTTTGGTACTCTCATTGTGCAAAGTCAAACACAAGAAAAAATAGCAACTGCTAATGGGCACTAAGTTAGTAGGTTAGTCCCAAGAAATGATAAAAAGTATCTTGTAAATGTATATAAACATCCAAGATTGATACTATGATAACATGTAACAATAAAAAATTATGTATAGGTACGTTGGAGACATATCAGTCTCACATTGCACCGACCGAGCGCGTCGGTGTTCACACACCTGGCGCTGGCCAAAATTTAAGTGTCCATGCCAGTTTAGTACTATAGGAAAAATATATTAGTTGTTTGTTGGAAGAAAATCTGTGATTTGTGAACAACATCAATATTTTGTACAACCTTTGCTCAAAATTAGTTAATCCAGATTTGTTTAGATACAAATGTACACAACACTTAAACTTGTCTAGATACAACCTTATTTAATAAAATCTGAGCTAGCTAACGCGGGACCGATGGAGTATGTGTCTATTTTCAAACAATCACGATTTACCAAAAACAAAAAAGGAGTAAGAAATCATGATTTACCATGGAAAAACATTTGATTATTTTACGTAATTTCTGGAAGCATTAATTGAATTCTATATTCATTTGGCAGAAGGAAATCACGACTTTTGGAAGAATTAATTAAATTATATATACAGCTGCTACCGCAATTTCAGCAAGCAATTTTCTGCATGAGCGTTTCTGTGGTTTAGTTAGACGCTTTAAAATATTTCCATCATAGGCCAGGTCACTCAGTTTCTCTGTTTCTTTCTTTTTTTCCTTTTGTGAGAGAAAGCCCCTCGTTTTTCATTAAGAAATTCCCCAACCTCGCGAATTTATTTGCCCCACCATGTTGTCATGCCGGGCATGGGCAGACCTACCGTCGGATCTTATCTGCCGCTTTGTCGACGGACTTGACGACCTCAAGTGCTCTACGAAAGTGCGTGGGGAACTTGCCGGACAACGCATTTTGTGCTCACGCCGCCCGTCGCCCGTCGCTGCTTTCGTGGAACATAGCGATGCCCTGCCAAGCGCTGCATCACCACCAACATCAAGCGTTGTACCAGTATAGCCTCGATCCTCACGCGTCGCTCCTTCGGGGTCAACCCCATCCCTTCAGGCAAGCTCTACCCTGCCGCATGCCACTCCTCCAAGCTCACCACAATCCCCTCGGTTAGGACCTGTCTTGGCTGTTGGGGCAGATGGCTTTCCCTCTGTATCTGCATCGATGGTGGACATAGTATGTTTAGCCTCTTCCACCCCATCATGGCCGCTGAGATCCTCCTACCCCCCCTGATCTATGACAGCCGCCTCGTCTCCAATATGGTGTTTGCACCCAACCCCACCAGTGTCTACTTCCTGGCCGCTGTCATATGTGACATCAATAGGCTTGCCTACGTCACCACTGGGGCTAGGTGGTGGGCCGGCCTCAACCCCATCCGCCTCACGGATGGAGACCATATCGGTGACCCCTCTACCACAGAAAAGGTATGGTCTACTTGCCTCACTCTGTTTGGAGTTGTCCACGTGCTTCTCCTACATGGCGCTCTGCCGAACCTATCATCCTCGACGGTCATACATTAGAACTTCCTGTAGTGCATAACAAGTGGGTCATCTAGATGCACGGGACAAGACCAGTTCTAAACGCGCCGGCCACTATAGGGACATGGTTGTCAACTGTGGGATGCAACATACTGTTCGACTCCGCCACCAGTTTCGCCCCACCATATAATGCAATCTGGACTTTCGCTAGTGCTAATAACATTGTGTTCTGCGATGTTAACATATACCAAATCTGGTGGAATGCAGCTTGCATGGTTAGTTTGCAGCTGTCTGGAGGGGTTCGTTACCATGTAGAACATGACGAAATATTTGTTCTGAGGTATGACTCCCAGTGCCGACCATGTTGGGACGTTACGGCTGACTTAAGGGGACACTCAGTGTTTGTTGGGAGGAACAATGCAGTGTCAGTATATTCGGAAGGTATTCCGGGGCTCAAGCGTGATTATGTGTACTGGATCGGTGGGATAGGTAGGGATTGGGGCATGGTCTATGACATGAAAACTGGTAGGTCAACCCCTTTGTGGATCGTTTCTCCCTCCGGAAGTGTGCCAGAAAGGGTCCCCAGATGTGATCTCTTGAGAATAATGGCTTGCGGCAGCAAAAATAGTATTTCATGGACTCCCAGGTAGGTTTCCTTATTTTAGAGTAATTATAGAGGCGGAGTTAGGTCAATCAGAGGCACATGGGCCCCACTATGTACGTGGGCGTGCCCAGATACCTGACACACCCTGGTGCCTAGTGAGCCACTTCTTTGTCTTCTCGTTCCTCCCCGAAGCATCATGGGTCTCTTATTAACAGAAAAAAAATCTCCAAAAAGTCGTGGCATTTGGACTTTGTTTGGTACTCATATTCTGCGAAGTCAAACACAAGAAAAAATAGCAACTGGTACTGGGCACTAAGTTACTAGGTTATTCCCAAAATTTGATGTAAAGTTGCTTGTAAATGTATATAAAACATCCAACATTGATACTATAATAACATGGAACAATAAAAAATTATAGATACGTTGGAGACATATCAGTCTCACATTGCAACGAGCGAGCGTGGCGGTGTTGACACACCTGTCGTTGGCCAAAATTTAAGTGTTCATGCCACTTCAGTGCTATAGGAAAAATATTGTAGTTGTTTGTTGGAAGAAAATCTGTTATTTCTGAGCAACTTTAATATTTTGTACAACCTTTGCTCCAAATTAGTTGATCTAGATTTGTTTAGATACAAATGTTCCCAACACTTAAAATTGTCTGGATACATCCTTATTTAATAAAATCTTAGCTAGCTAACGCGGGACCGATGGAGTATATGTCTATTTTCAAACAATCACGATTTACCAAAAACAAAAACAAAAAAGAGTAAGAAATCACGATTTACCAAGGGAAAACATTTGATTATGTTACGTAATTTCTCGAAGCACTAATTAAATTCTATATTCAATTGGCGGAAGGAAATCACGACTTTTGGAAGCATTAATTAAATTATATATACAAGTGTTACCGTGATTTCTGCTAGGAATTTTCTGCATGAACGTTTGTGTGGCCAGGTCACTCAGCTTCTCTGTTTCTTTCTTCCTTTCTTTCTTTCTTTGTGTGAGTAGAAAGCCCCTCGCTTTTTCATTAAGAAATTCCCCAAGCTCATAAAATCCTTGCCCGCCATGTTGTCATGCCTAGCATGGGCAGACATCCCGCCGGATCTTGTCTTCCGCATTGCCTACGGACTTGACGACCTCAAGTGGTACGCGAGTGCACGGGGAACTTGCCTGACAATGTGTTTTGCGCTCACTCCCTCGTCGTCGTCGCTGTTTGTGGACCACAGCGACGACCTTGCCAAGCGCTGCATCACCACAACCATCGAGCGCCGTACCACTGTAGCCTCAATCCTCACGCGTCGCTCCTTCACGGTCAACCCCATCCCTTCGGGCAAGCTCTACCCCGCCGCATGCCACTCCTTCAAGCTCACCACAATCCCCTCGGTTAGGACCTATCTTGGCAACTGCGGTGGATGGCTTGCCCTCTCTGTCTACATCGACGGTGGTCATAGTTTGCTTAGCCTCTTCCACTCCATCATGGCCGTTGAGATCCGCCTGCCCCCGCTGATCTACGGAAGCCGCCTCGTATCGAAGATGGTCTTTGCGCCCAACCCCACCAGTGACGACTTCCTGGCCACCGTCTTATGTGACATCAATAGGCTTTTCTATGTCACCGCTGGCGCCAGGTGGTGGGCCGGCCTCGACCCCATCCAACTCATCGATGGAGACCAGATCGCCGACCTCCTCTACCACAGAAATGGTATGGTCTACTGCCTCACTCGGTTTGGAGATCTCCATGTGCCGCCTACCGCAGCGCTGGCCGGAACCTATCATCCTCGAGGGTCATACATTAGCACATCCTGTGGTGCATACCAAGTGGGTATCCTAGATGCACGGGACAAGACAAAATCTGAACATGCCGGCCACTATAGAGACATTGTTGTCATCTGTGGGAAGCAACCTACTGTTCGACTCCGCCACAGTTTCTCCCGCCATGCTCTGTTGGAAAAGGCAGTGCCTAGGAGGCGCTTAGGCACGCCTAGGTGCTAGGAAATGGCCAAACGCCTCGCCTAGGGCATAAATGGAGGTCTAGGCAGGGAAAGCAAGGAATTGCCTACCCAAGCAAGAAATCATGCTACATACTGCACAGATATGCCAAGTAGGTTATATTCCAGTGGTAGTAGCCAGTAATTAACTTATTCATATGCCCTAAATTAATATCAACACCCACATAAAAATCACAAATACACTTCGAGTAAAAACTATATTACCGCCTAGGCCGCGCCTAGGGCGCTTATGCACCGCCTAGGCACTAGGCAAAGGCCAACCGCCCCGCTTACACCTACCGCTTTTTCCAACCTTGCCGCCATGTAATACAATCTTGACTTTCACTAGTGCTAATAACATTGTGTTCGGTGATGGTAACATATACCAAATCTGGACGAATGCAGCTTGCATGGTTAGTTTGCAGCTGCCAGGAGGTGGTCATTACCACGTAGAACATGGCGAAATATTTGTTGTGAGGTATGACCCCCAGCGCCGACCATGTTGGGACGTTGTGGCCGACTTAAGGGGACACTAAGTGTTTGTTGGGAGGACAATGCAGTGTTGTATTATGCAGAATGTATTCCGGGACTCAAGGGTGATTGTGTGTACTGGATCGATGGGAGAGGAAGGGATTGGGGCATGGTCTATGACATGAAAACTGGTACGTCATCACCTTGCATTCCCCTCATGGATGGTGTCGTTCCGTGGTCTCAACAAAGCACAATCTGCTGGTACTTACTAAGCAGTGAATGAAAGAAGAGTTTACCAGACCTGGGCAAGGGCCCATGCTTAATATGAAAAGAAGTGATGCGTCATTGGGGCAACTTAGCGACATAGTGAAAAGGACCACCAACAACATTGGTGGAAGTGATGTTGTACCCGTCGATAAATGGTTTTGTTCGTGTTTTTTGTATACAACAGTGAAAGTTTCTTTAATTCAAATGGATTCATCGGTTTGTCATTTGATTCACCATTCCCTACATTTGAAGTAATCAAGATAAATTTTACATAACATTAAAAAATTGGTTCCAAAACAGCCCCTCACATAACAATTGATAAACTGGGGTTTGGGTTACTATCAATCCAGCAACCCATAATCAACAAACTGATTCCACAATTCCTTCCCCTGGGACTCAATATGGTGAAGTGCATGTCAAGTAATCTACGTTCTCAGAACACCACAAGAGGAATAAAAACACCACATATAATCAAAACATTGAATGGTAATCTACTTCACATGACTACTATCAATGAGACTTTTGCCATGTTCTCAAGAACTAATGTATACTCTCACAAGACATCATAAGGATAATGATCAGTAGGTACGAATTAATGAAGAACTATATTAATATAACAATCTTTCACAAATAATTCTCCTATGCATCAACTAAAAACGTGTAATCAACACATAAAATACTCACATGTAGCAATATGATCTTTGATACAATGGTTGAGGAGGAGCGATGATCTAGGGTTCGAAGATGAGATGGTGTTGGTGAAGATGTTGATGGAGAAGATGCTCCTAATGATGAATAGAGTGTTGGTGGTCCCGATGATGAACATGCAAGGTTCTCCGGTAGAGTCGCTCCTCGAAGGGACAACAAGGATGATGTAGAACCCCTCCGTGATCGTTTCTCCCACCGGCAGAGTGCCAGAAAGGGTCCCCGGATGGAATATCTTGAGAATAAAGGCTTGTGGCAGAAAAAATAGTATTTCATGGACTCCCTGGTAGGTTTCCTGATTTTAGAGTATTTATAGAGGCGGAGTTAGGTCAAATAGAGGCTCATGGGCCCGCTATGTACCAGGGCGCGCCCCAGGCCCCTGACGCACCGTGGTTCCTAGTGGGCCACTCCTTTGTCTTCTCGTTCCTTCCCAAAGCATCCAGGTCTCTTATTGCCAGAAAAAAATCTACAAAAATTCGTGGCATTTGGACTTTGTTTGGTACTCATATTCTGCGAAGTCAAACTCAAGAAAAAATAGCAACTCGTACTGGGCACTAAGTTAGTAGGTTAGTCCCAAAAAATGATGTAAAGTTGCTTGTAAATGTATATAAAACATCCAAGATTAATACTATAATAACATGGAAAAATAAAGAGAATATAGATAGATACGTTGGAGAGATATCAGTCTAACATTGCAACAATCGAGCGCGTCGGTGTTCACACACCAGGCGTTGGCCAAAATTTAAGTGTCGATGCCACTTTAGTGCTATAGGAAAAATATTTTAGTTGTTTGTTGGAAGAAATCTGTGATTTTTGAACAACATTAATATTTTGTACAACCTTTGCTCCAAATAAGTTGATCTAGATTTGTTTAGATAAAAATGTACCCAACACTTAAACTTGTCTGGATACATCCTTATTTAAGAAAATTTTAGCTAGCTAACGCGGGACCGATGGAGTATATGTCTATTTTCAAACAATCACGATTTACCAAAAACAAAAATAAAAAAGAGTAAGAAGTCGCAATTTACCATGGAAAAACATTTGATATTTTATGTAATTTCTCGAAGCATTAATTAAATTCTATATTCATTTGGGGGAAGGAAATCACGACTTTCTGAAGCATTAATTAAATTATATATACAACTGTTACCGCGATTTCTGCAAGCAATTTTTTGCATGAATGTTTCTGTGGCTTAGTTAGACGCTTCAATAGATTTCCGTCATAGGATAGGTCACTCAGCTTCTCTGTTTCTTTGTGTGAGCGAAAGCCCCTCGTTTTTCATTAAGAAATTCCCCAACCTCGCCAAAATCCTTGCCCCACCATGTTGTCATGCCGGGCATGGGCAGACCTACCGCCGGATCTTCTCTACCGCATTGCCGACGGATTTGACGACCTCAAGTGCTATGCGAGTGCGCGGGGAACTTGCCCGACAATTCGTTTCGCGCTCACGCCGTCGTCGCCGTCGCTTCTCGTGGACCACAGCGACGACCCCACCAAGCGCTGCATCACCACAGTAGCCTCGATCCTCATGCGTCGCTCTTTGGGGTCAACCCCATCCCTTTAGGCAAGCTCTACCCTGCCGCATGCCACTCCTTCAAGCTCATCACAATCCCTTGGTTAGCACCTGTCTTGGCTGCTGCGACGGATGGCTTGCCCTCTTTGTCTGCATCGATGGTGGTCATGGTCTGCTTAGCCTCTTCCACCCCATCATGGCCGGTGAGATCCTCCTGCCCCCGATGATCTACGACAGCCGCCTCGTCTCCAAGATGGTCTTTGCACCCAACCCCACTAGTGACGACTTCCTGGCCGCCGTCACAAGACATCATATGGATAAAGATCAGTAGGTATGAATATATGAAGAACAATCTGAACATAACAATCTTTCACAAATAATTCTCCTATGCATCAACTACAAACGTGTAATCAACACATAAAATACTCACATGTACCTATATGAACTTTGATACAAAGATTTAGCAAGAGCGATGATCTAGGGTTCGAAGATGAGATGATGCTGCTGAAGATGTTGGCGGAGAAGATGCTCCTGATGATGAATAGAGTGTTGGTGATCCCGATGATGAACATGCAAGGTTCTCCGGTAGAGTCGCTCCTCCGTGATCGTCATAGGCCTCCTTCTCCACCTCTCCCTTCATGGTCATGGCTTCAAAGTTGTGAACCGAAGCATGGGCCGCTGCCTCTGGAGATTGGCCATAGCCACTCTCCGAGGTAACGACTGATATATTGCTGCAATATGATGTTGGTAGCCAGGCGGCGAAATTGAGGGGGTGGGTGGGAAAATGCAACTATGCATGGTCACCCCAGGCAGGGAATGACACCTCAGCTTGTTACTACTATGGTCACTCTATTCTAGGAGGCACCTTGGTCACCCCCGTCTGGGACCAATATCACTATGAGCTATGACCGACAAAAGAGATGTTGGGACACCACCCAATAATGCTGCAGCTCGAAGATGGGATGTAGGTGCCAGCTTTTAGGGATGCTATGACCACGACTGCCACAGTAGTTGGCTGGAGTGTGTGGTGTTGGAGCGGGAGGGGATGGCGAGCTGCTGCTAGATGTGAGAGGTCTTGCTGTGGCGACATCCCGTATTTTAACAATGTTTTTTTCGGTCATAGTATTCTAGGGACCTACGAGAGATAGAGGAGGGGACCTAGGATGAAGCGTTTGACTATTGAAATAGCCCACATGACTCGGAATGGACGTCTCTGCTACTTGTGAGCTGCGTTGGGATTTCCTCAAAGAGGATAAGATGATGCAGTACAGTAGAGATAAGTATTTCCCTCAGTTATGAAACAAGGCTTATCAATCCAGTAGGAGAACAAAGCAACACTATCTAAACAGCACCTGCACACAAAGAACAAACACTTGCATCCCAACGCATAGAGGGGTTGTCAATCCCTCAACGGTTACGAGCAAGATAAATCGTATAGTTTTTTATAGATATATTGACCAAAAAGACAAAATAAAATACATAAAATAAAATTACAGCAAGTTATTTTTAGTTTTAATATATGATAAAAGATAGACCCGGGGGCCATAGTTTTCACTAGAGGCTTCTCTCGAGAAAATAACATATGGTGGGTAAACAAATTACTGTTGGGCACTAGATAGAAAAGAAAATCATAATGTTGATATCCAAGGCAATGATCATACATAGGCATCACATCGAAACTAGTAGACCGACTCCTGCCTGCATCTACTATTATTACTCCACACATCGACTGTTATCCAACATGCATCTAGTGTATTAAGTTCTTGAAAAAAAAGTAATGCATTAAGCAAGATGATACCATGTAGACTAGATAAACTCACATATGAATAAACCCCATTTTGTTACCGTTAATAGCAACGATACATATGTGTTATGTCCCTTTCTGCCATTGGGATTGAGTACCGCAAGATCGAACCATTACAAAGCACCTGCCGTGGCAAGATAAATCAATTTAGTTGGCCAACCAAACCAATAAATCAGAGAAAAAATACGAAGCTATATTAATCATCACTACTAGGGAAAACCTTATACACAGAATCTTACCAGCAGCACTCTTCAAAATACAACGCTACTTCTACTTAGCAGCAGCGCGTTCAAGAAAAACGCGATGCTGAAAGAAAAATAGTAGTAGCGCATTCCCAATAAACCACGCTACTTCTCTAATTGCCATGACCTCGCCGTCCAGCTAGTTATAGCAGTAGCGCCCTATAACGAACCGCGCTACTGCTATAGATGTTAGCAGCAGCGCACTTCCGTAAAACTCGCTACTGCTAAGTTCTGCCCACAAGTTTAGTCCCACCTCACTCTACGAACAGGGTGTTTACCACCTTAAATATGTTACTTCTCAAACTATCACAACCACTTGGTCTTCACTGAACTCTATGTGTAGAATTTGTGGCTGCAATATGAGTCTTCACAGGTGATATCGGAGAGGACTCATGTTGAGAATTCAGATTGTACACAAAAGATCATTGATGGCCAATGTATTTTGCATTGATAGACAATGTATTTTTGCATGCTTACACTTAGCAGTATCGCTTTTAGTAGCAAACTTGTAGGTCAACACCTTGCATTTCTCTCATGGATGGTGTCGTTCCGTACTTTCTAAGCGATGAATGTTGGTACTTTCTAAGCACAATATGTTGGTACTTTCTAAGCGATGAATGAAAGAAGAGTGTACCAGGCCTGCGCAAGGGACCATGCTTAATATGGAAAAAAGTGACGCGTCATTGGGGCAGCTTGGCGACATAGTGGTAAGGACCACTGTCGGTCTCAAAACCGGCGGATCTTGGGTAGGGGGTCCCGAACTGTGCGCCTAGGCGGATGGTAACAGGAGACGAGGGACACGATGTTTTACCCAGGTTCGGGCCCTCTTGATGGAGGTAAAACCCTACGTCCTGCTTGATTGATATTGATATTGTGGATGTTTACAAGAGTGGATCTACCACGAGATCAAGGAGGCTAAACCCTAGAAGCTAGCCTATGGTATGATTGTAAGGGTTGTTGTTCTGTCCACCGGACTAGAGCCATCCGGTTTATATAGACACGGAGAGGGCTAGGGTTACATAGAGTCGGTTACAATGGTAGGAGATCTACATATCCGTATCGCCAAGCTTGCCTTCCACGCCAACGAAAGTCCCATCCGGACACGGGGCGAAGTCTTCAATCTTGTATCTTCATAGTCTTGGAGTCCGGTCGATGATGATAGTCCGGCCAATGATAGTTCAGCTGATGATGGTAGTCCGGCTATCCGGACACCCCCTAATCCAGGACTCCCTCAGTAGCCCCTGAACCAGGCTTCAATGACGATAAGTCCGGCGCGTATATTGCTTGGCATTGCAAGGCGGGTTCCTCCTCCGAATGATAGAAGATTGTGAACACCTGGATAGTGTCCTGCTCTGCAAAATAAGTTCCACATTCCACCGTAGAGAATAATATATACACAAGTTCAATCTGCTGACGTTTTCTGCGGCATGACATCACGCCACTACCAAGCCATTATTTAAATCATTTTTTACTCTACCACCTCAGCGTATTTAGCGAAGCGGTTTCCCTGGCACGTCTTGTCGAAGCAGAGATCGTGTTTCCCCTTAATCCGGGATTCTCATCAATACGGACGTGGGTAACCCAACCGCGCCATTGATGGTGGCGCTTGGGAGATAAGCGAGTTTTACCAGGCCGGTGGGGGACGCGTAGACTTCGCCCGCCCATATAAGGGATAAGGATTCACCTTCTCACCTACGCCTTCTTCCTCCTTTGCTTGTCCATCTCCGGACTTTTCGAGCTCCAGCGCCCAAGTTCGCGCATCTCGTCTCAACCTTCTCCGACCATGTCCGGGCGGGAGGTAAATGGTTGGCCTCCACCGTTAAGGAGGAGCACATCGCCAAACTTCTTGGCGCGGATACCTCTCCGGCAACATCGGCGACCGGCTGCCCGGACGAGGGGCAGCTCATCCCCACCCCCAGGCCCCATGAGAGGGTCGTTTTCCTTCCCCACTTCCTCCGCGGACTGGTCTTTCCACTTCACCCCTTTGTCCGGGGGCTCATGTTCTACTACGGCCTGGATTTCCATGATCTGGCGCCGAACTTCATCCTCAACATCTCGATGTTTATCGTCGTGTGCGAGGCCTTCCTCTGCATCCAGCCCCACTTCGGCTTGTGGCTCAAGACCTTCAATGTCAAGCCGAAGGTAGTGAAGGGCACTCCTTCAATGTCCTTTGGTTCGAAGGGGCCTTCGTGGAATCCGTCAAGGGGTGGCAATCGGGGTGGTTCTATATCACCGAGCCGCGTGACCCTACATGGGCGGCGGCCCGCGAGTTCAGATCTGGTATCCCCACGCAGCTCACCTCCTGGAAAAAGAAGGGCTTGCTGTGGGGTAGTTCGGAGGAGGTGACGGGACTCCAAGCCTGTATCCAGAAGCTGGTGAAGAAGCTCAGGCTGGTTAACGTGGTCCAAGTCATGCTCGTCCGCCGGATTCTCCCATGCCAAGAGCGGGCATTCAATCTGTGGGAGTTCGATCCGGAACAGCACCAGGCGCTGAGCGGGCTCTTCGACACGACATATGAAGGCGCCTGGAGGGTGTTGTTCAAGGGCGCCGAAGCCCCACATCATTTGAAGATCGCGGATTTCGCTCGCAGCGCCAAGCCAACGAGGTAAGTGATTCTACCCCTTTACGGGACAGTTGCTTTTCATAGTTTGACTCTATGCAGGTTTTAATTACCCCCTTTCCTTTGACAGGACTGGATAAGGAAGGCTGAGCAGATTATCTGCCCAGCTCCTATGCCAGAAAATCCAGTAGACGCTCGTCTAGCGAGGCTGCTGGCTCCGGCACCGCACGTGGTGCCGGAGAAGAAGGCCAAGAAGGAGGCCACGGGTGCTCGAAAGATTTCCCGTTTTCAGGTGTCCGACGACTCCGGGGCGTACTCCTCCCGCGAAAACGAGGAGGAGAAAGAGGACTCTCTCCCAGAGGAGGGAGAGAGGAAGAGGAAGGCTTCCCCAACAGGGGAGGCCGAAGGGTCCAAGAGGGGAAGGACTATTCCCCCGAACAGCTCCGCCAACATCAACGTTGGCGAGGAAGAATGGCCTTCAAGGGCCACGCCTCCGGCGAGATCGTAAGTATCCGGATTCCTGAATGATTTATAATTTCTTTTCTGCGTCACATAGCGTCATTACGATGCCGCATGCTTCTGAAGTCCGGCGGTGATGATCTCCCGCTTCATCGAGCGGGTCGTTGGCTCCGTCGGATGTAGAATCCATCCCGACCGCCTCCACCCCTCGTGACACCGAGGACGCCGAGGTGGGATCCCAAGAAGGGACCCATCAGGGGGAGGCTCCGGAGGTGCCGCAAGGCGTCCTCCCGGACTTTGCGCCGGACTCCATATCAGAACCCGATGTGGTTCCGGAGTCCGCCGGCCCTTCCGAGCGAAGGGCAAGACCGTGACGCCGGACGGCTTCCGTCCAACCAGAGGCACCGGGCAATTTCTTGGAGGCGCTACAGAGCGCTTCCATCGAGGAAGAGCACCGCACTATTATGAGTGCGGTGATCCAGAAGGTGCAGCTCGCCAAGAGTGGGCTGACCGAAGCCTGCAGTAGCCTTCTATCAGGCTTTGAGGTAAGAAGTTAAAAATATGCAATGTAATACCGCATAGACAGTAGCCCCTGATGCTCGGTTCGGTGTTCGGGAAGAAAAGCCGGACTGAGGATCTGAAAAAAAGAAGATATACGCAGGGTTGCTAAAAAATTATGTCAATATGGGTTGCTTGCGCTGGCGACCTCTGCCGCCTTGATTGCGGAGGTAGGTGCTTTGAAGCAGGGCTCGGCGGTCCGAGCAAGAGCTCGGCAGCGCCAGGAAGCAGCTCCAGGACAAAGAAGGTGAGTAACACCACTTTGAACTTGTACCTTACAGAAAAGGATTTAGGTTGCAACAAAAAATAACAAGGATAACATGGGTACTGCAGGGGCCACGAACGAGGTGGCGACCCTGAAGGAGGCCGTGTCCGCGGCCGAACGCAATGCGGCCACGGAACGGGCAGAGCGAGAAAAGCAAGAGGCGCGGGTGGCGGTGGTTCAGCAAGAGCTCCAGGCTCTCATGGAAAAGCATGAGAGTTTGGAGCGTGACTCAAAGACTCGAGAGTCCGAGCTTGCCTCGGCTCTCGAAAGTGCCAAAACTGCCAAGGCCGATGCCGATAAGTCCCTTCAGGAGATTGAGTTGATGAGGAAGATAGCGGCGGGTAAGGCATTTTTCATGCAAAGCAAGCATGTGAATGTAAATTACGTGTTACTTACCCGGTCGGAGCTCTCGAGGCGTTTGCGAGATCTGCCTCATGGCGTGTCTGATGCCGCCGCATTCTACCGAGCCGAGGAGGGGAGCTCAGCGGAGAAGGTCTTCTGGTCTCGGTACACTGAGGCCGGCCATCCGGTGCCCCTAGCGACCAGCTGAAGCAGCTGGTCGAGCTTCACAAGGTGGCCGAGCAGGCCATGAAGGGCCTCATAGTCCGGCTGTGGCACGGAGAGGCCATGCACAGGAGCTAGCCGGCCTCGTCACGACGGCTGGTGGATGCGTGCCCCTGGGTGGAGGTTATCAAGCGCTCCGCTTGTATTGAAGGTGCTTTCGTCGGGCCCTTGCCAGCGCAAAAGGTGCATTAGGGCAAGCTGGATGCGGAGAAGCTAATCAGCGACGCGCCACCAGCGGGCAAGGAATATCGACGCCCGAGATGTACTATAAGACTGTCCTGAAGGCGCCCATAAAATTGCGGATGAGTGCCCCAGGGATGTAATTATTGAGTAAATTCGCAATGTGTTATCATGTGCGCTGAAAACTTTGTTCATATGCGCTAAGCAACGCTTGTTAATTTAAAATATTACCTTCTGTGCGGCCGTTTATTAAATCTGAGAGATGGCATGTCGTCGGCTTCAGCCTCCATGCCACGAGTGCTGGGGTGTTCGGGATAAACTTGAGCACTCTAGTTCCCATTTTTGGGTCCATCTAGGGAGGCGCTCAACACAACGAACAAGGCAACCGGACTTATAGTGCTTGAACACTCCCACTTAGCCATAGAATTCTATAATTTTAAATTTCGGCGAAGCCCCTGGTATTCGGAGGACCGAATTAGGGGCGCTATCGACGCCTTCGTCGGACATTATCCGAAACTTCGCTCGAAGCGGCGTAGGTCTTTAAGGACCCGAAAGGACCTCTCGAACAGCGACCAGTCTCTCGCCTTATCATGACAGCCAGTTTTAGCTTTCTCCACTGAGGCGTTAACCCAGCTCAACCGGGGCGCAATCGCAGTGGTTCTCCCAGTGCTACCTTAGCCGATAGAACGGAACGTAAGGTGCCAAACATGGGAGCCGGGCAAACCCAACTATTGACCCAAGACATGATTCGAGCCGATTCATATAATGCTATAAGTTTGGGGTGCCGCACTTGTGAAAGTGTTCGGACTTTATCACACTATAATGCGGGGAACATAAGCCCCTGGTGTATTTGGCCGTACCAAAATGTACGGGTGCAACATGTCGTAAATGAACATATATATATATATAAGGTAATGCAACTATGGGCAAAAAGTGCTGCATTTTATTCGAGAAGATATGCTATGAGTGCGGAATGATACAAATAGTGCGGAAAGCAAGGGATTGGACGAATTAAAGGCGTCTCCCTCCAGGGGTAGGCCACGGAATGTTGTATTTAACAAATTTAATGCTCGTGATGGAGACCACCTGAGTGTTCGTCGCGGCCT
Source organism: Aegilops bicornis (assembly GCA_021605145.1). NCBI lineage: Eukaryota > Viridiplantae > Streptophyta > Magnoliopsida > Poales > Poaceae > Aegilops > Aegilops bicornis. The sequence continues at coordinate 865,794,520 of CM038671.1, read as the reverse complement.
TTGTCCTTCCCTGGCTGTTGCATCATGTTCGGAAGGTTCGCCGCTAGACAGAGTTCTGTATAAAAAAGAGAGAAATAAAAGAAAAAGAGCGACACACTTGGGAGCCCTGGTGTGGTCGAACCGCACTCTGGGTCTGTTGTGGTTGTGCCTTTCCCCCTATGCCCATGGTATCTCCAAGGCGTAATTATGTACGCGGAGAGTTTGTCGTACAATTTTGCGAGGGCTGGGGTTGAGATCGCATTGCTACGCGTGCTCGGAACGTGCTAGGTGGTCTTGGTTGATGTTGCTTCGGGCGCGTTTAGCCGTGTCCGGTCGCTTAACGGCCGGACTCGAGAATTGCCTTAAGAGGCTGCACTGTACTTCTGCCGCGAGAGCCGCTGTATGTTCCTCCGTTCGGAGGGAGCGTTCAGTGTTTCCATTGACCGTGATGACTCCACGAGGGCCGGGCATCTTGAGCTTAAGGTATGCATAATGCGGCACTGCGTTGAATTTTGCAAACGCGTTTCGTCCGAGCAGAGCGTGATAGCCGCCGTAAACGGGACTATGTCGAAGATTAACTCCTCGCTTCGAAATTATCCGGGATCCGAAGACCACTTCCAGTAACTGAGCCTGTACAATTGGCCTCGACACCTGGTATGACGCCTTTGAAGGTTGTCTTTGTAGGTTTAATCCTTGACGGGTCTATGCCCATCTTGGCGACCGTATCACGATAAAGCAGGTTCAGGCTACTGCCACCGTCCATCAGGACTCTCGTGAGGTGAAATCCATCAACGATTGGGTCTAAAACCAATGCGGCGAATCCGCCATGGCGGATACTGGTCGGATGGTCTCTTCGATCGAAAGTGATCGGGCAAGAGGACCATGGGTTGAATTTGGGGCGATCGGCTCCATCGGCGTATACGTCCCTTTAGTGCACGCTCCGCTCCCTCTTGGGAATATCGTTATGTATATCATGTTTACCGTCCGAACTTGAGGGAATCCCTTTTGTCCTCTGTTGTTCGGCGGCCAGGTCTCTTCCTCGTCATCGCTGTGTAGCCCCTTGTCACTGTTTTTGGCGATTAATTTGCCTGCCTGCTTGAATACCCAACAATCTCTGTTGGTGTGGTTAGCTGGCTTTTCGGGGGTTCCATGTATTTGACAGGAGCGGTCGAGTATTCGGTCCAAATTGGACGGGCCCGGAGTGGTTCTTTTGAATGGCTTCTTCCGTTGACCGGGCTTGGAGCCTCGGAATCCGGCGTTGACTGCCGTATCCTCATTGCTGTCGCCGTTAATGCGGCATTTGTTTTTGTTTCGACGCAACCTGCCATTGCGGTCCTTGGTATCCGGACTGCCAGCGTTTTTGCTGAGGTTGTTGCTGCGAGCTAGCAGCTATCCTCTCCCGCACAGAAGCGGGTCATGAGTGATGTGAGGGCTGCCATGGATTTCGGCTTCTCCTGTCCAAGGTGCCGGGCCAGCCACTCGTCGCGGATGTTATGTTTGAAGGCAGCGAGGGCCTCTGCATCCAAACAGTCGATGATTTGATTATTCTTTGTTAAGTACCGTGTCCAGAATTGCCTGGCCGATTCGTCTGGCTGCTGGATTATGTGGCATAGGTCATCCGCGTCCGGTGGTCGCACATACGTGCCCTGGAAGTTGTCGAGGAATGCGGCTTCCAGGTCTTCCCAGCATCCAATTGACTCCGCGGGCCGGCTGCTAAGCCAATGCCGAGCTGGTCCTTTAAGCTTGAGCTGGAGATATTTGATGGCGTGAAGATCGTCGCCGCGGGCCATATGTATATGGAGGAGATAATCCTCAATCCAAACCGCGGGGTCTGTTGTGCCATCGTAGGATTCGATATTAACGGTTTTAAACCCTTCAGGATTTGATGATCCATTACTTCGTCGGTGAAGCATAGTGGGTGTCTTGGCGCCTCTGTATTGAGCAATATCGCGACGTAGCTCGAGAGGCGTTGTCTGCTGTGTTCGGCCCTGCCGAGTAGTTGTATCCGGCAGCGGTATTAAATGTCGTGGGTCTTGGGGCGCCCACGTGAACCATAGATAGATCTGGATTGTCTTGCCTTGTCCTCCAATATATCTACGCAAGTCCGGCGCGTTCCCCGTGGCTTCATGCTTTTTGAGTGATGCCGGGTACGGTTTTTGGTGGAGGGCTTGCACGCCTCTGTCGCTGACCACGAGGTGGTTGGTCTGCCAGACAGCGTTGGTGATGCAGGTTTGTACGCTTCCTCCTCTAATCGGGGGAGCAACTTGCGTTTTGGGTAACTTTTGGAGGGGCGTTCGAGTTCATACTCTTCGGCCGCGAGGACCTCGGTCCATCTGTCGGCCAGTAGGTCTTGATCAGCTTGAAGCTGTTGCTGCTTTTTCTTTAGGCTGTTTGTCGTGGCCATTAGCCTTCTTCTGAAACACTCTTGTTCGACGGGATCTTGAGCTGTGAATTAAATCGTCGTCGAGGCTTGCCTCGTCTCAGGAGGAGGTAAGTAATTGTCATCCTCGACCTCTTCGTCTGCCGCCCTTTCGTGAGGGCTTGCTTTCGCCTCCTCCTGCGCTGGATCGTCTTTGGAGGGGTTGTCTTAAATCACTTTCTAGGGTGTTATTATCTCCTGTGCCGGAATCTCCATTCTTGTCGTGGCGGGATTTAGAGCGGCGCCGCTGACGTCGGCGCTTGGGCTGTTTCTTTAAGGAATCGGCCTCCGCTGCTTCTTCACCGTCCCCATCTTTTGGGGTGTCCACCATGTATATGTCGTATGACGAGGTGGTCTTCCAGTGTCCTGTAGGCACTGGTTCTTGGTAGTCTCCGGCATCGTCGTCCATACCGTCGATGTCTTCGGAGTCGTAGTCGAGTACGTCGGTTAAAACGTCGACGGTGGCTACGAAGTGGGTGGTGGGTGGGCTCTGAATTTCTTCGTCGTCCGCGTCCCAACCATCTTGGCCGTAGTTCGGCCAGGGCTCTCCGGATAGCGAGAGATGCTTCAGTGAATTTATGATATCGCCGAAGGGCGAGTGCTGAAAGATGTCCGCAGCGGTGAATTCCATGATCGGCGCCCAATCGGATTCGACTGGTAGGGGCGCAGGAGGTTCGGAGTCCGACAGAGAGTCCGGCACCTCGGAGTCATGAGCTGGATGCGGGACAAGGTAAGTGTCCGGCTCCATCGCCGTAGAAGTTGCAGCTCCCGAGGCAGTGTCCAGCCATCCGTCCTCGATCCGAGCGATCGGCTCCGGACTATGGGTCGGAACGGATTCGTGTGCGGCCTCCAAGGTGCTATCCGGCGGCAGAGTTAGGTCATGCCCATCGTGACAGCGCGGCACGCTTGGCTGCGGCTCAGATCCATCGAAGATCAAGTCCCCGCGGATATCGGGTATGAAGTTTAGGCTTCCAAACCTGACCTGGCGGCCAGGGGCGTAGCTTTCGATCTGCTCCAGATGGCCAAGTGAGTTGGCCCGCGATGCAAGCCGCCCGAATCACGAAGATCTGTCCGGGAGAAAAGTCTCACCCAGGACTGCGTCGTTATCGATTGAAGAGGCCATCACGCCTATCGGTGGCGACCACGGAGGAACTCTCGATGAAAGTACCAATGTCGGTGTCAAAACCGGCGGATCTCGGTAGGGGGTCCCGAACTGTGCGTCTAGGCGGATGGTAACAGGAGACGAGGGACACGATGTTTTACCCAGGTTCGGGCCCTCTTGATGGAGGTAAAACCCTACGTCCTGCTTGATCGATATTGATATTGTGGATGTTTACAAGAGTGGATCTACCACGAGATCAAGGAGGCTAAACCCTAGAAGCTAGCCTATGGTATGATTGTAAGGGTTGTTGTTACATCCTACGGACTAGAGCCATCCGGTTTATATAGACACCGGAGAGGGCTAGGGTTACATAGAATCGGTTACAATGGTAGGAGATCTACATATCCGTATCGCCAAGCTTGCCTTCCACGCCAAGGAAAGTCCCATCCGGACACGGGGCGAAGTCTTCAATCTTGTATCTTCATAGTCTTGGAGTCCGGTCGATGATGATAGTCCGGCTAATGATAGTTCGGCTGATGATGGTAGTCCGGCTATCCGGACACCCCCTAATCCAGGACTCCCTCAACCACCAACAACATTGGTGGAAGTGATGTTGTATCGTCGATAGATGGTTTTATTCATGTTTTGTGTATAAAACATTAAAAGTTTATTTAACTCAAATGGAATCATCGGCATGTCATTTGATTCACCGTTCCCTACATTTGAAGTGATCAAGACAAATTAAAAATAACATTAAACAATTGATTCCAAAATAGCCCCTCACATAACAATTGCTAAACTGGGGTTTGGGCTACTATGACTCCAGCAACCCATAATCAACAAACTGATTCCACAATTGCTTCACCTGGGACTCAATACGGTGAAGTGCATGTCATGTAATCGACTTTCTCATTACACCACTAGAGGAAGAACAACACCACATATAATCAAAACATTTAATGGTAAACTACTTCCCATGACTACTCTCAATGAGACTTTTGGCATGTCCTCAAGAACAAATGGATCAACTCACAAGTCATCATATGGATAATGATCAGTAGGTATGAATATATGAAGAACTATCTTAATATAACAATCTTTCACAAATAATTCTCCTATGCATCAACTACAAACGTGTAATCAACACATGAAATACTACAGGTACCAATATTTACTTTGATACAAAGATTGAGCGGGAGCGATGATCTAGGGTTCGAAGATGAGATGGTGTTGGTGAAGATGTTGATGGAGAAGATGCTCCTGATGACGAATAGAGTGCTGGTGATCCCGATAATGAACATGCAAGGTCCTCCGGTAGAGTCGCTCCTCGAAGGGACAACAAGGATGATCTAGAACCCCACTGTGATCGTTTCTCCTACCGACGGAGTGCCAGAAAGGGTCCCCGGATGGGATATCTTGAGAATAAAGGCTTGCGGTAGCAAAAGTAGTATTTCATGGACTCCCTGGTAGGTTTCCTGATTTTAGAGTATTTATAGAGGAAGAGTTAGGTCAAACAGAGGCTCATGGGCCCCACTATGTACCAGGGCACGCCCCAGGCCCCTGACGCACCCTGGTGCCTTGTGGGCTGCTCCTTTGTCTTCTCGTTCCTCCCCGAAGCATGCAGGGTCTCTTCTTGCCAGAAAGAAATCTTCGAAAAGTCGTGGCATTTGGACTTTATTTGGTACTCTCATTCAGCAAAGTCAAACACAAGAAAAAATAGCAACTGGTACTGGGCACTAAGTTAGTAGGTTAGTCCCAAAAAATGATAAAAAGTATCTTGTAAATGTATATAAACATCCAAGATTGATACCATGATAACATGGAACAATAAAAAGTATAGATAGGTAGGTTGGAGACATATCAGTCTCACATTGCAACGATCAAGCGCGTCGGTGTTCACACACCTGGCGTTGGCAAAAATTTAAGTGTCCATGCCAATTTAGTGCTATAGGGAAAATATTTTAGTTGTTTGTTGCAAGAAAATTTGGGATTTGTGAACAACATTAATATTTTGTACAACCTTTGCTCCAAATTAGTTGATCTAGATTTGTTTAGATACAAATGTACAAAACACTTAAACTTGTCTAGATACAACCTTATTTAATAAAATCTGAGCTAGCTAACGCGGGACCGATGGAGTATATGTCTATTTTCAAACAATCACAATTTACCAAAAACAAAAAAGGAGTAAGAAATCACGATTTACCATGGAAAAACATTTGATTATTTTACGTAATTTCTGGAAGCATTAATTAAATTCTATATTCATTTGGCTGAAGGAAATCCACGACTTTTGTAAGCATTAATTAAATTATATATACAGCTGCTACCGCAATTTCAGCAAGCAATTTTCTGCATGAACGTTTCCGTGGTTTAGTTACACGCTTTAAAAGATTTCCATCATAGGCCAGGTCACTCAGTTTCTCAGTTTCTTTCTTTCTTTCCTTTTGTGAGAGAAAGCCCTCGCTTTTTCATTAAGAAATTCCCCAACCTCGCGAATTTCCTTGCCCCGCCATGTTGTCATGCCGGGCATGGGCAGACCTACCGTGGATCTTGTCTGCCACTTTGTCGACGAACTTGACGACCTCAAGTGCTCCGCGAGTCCGTGGGGAACTTGCCCGACAACGCATTTTGTGCTCACGCCGCCGTCCCCGTCGTTGCTCGTGGACAATAGCGATGCCCCCGCCAAGTGCTGCTTCACCACACCACCATCAAGCGTCATACCACTGTAGCCTCGATCCTCACACGTCGCTCCTTCGGGGTCAACCCAATCCCTTTAGGCAAGCTCTACCGTGCGGTATGCCACTCCTTCAAGCTCACCACAATCCCCTCAGTTAGGACCTGTATTGGCTGTTGCGGCGGATGGCTTGCCCTCTCTATCTACATCGATGGTGGTCATAGTATGCTTAGCCTCTTCCACCCCATCATGGCCGCTGAGATCCTCCTACCCCCGCTGATCTACGACAGTCGCCTCGTCTCCAAGATGTTCTTTGCACCCAACCCCACGAGTGTCTACTTCCTGGCCGCTGTCATATGTGACATCAATAGGCTTGCCTGCGTCACCCCTGGGGCCAGGTGGCGGGCAGGCCTCAACCCCATCCGCCTCACCGATGGAGACCATATTGGTGACCTCCTCTACCACAGAAAAGGTATGGTCTACTGCCTCACTCTGTTTGGATATGTCCACATGCTTCGCCTACCGTAGCGCTCCCTCCGGGAACCTATCATCCTCGAGGGTCACACATTAGAACTTCTTGTAGTGCTTAACAAGTGGGTCATCTAGAAGCACGGGACAAGACTAGTTCTAAACACGCCGGCCACTATAGGGACATGGTTGTCATCTGTGGGAAGCACGTACTGTTCGACTCTGCCACCAGTTTCGCCCCGCCATATAATGCAATCTGGACTTTCACTAGTGCTAATAACATTGTATTCTGCGATGGTAACATATACCAAATCTGGAGGAATGCAGCTTGCATGGTTAGTTTGCAGCTGCCAGGAGGGGGTCGTTACCGTGTAGAACATGAAGAAATATTCGTTCTGAGGTATGACCCCCAGCGCTGACCATGTTGGGATGTTACGGCTGACTTAAGGGGACACTCAGTGTTTGTTGGGAGGAACAATGCAGTGTCAATATATGCGGAAGGTATTCCGGGGCTAGGGATTGGGGCATGGTCTATGACATGAAAACTGGTTGGTCAACACCTTGCATTCCCCTCATGGATGGTGTCATTCCGGGGTCTCCACAAAGCACAATCTGCTGGTACTTTCTAAGCGATAGATGAAAGAAGATTTTAATAGACCTGAGCAAGGGACCATGCTTAATATGGAAAATAAGTGATGCGTCATTGGGGCAGCTTGGCGACATAGTGATAAGGACCACCAACAACATTGGTGGAGGTGAAGTTGAACCGTCGATAAATTGTTTTCTTCGTGTTTTTTATAGAACATTCAAAGTTTATTTAATTCAAATGGAAACATCGACCTGTCATCTGATTCACCATTCCCTAGATTTGAAATAATCAAGATAAATTAAACATAACATTAAACAATTGGTTCCAAAACAGCCCCTCACATAACAATTGATAAACTGGGGTTTGGGTTACTATCACTCTAGCAACCCATAATCAACAAACTGATTCCACAATTCCTTCGCGTAGGACTCCATATGGTGAAGTGCATGTCATGCAATGGACGTTCTCATAACATGACTAGAGGAAGAACAACACCACATCTAATCAAAACGTTGAATCGCAATCTACTTCACATGACTACTATCAATGAGACTTTTGGCATGTCCTCAAGAACTGATGGATCAACTCACAATTCATCATATGGATAATGATCAGTAGGTATGAATATATGAAGAACTATCTTAATATAACAATATTTCACAAATAACTCTCCAATGCATCAACTACAAACGTGAAATCAACACATAAAATACTCACAGCTACCAATCTGACCTTTGATACTAAGATTGAGCAAGAGCGATGATCTTGCGTTCGAAGATGAGATGGTGCTGGTGAAGATGTTGATGGAAAAGATGCTCCTGATGATGAATAGAGTGTTGGTGATCCCGATGATGAACATGCAAGGTTCTCCGGTAGAGTCGCTCCTCGAAGGGACAACAAGGGTGATGTAAAACCCCTCCGTGCATCGTTTCTCCCTCTGGAAGAGTGCCGGAAAGGGTCCCCAGATGTGATATCTTGAGAATAAAGGCTTGCGGTAGTGAAAATAGTATTTCGTGGACTCCCAGGTAGGTTTCCTGATTTTAGAGTATTTATAGAGGCGGAGTTAGGTCAAACAGAGGCTCATGGGCCCCACTATGTACATGGGGCGCTCAGGACCTTAACACACCCTGGTGCCTAGTGGGCCACTCCATTGTGTTCTCGTTCCTCCCCGAAGCATCAAGGGTCTCTTATTGCCAAGAAAAAATCTCCAAAATGTCGTGCAATTTGGACTTTGTTTGGTACTCATATTCTGCAAACTCAAACACAAGAAAAAATAGCAACTTGTACTGGGCACTAAGTTACTAGGTTATTCCCAAAAAATGATGTAAAGTTGCTTGTAAATGTATATAAAACATCCAACATTGATACTATAAGAACATGGAACAATAAAAAATATTAGATATGTACGTTGGAGACATATCAGTCTCACATTGCAACGAGCGAGCGTGTCGGTGTCACACACCGGTCGTTGGCCAAAATTTAAGTGTTCATGCCACCTTAGTGCCATAGGAAAAATATTGTAGTTGTTTGTTGCAAGAAAATCTGTGATTTCTGAGCAACATTAATATTTTGTACAACCTTTGCTCCAAATTAGTTGATCTAAATTTGTTTAGATACAAATGTACCCAACACTTAAAATTGTCTGGATACATCCTTATTTAATAAAATATGAGCTAGCTAACGCGGTACCAATGTAGTATATGTCTATTCTCAAACAATCACGAGTTACCAAAAACAAAAGCAAAAAGAGTAAGAAATCACGATTTACCAAGGGAAAACATTTGATTATTTTACGTAATTTCTGGAAGCATTAATTAAATTCTATATTCATTTGGTGGAAGGAAATCACGACTTTTGGAAGGATTAATTAAATTATATATACAACTGTTACCGTGATTTCTGCTAGCAATTTTATGCATGAACGTTTTTGTGGCTTAATTAGACGCTTTATAAGATTTCCATCACTGGCCAGGTCACTCAGCTTCTTTCTTTCTTTCTTTCTTTGTGTGAGGGAAAACCCCTCGTTTTTCATTAAGAAATTCCCCAAGCTCGCCAAAATCCTTGCCCCGCCATGTTTTCATGCCTGCCATGGGCAGACATCCCGCCGGATCTTGTCTGCCGCACTGCCGACGGACTTGACGACCTCAAGTGCTATGCGAGTACGCGGGGAACTTGCCCTACAACATGTTTTGCGCTCACTCCCCTTCGTCGTCGCTGTTCGTGGACCACAGCGACGACCCCACCAAGTGCTGCATCACCACCACCCTCGAGCGTCGTACCACGGTAGCCTCAATCCTCACGCGTCGCTCCTTCGGGGTCAACCCCATCCCTTCAGGAAAGCTCTACCCCCGCCGCATGCCACTCCTTCAAGCTCACCACAATCCCCTCGGTTAGGACCAATCTTGGCGACTGCTGTGAATGGCTTGCCCTCTTTGTCTGCATCGACGGTGGACATAGTCTGCTTAGCCTCTTCCACCCCATCATGGCCGTTGAGATCCTCCTGCTCCTGCTGATCTACGGAAGCTGCCTCGTATCGAAGATGGTCTTTGCGCCCAACCCCACCAGTGACGACTTCCTGGCCGCCGACATATGTGACATCAATAGGCTTTTCTACGTCACCGCGGGCGCCAGGTGGTGGGCCAGCCTCGACCCCATCCAGTTCACAGATGGAGACCAGATCACCAACCTCCTCTACCACAGAAATGGTATGGTCTACTGCCTCACTCGGTTTGGAAACCTCCATGTGCTTCGCCTACCACAGCGCTGCTGGCCAGAACCTATCATCCTCGAGGGCAATACATTAGCACATCCCGTGGTGCATACCAAGTGGGTATCCTAGATGCACAGGACAAGACAAAATTTAACGTGCCGGCCACTATAGAGATTGTTGTCATCTGTGGGAAGCAACCTACTGTTTGACTCCGCCACCAGTTTCTCCCTGCCATATAATACAATATTGACTTTCAGTAGTGGTAAAAACATTGTGTTCTGTGATGGTAACATATACCAAATCTGGAGGAATGCAGCTTGCATGGTTAGTTTGCGGCTGCAAGGAGGGGGTCGTTACCATGTAGAACATGGCGAAATATTTGTTCTGAGGTATGACCCCCAGCGCCGACCATGTTGTGACGTTGTGGCCGACTTAAGGGGACACTAAGTGTTTGTTGTGAGGACAATGCAGTGTTGATATATGCAGAATGTATTCCGGGACTCAAGGGTGATTGTGTGTACTGGATCGGTGGGAGAGGAAGGGGTTGGGGTATGGTCTATGACATGAAAATTGGTACGTCAACACCTTGCATTCCCCTCATCGATGGTGTCGTTCCGGGGACTCAACATAGCACAATCTGCTGGTACTTACTAAGCAATGAATATATGAAGAACAATCTGAATATAACAATCTTTCCCAAATAATTCTCCTATGCAACAACTACAAACGTGTAATCAACACATAAAATACTCACATGTACCAATATGATCTTTGATACAAAGATTGAGCGGGAGTGATGATCTAGGGTTCAAAGATGAGATGGTACTGGTGAAGATGTTGATGGAGAAGATGCTCCTAATGATGAATAGAGTGTTGGTGATCCCGATCATGAACATGCAAGGTTCTCTGGTAGAGTCGCTCCTCGAAGGGACAACAAGGATGATGTAGAACCCCTCCGTGATCGTTTCTCCCACCGGCAGAGTGCCAGAAAGGGTCCCCGGATGGGATATCTTGACAATAAAGGCTTCCGGCAGCAAAAATAGTATTTCATGGACTCCCTGGTAGGTTTCCTGATTTCAGAGTATTTATAGAGGCAGAGTTAGGTCAAACAGAGGCTCATGGGCCCCACTATGTACCAGGGCGCGCCCCAGGCCCCTGACGCACCCTGGTTCCTAGTGGGCCACTCCTTTGTCTTCTCGTTCCTTCCTGAAGCATCTAGGGTCTCTTATTGCCAGAAAAAAATCTACAAAAATTCGTGGCATTTGGACTTTGTTTGTTACTCATATTCTACGAAGTCAAACACAAGAAAAAATTGAAACTGGTACGGGGCACTAAGTTAGTAGGTTAGTCCCAAAAAATGATGTAAAGTTGCTTGTAAATGTATATAAAACATCCAAGATTGATACTATAATAACATGGAACAATAAAGAAAATATAGATAGATACGATGGAGAGATATCAGTCTAACATTGCAAAGATCGAGCGTGTCGGTGTTCACACACCAAGCGTTGGCCAAAATTTAAGTGTCCAAGCCACTTTAGTGCAATAGGGAAAATATTTTAGTTGTGCGTTGGAAGAAAATCTGTGATTTCTGAACAACATTAATATTTTGTACAACCTTTGCTCTAAATTAGTTGATCTAGATTTGTTTAGATAAAAATGTACCCAACACTTAAACTTGTCTAGATACATCCTTATTTAAGAAAATCTGAGCTAGCTAACGCGGGACCGATGGAGTATATGTCTATTTTCAAAAATCACTATTTACCAAAAACAGAAACAAAAAAGAGTAAGAAATCACGATTTACAAAGGAAAAACATTTGATATTTTACGTAATTTCTCGAAGCATTTATTAAATTCTATATTCATTTGGGTGTGAAGGAAATCACGACTTTTGGAAGCATTAATTAAATTATATATACAGCTCTTACCGTGATTTCCGCAAAAATTTTCTGCATGAATGTTTCCGTGGCTTAATTAGACGCTTTAAAAGATTTCCATCATAGGATAGGTTACTTAGCTTCTCTGTCTCTTTGTTTCTTTCTTTCTTTATGTGAGCGAAAGCCCCTCGTTTTTCATTAAGAAATTCACCAACCATGCCAAAATCCTTGCCCCGCCATGTTGTCATGCCGGGCATGGGCAGACCTACCGCCGGATCTTCTCTGCCGCATTGCCGACGGACTTGACGACCTCAAGTGCTACACGAGTGCGCGGAGAACTTGCCCGACAATGCGTTACACATGCTCATTGCCGCCGTGCCGCTTCTCGTGGACCACAGCGACGACCCCACCAAGCGCTGCATCACCACCACCATCAAGCATCGTACCACAGTAGCCTCGATCCTCATGCGTCGCTCTTTGGGGTCAACCCCATCCCTTTAGGCAAGCTCTACCCTGCCGCATGCCACTCCTTCAAGCTCATCACAATCCCCTTGGTTAGCACCTGTCTTGGCTGCTGCGACGGATGGCTTGCCCTCTTTGTCTGCATCGATGGTGGTCATAGTCTGCTTAGCCTCTTCCACCCCATCATGGCCGGTGAGATCCTCTTGCCCCCGCTGATCTACGACAGCCGCCTCGTCTCCAAGATGGTATTTGCACCCAACCCCGCTAGTGACGACTTCCTGCCGTCAGCCACAAGAAATCATATGGATAATTATCAGTAGGTATGAATATATGAAGAACAATCTGAACATAACAATCTTTCACATATAATTCTCCTATGCATCAACTACAAACGTGTAATCAACAGATAAAATACTCACATGTACCAATATGAACTTTGATACAAAGATTGAGCAAGAGCGATGATCCAGGGTTCGAAGATGAGATGGTGCTACTGAAGATGTTGATGGAGAAGATGCTCATGATGATGAATAGAATGTTGGTGATCCCGATGATGAACATGCAAGGTTCTCCGGTAGAGTCGCTCCTCCATGCTCGTCGTCGGCCTCCTTCTCCACCTCTCCCTTCATGGTCTGGCTTCAAAGTTGTGAACCGAAGCACGGGCCGCTGCCTCTGGCGATTGGCCATAGCCACTCTCTGAGGTAACGACTGATATGTTGTTGCAATATGATGTTGGTAGCCAGGCGGCAAAATTGAGGGGGTGGGTGGGAAAATGCAACTATGGTCACCCCGGGCAGGGAATAACACCTCAGCTTGTTACTACTATGGTCACTCTATTCTAGGATAGGCACCTTGGTCACCCCCGTCTGGGACCAATATCACTATGAGCTATGACCGGCAAAAGAGATGTTGGGACCCCACCCAATAATGCTGCAGCTCGAAGATGGGATGTAGGTGCCATCTTGTAGGGATGCTACGACCACGACCGCCACAGTAGTTGGCTGGAGTGTGTGGTGTTGGAGCGGGAGGGGATGGCGAGCTGCTGCTAGATGTGAGAGGTCTTGTTGTGGCGACAACCCGCGTTTTAACAATGTTTTTTCGGTCATAGTATTCTAGGGACCTATGAGAGATAGAGGAGGGGACCTAGGATGAACCGTTTGACTCAGAATGGACGTCTCTGCTACTTGTGAGCTGCGTTGGGATTTCCTCAAAGAGGAGAGGATGATACAGTACAATAGAGATAAGTATTTCCCTCAGTTATGAAACCAGGCTTATCAATCCAGTAGGAGAACAAAGCAACACTATCTAAACAGCACCTGCACACAACGAACAAACACTTGCATCCCAACGAGTAGAGAGGTTGTCAATCCCTCAACGGTTACGAGCAAGATAAATCATATTGTTTTTGATAGAGAGATTGAACAAAAATATAAAATAAAATACATAAAAGAAAATTGAGGGGGTGGGTGGGAAAATGCAACTATGGTCACCCCAGGCAGGGAATGACACCTCAGCTTGTTACTACTATGGTCACTCTATTCTAGGATAGGCACCTTGGTCACCCCCGTCTGGGACCAATATCACTATGAGCTATGACCGGCAAAAGAGATGTTGGGACACCACCCAATAATGCTGCAGCTCGAAGATGGGATGTAGGTGCCAGCTTTTAGGGATGCTATGACCACGACTGCCACAGTAGTTGGCTGGAGTGTGGTGTTGGAGCGGGAGGGGATGGCGAGCTGCTGCTAGATGTGAGAGGTCTTGCTGTGGCGACATCCCGTATTTTAACAATGTTTTTTTCGGTCATAGTATTCTAGGGACCTACGAGAGATAGAGGAGGGGACCTAGGATGAAGCGTTTGACTATTGAAATAGCCCACATGACTAGGAATGGGCGTCTCTGCTACTTGTGAGTTGCGTTGGGATTTCCTCAAAGAGGAGAAGATGATGCAGTACAGTAGAGATAAGTATTTCCCTCAGTTATGAAACAAGGCTTATCAATCCAGTAGGAGAACAAAGCAACACTATCTAAACAACACCTGCACACAAAGAACAAACACTTGAATCCCAATGCATAGAGGGGTTGTCAATCCCTCAACGGTTACGAGCAAGATAAATCGTATAGTTTTTGATAGATATATTGACCAAAAAGACAAAATAAAATACATAAAATAAAATTACAGCAAGTTATTTTTAGTTTTAATATATGATAAAAGATGGACCCGGGGGCCATAGTTTTCACTAGAGGCTTCTCACGAGAAAATAACATATGGTGGGTGAACAAATTACTGTTGGGCAATAGATAGAAAAGCAAATAATTATTTTAATATCCAAGGCAGTGATCAAACATAGGCATCACATCCAAAACTAGTAGACCGACTCCTGCCTGCATCTACTATTATTACTCCACACATCGACTGCTATCCAACATGCATCTAGTGTATTATGTTCTTGAAAAAAAAGTAATGCATTAAGCAAGATGATACCATGTAGACTAGATAAACTCACGTATGAATAAACCCCATTTTGTTACCCTTAATAGCAACGATACATATGTGTCATATCCCTTTCCGTCATTGGGATTGAGTACCGCAAGATCGAACCCATTACAAAGCACCTCTTCCCGTGGCAAGATAAATCAATTTAGTTGGCCAAACCAAACCAATAAATCAGAGAAAAATACGAAGCTATATAATCATCATTACTAGGGAAAAACTTATACACAGAATCTTACCAGCAACACTCTTCAAAATACAACGCTACTGCTACTTAGCAGCAGCGCGTTCAAGAAAAATGCGCTACTGAAAGAAAAATAGCAGTAGCGCATTCCCACTAAACCGTGCTACTGCTCTAATTGCCATGACCTCGCCGTCCAGCTAGTTATAGCAGTAGTGCCTTATAACGAACCGCGCTACTGCTATAGATGTTAGCAGCAACGCACTTCTGTAAAAGTCGCTACTGCTAAGTTCAGCCCACAAGTTTAGTCCCACCTTGCTCCGCGAACAGGGTGTTTACCACCTTAAATATGTTACTTCTCAAACTATCACAACCACTTGGTCTTCGCTGAACTCTATGTGTAGAATTTGTGGTCATAATATGAGTCTTCTCCGTTTCCTAACGGAGAGGACTTATATTGACAATTCAGATTGTACACAAAAAGATCATTGATGGCCAATGTATTTTTGCATTGACAGACAATGTCTTTTTGCATGCTTACACTTAGCAGTAGCGCTTTTAGTAGCAAAGCGCTACTGCTAGTCCAACTTAGCAGTAGCGTGCATCCCTGCACATCGCTACTGCTATTCTCATTAGCTGTATGCTGCTTTTTGTACCAAGGCTGCTACTAACCCTACCTTATCCCCACACGCTGGGATCTAATCTCTCTCTCACTCACTCTCCCCTCTTTGTCACTCTCGCTCAAGGCCGATAACCGCTGTTGTCCGTCAGAGCCGCTTGTCGTCCGTCCGCCACCGAGGTACTCCTCCTTTCGTCCCTCCTCCTCCCACCGCGCCTCCTCCCTCCTCCTCCCACCGCGCCTCCGCCCTCCTCCGCCCACCGCACCCCCCTCCCTCCGCCTACGACTGCCCCCTCCTCCCTCCTCCGCCGGCAGCCCTCCTCCCACCGCTCCTTCCTCCTCCTCCTCCCACAACCCCTCCCTTCTCCTCCTCCAGCCGGCCCTTCCCCCTCCTCCTCCGACCGCCCCTACCCCTCCTCTCTCCTTCCTCCCTCCGTTGTCTCTGTTCTTGCAAATCGTAGGTGTTTTGAATAAAATAGAAGTAATAAAATTTAGGTTAGAACTAGGGTAGTAGAATTTTTAGGAAGTGTTTTGTAGAAATAGTTTATTTAGTAAGTGATTAATTTAACTAATTTATTTATAGTAAGTACTTAATAGAAGTATATTTAGTAAGTAGTTAATAAAACTAGTTTATTTAGTAAGTAGTTAATAAAACTAGTTTATTTAGTAAGTAGTTAATAAAACTAGTTTATTTAGTGTTAGGATTATATATAAGATATTTTCAAATGTTTTTTTTTCATATTTTGAACCATTGAAATGCAATGACCATCGATAAGTGGCCTATGTTTTGCCGGAGTGTTGATTAATTAGCATTCCGGGAAATTCCAGGCGCTCGATATGTCCTTTTTTAGCAAAGGTCATGCCGGATTTTTTGGGTTTTGCCGTCGAGTTATAATCTTTGAATTTTGAACACCAGAGATGTCTGATGACGATGGGATCCCGGAGTGCGGGTACTGCTAAGATGACCGTGGTGTGTGCGACAGTTTCCTCACCTGCAAAATGATAGGTTTTTCACCGTGAAGCTGGAAGAGACCTTCGATGTTTGTACGGTACGCAACGACAAGCATTTCATCGTAATAAATATCATCACCTGTGCTTCTTTTGTTCAACGTGTAATTTATGGATTTTTTTCAATTCAACTAGTACATCCCATGGCATGCTAGACCATATGTATTGGAGAAGCTTGGTTTTGGTTTAGATGACTTTGAGAATGTGGAGACGAGGAGGGCTCACTTAAGAACTAAACATGGTTATGAGTTTCTGGTTAAGTTCTACAATGCGGTCGATCACTCCCATTTCGGTTGCTCTAATTGGGAAGCTCTCTACAAGGCATATGGATTTGAGGAGGTAATGCGGATAAGATTTGATATCCGTCCCGAAGATTATGATGATGATGATAATATCGACATCTGGGTGGATGTGGATATGCCTCCAGCTTTACCTAGATGTGCGTTTGTCAAACTAATTTGTTAAGTTTAGTAATTTAAGTTGTTAATTTAAAAATATTTGGTGTTCGTCCGTACTAAACTTAGTTATTTAGAATTGCCATCTTATTTCTTATCTTCAAGAAATACTCGGAAGGTAGTAGACAACACATACTACAGCTATGACTCCAAGATTAATTGTGAGGAGAAAGGTTATCTTGTCTCATTCATAGAAGATGTTGAGGCCTTCAAAACCAGTCACTCTATTAGCCCAAATTATACTAGATACATGCCACTAGTCCATAAATTTCTTGACGGTAACTTCATTGCCAAAAACTTGGTAAGATTTTGTTAATGATGGTAACTTCATTGCATACATTATTCTTAAGTAAACTATATTGCTAACTATATATGTTACTATTTCATTTTTGAACAGAGGCTCTCAAGCAGGTTGTGCTCGACATGCTATGTACCGAAGGTGATATGCATATGGTTAGCTTACGACCAACTCCTTCGGAGGCTTACCATACTGCATACTTGATTTCTTCAAATGATGGAAGGCTCAAAATCAAAGAATGGAGCAAAGTGATGAACACGCACACGCAAATAATTGGAGACAAAATGACTGTGCGCAAGCCACAAGTTAGATATAGGTTTATGTCGATTCTCCATTATGGTGAAGGACCAGTTTATCTATTTTAAGGTATTTTAGCTAGGAGAGAGGAGTAGGTCCTAAGTATTAAGAACAATTTGTTAGTGTTGATTATATATGACTACAATGTCTTAGACTTGATGGTGATGCTGAGTAGGAGTAGTGATTATGAGTACTATGATGATGATGAGGAGGAGTTGTTATTATAACTAGTGACGAAGTTGTTATATGATTTCTCATCATGGACGAAAATGATGATTATGAGGAGTTATATGACAATGATATATTATGATGATAAGTTGTTAATTATATTATGATGATGATGATAAGTTATTAGGTCATTGGCTGAAAGAACTGCAGATTAGTTTCAAATGGATGGATCCAAAGTGACCACTTGTTACTTTGGATCCATGCACTGGAAACTAATCCAAAGTTCTTTCACCTAGTGATTTAATAACTCATTATGATGTTAAAACAATCTCTAAATTGCTACTGTATGAAAAATTGTATACAGGTGTATGAATACGATCTAAAATTCAAAAGAAATGGAATACAGAAAAATAGTAGTAGCGGTTGTTCTCGAAAGCGCTACTAGTAATTAGCAGTAGCGATTGGCATGGAAAGCGCTACTACTAAGAACTTTAGTAGAGTGTGCCAGCCGGCGCTACTGCTAAGCTTTAGTTGTAGCGCCTTATCAGTAGCGCGCTTACCCGCGCTACTGATAGGCCAAAAACCAGCGCTACTGCTAGGCTTTTCCCTAGTGGTGCATGCAGAAAAGAGTTCAGAGAAAATAGAATTATATTCATGGATTGATCTGATCATAAACTTACAATTCATCAAATCCCAAAAAACATAACGCAAAAATCATTACATCAAATAGATCTCCAAGAACACCAAGGAGAACATTGTATTGAGAATCAAAACGAGAGAAGAAGCCATCTAGCTACTAACTATGGATCCATAGGTCCGTCATAAACTACTAATGCGTCATCGAAGGGACAACAAGGATTATGTAGAGCCCCTCCGTGATGGTTTCCCCCTACGACAGAGTGCCAGAAAGGGTCCCCAGATGGGATCTCTTTGTGAACAAAGGCATGCGGCAACGGAAAAAGTATTTTTTCGACTCGCTGGTAAGTTTCCTGATTTTAGAGTATTTGTAGAGGCGGAGTTAGGTCAAACAGAGGCTCGTAGGCCCCATTATGTATCGGGGCGCACCCCAGGCCCTTGGTGTGCCCTGTTGCCTAGTGGGCCACTCGTTTGTCTTCGCATTCCTCCTCGAAGCTTCCAGGGTCTCTTGTTGCCAGAAAAAATCTCGAAAAAGTATCGTGGTATTTGGACTTTTTTTTGGTACTCATTCGGCAAAGTCAAAAACAAGAATAAACAACAACTGGAACTGGGCACTAAGTTAGTCGGTTAGTCCCAAAAAGTGATGTAAAGTTGCTTGTAAATGTATATAAACCATCCAAGATTGATACATAACAACATGGAACCATAAAAAATTATAGATAGATACGTTGGAGATGTATAGGTCTCACATTGAACCGATCAAGCACGTCGGTGTTCACACAGCGAGCGTTGGACAAAATTTAAGTGTCTATGCAATTTATTGGTATAGGGAAAAAATTAGTTGTTCGTTGGAAGCAAATCTGGGATTTATGTACAACATTAATATTTTGTACAACCTTCGCTCCAAATTAGTTGTCTAGATTTGTTTAGATACAAATGTATCCAACAATTAAACGAGTCTAGATACAGCATTATTTAGTAAATCTGAGCCAGCTAATGCGGGACCGATGGAGTATGTGTCTATTTTCAAGCAATCACGACTTACCAAAAACAACAACAAAAAAAGAGTAAGAACTCACAATTTACCAAGGAAAAACATTTGAGTATTTTACGTAATTTCTGGAAGCATTAATTAAATTCTATATTTATTTGACAGAAGTAAATCACGACTTCTGGAAGCATTAATTAAATTAGATATACAACTGTTACCACAATTTCTACAAGCAGTTTTCTGCATGCACGTCTCTGTGGCTCAGCCAGACGCTTTAAAAGATTTCTATCATAGGCCAGGGCACTCAGCTTCTCTGTTTCTTTCTTTCTTTCTTTCTTTCTTTCTTTATGTGAGCGAAAGCCCCTTGTTTTTCATTGAGAAATTCCCCAACCTCGTCAAAATCATTGCCCCGCCATGCTGTCGTGCCAGTCCTGGGTAGACATGCCGCCGGAGCTTGTCTGCCGGATCGCCGATGGACTTGACAACCTCGAGTGCTACACGAGTGCGTGGGGAACATTCCCGACAGGGCGTTCCGCGTTCACGCCGTCATTGCGTCGCTGCTCGTGGACCACAGCGACGACCCTGCCAAGCGTTGCATCACCACCACCATCAAGCGCCGTACCACTTTAGCCTCGATCATCATGCGTCGCTCCATCGGGCTCGACCCAATACCTTCAGGCAAGCTCTTCCCCATCGCATGCCGCTCCTTCAAGCTCGCCACAATCCCCTCGGTTAGGACATGTCTTGGCTGTTGCGGTGGATGGCTTGCCCTCTCTCTCTGCATTGACAACGGTCATAGTCTGCTCAGCCTCTTCCACCCAGTCATGGCTGCTGAGATCCTCCTACCCCGGCCCTGTTTATCTACGATAGCCGCCTCGTCTTCAAGATGGTCTTTACACCCAACCCCACCACTGGAGACTTCCTGGCCGCCGTGATATGTGCCATCAACAGGCTTGCCAACGTCACCACTAGGGCCAGGAGGTGGTTCGTCCTCGACTCCATCCGCCTTGACGATGGAGACCAGATCGCCGACATCCTCTGCCATAGAAATGGTATGGACTACTGCCTCACTCGGTTTGGAGATGTCCACATGCTCCGCCTGCCGCAGCGCTCCCGCAGGGAACCTGTCATCCTGGAGGACCACACATTAGCACATCATGTAGTGCATAACAAGTGGATCATCAAGATGCATGGGACAGGACCAGATCTAAATGGGTTGGCCACTATAGAGACATTGTTTTCATCTATAGGAAGCAACCTACCGTTTGACGCCGCCACCAGCTTTGCCCCGCCATATAATACAATCTTGACTTTCACTAGTAGAAAACAGGGCTCTGATCCAGGCTAGATAAGTGCATTAGCCCCGGTCGTGTCATGAACCGAGAATAATGGGTGCATCAGTCCCGGTCCGTGAGGCCAGGACGCCAGCCGGGCCTCGGCAGACATCAGTCCTGGTTCGGTTGGGACCTTTAGTCCCGGTTCCAGCCACCAACCGGGACTAAAAGTGTTGCTGCCCTTTAGTCCCAGTTGGTGGCTGGAACCAGGACTAAATGTTAAGCCATTAGACCCAGTTTTAGACATAAACAGGGTCTAATATTTTGCCTATAGATATCCAGCACCCCTCCCATTTCCTCTGTTTATTGGCCATGGAAGGGTGGAGGTGTTTGCTGCTCTGCTTGTTCACCTCCTATGCACATGATGTGTTTGATGAAATGCCCGAGCAACACTTTATCTTTCTCCTCTCCAAGCTCGACCTCCAAGCTACATTTTACTCAAGATTTGTGTATGTTTCGCAGTGCACCAACTGCACAAGTGTTCCAAAAGGTCGGCAACTTCATCCTTTCATCTCTCACTGCTAGTTTAGCTCATTTCAATTGTTATCTTAATTTAGATTTTGATCGCATTTGTTGTTGCATTTAAATGTTTTACATAGTTGAATGTTGCTTCATGAGAACTATATATGAACTTTATGTATTTATTTTTGCTGCAATAACATTTGATCACTATTGTACTTTGGTTCATTTCTCTATTCATGATGTTCTGTAATGGCTTTTAATAACTTAGTTACATAATGCAGATGAACCGCCAATGGATGTATAAGGATTCCACGGATACGTCTCCAACGTACCTATAATTTTATTTGTTCCATGCTGTTATATTATCATTCTTGGATGTTTTCAAATTATTTATAGTCATTTTAAATTATTTTTTCATCCTAACCTATTGACATAGTGCCCAGTGGCAGTTGTTGTTTTCTGCATATTTTTTACATCGCAGGAAATCAATATCAAATGGAGTCCAAACGCAAGAAAACTTCCTTAGGATTTTTTGGGCCAGAAGACATCCAGTGGGCCAAGGAAGCACCTGGGGGGTGCCCCGAGGGAAGCAGCACCCACCAGGGCGCGCCAGGAGGCCCAGGTGCGCCCTGGTGGGTTGTGCCCACCTCGGGTGCCCCCTGAACCGCCTCTTTGCTCTATAAGTACCCCATTATTCCAGAAACCCTAGGGGAGTCGACGAAAATCAATTCCAGTAGCCACAGATGCCAGAACCATTAGATCCAATCTAGACACCATCATGGAGGGGTTCACCACTTCCATTGGTGCCTCTCCGATGATGCGTGGGTAGTTCTTTGTAGACCACTTCCGTTAGTAGCTAGATGGCTTCCTCTCTCTCTCTCTCTTGATTTTCAATACAAAGGTCTCTTGGAGATCCATATGATGTAAGTCTTTTTGCTGTGTGTTTGTTGGGATCCGATGAACTTTAAGTTTACGATCAGATCTATGTTTTTATCCATGAAAGTTATTTGAGTCTTCTTTGATCTCTTATATGCATATAGCCTTGTATTTCTTATCCGATATTTGAGTTTTGTTTGGCCAACTTGATCTATTTATCTTGCAATGGGAAGAGGTGCTTTGTAGTGGGTTCGATCTTACGATGCCTCATCCCAGTGACAGAAGGAGAAATGGCACGTATGTATCGTTGCTACTAAGGATTAAACGATGGGGTCCATCTCTACATTAGATAGATCTTGTCTACATAACGTCATCGTTCTTATTGCATTACGCCGTTTCTCCATGAACTTAATACACTAGATGCATGCTGGATAGCGGTCGACGTGTGGAGCAATAGTAGCAGATGCAGGCAGGAGTCGGTCTACTAATTTTGGATATGATGACTATATAATTATCATTGCCTCGATATCGTCATGATTATTTGAAGTTCTATCAACTGCCCAACAGTAATTGTTTTCCCACCATTTTCTATTTTCTCGAGAGAAGCCACTAGTGAAACCTACGGCCCCGGGTCTCTTTTCATAATATTTGCCTTTGCGATTTAGTTTCCTTTGCATTTATTTTCAGATCTATTAAACGAAAAATAGAAAAAAAATACCTTGCTGCAATTTATTTGTTCCGCGATCTGTTTATCCTATCTACCATTTTTACCTCACGTTATTGCCTATCTTGAGGCGCCGTACCCGAAAGGGATTGACAACCCCTTCAACACGTCGGATTGCGAGTATTTGTTATTTACGTGGTGTGAGGAGGTTCTCCTACTGGTTCGATAACCTTGGTATCATCACTGAGTCAAATACCTACCGTCGCTATACTGCATCATCCCTTCCTCTTTGGGGAAATATCGACGTAGTTCTAGAAGACATCAAAAGGAATTTCTAGCGTCGTTGCCAGGGAGGATCTATATCATGTACAAATACGTACGGCCATGCTACAAGATAGTAAATACGGCTACATACGTACATACGGGCGGGGTCTCTAACGTGTACAGCAACTAATCCTATTCATCGGCGTGAACCGCTGGTCGGAACATAGTAAACAGCATCACATGTTCCTCGGGAGCGAACCGCTTGGACAGAGCATCCGAAACGAGGTTTGGCGTACCGCACAACGTCAGAAACGACTTTCCATTCGACCGCGTACAGTCGATATGGTGTCCTATTCATTAGGAAGGGTCTAGAGTACCGCAAAACTGAGAAATAGACTTATGTTCAAGTGCCTATAGTCTAAACGGGTGCCGTTGATCGGGAGGGTGTATGCATCGCAAAACAGGACTCCACGGGATATTGTTCATCCACCCTCGACTTCCTACAGCCTCCACCTTCTACTGTTCATCCACCGTCTACTTCCTCCAGTATCCACAAGCTACTGTTCATCCACGGGTTCTGTTTCATCCAGCCTCCGCCGATTACATCGTTCATCCAAAGACTCCATGGGTCGTGTTCATCCAGCCTCCACCAGCTACTATTCAACCAGTCCTCCACGGGGTCCTGTTCAACCAGCCCTCCACGGGGTCCCTCCATCATCTACTGTTCATTCACCCCCACCTCTTCGACCGGGTCCTGTTCATTCAGCGGCAACGACCTCTATTACCACGGGATCCTATTCAGCCAACCCCCACCGGGAACTGTTCATCCAACCCCCACCAGGAACTGTTCATCAAGAGGCGGCTTCGATCGGTTTCAGTTAGCAGCAGCAGCGAAGGAATCACTCGGGTTTAGTTAACAGCGAGGGATCGATCGGGGTTCAGTAACATAGCAACTGCAATCACTCGGGTTCAGTTAGAGCCCAACGACTCGCTCGGGTTCAGTTAGAGCGCAATGTCTCGCACACACGCGTGTACGTGTACGAGAGAAACACGCAAACCTCCATCCATCGCTCGGCCCCGACAACCCAGCGTAACCGGGAACTCCCTGAAATTTTCCTCGCCCTCGCTTCTACCATGATGGTCTCTGTAATGGACGACCCAAAGAATGTCTTGCAGGTGCGTCTTCGGCATGCCCAGGAAGAAAATCCCATTTTCTGTCATCATTTTTTTGTCATAATATCGTCATAGATACCAGGTTTTGTCATAATATCCCACCACATCTATGATGATACCAGGTTTTGTCACAATTATCGTCATAGAAGTGTCATAAGCATAACAAAAAAAATCGTTCGGCCAAAAATGTCGCGGATGTGTCTTTTTTGTAGTGGATAGAGAGTAAGCCATCTAGCTAATAACTATGGACCGGTAGGTCTACAATGAACTACTCATGCATCATCGGAGAGGCACCAATGAAGATGATGAACCCCTCCGTGATGTTGTCTAGATTGGATCTGGTGGTTCTGGAACTTGCGGCGGCTGGAATTGTTTTTTGGCGACTCCCCTAGGGTTTCTGGAATATTTGGATATTTATAGAGCAAAGAGGCGGTGCGGTAGGCCAACGAGGTGGGCAAAACCCACCTGGGCGCGCTTTGTGCCTCAGCGCCGCTTAGGGTGGGTTGTGCCTCCCTCGTGGAACCCCTCCGGTACTTCTTCGCCCATCCCGTGTCTTCTCAGACGTAAATATTCTCCAAAAAGTTTCGCTGCATTTGAACTCCGCTTGGTATTGATTTTCTACAAAGTAAAAAAACAAGCAAAAAACAACGAATAGCACTGGGCACTATGTCAATAGGTTAGTCCCAGAAAATTATATAAAGTTGCTATAAAATGATTGCAAAACATCCAATAATTATATTTTAACAGCATGGAACAATCAAAAATTATAAATACGTTGGAGACGTATCAGTCATCACGGGTCGTCTTCCGTCCAAGTCGGGCGTTGCTTAGCCTATGAGCCAATATAGCCATCATCGCCTCACCCAAAGCTTAGGACAATCTATTTAGTTTACACATGTTTCTTTATCTCCAACTAAAACATTTTACGGAAGAGTGTTTTACATCAGGCGCTTCTCCACCAGATCCATGGCCACCACGCCGACATCGGGCGTTGATAGTGTTTTTGAAGTGGCGGCAACGCCTATGCCCATGTCGCTGATACATCTCCAACGTATCTACTTTTCCAAACACTTTTTCCCTTATTTTGGACTCTAACTTGCATGATTTGAATGAAACTAACCCGGACTGACGCTGTTTTCAGCAGAACTGCCATGATGTTGTTTTATGTGTAGAAAAGAAAAGTTCTCGGAATGTCCTGAAAATCCACGGAGGCACTTTTTGGAATTTATAAGAATTTATGTGCGAAAGAAATACACCAAGAGGCCCATTCTGTCTGACGAGACAGGGGCGCCTCTATAGGGCGCGCCTATCTCGTGGGCCCTCGACCTCCACCGACCTCAACTCCAACTCCATATATTCACGCTCGTGAGAAAAAATCAGAGAGAAAGTTTCATCGCTATACGACACGGAGCCGCCGCCAAGCCCTAATCTCTCTCGAGGGCTGATCTGAGTCTGCTCGGGCTCCGAGAGGGGATTCATCGCCGTCATTATCATCAACCATCCTCCATCACCAATTTCATGATGCTCACCGCCGTGCGTGAGTAATTCCATCGTAGGCTTGCTGGACGGTGATGGGTTGGATGAGATTTACCATGTAATCAAGTTAGTTTTGTTAGGGTATGATCCCTAGTATCCATTATGTTTTGAGATTGATGTTGCTATGACTTTCCTATGCTTAATGCTTGTCACTAGGGCCCGAGTGCCATGATTTCAGATCTGAACCTATTATGTTTTCATTAATATATGTGTGTTCTTGATCCTATCTTGCAAGTCTATAGTCACCTATTATGTGTTATGATCCGACAACCCCGATGTGACAATAATCGGGACACTTCTCGGTGATGACCGTAGTTTGAGGAGTTCATGTATTCACTACGTGCTAATGCTTTGTTCCGGTTCTCTATTAAAAGGAGGCCTTAATATCCCTTAGTTTCCGCTAGGACCCCGCTGCCACGGAGGGTAGGACAAAAGATGTCATGCAAGTTCTTTCCATAAGCACGTATGACTATTTACTAATACATGCCTACATTACATTGATGAATTGGAGCTAGTTCTCAGGTCACCCTATGTTATAACTATTACATGAGGAATCGCATCCGCATAATTATCCATCATCGATACATCGCCTACTTAGCTTTTCACATATTGTTCTACGCTTATTTACTTTTCCGTTGCTATTGTTACAACTACTACAAAATCCAAAAACTATTATCTTTACTTTTGCTACTGCTACCTTTTATTATCATACCACTTTTGCTACTAAACACTTTGCTGCAGATACTAAGTTATCCAGTGTGGTTGAATTAACAACTCAACTGCTAATACTCAAGAATATTCTTTGGCTCCCCTTGTGTCTAATCAATAAATTTGGGTTGAATACTTTACCCTCGAAAGCTGTTGCGATCCCCTACACTTGTGGGTTATCAAGACTAATTTCTGGCACTGTGCCGGGGAGCATAGCTCTATTCTCTGAGTCACTTGGGATTTATATCTATTGATCACTATGAAGAACTTGAAAGACGACATAACCAAGATTTTGCCCTCAACTACGAGGGGAGGTAAGGAACTGCCATCTAGCTCTGCACTAGATTCTCCTTCTGTTATTAGTAAGCTTGTGACACTTAACCTGCCATCGCTATTTAATTACGATATGTCGATGTTATTGATGATGCCACTTCGCTATGCATGATGAAACTACTTTTGTGCGTGATACTACTTTGCCATTAGGTGAATGTCTTGATGAACAACTTGCTAGAGTTAGGGGGAATGAAAATATTGAAGATGCTATTATTGATGATAGTGATGATGAAAGTTCTCCCAATGATTATGTATTGCCTGTTGTTCCTAAGGGTTATGTTATGAATGAAGAAGCTCCTAGGGAAATCTTTGCTTGCAATGATAGATATGATCTTAAGAAATTATTAGCTAAATGGAAGCAGCAGTCTCTTAATGCTAGAATGAAACCTGACCCTGCTTTCGCTACTTCACCTATCTGTGTTACTGATAAGGATTATGAATTCTTTGTTGATCCTGAAATTATTACTTTAGTTGAATCTGATCCTTTTTATGGCCTTGAATCTGAAACTGTTGTGGCACATCTTACCAAGTTGAATGATATAGCCACCCTGTTTACTAATGATGAGAAGTCTCGCTATTATTATATCCTTAAGATATTTTCGTTCTCATTAAAGGGTGATGCTAAGACTTGGTTTAATTCTCTTGCTCCTGGTTGTGTGCGTAGTCCCTGTGATATGATTTATTACTCGCTAAATATTTCCCTGCTCATTAGAAACAAGCTGCCTTCCGGAAATATACAATTTTGTGCAAATCAAAGAAGAGAGTCTCCCACAAGCTTGGGGGAGGATTCTCCGGTTACTTAATGCTCTGCCTGATCATCCTCTTAATAAAAATGAAATACTTGATATCTTTTATAATGGACTAGCCGATGCTTCCAAGGACTACATGGATAGTTGTGCTGGTTGTGTTTCAGGGAAAGAGCAGTTGACAAAGCTGAAATATTATTGAATAATATGTTTGTTGGGTAACGTAGTAATTTCAAAAAAATTCCTACGCACACGCAAGACCATGGTGATGGCATAGCAACGAGAGGGGAGAGTGTCTGTCCATGTACCCTCGTAGACCAAAAGCGGAAGCGTTATAACAACGCGGTTGATGTAGTCGTACGTCTTCACGATCCGACCGATCCAAGTACCGAACGTACGGCACCTCCGTGTTCAGCACACGTTCAGCTCGATGACGATCCCCGGGCTCCGATCCAAAGAAAGCGCCGGGGATGAGTTCCACAAGACGACGGCGTGGCAGGACGATGATGATGCTCCACCGACGCAGGGCTTCGCTTAAGCTCCGCGAAGATATGACTTCACCGGCGCAGGGCTTTACTTAAGCTCCGCGACGATATGACCAAGTGGAATATGGTGGAGGGGGCACCGCACACGGCTAAGGAACGATCCGTAGATCAACTTGTGTGTCATGGGGTGCCCCTGCCCCGTGATATAAAGGAGCAAGGGGGTGCGGCCAGCCCAAGGGGCTGGCCGAGGAGTCCTACTCCCACCGAGTAGGACTCCCCCTTTCCTAGTTGGATTAGGATTGGAGGAGGGAAGAGGGAAGGCGGCGCCTCTCCTTGTCCTATTCGGACTAGAGGAGGGGGCGGCCTGCCCCGCCGGCCCTTCCTCTTCTCCCTATGGCCCATCAAGGCCCATAGACCCCGGGGGTTCCGTAACCCCTGTGTGTTCCAGAACTTCCTCGCTTTCATTCGAACCTTCCAAGTCCAAACATAGGCTTCCAATATATCAATCTTTATGTCTCGACCATTTCGAGACTCCTCGTCATGTCCGTGATCACATCCGGGACTCGAACAACCTTCGGTACATCAAAACTTATAAACTCATAATGAACTCACATCAAACGTTTAAGCGGCGGACCCTACGGGTTCGAGAACTATGTAGACATGACCTAGAACCATTCTCGGTCAATAACCAATAGCGGAAACTGGATGCCCATATTGGTTCCTACATATTCTACGAAGATCTTTATCGGTCAAACCGCATAACGACATACGTTGTTCCCTTTGTCATCGGTATGTTACTTACCCGAGATTCGATCGTCGGTATCCAATACCTAGTTCAATCTCGTTACCGATAAGTCTCTTTACTCGTTCCATAATACATCATCTCACAACTAACTCATTAGTTGCAATGCTTGCAAGGCTTATGTGATGTGTATTACCGAGAAGGCCCAGAGATACCTATCCGACAATCGGAGTGACAAAACCTAATCTCGAAATACGCCAACCCAACAAGTACCTTTGGGGACACCTGTAGTACTCCTTTATAATCACCCAGTTACGTTGTGACGTTTGGTAGTACCCAAAGTGTTCCTCCGTAAACGGAGTTGCATAATCTCATAGTTACAGTGAACATGTATAGGTCATGAAGAAAGCAATAGCAATATACTAAACGCATCAAGTGCTAAGCTTAACGGAATGGGTCATGTCAATCACATCATTCTCCTAATGATGTGATCCCATTAATCAAATGACAACACATGTCTATGGTTAGGAAACATAACCATCTTTGATCAATGAGCTAGTCTAGTAGAGGCATACTAGTGACTATCTGTTTGTCTATGTATTCACACATGTATTATGTTTCCGGTTAATACAATTCTAGCATGAATAATAAACATTTATCATGATATAAGGAAATAAATAATAACTTTATTATTGCCTCTAGGGCATATTTCCTTCAGTCTCCCACTTGCACTAGAGTCAATAATCTAGATTACACAAGAATGATTCTAACACCCATGGAGTCTTGGTGCTGATCATGTTTTGCTCGTGGAAGAGGCTTAGTCAACGGGTGCGCAACATTCAGATCCGTATGTATTTTGCAAATCTCTATGTCTCCCACTTGGACTTGGTCCCGAATGGAATTGAAGCTGCCTCTTGATATGCTTGGTCCTCTTGTGAAATCTGGATTCCTTTGCCAAGGCAATTGCACCAAGATTATCACAAAAGATCTTCATTGGTCCCGATGCACTAGGTATGACACCTAGATCGGAAATGAACTCTTTCATCCAGACTCCTTCATTTGCTGCTTCAAGCAGCTATGTACTCCGCTTCACATGTAGATCCCGTCCACGACGCTTTGTTTAGAACTGCACCAACCGACAGCTCCACCGCTTAATAAAAACACGATCCGGGTTTGCGATTTAGAATCGTCCGGATCAGTGTCAAAGCTTGCATCGACGTAACCATTTACGACTCAGCTCTTTGTCACCTCCATATACGAGAAACATATCCTTAGTCCTTTTCGTGTATTTCAGGATGTTCTTGGTCGCTGTCCAGTGATCCACTCTGGATTACTTTGGTACCTTCCTGCCAAGCTTATCGCTAAGCATACGTCAGTCTGGTACACAGCATTGCATACATGATAGAGCCTATGGCTGAAGCATAGGGAACATCTTTCATTTTCTCTCTATCTTCTGCTGTGGTCGGGCATTGAGTCCGACTCAATCTTACACCTTGTAATACAGGTAAAAACCTTTCTTTGCCTCGATCCATTTTGAACTTCTTCAAAACTTTATCAAGGTATGTGCTTTGTGATAGTCCAATTAAGCGCCTTGATCTATCTCTATAGATCTTGATGCCCAATATATAAGCAGCTTCACCGAGGTCTTTCATTGAAAAACTTTTATTCAAGTATCCTTTTATGCTATCCAGAAATTCTATATCATTTCCAATCAATAACATGTCGTCCACATATAATATCAGAAAAGCTACAGAGCTCCCACTCACTTTCTTGTAAATACAGGCTTCTCCAAAAGTCTCAGATAAAACCATATGCTTTGATCACACTATCAAAGCGTTTATTCCAACTCCGAGAGGCTTGCACTGCACCATAAATTGATCATTGGAGCTTGCACACTTTGTTAGCACCCTTTGGATCAACAAAACCTTCTGGTTGCATCATATACAACTCTTCTTCTAGAAATTCATTCAAGAATGCAGTTTTTACATCCATTTGCCAAATTTCATAATCATAAAATGCGGCAATTGCTAACATGATTCGGACAGACTTAAGCACGCTACGGGTGAGAAAGTCTCATCGTAGTCAACCCCTTGAACCTGCCGAAAACCTTTCGCAACAAGTCGAACTTTGTAGACAGTTACATTACCATCAGCGTCAGTCTTCTTCTTAAAGATCCATTTATTCTCAATGGCTTGCCGATCATCGGGCAAGTCAACCAAAGTCCATACTTTGTTCTCATACATGGATCCCATCTCAGATTTCATGGCTTCCAGCCATTTCGCTGAATCTGGGCTCACCATCGCTTCTTCATAGTTTGTAGGTTCGCCATGGTCAAGTAACATGACTTCCGTAATAGGATTACCGTACCACTCGTGCGTATTTTATTCTGGTTGACCTCTGGTTCAAGAGCAATTTGATCTGAAGTTTCATGATCAACATCATTAGTTTCCTCACTAATTGGTGTAGTTGTCACAGGAACCGCTTTCTTGTGATGAACTACCTTCCAATAAGGGAGCAGACATGCTTATCTCATCAAGTTCTACTTTCCTCCCACTCACTTCTTTCGAGAGAAACTCCTTCTCTAGAAAGGATCCGAATTTAGCCTTGCCTTCAGATCTGTGATAGAAGGTGTACCCAACAGTCTCCTTTGGGTATCCTATGAAGACACATTTCTCCGATTTGGGTTCGAGCTTATCTGGTTGAAGTTTCTTCACATAAGCATCGCAGCCCCAAACTTTAAGAAACGACAACTTTGGTTTCTTGCCAAACCACAGTTCATATGGTGTCGTCTCAACGGACTTAGATGGTGCCCTATTTAATGTGAATGCGGCCGTCTCTAAAGCATATCCCCAAAACAATAGCGGTAATTCAGTAAGAGACATCATAGATCGCACCATATCAAGTAAAGTACGACATTTACGCTCGGACACACCATTTCTCCGTGGTGTTCCGGGTGGCGTGAGTTGCTAAACTATTCCACATTGTTTCAAATGTAAACCAAACTCAGAACTCAAATATTCTCCTCCACGATCAGATCGTAGAAACTTTATTTTCTTGTTACGATGATTTTCCACTTCACTCTGAAATTCTTTGAACTTTTCAAATGTTTCAGATTTGTGTTTCATTAAGTAGATATACCCATATCTGCTCAAATCATCTGTGAAGGTGAGAAAATAACGATACCCGGCCAAGGCCTCAACATTCATTGGACCACAAACATCAGTATGTATGATTTCCAACAAATCAGTTGCTCGCTCCATAGTTCCGGAGAACGGCGTTTTGGTCATCTTGCCCATGAGGCACGGTTCGCAAGTATCAAGTGATTCATAATCAAGTGATTCCAGAAGCCCATCAGTATGGAGTTTCTTCATGCATTTTACACCGATATGACCTAAACGGCAGTGCCACAAATAAGTTGCATTATCATTATCAACTCTGCATCTTTTGGTTTCAACACTATGAATATGTGTATTACTACTATCGAGATTCAATAAAATAGACCATTCTTCAAGGGTGCGTGACCATAAAAGATATTACTCATATAAATAGAACAACCATTATTCTCTGATTTAAATGAATAACCGTCTCGCATCAAACAAGATCCAGATATAATGTTCATGCTCAACGCTGGCACCAAATAACAATTATTTAGGTCTAAAACTAATCCCGAAGGTAGATGTAGAGGTAGCGTGCCGACCGCGATCACATTGACTTTGGAACCGTTTCCCACGCGCATCGTCACCTCGTCCTTTGCCAGTGCTCGCCTATTCCGTAGTCCCTGTTTCGAGTTGCAAATATTAGCAACAGAACCAGTATCAAATACCCAGGTGCTACTACGAGCTCTAGTAAGGTACACATCAATAACATGTATATCACATATACCTTTGTTCACCTTGCCATCCTTCTTATCCGCCAAATACTTGGGGCAGTTCCGCTTCCAATGTCCAGTCTGCTTGCAGTAAAAAACACTCGATTTCAGTGCTTAGGTCCAGACTTGGGTTTCTTCTCTTGAGCAGCAACTTTCTTGCTGTTCTTTTTGAAGTTTCCCTTTTTTTCCTTTGCCCTTTTTCTTGAATCTAGTGGTCTTGTTGACCATCAACACTTGATGCTCTTTCTTGATTTCTACCTCCATGCTTTTAGCATTGCGAAGAGCTCGGGAATTGTTTTGGTCATCCCTTGCATATTATAGTTCATCACGAAGCTCTTGTAGCTTGGTGGCAGTGATTGGAGAATTCTGTCAATGACACTATCATCCGGAAGTGTAACTCCCAGTTGAATCAAGTGATTATTATACCCAGACATTTTGAGTATATGTCCACTGATGTAACTATTCTCCTCCATCTTGCAGCTATAGAACTTATTGGAGACTTCATATCTCTCAATCCGGCATTTGCTTGAAATATTAACTTCAACTCCTGGAACATCTCATATGCTCCATGACGTTCAAAACGCCGTTGAAGACCCGGTTCTAAGCCGTAAAGCATGGCACACTGAACTATCGAGTAGTCATCAGCTTTGCTCTGCCAGACGTTCACAACTTCTGGCGTAGCTCCTGCAGCAGGCCTGGCACCCAGCGGTGCTTCCAGGACGTAATTCTTCTGTGCAGCAATGAGGATAATCCTCAAGTTACGGACCCAGTCCGTGTAATTGCTACCATCATCTTTCAACTTTGCTTTCTCAAGGAACGCATTAAAATTCAACGGAACAACAAAGACGAGCCATCTATCTACAGTAAACATAGACAAGCAAAAAATAGTATCAGGTACTAAGTTCATGATAAATTTAAGTTTAATTAATCATATTAAAAACCTCCCACTTAGACAAACATCTCTCTAGTCATCTAAGTGATTACGTGATCCAAATCAACTAAACCATGTCCGATCATCACATGAGATGGAGTAGTCTAAATGGTGAACATCACTATGTTGATCATATCTTCTATATGATTCACGCTCGACCTTTCGGTCTCCGTGTTCCGAGGCCATATCTGTTATATGCTAGGCTCGTCAAGTTTAACCTGAGTATTCTGCGAGTGCAACTGTTTTGCACCCGTTGTAGATGGACGTAGAACTTATCACACCCGATCATCACGTGGTGTCTAGGTACTACGAACTTTTAGCAACGTTGCATACTGAGGGAGAACACTTCTTGATAATTTTAGTGAGAGATCATCTTATAATGCCACCGTCAATCAAAGCAAGATAAGATGCATAAAGGATAAACATCACATGCAATCAATATAAGTGATATGATATGGTCATCATCATCTTGTGCTTGTGATCTCCATCGCCAAGCACCGCCATGATCACCATCGCCACCGGGCGCGACACCTTGATCTCCATCGTAGCATCGTTGTCGCCTCGCCAACTATTGCTTCTACGACTATCGCTACCACTTAGTGATAAAGTAAAGCAATTACATGGCGCTTGCATTTCATACAATAAAGCGACAACCATATGGCTCTCGCCATTGCCGATAACTCGGTTACAAAACATGATCATCTCATACAATAAAATATAGCATCACGCCTTGACCACATCACATCACAACATGCCCTGCAAAAACAAGTTAGACGTCCTCTACTTTGTTGTTGCAAGTTTTACGTGGCTGCTACGGGCTGAGCAAAAACCGATCTTACCTACGCATCAAAACCACAACGATAGTTTGTCAAGTTGGTGCTGTTTTAACCTTCGCAAGGACCGGGCGTAGCCACACTCGGTTCAACTAAAGTGAGAGAGACAGACACCCGCCGGTCACCTTTAAGCGACGAGTGCTCGGAGCGGTGAAACCAGTCTCGGCGTAAGCTGCACGCGTAATGTCGGTCCGGGCCGCTTCATCTCACAATACCGCTGAACCAAAGTATGACATGCTGGTAAGCAAGATGACTTGTATCGCCCACAACTCACTTGTGTTCTACTCGTGCATATGACATCAACGCATAAAACCTGGCTCGGATGCCACTGTTGGGTAACGTAGTAATTTCAAAAAATTTCCTACGCACACACAAGACCATGGTGATGGCATAGCAACGAGAGGGGAGAGTGTCTGTCCACGTACCCTCGTAGACCGAAAGCGGAAGCATTATAACAACGCGGTTGATGTAGTCAGACGCCTTCACGATCCGACCGATCCAAGTACCGAACGACGGCACCTCCGTGTTCAGCACACGCTCAACTCGATGACGATCCCCGGCTCCGATCCAGCAAAGCGTCGGGGATGAGTTCCACAAGACGACGGCGCAGTGACGATGATGATGCTCCACCGACGCAGGGCTTCGCTTAAGCTCCGCTGACGATATGACTTCACCGGCGCAGGACTTCGCTTAAGCTCCGCGACGATATGACCAAGTGGAATGTGGTGGAGGGGCACCGACACGGCTAAGGAACGATCCAGAGATCAACTTGTGTGTCATGGGGTGCCCCTGCCCTCAGATATAAAGGAGCAAGGGGGTGCGGCCAGCCTAAGGGGCGCTGAGGAGTCCTACTCCCACCGGAGTAGGACTCCCCCTTTCCTAGTTGGATTAGGATTGGAGGAGGGGGAAGAGGGAAGGGGGGCACCGCCCCCCTCTCCTTGTCCTATTCGGACTAGAGGGGGAGGGGGGTGCGCGGCCTGCCCTGGCCGGCCCTTCCTCTTCTCTCTATGGCCCATCAAGGCCCATAGACCCTCGGGGTTCCGTAACCCCGGTGTTCCGGTAACTTCCTGTTTTCATTCGAACCTTCCAAGTCCAAACATAGGCTTCCAATATATCAATCTTTATGTCTCGACCATTTCGAGACTCCTCGTCATTTCCGTGATCACATCCGGGACTAACAACCTTCGGTACATCAAAACTTATAAACTCATAATGAACTGTCATCGAACGCGTTTAAGCGCAAGGACCCTACGGGTTCGAGAACTATGTAGACATGACCTAGAACCATTCTCGGTCAATAACCAATAGCGGAACCTGGATGCCCATATTGGTTCCTACATATTCTACGAAGATCTTTATCGGTCAAACCGCATAACGACATACGTTGTTCCCTTTGTCATCGGTATGTTACTTACCCGAGATTCGATCGTCGGTATCCAATACCTAGTTCAATCTCAAGCTATCGTAAGTCTCTTTACTCGTTACATAATACATGATCTCACAACTAACTCATTAGTTGCAATGCTTGCAAGGCTTATGTGATGTGTATTACCGAGAAGGCCCAGAGATACCTATCCGACAATCGGAGTGACAAAACCTAATCTCGAAATACGCCAACCCAACAATACCTTTGGAGACACCTGTAGTACTCCTTTATAATCACCCAGTTACGTTGTGACGTTTGGTAGTACCCAAAGTGTTCCTCCGGTAAACGGGAGTTGCATAATCTCATAGTTACAGGAACATGTATAGGTCATGAAGAAAGCAATAGCAATATACTAAACGATCAAGTGCTAAGCTAACGGAATGGGTCATGTCAATCACATCATTCTCCTAATGATGTGATCCCATTAATCAAATGACAACACATGTCTATGGTTAGGAAACATAACCATCTTTGATCAATGAGCTAGTCTAGTAGAGGCATACTAGTGACTATCTGCTTTGTCTATGTATTCACACATGTATTATGTTTCCTGTTAATACAATTCTAGCATGAATAATAAACATTTATCATGATATAAGGAAATAAATAATAACTTTATTATTGCCTCTAGGGCATATTTCCTTCAATGTTGACTAATGAAAAATATTGGACTCTTCCTGAGCCAATTCCTGAGGCAATTCTTGAACCAATTGAGCCAACTCCTGAGCCTATTCCTAAACCCACTCCAAAGAAGAGAGGTGTTTTATTTATCAGTCCTGGAGATATGCAAGAGGCGAAGAAATCAATGAAAGAAAAAGCTATTAACGTCGAGGATGTTAAGAATTTACCTCCTATTGAAGAAATACATGGTCTTAATATACCGCCTGTTGAAGAACCACATTGTCTTGATAACCCGACACAGGTAGTAAAGGTAAATTCTCTCTATAGATATGATAAAGTTGAAATCCGCTCTACTAAATTTCTTGGCCCGTGCTTAGATGAATTTGATGACTTTATGGCTAGACAAGAAAGTTTTAATGCTTATGTAGGTAGAGAGTTAAAGAATAATGCTTTAGATAGGACGCGTAAGTTTATAATATGGCTAGAGTTAAAGATGGACTCAAACTCGTTAGCAAATATGCTTCTATGGTTGCAACTCAAGCTGAGCAAGTACTCAAAGCTCAAAATGATTTGCTTGAGGAATTAAATAATAAAATGACTTTGCTGTTAGAGTGGCTACTAGAATTGGTAGAATGACTCGAGAACCTTTGTATCCTGAAGGCCACCCTAAGATAATTGAGCAAGATTCTCAGAGAAATAATTTAGAGGCACCTAGTTCTTCTAAAAAGAAGAAAAAGAAAGACGATAGAACCTTGCATGCTTCTAATGAACCTACTGTAGACACACCTGAGAATCCCAATGATATTTCTATCTCTGATGCTGAAACACAATCAGGTGATGAACATGAACCTAGTGATAATGTTCATGTTGATGCTCAACCTAGCAAAAACAATGATGTAGAGATTGAACCTGCTGTTGATCTTGATAACCCACAATCAAAGAACCAACATTATGATAAGAGATATTTTGTTGCTAGGAAGCACGGTAAAGAAAGAGAACCATGGGTTCAGAAACCCATGCCCTTTCCTCCTAAACCATCCAAGACAAAGGATGATGAGGATTTTGAGCGCTTTGCTGAAATGATTAGACCTATTTTCTTACGTATGCGCTTAACTGATATGCTCAAACTAAATCCTTATGCTAAGTATATGAAGGATCTCAATACAAATAAAAGAAAGATACCGAAAGCTGAAATTTCCACCATGCTTGCTAATTACACTTTTAAGGGTGGAATACCAAAGAAACTTGGAGATCCCGGGGTACCAACTATACCATGCTCCATTAAAAGAAATTATGTTAGAACTGCTTTATGTGATCTTGGAGCCAGTGTTAGTGTTATGCCTCTCTCTTTATATCATAGACTTGAATTGAATAAGTTGACACCTACTGAAATATCTTTGCAAATGGCTGATAAATCAACTGCTATACCTGTCAGTATTTGTGAGGATGTGCCTGTTGTGGTTGCAAATGTCACTATTTTAACGGACTTTGTTATTCTTGATATTCCCGAGGATGATAGTATGTCTATTATCCTTGGTAGATCTTTTCTTAATACTGCAGGGGCTGCTATTGATTGCAATAAAGGCAATGTCACTTTTCATGTTAATGGTAATGAGCATACGGTATACTTTCCGAGGAAATAATCTCAAGTTCATAGCATCAATTCTATTGGAAAAGTTCCAACTATTATTATTGGAGGTTTCGAATTTCCTCTCCCTACTGTCAAGAAAAAGTATGATATTCTTATTGTTGGGGATTTTCATATCTCCGTTGAGGTAACTTAGTGTTATTCGAAATTTCTCCGGTTCCGTGTTATTCGGAATGAGTTTGTTAACAAGACTTGATCAACCTTGTTAGTGGATTAATTTTGATGATCACGAGATGGATGAAACTAGAAGGCACAACCTTCTGTACCCTCTTTTTACTTTCTATTATTTAGAATAAATACAGCAAAAATAGTATTATCTGTCTGTTTTCTGATTGATCCATGCATTAAAAAAATATCCCGAAAATAAAAGTGCTCCAAATGCCCTGCAAATTTAGTATGATTTTGTTGGGGAACGTAGTAATTTCAAAATTTTCCTACGCACACACAGGACCATGGTGATGGCATAGCAACGAGAGGGGAGAGTGTTGTCTACGTACCCTCGTAGACCGTAAGCGGAAGCGATCACAACGTAGAGGAAGTAGTCGCACTTTCTCCTCGCGATCCTGCCGATCCCAGCGCCGTTACATTCGGCACCTCCGAGTCGATGATGACGTAGAGGAAGTAGTCGACGCTCTCCTCACGATCCAGCGATCACAGCGCCCGTTACTCGGCGCCTCGAGTTCTTGGCACACGCTCAGCTCGATGACGCTCCACGGGCTTCGATCCAGCAAAGCTCCGGGAGGGGAGTTCCACAAGACGACGGGCGTGCAGGACGATCTTGATGTTTCACTGCCGCAGGGCTTCGCCTAAGCACCGCCACGATATGATCGAGGTGGAATATGGTGGAGGGGGCACCGCACACGGCTAAGGAACGATCTCAAGGATCAACTTGTGTGTCCATGGGGTGCCCCTGCCCCAGATATAAAGGAGGGAGGGAGGAGGAGGCCGGCCTAGGGAGGAGGCGCGCCATAGGGGGAGTCCTACTCCCACCGGGAGTAGGATTCCCCTTTCCTAGTCCAACTAGGGATCCTTCCATGTATTAGGAGTAGGAGACTAGGAAGAGGAAAAGAGAAGGGAAGGAAGGAGGGGTGCGGCCCTCCCTTAGCCCACCCGGACTAGGGCAAAGGGGGCGCGCAGCCTGCCCTAGGCATCCTCTCTCTCTTTCCCGCAGGGCCCAATAAGGCCCAATACTTCTCCCCAGCGAATTCCCGTAACTCTCCCAGATTCAAAATACCCGAATGACTCGGAACCTTTCCGAACTCCGAATATAGTCGTCCAATATATCGATCTTTACGCCTCGACCATTTCGAGACTCCTCGTCATGTCCCGATCTCATCCGGGACTCCGAACTCCTTCGGTACATCAAAACTCATAAACTCATAATATAACCGCCATCGAAACCTTAAGCGTGCGGACCCTACGGTTCGAGAACAATGTAGACATGACCGAGACACGTCTCCGGTCAATAACCAATAGCCGGACCTGGATGCCCATATTGGCTCCTACATATTCTACGAAGATCTTTATCGGTCAGACCGCATAACAACATACGTTGTTCCCTTTGTCATCGGTATGTTACTTGCCCGAGATTTGATCGTCGGTATCCAATACCTAGTTCAATCTCGTTACTGGCAAGTCTCTTTACTCGCTCCGTAATACATCATCTCACAGCTAACTCATTAGTTGTAATGCTTGCAAGGCTTAGTGATGTGTATTACCGAGAGGGCCCAGAGATACCTCTCCGACAATCGGAGTGACAAATCCTAATCTCAAAATACGCCAACCCAACATCTGCCTTTGGAGACACCTGTAGTACTCCTTTATAATCACCCAGTTACGTTGTGACGCTTTGGTAGCACCAAAGTGTTCCTCCGTAAACGGAGTTGCATAATCTCATAGTTACAGGAACATGTATAAGTCATGAAGAAAGCAATAGCAACATACTAAACGATCGGGTGCTAAGCTAACGGAATGGGTCATGTCAATCAGATCATTCAACTAATGATGTGATCCCGTTAATCAAATGACAACTCCTTTGTCTATGGTTAGGAAACATAACCATCTTTGATTAACAAGCTAGTCTAGTAGAGGCATACTAGTGACACTCTGTTTGTCTATATATTCACACATGTATTATGTTTCCGGTTAATACAATTCTAGCATGAATAATAAACATTTATCATGATGTAAGGAAATAAATAATAACTTTATTATTGCCTCTAGGGCATATTTCCTTCAGTCTCCCACTTGCACTAGAGTCAATAATATAGATCACATCACCATGTGATTAAAATCGATAGTTCACATCATCATGTGATTAACACTATAGTTCACATCGCCATGTGACCAACACCCAAAGGGTTTACTAGATTCAGTAATCTAGTTCACATCGCTATGTGATTAACTCCCAAAGAGTACTAAGGTGTGATCATGTTTTGGTTGTGAGAGAATCTTAGTCAACGGGTCTGTCACATTCAGAGCCGTATGTATTTTGCAAATATTCTATGTCTACAATGCTCTGCACGGGGCTACTCTAGCTAATTGCTCCCACTTACAATATGTATCCAGATTGAGACTTAGAGTCATCTGGATCTGTGTAAAAAGCTTGCATCCAGATTGCACGACGGGCTCTTTTATCACCTCCATAATCGAGAAATATTTCCTTAGTCCTCACTAAGGATGTTCTTGACCAATGTCCAGTGATCTACTCTTAGATCACTATTGTACTCCCTTGCC
Organism: Aegilops bicornis; assembly: GCA_021605145.1. NCBI lineage: Eukaryota > Viridiplantae > Streptophyta > Magnoliopsida > Poales > Poaceae > Aegilops > Aegilops bicornis. Next base: position 865,753,700 of record CM038671.1, on the reverse strand, counting down.
AAATTCAGAGCAAGGTATACAATAGGTCTGGTACATAGCATAGCATACTTTATAGAACCTATGACTAAGGCATAGGGAATGACTTTCATTCTCTTTTCTATTTTCTGCTGTGGTCGGGATTTGAGTCTTACTCAATTTCACACCTTTGCAACACAGGCAAGAACTTTTCTTTGACTGTTCCATTTTGAACTTCTTCAAAATCTTGACAAGGTATGTACTTATTGAAAACTTTATCAAGCGTTTTCATCTATCTCAATAGATCTTGATGCTCAATTTGTACGCAGCTTCACCGAGGTCCTTCTTTGAAAAACTCCTTTCAAATACTCCTTTATGCTTTGCAGAATAATTCTACATTATTTCCGATCAACAATATGTCATTCACATATACTTATCAGAAATGCTGTAGTGCTCCCACTCACTTGCTTGTAAATACAGGCTTCTCCAAAAGTCTGTATAAAACCATATGCTTTGATCACACTATCAAAGCGTTTATTCCAACTCTGAGATGCTTGCACCAGTCCATAGTTGGATCGCTGGAGCTTGCACATTTTGTTAGTTCCTTTAGGATTGAAAAACCTTCTGGTTGCATCATATACAACTCTTCTTTAATAAATCCATTAAAGAATGTAGTTTTGACATCCATTTGCCAGATTTCATAAAATGTGGCAATTGCTAACATGATTCGGACAGACTTAAGCATCGCAACGGTTGAGAAAATCTCATTGTAGTCAACACCTTGAACTTGTCGAAAACCTTTTTGTGACAAGTCGAGCTTTGTAGATAGTAACACTACTATCAGTGTCCGTCTTCCTCTTGAAGATCCATTTATTTAACATGGCTTGCTGATCATCGAGCAAGTCAATCAAAGTCCATACTTTGTTCTCATACATGGATCCTATCTCAGATTTCATGGCCTCAAGCCATTTCATGGAATCTGGGCTCATCATCGCTTCCTCATAGTTCGTGAGGTTCATCATGGTCTAGTAACATGACTTCCGTAACATGATTACCGCATTCACCACTGGTGCGGATCTTACTCTGGAAGACCTACGAGGTTTGGTAGCAACTTGATCTGAAGTTTCATGATCATCATCATTAACTTCCTCGCTAATTGGTGTAGGAATCACTAGAAGTGATTTCTGTGATGAACTACTTTCCAATAAGGGAGAAGGTACAATTACCTCATCAAGTTTCTACTTTCCTCCCACTCACTTCTTTCGAGAGAAACTTCTTCTCTAGAAAGGATCCATCTTAGCAACGAAAAAACTTGCCTTCGGATCTGTGATATAAGGTGTACCCAATAGTTACCTTTGGGTATTCTATGAAGACGCACTTCTCCGATTTGGGTTTAAGCTTATCAGGTGAAAACTTTTTCACATAAGCATCACAACCCCAAACTTTTAAGAAACGACAGCTTAGGTTTATCGTTAAACCATAGTTCATATGGTGTCGTCTCAACGGATTTTAGATGGTGCCCTATTAAACGTGAATGCAGCTGTCTCTAATGCATAACCCCAAAATGATAGTGGCAAACCGATAAGAGACATCATAGATCGCACCATATCCAATAAAGTGCGGTTACGACGATCGGACACACCATAACATTGTGGTGTTCCAGGTGGCGTGAGCTGTGAAACTATTCCACATTATTTTAATTGAAGACCAAACTCAGAACTCAATTATTCGTCTTCGCGATCAGATCGCAGAAACTTTATTTTCTTGTTACGATGATTTTTCCACTTCACTCTGAAATTCTTTGAACCTTTCAACTATTTCAGACTTATGTTTCATCAAGTAGATATACCCATATCTGCTCAAATCATTTTGTGAAAGTCAGAAAATAACGATACTTGCCACGAGCATCAACACTCATTGGATTGCATACATCGGTATGTATTATTTCCAATTAGTCAGTAGCTTGTTCCATTGTTCCGGAGAACGGAGTTTTAGTCATCTTGCCCAAACGGCACGGTTCGCAAGCATCAAATGATTCATAATCAAGTGATTCCGAAAGTCCATCAGCATGGAGTTTTCTTCATGCGCTTTATACCAATATGACCTAAACGGCAGTGCCACAAATAAGTTGCACTATCATTATTAACTTTGCATCTTTTGGTTTCAATATTATGAATATGTGTATCACTATGATCGAGATCCAATGAACCATTTTCATTGGGTGTATGACCATTGAAGGTTTTATTCATGTAAACAGAACAACAATTATTCTCTGATTTTAAATGAATAACCGTATTGTAATAAACATGATCAAATCATATTCATGCTCAACGCAAACGCCAAATAACATTTATTTAGGTTTAACAAAATATAGGGAGTGTGCGATGATGATCATATCAATCTTGGAACTACTTCCAACACTCATCGTCACTTTCCCTTCAACTAGTCTCTGTTTATTCTGTAACTCCTGTTTCGAAGTTACTAATCTTAGCAACCTAACAAGTATCAAATACTCGGGGCTACTATAAACACTAGTAATGCACACATCAATAATCTGTATATCAAATATACCTTTGTTCACTTTGCCATCCTTCTTATCCGCCAAACACTTGGGGTAGTTCCGCTTCTAGTGACCAGTTCCATTGCAGCAAAAGCACTTAGTCTCAGGCTTAGGTCCAGACTTGGGTTTCTTCACTCGAGCAGCAACTTGCTTACTGTTCTTCTTGAAGTTCCCCTTCTTCCCTTTGCCCTTTTCCTTGAGACTAGTGGTCTTGTCAATCATCAACACTTGATGCTCTTTCTTGATTTCTACCTTCGTCGATTTCAACATCACGAAGAGTTCGGGAATCGCTTTTCGTCATCCCTTGCATACTATAGTTCATCACGAAGTTCTAGTAACTTAGTGTTGGTGACTAGAGAATTCTGTCAATCACTATCTTATCCGGAAGATTAACTCCCACTTGATTCAAGCGATTGAAGTACCTGCACAATCTGAGAACATGCTCACTAGTTGAGCGATTCTCTTCCATCTTTTAGCTATAGAACTTGTTGGAGATTTCATATCTCTCAACTCGGGTATTTGCTTGAAATATTAACTTCAATTCCTGGAACATCTCATATGGTCCATGACGTTTAAAACGCCTTTGAAGTCCCGATTCTAAGCCGTTAAGTATGGTGCACTAAACTATCAAGTAGTCATCATATTGAGCTAGCCAAACGTTCATAACGCCTACATTTGCTCCTGCAATAGGTCTGTCACCTAGCGGTGCATTAAGGCCATAATTCTTCAGGCAGCAATGAGGATAAACCTCAGATCACGGATCCAATCCGCATCATTGCTACTAACATTTTTCAATACAATTTTCTCTAGGAACACATATAAAAACATAGGGAAGCAACAACGCGAGCTATTGATCTACAACATAATTTGCAAAATACTACCAGGACTAAGTTCATGATAAATTAAAGTTCAATTAATCATATTACTTAAGAACTCCCACTTAGACAGACATCTCTCTAGTCATCTAAGTGATCACGTGATCCAAATCAACTAAACCATAACCGATCATCACGTGAGATGGAGTAGTTTTCAATGGTGAACATCTTATGTTGATCATATCTACTATATGATTCACGCCGACCTTTCGGTCTCCGTGTTCCGAGGCCATATCTGCATATGCTAGGCTCGTCAAGTATAACCTGAGTATTCTGCGTGTGCAAAACTTGCTTGCACCCGTTGTAGATGGACGAGAGCTTATCACACCCGATCATCACGTGGTGTCTCGCACGCATTTAACTTTGGCAACGGTGCATACTCAGGAGAACACTACTTGATAATTTTAGTGAGAGATCATCTTAAAATGCTACCGTCAATCAAAGCAAAATAAGATGCATAAAGGATAAACATCACATGCAATCAATATAAGTGATATGATATGGCCATCATCATCTTGCGCTTGTGATCTCCATCTCCGAGCACCGTCATGATCACCATCGCCACCGGGCGCCGACACCTTGATCTCCATCGTAGCATCGTTGTCGTCTCGCCATCTATTGCTTCTACGACTATCGCTACCGCTTAGTGATAAAGTAAAGCAATTACAGGGCGCTTGCATTTCATACAATAAAGCGACAACCATATGGCTCCTGCCAGTTGCCGATAACTCGGTTACAAAACATGATCATCTCATACAATAAAATATAGCATCATGCCTTGACCATATCACATCACAACATGCCCTGCAAAAACAAGTTAGACGTCCTCTACTTTGTTGTTGCAAGTTTTACGTGGCTGCTACGGGCTGAGCAAGAACCGTTCTTACCTACGCATTAAAACCACAACGACATTTCGTCAAATAGACTCCGCTTTAACCTTCTCAAGGACCGGGCGTAGCCACACTCGGTTCAACTAAAGTGAGAGAGACACCCGCCAGCCACCTTTAAGCACGAATGCTCGTGAACGGTGAAACCAGTATCGCGTAAGCGCACGCGTAATGTCGGTCCGGCCGCTTCATCTCACAATACCGCTGAACCAAAGTATGACATGCTGGTAGGTAGTATGACTTGTATCGCCCACAACTCACTTGTGTTCTACTCGTGCATATGACATCAACGCATAAAACCAGGCTCGGATGCCACTGTTGGGGAACGTAGTAATTTCAAAATTTTCCTACGCACACACAGGACCATGGTGATGGCATAGCAACGAGAGGGGAGAGTGTTGTCTACGTACCCTCGTAGACCGTTAAGCGGAAGCGATCACAACGTAGAGGAAGTAGTCGATTTTCTCCTCGCGATCCTGCCGATCCCAGCGCCAAGCATTCGCACCTCCGAGTCGATGATGACGTAGAGGAAGTAGTCAGACGTTCTCCTCACGATCCAGGCGATCACAGCGCCGTTACTCCGGCGCCTCGAAGTTCTTGGCACACGCTCAGCTCGATGACGCTCCACGGGCTTCGATCCAGCAAAGCTCCGGAGGGGAGTTCCACAAGACGACGGGCGTGGTGACGATCTTGATGTTTCACCGTCGCAGGGCTTCGCCTAAGCACCGCCACGATATGATCGAGGTGGAATATGGTGGAGGGGGCACCGCACACGGCTAAGGAACGATCTCAAGGATCAACTTGTGTGTCCATGGGGTGCCCTGCCCCGTATATAAAGGAGGGAGGGAGGAGGAGGCCGGCCTAGGGAGGAGGCGCCATAGGGGGAGTCCTACTCCCACCGAGTAGGATTCCCCTTTCCTAGTCCAACTAGGGATCCTTCCATGTATTAGGAGTAGGAGACTAGGAAGAGGAAAAGAGAAGGGAAGGAAGGAGGGTGCGGCCCTCCCCAGCCCAATTCGGACTAGGGGAAAGGGGCGCGCAGCCTGCCCTAGGCATCCTCTCTCTCTTTCCCGCAGGGCCCAATAAGGCCCAATACTTCTCCCCGGCGAATTCCGTAACTATCCGGTACTCAAAAATACCCGAATGACTCGGAACCTTTCCGAACTCCGAATATAGTCGTCCAATATATCGATCTTTACGTCTCGACCATTTCGAGACTCCTCGTCATGTCTCCGATCTCATCCGGGACTCCGAACTCCTTCGGTACATCAAAACTCATAAACTCATAATATAACTCGCCATCGAAACCTTAAGCGTGCGGACCCTACGGTTCGAGAACAATGTAGACATGACCGAGACACGTCTCCGGTCAATAACCAATAGCGGGACCTGGATGCCCATATTGGCTCCTACATATTCTACGAAGATCTTTATCGGTCAGACCGCATAACAACATACGTTGTTCCCTTTGTCATCGGTATGTTACTTGCCCGAGATTCGATCGTCGGTATCCAATACCTAGTTCAATCTGCATTGGCAAGTCTCTTTACGTTCCGTAATACATCATCTCACAGCTAACTCATTAGTTGTAATGCTTGCAAGGCTTAGTGATGTGTATTACCGAGAGGGCCCAGAGATACCTCTCCGACAATCGGAGTGACAAATCCTAATCTCAAAATACGCCAACCCAACATCTGCCTTTGGAGACACCTGTAGTACTCCTTTATAATCACCCAGTTACGTTGTGACGTTTGGTAGCACCCAAAGTGTTCCTCCGGTAAACAGGAGTTGCATAATCTCATAGTTACAGGAACATGTATAAGTCATGAAGAAAGCAATAGCAACATACTAAACGATCGGGTGCTAAGCTAACGGAATGGGTCATGTCAATCAGATCATTCAACTAATGATGTGATCCCGTTAATCAAATGACAACTCCTTTGTCTATGGTTAGGAAACATAACCATCTTTGTTTAACAAGCTAGTCTAGTAGAGGCATACTAGTGACACTCTGTTTGTCTATATATTCACACATGTATTATGTTTCCGGTTAATACAATTCTAGCATGAATAATAAACATTTATCATGATGTAAGGAAATAAATAATAACTTTATTATTGCCTCTAGGGCATATTTCCTTCAGATTTTTTATGGAATATTTGAGGATTTTAGGCACTGAAAACACTGCAGGAGGGGCAAGCACCAGGCCACGAGAGTGAAGGGCGCCCCCTATAGGCGCACCCCCTGTCTCGTGGGCCCCTGGTGGCCCCCTCCACTTATGCCAGCACCCACACACTTCATCTTCTACCCAAAAAAAATGACCATCCAGCTCAAGGACGAGTTCTAGCTCATTTTGCTGTGATTTTCGATCTCCTTGCTCAAACCTCCATTCACAAAACTGCTTTGGGAGATTGTTGCTTGGTATGTGACTCCTCCATTGGTCCAATTAGTTTTTGTCCTAGTGCTTTATTCGTTGCAAATTTTTGCTGCATAGGTGACCATGTTCTTGAGCTTGGATGTTTAATTTATGAGGTCCCAAGCAATTCTAATGCATGATATAGGCTCTAGGCACTTGTAGGAGTAGTTGCTATCAATCTTGTTCAGTTTTATTCACTTTTGTTTTGAAGTTACTAAAATTTCAGAAATTTTCAGAAAAAGAATTATGCTTAGAAGAATGTACCAAGGTGGTTCCTCGGCAAAGTAAGGGCCAAGGATTGCTATACGTGAGCAAGATGTTGAATTGCCGAGGGACGCGGATGTACGAGCTTGTGAGTGGCCATCCGATGATTTTATGGTCGAAGCAGGCTTCAAGGAGGAATTTGACGCGTATGTGCAAAATGCCGAGCTGGAGGACTTCTTACAAGATAAGTGTCCTTAGTACTATCAATTGACTGATTCCTTTGTGCGGAGGTTCAAATATAACTGTGCGTGTAATTCTCCTAGTGTCATATTTGATATTTATGATACATCTTATACCATCGATTTAGAGGATTTCACGACTGCTTACAAACTCCCGAAGTGGGGTAATATTAATGATCCTCACAAATCTGAATTTAGAGATATTATTGCTAGTATTACTGTGGGAGAATCTAGGGACATAGCACAAGCTACCATAGGGAGCATTCATTTTCCTGCTATACATTATTTTGCTCTCTTTATTGGTAGATGCATTAACATTAAAGACGAAGCATGTCACATGTGTGTCCCTGATCTGTGTGTCCTCAAGAGTGATGTTTCAGGTTATTAAGGTTATAACTTGGGGGCAATAGTTACACGTAGGTTGCAGAATAATAGTAGAAAGGGAAATTTATTTGGAGGAATTTATGCAACACGTGTGGCTAATTATCTTAATATAGCCCCACGAGAAGGGGATATGATTGTACCACCTGTTCTTTTGGATTATGAAGCTATGGTCAGTCATCAATTTCTTGTGAGGAATGAACAATTCCTCCAATATCGACTAACCTATGACAGACGCAACGTCGTTCCTGTTACTCTTCCTGCTCCCGACCTTTTTGATTATCAGGCAAAAGAAAGATATGTTGTCACCAGGGAGGAAGCAGCTGAACACGAGAGGAGAGCGGAGGCAGCTCGCCAACACGCTGCAGCTCAGGAGGCGGTTGCCGCTGCATCTCAGTACGACCCCGGTTTCACTTATGGATATCAGCCAGGCGGTTCTTGGTATTAAACCAACTTAGGCCAAAAGCCTAAGTTTGGGGGAGTACGTATTTCTCACCGACTTTACATTCATGTTCACACACTAGTCGTCGGTGCTCATACTCTTTCATTGTATTATCCATGCTAGTTTAAACTTCTTTTTCTAGTTTTCGTCTTGTGTGTTCGATAAACCTTAAGAAAAACCAAAAAAATAGTTAGTTTAATTTCCATTCTTGTAGAATTAAAATGAAAACCCAAAAAGATTTATTTTTCTTCTTCTTACTTGTTGGGAGCTTTCCCGTGTAAATATTTTTATTTTATTTTCTTTCCTTTTCTTTCCTTTGGAGGTCAAGAAGACCATATTGAAAATGTTTAGTCGCTCTCATATGCATGATTGTTTATTTAACTTAGAGCCCATATTACTTGTCTTCTCTCTTGAGTTGAATGCTTGCAGATTCCAGCTTAGTCCAATGCACGTGCACTATTATTATTATACACATTGTTCGGTCGTGCAAGTGAAAGGCAATAATGACGATATATGATGGACTTATTGAGATGAGAAAAGCTGGTATGAACTCGACCTCTCTTGTCTTTGAAAATATGATGAGTTCATCGTTTCTGATTCAGCTTATCATGAGGTAAATATATCTGCAATGACATTTAGAGATTATAGTTGCTTGTGCCATGCTTGATTAGCTATGAGTTATAATGATTTACCTTGCGTGCCAACATGCTATTAGAATGCTTATGATGTGGTATGATGGGATGGTATCCTCATTTAAATGAATTGAGTGACTCGACTTGGCACATGTTCATGCATGTAGTTGAAACAAATCAACATAGCCTTCATGATATTTATGTTCATAGTAGATTATATCCTACTCATGCTTGTACTCGGTGTAAATTAATTTTAATGCATGTTTATGACTGTTGTCACTCTCTCAGTTGGTCGCTTCCCAGTCTTTTGCTAGCCTTCACCTATACTAAGCGGCAATACTGCTTGTGCATCCAAACTCCTTAAACCCCAAAATTGTTCCATATGAGTCCACCATACCTTCCTATATGCGGTATTTACCTGCCGTTCCAAGTAAATTTGTATGTGCCAAACTCCAAACCTTCAAATGAAATTCTTTTTGTATGCTCGAGCAGCTCATGTTACAACTAGGTGGGTTATTCTCAAGAGGAGTGGACTCCGCTCCTCATTCATTTAGAAAGGGCCGGTAACCGGGATGCCCAGTCCCATGATCCAAAAAGATCAAAGCAAATCAAAATAATTAAACAAAACTCCCCCTGGCTGTTGTTAGTTGGAGGCACTCGTTGTTTTGAGCAAGCCATGGATTGATGCTTGTTGGTTGTTGGGGGAGTATAAATCTTTACCATTCTGTTTGGGAACTGCCTAGAATGCATGTAGTATGGAAGATACAACCATCTTGTAGTTGTTGCGTTGACAGTGAAAGTATGCCGCTCAAAATGTTATTCATTCTCTAATTAAAAATCGAGCTCTGGCACCTCTACAAATCCCTGCTTCCCTCTGCGAAGGGCCTATCTATTTACTTTTATGTTGAGTCATCACCCTTCTTATTAAAAAGCACCCGCTGGAAAGCACACTGTCATTTGCGTTCATTATTGTTGGTTTATATTGGGTATGACTTGACTGGATCTCTTTTACCATGAATTACAATGTTTAGTTAGTCCTTGATCTTTAAAGGTGCTCTGCATTTATATTTTGCGGTCTCAGAAAGGGCTAGCGAGATACCATTTTGTTATATCGTGTTATGATTGTTTGGAGAAAGTGTTCTCATCCGAGTTTTATTATTATGACTCGCTAGTTGATTATGCTATTGATATGAGTAATTGTGAGGCCTAAGTGTTATTGTGAGTATGGTTAGTTCATAGTATTTGCTGAAACTTGAATGTTGGCTTTAAATGTTTACAACAACAAGAGCAAACAAAGTTTGTAAAAGTTTTTCTTTATCACTTTCAGTTTATCAACTGAATTGCTTGAGGACAAGCAAAGGTTTAAGCTTGGGGGAGTTGATACGTCTCCAACGTATCTACTTTTCCAAACACCTTTGCCCTTATTTTGGACTCTAACTTGCATGATTTGAATGAAACTAACCCGGACTAATGCTGTTTTCAGCAGAACTGCCATGGTGTTGTTTTATGTGTAGAAAAGAAAGTTCTCGGAATGTCCTGAAAATCCACGGAGGCACTTTTTGGAATTAATAAGAATTTCTGGGCGAAATAAATACACCAGGGGGCCCACACCCTGTCCATGAAATAGGGCCCCCCCCCTATAGGGCGCGCCCCCCTATCTCGTGGGGCCCCTAGACCTCCACCGACCTCAACTCCAACTCCATATATTCACGTTCGGGGAGAAAAAAATCAAAGAGAAATTTTCATCGCGTTTTACGACACGGAGCCGCCGCCAATCCCTAATCTCTCTCGGGAGGGCTGATCTGGAGTCCATTCGGGGCTCCGGAGAGGGGGATTCGTCGCCGTCGTCATCATCAACCATCCTCCATCACCAATTTCATGATGCTCACAGCCGTGCGTGAGTAATTCCATCGTAGGCTTGCTGGACGGTGATGGGTTGGATGAGATTTACCATGTAATCAAGTTAGTTTTGTTAGGGTTTGATCCCTAGTATCCACTATGTTTTGAGATTGATGTTGCTATGACTTTGCTATGCTTAATGCTTGTCACTAGGGCCCGAAAGTGCCATGATTTCAGATCTGAACCTACTATGTTTTCATGAATATATGTGTGTTCTTGATTCTATCTTGCAAGTCTATAGTCACCTATTATGTGTTATGATCCGACAACCCCGAAGTGACAATAATCGGGACACTTCTCGGTGATGACAGTAATTTGAGGAGTTCATGTATTCATTATGTGCTAATGCTTTGTTTCGGTTCTCTTCGAAAAGGAGACCTTCAGATCCCTGAGTTTCACACGACCCGCTGCCACGGAGGGTAGGACAAAAGATGTCATGCAAGTTCTTTTCCATAAGCACGTATGACTATTTACGGAATACATGCCTACATTACATTGATGAATTGGAGCTAGTTCTGTGTCACCCTATGTTACAACTATTACATGAGAATCGCATCCGGCATAATTATCCATCACTGATCCATTGCCTACGAGCTTTTCACATATTATTCTACGCTTATTTACTTTTCCGTTGCTATTGTTACAACTACTACAAAACCCAAAAACTATTATCTTTATTTTTGCTACCGTTACCTTTATTATCATACCACTTTTGCTACTAAACACTTTGCTGCAAATACTAAGTTATCCAGGTGTGGTTGAATCAGGGACGAATCTAGGGGATTTAGGCGAGACCCCCCAACGATCGCCTCTTCCCTTGACAGCGATGGCTTGTTCGCTAAAAAAATCACGTGCGCACTTGATCGTAGCTCGTTCGCCCCCCTATGCCTTGGGCCTTTTTATTAACGTGAAGCCTGAGCCCATATACAGTCCATTTGCAAGTTAAAAACACAAAGTCCATATAAAGAAGAATGCTATGCAGCCCATCGTGGTCTCTTCGATAGAAAAAGGCCATCGTGGAAGGCAAAGTGGCTTGTTAGTTGCAGCCACTACACACACACACAGATCTAAAAAAACATGTCTATCGCTGCTAATCTCTTCCTTTCCAAGCCGCCAGGAACTGTAGGCCTGCTGCGATCGGATCTGTCCATCGCGGCCAAGGCTGTCGCTACCGCCATCTAGAAGCGGAGAAGGGAAGGGGACGCCAGGACGGACATGCGTCGATCAACGGACCACGGACAGGTTGCCGGCAGGCCGGACGCATGGATGTGCGGCAACAACATGAGGGGAAAAGGTTATTTTCGCATCAGATTAGTTTGCGGCTTTACAAATTATTCAAGAATAATCATACACTGTAGGCATTAAGAATCAAATTATGTCATTTTCAGTTATTTATTTGTGCTTGTGTAGATGTGAAGAGGAAGAGAGCAGAATCAATTCATATTTTTTAAACCCAGTTGATTCAAGCTCTCAACTGTCGGAATATGATGCTACTGCAAACGATGTGCAACACTTCAATTGATGCCATGGTGTAAGCAATAGGTATTTAATTTCGAACATTTAGAATTTCATAATACATGATATTTAATAATTTTTCTCTATTGATTGCATCAGGTGGTTACTGTCCAAATCATCTCCCTTCAGAGGAAAGATGAATATGGGAATTCCAAGAACCAAGGTAACAGCCGGAACATAATTTAGTTCTTATGCAAACTCCTAATCAAACAATTATGCCACTTATAAAATTTCATGAATCTACATCTCTTGTGTCGTTGTCTTTCTATTAGTTTGCTATATACCATTGTCCTTTTATCATTGCAAGAGGCGGGTTAGTTCTATTGTGAAATTAGTGTAAAGGGCGGGTTAACCTAAGAAAAAAAATCTCTTGTGTCGTTGTCTTCGCCCCCCCTATGCTCAAATCCTGGCTCCGTCCCTGGGTTGAATTGACAACTCAACTTCTAATACTCAAGAATATTCTTTGGCTCCCCTTGTGTCGAATCAATAAATTTGGGTTGAACACTTTACACTCGAAAGCTGTTGCGATCCCCTACACTTGTGGGTTATCAGTCGCCGCTGACGATCCATCTGGACGGCACCGACCAGGAGTTGCCACATAGGAACTATGTGTTCGATGACCACGGCTTGCACACCGTGTTTCTTATCTCTATTTGAACTATGTGTGCCATCAGATCTTTTGAATTACTATTATCTTTGATATCATTGATGTTAGTATCTACTATCACTCTCAGTTGTTAGTATTTATACATTCACTATTTATACTGCTCCAGTCAGCAATTTGCACAGGTGGCTACTTTGACATTACTTTCTTGGTATGGAATACTATCCAAAACACTAATACAAAGAATAGAAAAGCTAGTGCAAGGGGTGCATCAAACATGGAACCGCCCCAACTTCTTCTCAGGCGGCGCACCACCGGTTGGCCCCATCCACTAGTATGTATAATAGGGCACCATGTGTGAAAGAACCCATCATTACCTGCGATCATTACTTTTTGATTTGCATGTTGCTCTTTTCGTTGGCCGGCACGTTAAACATGATTTGCATATTTTTTCAAAAGAAGAATGTATTAATATTGTGAAGGTACCAGTTACATCCAGTCTCAGCATCTAAAAGATGTCACAAAGACATCCAAGATGGACACATCCAAAGGAGAAAATAAAAAGAAAGGTCCCATCATCGATCGACTCCTCTCGACAGCAGCACACATACGACCACCTAATACATCACCCAGAAAATATAAAAGGTCCCGAAAAGCAATGCCTCGAAGAAGGAAACGGTGCACAAGCACCGTCATTGCCCGATCCAAGATCTTAGGTTTCACCCTGGAGAAAGTCCACGCTCTCAAAACAATTCTTTCAGCAAGGCAATCTCCAGGCACAACCAATGACGGTCAGGCCTTAGGTTTTCATCCTGAAAGTCATGACTCGGCCCCTGAGGAGTACCTCCAAAAATGAAATCTGCCAGGATTTCCGCCCCCACTTATGCTCCTCCCGAGAATTATCAGGCACCTGTATGAAGCCATCGCCACCATGGCTCCGTCCGACTAAACGATTGTCCGATCTCGGCCACCACCAACAGAGCTTCGTGCCACACCTGAGTACCTGGTAGGATGATATGGACTTGCACGACCAGAATCTAACCGATCTAGTATCCCGAGCAAGATCTCCGGCGACCGTTCCGGAACACATTGATGGCCAGATCGAGGAGGACCAATCATGCAGGCATAAGCCATGATGCGAGAAGAGCATGAGGAGCGCCACCTTAATCATCACGGCAACAGGCCCCCCACGCCGCCCCAATCCAGCCTGCCGCTGCCAGACCGGTTGCCGGCACCGTCAGGCACCACCGAGGTCCCACCATGACGTGGACCAACCTAGAGAGGAGCAAATCTCAGACCAGGGGCAGCCACCGCAGCCGGCGTCGAGCCGCGGCGCAACAGCAGGGAGAAAAGGCTAGGCCACCCACCAGCCAACCAAGCACTGCGGAAGGACACCGCTCACGCGCCTGCTTCTCGGGAGAATTCCCGTCGGACAGATCTAGGATAGCCGTCTCCATCCCTGCCTGCACCGAACAACTAGGCTTCACAGCCACACATGCGAACGAACACTAGAACCACCGACAGGCAGCCACCGCGACCCAGGCGCACCACCGCACCACTGGCGCAGCCACGCCCCGTGCCGCTATCAAGCCCCGCGTTAACGCCCTGCCTGGCAGCCACAACCCACAGAACAATCCACCTGGAGAGGGGAGGGGAGATCCCCTCCGCTGCCGACGCCGGCCAGGCTTTGCCTGATGATGTCCCAAGGCGGCGGGAAGGGGAGGGGATGCGAGTTAGGCCAAGGAAGACGGCGGCTAGGTATTCACCCGGCCTGTCATGGGAGAGGCGCGAGATGAAACGTTCTCGCCAAACATGTTTTCCATGTTGCTATTCTGTAATAAATGACCAAGGAAACCAACATACTGATTAGGTCCTCCATATTTTCTAGTGGGCCTAACAAGATTAATTATTGTCATTGTCTTTTGGTTTAATATTCTTCGCCCAGATTGCGATGCAGCTCCTTACACTAGTAGAAAAGGGGGCAATGGTCCAGGCCCGGCCAGCCCATTAGTCCCGGTTCAATCCAGAACCGGGACCAATGGGGGCATTGGACCCGGTTCGTGAGCCCCGGGGGCCGGCCGGGCCACGTGGGCCATTGGTCCCGGTTCGTCTGGACCTATTGGTCCCGGTTGGTGGGATGAACCGGGACCAATGGCCCTCGCTCCTGGCCCACCACCATTGGTCCTAGTTGGAGGCTTGAACCGGGACCAAAGGCTGCCCATTAGTCCCGGTTCATGCCACCAACCAGGACTAAAGGGTTGGTCCTCGTTGCGGCCAGAGTTTAGTCCCACCTCGCCCAATCAAGGGGAATCAGACCGGTTTATAAGCCCCTCCCTCTCTGCCATGTTGAGCTCCTCTCAAAATGAAAATAGATGCCCTTATACAGGGAATTTAACCTAAATTCATACTGAATTTCGTAGAAATTTATTATGAATTTAGGTTGAATTTTCTCTATAAGCGCATCTATGCTCATTTTTGAGTAGTTTTTTATATAGTTTTTTTTCTTTTCTGGTATATTTATTTTTTTATTTTTATTTCTGAGTTATAATAAGTCATTAAAATAAGCATCTATGCTCATTTTTAGTAAAGTTAATCACAACTATTTTTTCTTCTATTTATTCCTGAATTGTAATAAGTCATTAAAAATAAGCATCTATGCTCATTTTTAGTAAAGTTAATCATAACTATTTTTTCTTCTATTTATTTCTGAATAGTTTTTTATTTTTTTTCTTTTCTGCTATATTTATTTTTTCTTTTTCTTTCTGAGTTGTAATAAATCATTAAAAATAAGCATCTATGCGCATTTTTTACTAAAGTTAATCACAACTATTTTTTCTTCTATTTATTTCTGAGTAGTTTTTTATATAGTTTTTTTCTTTTCTGCTATATTTATTTTTTTTCTATTTGTTTCTGAGTTGCAATAAGTCATTAAAAATAAAAAAGATTTTAGTAAAGTTAATCACAATTATTTTTTCTTCTATTTATTTCTGAGTTGTAATAAGTCATTAAAAATAAAAAGAGGCGCAATGCTAGTTAATTCGCTTCAAGCCGTTCGGAATAGTGTAAACTGCACTGCACATAGCTCCGTGCAGTCTACCCTATTCCTCAAGGCTTGAAGCGAACCAACATGCAGGTGAGCATTGAGCCTCTTCTTCATCGTCTCTGCACTCAGGGCTTATAAACAGCTGCGAGTGCCTCTCGCTTGGCGAGGTGGGACTAAAAAAACAGCTGCATAAAATAAATAAGTAAAGAAAAAAATGCCTCCTACTGGGCCCCCACGGCCTGGATACGACTAGAAACCCACCATGGGCCAGGATTCAGGCCCGCAGGTGGCCCAGTAGGACCATCAGGCAAAGCAGTAGTAAGTAGGCCCGTAAGCCTGCAGTGGGGAGGAGCTCGAGAGGGGAGCCGCAGTGGGGCTTATAAACCACTGCGCGCCCCTCTCAGCTAGCGAGGTGGGACTAAACTTTCGTGCCGCACTGGCCAACACAGGCCATTGGTCCCGGTTCGTGGCTCCAACGGGACCAATGCTCACTTTAGTCGGTTGGTGGCACCAACCGGGACCAAAGCCCTCTGCTTCCCGCACTTCGGCTGCTGAAAAGAGGCCTTTGGTCCCGGTTGGTGGCACCAACCGGACTAAAATGAGCATTAGTCCCGGTTTGTGCCACGAACCTGACCAAAGACTTTGCTATATAAGGAAAATTTCAGAACCGCACCCCACTTCGATCTCTCCTCCTCCTTGATCTCCTGATGCCGCGCGCCGTCGCCTGCCACCACTTCGCCGTCGCCGTCGCCGTCGCCGTCGCCGTCGACCTAGACGTGAGCAACATTTTATGATTTTTGTTAGAATTTTTTTAGTTTTTTTGTAGTTTATAGATTTTTTTGTTAGATTAGATGTGTAGTAATTTAGATATGTAGTTCATAGTATGTTAATTTAGATTGTGTAATTAATTTGTTCATATTGTGTTAGATTTTTTTCTGTTAATAATTTCTTTTCTATCAATTTATTCATAGTATGTTTGGCGATATTATTGTTAATAGATTTTTTTGGTGATATTTAGATTGTGTTAGTAAGTACTATAATTGAACTAGCTAGTTAGAAAAATATAATTACTATTTTATTTAGATTTTTTGCTAATATAATTAGTTAGAAAAATATTAGTTAGTTAGAAAAATACTATTTTATTTTTAGTAAGTACTATATAGTAAGTGCTAATTTGTTTTTAGTAAGTACTACTTTATTTATTTATAGTAATAAGTGCTTAGTATATATAGTTGAACTAGATAGTTGATTTAATTAATAAAACTACTTTATTTAACTATATATAGAAGTAGTTTGTAGTAAGTGCTACTTTATTTATTTATAGTAAGTGCTACTTTATTTATTTATAGTAAGTACTACTTTATTTATTTATAGTAAATGCTTAGTATAGTAGTTGAACTAGATAGTTGATTTAATTAATAAAACTACTTTATTTAACTATATATAGAAGTAGTTCCTCAGATCGACGTCGGGCGATGCCTATCTCCCATCCTCGCTGCCGCCGACTCGGGCGGTGGAGGCTTGCTAGATCAGGGCCATGTTCGGGACTGGGCTCCGTCGGGCTGGTATTGGGAGGTGCTACCTTCCGGGGACGAGGTTGGTGTGGAGGCCCGTTGTTGACCCGATCCTTGTTTGGTGGCGGTCGCGTGGGCCAGTGACGGTCCGAGGCTTCCGGACACCGCGGAGGTGGTACGTCACCGTGTCAGCGAGGAGGACGAGCACGTCCGTCGCTACATGGTTGCATTGGAGGGCAGGTTCGACAATACCTGGCAGGTTCTTCGTGGATCTCACCGGAGCTATGATCCTGTGATGGTTCCTTATCTTTGGGTGTCCACCGCGGCGTCGATACCCGTCGGGCGCTACGGTTCTAGTTGTATTAGTGATGCTATATTAGTGATAATATTCGACGATGTACGAACACCAAGAGATGATGTACTTTTGCTTATAATTATTGAATGCATGCTAATTCTACTTTATTTTATGATTTGGTTTTGCTTATTTTATGATTTGGTTTTGCTTATTGAATGCTCATAGTGGATAAGTTCTCCTTCATTTGAATTATGAACATAGGCCCGAAATCTCGTGACTCGATTTATTTAAAACCGCCTGGGAGTGCGATTGGTGCCACGACGACCGAGGTATCTGCGACAGGTTCATTGAGCTGGACAAAGATCGGCGCTTCAGCATTAAGCTCGACGAGAGCTTCGATGTTCATACGGTACGCAACGACGACAATATTTTTTTCGTAATTAATCATGACTTCAACTATTTTAATCATGACAATATTATTCATCTTTTCCAATTCGACTAGCTTATCCCATGCTTTGCAAGACGCTATGTCTTGGAGAGGATGGGTTTTGAAGACCATGAAAGTTTTGAAACCAAAAAATTATCCTAAGTACCCATCATGGTGTGGATTTTCAAGTAAAGCTGTACAATGCTGAGAGTGTAACCCATTTTGGTTGCAAAATTTGGAAGCACTTTGCAAGATGTATGGTCTTGATGAGGGTATGCTTGTCACCATGGATCTTGGTGATCCTACAATCGAGCAAGAGAGACCTTCGATTTGGGTCCTTGTGGATACACCTCCAATTCTTCCCCCATTTGAGCTTAACATAGTTATTAAGTAATTTATATTGTTTATTTCAAAATAGTTGACAGCTTATTTCCATTGACAGCTTATTTTAATTGTTCAAAGAATGTGCGGAAGATGGTAGACAAAACCCACTACACCGATGGCTCCGAATTAACTTATAAGGAGAAAAATCATCTGATCGCATTTTGTACTGATCTTGAGAATTACAATGTCTACAATCGAACTCCTCAACATTATGGTCAATACATGCCACTAGTGCACGTGTTGAACAACGGTAACTACCATGGACATACCCTGGTAAGATTTTTTACTATTACGACATCCGTGCATCTTTTTGCATACTTCTAAAACTAGTACATCATTGCTAACTACGAAGTTATTACTATGTTTTTCAACAGAGAATCCCAGAGGATTGTGTGCCTCATTTGATGTATGAGAATGGCAGCCTTCATGTTTTGAACATATATCCAGGTCATCCTATTTAATCTCAACTGTCCATACCGGATTTCTAAAAGAAGTGGAGACATGACAATAAAAGAATGGAAAAATGTATGGACATTCGTAAGGAGCTTCTTGGAAGCAAAAGGAAGCGAAGCGCAAGAATTGAGAGAGGATGATCTCCATTCTTCATAATGGAGAGTCAGGGTCTATATTGTTTTATGCTATTTTACCTTAAGGGTGTTTAGGTCCCACCTGACAATCGATGATCATGTGCTAAGAACAATTATGTAGGGTTGGGTTCGATGACTATGAGGATGATGATCGTATGACTTATTATTAATAACGAGTAGAAGTTGTATGATGATGCATGATTAGTAGGACTTGTTATTTTATATGATGATGTATGATGCGAGCATGCATGAGCATGTTATATCAGCGGGTGAAATGAACATAGCAGCAGCGTTGATAAACCAAGGACGAAGATATAAGAGAGGACACTTCTCTCTATTAGCTAGCTAATAACAACCTAAAAATAACCCCCAAAACCCCTAAAGCAGCCACTTTTCTAAAAAAACATGGACTTTTGGTCCTGGTTGGTGCCACCAACCGGGACCAAAGGCTCTCCTGAATGGGCTCAGCGAACCGGCCACGTGGAGGCACATCTGTCCCGGTTCGTGTTTGAACCGGGACTAATGGGTGGAGGTATTTGTAACGACCCGTTAGTCCCGGTTCATGAACCAGGACTAAAGGCCCTTACGAACCGGGACTAATAGGTGTATTTCTACTAGTGTTAGACGATCTATGTACTTGGATGGAGGGAGTACGTATAATAGACAAGCTCTGACAAAAATATCACCGGAACATGTGACTGGTGGTCAGCAGCAACACATGGATTCTTTAATCTGAATCAGTTAACATCTTGTGAATGAATCAGTTACCATCCTGTTAATGAGCATAGGGAGATGATGCAGAGGCCGGGGAGAACCCCCCCCCCCCCCTTTTCGAAGAAAAAAAATGAGCATAGGGAGATCACCCTTCCTTAATCCTCGAGTTTTACTTCCAGCTGGTGGAATGTACTTAAACCCCTTTGACCTTGCGGATACACGCCTTACATCATATAGTCGATCTTGATCTACCATCGGCTAGGCCAGAAAACCATATTTGAGCATTAGGTTAACTGGGAGGCCGTGGCCTCCTCACGCAGCCACCTCCCCTCCAAAAAAGATTCGGATTTCTCTGCCTCAAGCCAGCCCTGCAGTTGGTCCGCCGCGTCTCTGGTAGCCTTAAGGCCATGGGGTGCGGTGGATCCCAGCCCTTGCTGGTGGGTGGGCTCTGCTTTTAGATGTTACCTCGAGTTTTGTTAGGGCAAGTGCCTTGCTCAGGAAGGCTAGACAGTGGCGGCTGCCTAAAGATGCAATAAGTTTCTTCCCACCTAGCCATGTTTTAGTGGTTCAGCTAGATCGTCTGTGAGCATTTCGAGGTATGTCACTGATGGATCTGTCTTTTGTGGATTTTCTCGGATCTGGTCATTGTTAATCTATTTTTATGGATTTTCTCGGATCTGGTCATTGTTTATCTTTAAGTTGGATCTTTTTTATCTACGCTAATTTCGTGGGCGGCAGTTGTAGTTTTGGTGTACTGGTCCTACGGGGCCTTAACACGATGACTACTCGATTGTCTACTACAACCTTACCATGGTGAGGGAGGGGCGATGACGGAGGCGTGCCTTCGACAAGCTTTAGTGCTTGTACTCGTCACTGGTGGTCTACGGATCTGGATGTAACTTTTTTTTTCTGGCGTTCAGTGTATTTCCACGATTGAGGAGAATATTGCACACGCCAAAATAAAATAGAACATCCAAAATTGGTGATCAATATACGACCTCGCATGCATGTCACATGAAGATTTTATTATTGGATCCTAACATTTTCCGTTTAGTGCAACTCTAGTAACAGATGATGCAGTCACAATACTTGTGATGGTCGACAACCCTACAGTCAGCTCTCTTGACGTCTGGTCCCCAAATTTTTGGCAGGCCGTCTGGCAAGTTGAGCCTGTGCACTTATGACTAGAAAGAATAGTTCTCATCTCTCAATTATCTGTATACATTAATGCACATCATAAAATTACATATAAATTCGTGCAATTTCACTGACAATATTATTACTCTACTCCTGTTTACAGGAGAAAATAAACATACATGGACAGGGAGATTGATTCCTTACCATCTATGGAGTTTCCCAGCTGCACAAGCACCATAAGGCAAAGAAGAATAACTTTCCCTCCATAAGAGCAGACTAAATTTTCTTATTCCCAGCGTCCACAAGCATACATGATCGTATCTTTATATATAGACACGTAGGTGGAGAGCATTTTCTACCATATCACTCGATTAATTCCGAAAGATCTTCTTAATTTGTAAATATGGTATCCATATAATTGATTATATTTTCCATATTTATGCCAATATAAATTCTGTAGATGTTCTGAATTGTGCTCCATTAAAAGAGTTATCATCAAATCTAGCATTCAATAGCATATCATATGAGTAGTAGCACATAAGACGTTGTTAGACTACGGTTGACCATCACCAGGCAAAGTTTCTTCTCCTTGTTGCTCCAAAACTTCCATTCCTTTTGTTGGACCAATTAAGTTCCGAATCAATAAGTCACAAACATTCCATGTTTTGCCATCTCGCCCCGAACGTGCTTGTTGTCATTGGATCGAAACGTGCACATCTTACACCCCTGTCTGGCTACGTCATCCCAGTGCTCATTCGGGACTGGGATGTATGGCCGTGGTTAGCAGCTCGATGATGAAGAGAAGAAAATGTTGTTGTCCTGTGTGTTGGATGTTTAGACATACATGGTCATGGAACTTGCACACCCACCCACCTGTTGTATCCTGCTGCCATAACCCCCCTCTCACTATAGACAAGGGCGAAGCCGCCCCGAACGCTATTCTCCGCCCACCCTGCACCATTAGTCTGCCTCACCCATTCCCCATCTCACCCGCAAGCACAAGAAGGAGCCCGTGCAGGGGGCACGATCCAGTGCTACGCCGCCGCATCTCCCGCGCCTTCGGCGACCGCCGAGCGCCGCTAGGTTCATTCACAGCTGCACCGTGCCGCTCCTCGTTGTATCGTTCTGCTCACGGCCCCCTCACATCCACCTTCTCCCTTGCTATACAGAATGACGTAGCCGCCGCTGTCCATCACCGGGAACGCCCGCCTTCGGCAAACCATCGTCCAAATCCGTCCATCCCCGCCCTGATCTACAGGCCCCACCGAAGGCCGGGGCAGGGTGTTGATGCAGCCTCCACTCGCGCGCTTCTCGTCATCGACAAGCATCAGGACGCTGCTCTCCGGGGTCGGCAACGATAGTCAAGGTGTGGTTGTGGGCAGAGTTGAGCGCACCTGCTCGCTCGCGCTGCCTCGGCAGGCATCAAGGCCTCCTCCCCACTACTGGGAAAGGGCTTATAGGTGAACCCTAATAAGTGGCGGGCATCACTTGTTACCCGCCACAGTTATTTTTGAAAAGAAGCAGTGGCGGGTACCAAAAGCCACCCGCCACAGTTACAGGAGTAGCTGTGGCGGGCCGAGTTAAGCGGTCACCACAAGAAAATCCTTGGGGGGGAGGGGACTTGCTTGCTTTATTCAGCAGTGATGGGCCGTCTCTAGTGCTCGCCACAACTGTTCGACATCGCAGTGGTGGGCGGTGCCTAGAAACTGCCACTAGTTATCGTGGTCAGGTGCTCAGTTTTGGTACCAATTTGCAGTGGCGGGCGCAAACTAGTGCCAGCCAGCGTGAGATCGTGTATATTATTCCCGTAGCTACGCTCCCCAACACTCACTCTTCACAATCTACACTCACTCCCGGCCATGCCTCTCCCAGCGCGGCTCCCCTTCTAAATTTTATCGATTGATGTACACTTATCTTTTTTGTGAAATGCATGGACAGTTTTTTACTCCGCGAACAATTTTTGAATTGGTGAACTTTTTTAAGCCGGGGAACAAATTTTGAAATTCGTGATTTTTATGAGTTTTTATGAACCTTTTTTCAAAATTCATAGACATTTTCTTCCAATTCACGAACATGTTTTGAATAAATAATCATTTTCAAAATCATGATATTATTATTAAAGAAAGATTATTTACTGAAATTAATCATAAACTTGCCTAATATTCCAACAATCACCACACTGCTCCGGTGTCCCCAAGTGACCACCGCGTCGCGTGCCGTCGGGTCAGGCCCCGGCGCCGCCACCACACTACCAAGAGGTGCAACCCTTCGTGCCTCCTGCACCACCAAGAGGTGTGTCTGGTAGTCGGCTCACTTTGCATAGACGACATCGATGCAGACCTCGGCGCGTGCTGGCTCCAGTAGCTTGCCGATCCAGCCGGATCAATCAGCTCTGTAGGTTTGAAGCTAGTTTCTACATACGTCTTTGCTTTGTATGGGTTCTGTTATCTGTACTTGCGTCTCGGCGGATAGCATCGATCCAGTAGACAGTAGTGGTGCCTACGCGCAATCATCACTCCAGCAGCAGGCGGCGGAGTTCGAGGAGGCATTTTGTCGATCAGCTTGGCTGCAGCGGCCGCAACGAGGTGTGCTTGGCCATGTACGTGTTCGATGTACTGGACGGGACATGGCGGTAGCGTGGCTTACAGCTGCAGATTGGAGATAGGGCAGTACTCTGCGCTGTTGGCGCAGCCGGAGGAGGAAGAAGACTCACACTCACACAAGGTAGAAGAACACACACATGAGCTTGGCACCGCACACAACTTGTGCCACTTTCTGTATTCTCTTCTCGCACACAAATGAAGTGGATTACAAAGTCTTAAGTAGCCGGACTAAACACAACACCACGCACCCACTAAGCCACGCACACACGCACTCACTTTTGCATGCAACCCCACAGTCAAGCCACACATATCGGCTGAACCGCGACTAGCTCCACTAGCCGGTAGAAACGGCAGCTGATAACCATCTCTCTGGCCACTCGGTTTCGGCCGATCTCCTCGCTGCTGGAGATAACAACGCCGCTGATTACCAGGTCCACAACTAAGCCGCTCTAACTAATCTTATCCATGCAATACGTGCATGCTAGTAACCTCACGGACGGCCACACATGCATCCATTTGTTCTAAGACTCACTCAACTAACAGACCACTATCTAGCTTGCATGTTTACACATACCCACATTTCTACGTGCACAAACTGCCGCAGCCAGAAGTCTTCAACTTAACTACATGCATGAACGAAACTAATGCGACGAAATAAACATGATGAATACCTAGACAACAAGGTTTACTCTATCATGCGCCGGCGCACCGGCGCAAGTTTCGGCTGGTCCAACCCGAGCCGCTCGATCTGGACACGCGGGACCGTCAGATCTGTCCCGCATCCCCTTTCGTCATCCTCCGCACAGGGAAAAAGGGGAAAAAAAGCGAGCGCCGCCGCCGCTCGAGGGATCCCGCACGCTAGCCCCCGCTGCCCTCCTTTGGACCCTCGTTGCTTCTGCTCGCCGCCGGTGCTCAGAGCTCAGCCGCTGACGAAGCAAAACGCCACCCGCCTTCACCGCCACCGGCGAAGCAAAAAATGCCGGTTCCAGCAAAATTGAACGACGGTTGGAGCAATTTTTAGGCTGGTTCCAGCAAAAATCGAAACAAAAATAAAAGGGGATGGTAGCAAAAACTCCTGATGCTTCGAGCAAGGCTCTGGTAGTAGCAAAATGGCAACTCCTGTAGTAGCAAAAATCCGAGACGGTTGCAGCAAAAAGAAAGCCATCGCCGCCTGGTGGATGTAACAAAAATTATCTTCGGTTCCAACAAAATCAAAAAATGATTGTAGCAAAAATTGTCTTTGTTTCCAGCAAAATCAAAGCATGGTTGTAGCAAAATTGACTGGAAAAAACAGGTTATGTCATGGAGATGGATGTAGCAAAAAATCACAAAACAAACAATAGTAACAAAAACCAAAACAGTTGTAGCAAAGTGGTTCGCTGGTTCCAGCAAAAAATCACCATGGTAGCAGACTTGAGGTGAGTGGGTGGTAGCAAAAACATAGGTCGGTTCCAGCAAAAAAAGAATATGGTTCCAGCAAAAAATGCCCCTTCTTGTAACATCCCCAACCAGTGGTTTCAGCAAAAAATCCAGCCGAAGGTTGAAGCTTTACCAACAAAAATGGTCGCTGCCGGAGCTGGCATCTACAACTGTCGCCCGTTGTAGCACTGGGCTGACCGTTTCCAGCCAAGCACGCAGTTGTGGATCTGCGGCTGTTCAAGCGGAGTCGTACTAGTCGCACGCGACCGGCCGAGCGTTCGGCCGGTGCGCCGACGGAAAACGTTTCCCTTGGAGATAGACGGTCATGTGTGAGCATTAAACCCTGTCTTCGGAGGCACACAGCGGCAACAGTAGCAGTTGCTTAGCCAGGAGGTGGAAATGACATGCAGCTTCCAGCTCCGTTTCTTTTTTTATAAGACATGCGCATCATTTTAGATTGACAATTTAACTAGCTAAATATGTATTATATTTGATAAAAAATACTCCTTCCGTCCCGAAATACTTGTCGGAAAAATGCATAAAAATGAATGTATCTAGAACTAAAATACATCTAGATACATACATTCCTCCGACAAGTATTTTTGGACGGAGGGAGTATATGCTTAAAAACTAGAACACTTAAGAATCTAATGATATACTTTTGGTGACATATAACTCATATTTACTTAGTCAAATCAATGACCTAAATCTACGCGCACTCCTTACAAACCGAGACGGAGGAACCACCCGAGCATTAAACCCTGTCTAAATCATGAACATTTGTTTATTTCTCAAACATATTTTGAAATCATGAACATCATCCTAAATGTGAACAATTTTTCAGTATAAAAGCATTTTTTGAATCCGGCATATATGTCAAAGTCTTGAACATTTTTTGAACTCACAAACATTTTATGATTTCTCAAACATTGTTTTTTCAAAATTCACAAGTTTTTAGTGTTTGGAGCCTTTTGAAATCCCGAATTAATTTAAACAAGAAAAAAGAAAATGGAAAAATGAAATAATAAGAAAAAATATAATAAAAAGAGGGGTCATCACGCGCTGTACATAGGCTGGCCCAAAAACGTGTACAGGGGAGGAGGAGGGCGCACTGGCCCAAAAACAGGCTGGCGTGCAGGTCGCCGAATAGGGCCTTGATATTTCTCAAACGTATTTATTATTTTAATAGTTTAATAGTATTAGAATACCCTTTATATATATTTTTACTAGCATTTTATACAATTTTATATTATGATTTTTTCTAACTTAATAATTTAGTGCCCAGTGTTAGTTCCTGTTTTCTGCTTGTTTTTGAATTAGTAAGAAATTAGTATCTATGTAGGTCAAAATACGTTGCCGATTTAGCACGATATTTTTGGGCAACAAGAAACACTAGAATCTTGGGGAGACATCAAGGGGAACCACAAGACAGCCACATAGACACGTGGCACGGCCAGGGGTGGCCGCGCCACCTATTGTCGATGTCAAAACCGGCAGATCTTGGGTAGGGAGCCCAAGTTGTATGTCTGAGGATCAATGGTAATAATGGACAAAGGATATCTAGGTTCGGGACCTCTTAAAGGAGGTAAAACCCTACGTCCTACTTGATTGTATTCGATGAGTATAGGATTTACAAGAGTTGATCTACCTCGAGATCATAATGGCTAAACCCTAGATTGTCTAGCATATCAATGTTATGATCCTGTCTTCGGTCTAAGCCCTCCAGTTTATATAGACACCCGAAGGGCCTAGGGTTGTACAGAGTCGGTTTACTGAGAAAGGAAACAGCATATCCAGACACTTAGAGCATCTCCAGCTATTGGCCTCCCAGGGGGGCGCCTAAAATCGCCGCCTGGGGGCGAGCCGGCGCAAAAAACGGCCTAGGAGCGAGTTACCCCCCATTCGCCGTCCCCAGTGCCGCGCCCAGGCGCGTCTAATTTTTCCAAAAAAATAGTTCGGCGAAGTTCGGTTAAACAAGGCTAAAATTCGGCAAACTTTGGAATATATTACATGTTCGCGACGCGTTTACATAACAAATATAATTAAAAAAAGAAATCACTAAACGCGGAGTAGTAGCCGTCGTCGTCACCATCCTCGCCACCGCCGCCGTCGTCGTCCTTGTTCTCCTTGACGCGGCCGTCCCGGCTGCACCCTTGCCCGGCGTCGCCATGGCGAACAGGTGCCGGCGGCGCGTCGTCGTCGTCGCTGTCATCGAGGAAGACGACGCCTCCTACTTCGCGGCCCCGGCGGCGCTGCTCGAAGCGCCGCAGTGCGGCGACCTGGCGCTCCCTCTCTATCCTGAGGAAGTCCTTGCACGCCCATTTCAAGGACCCATCGTCGTCGAGCGCCACCTCGTCGGGATCCGTCTTCACGGCGGGGAGCCCCGGCTCCGTTTTCACCGTCGCGAGCCCGGGCTCCGTCTTCGGCTTGACGAACCGCGGAGGAGCCGAAGAGGGGCCGAAGAGGGGCGCGCTGACCACCTTCGTTGATGACAATGTCGACGCTGCGAGTGCGCCGGCCGAGCGGCGTCTCCACCACGGGCTCGGTCTTGATGCCGAGCAGCGTCGGAGAGCCGGAGGAGTGGGAAGAAGATCGCGACGAGGAGGAGGAAGACGATGAAGAGATGAACCTCCTGGGCAGCCATTGCCCGGCACGTCGGCGGCGGGCCAGGGCCGGGACCGCCGGGGGAGGGTATGTCAGTGGCGGCTCGTTGCCGCCCTCAAGGTGCGCCAACACGCCGCCGAGCGTGCGGCCGGGGAGGCCCCACCAAACACGGCGACACACACTGTTCTGTCTGCCGCCCACCACCATCGCCTCGTTGGTGGACGCCAGCCTCTGCTCCTGCCGGCGCTCGAAGTACTCCTAGTGGTTGTCGGCGGCGTACTGGGGGAGGGTGCGCTGCTCATAGGTGAGGGAGGCGCGCACGAGCTCGACCTCGTCGGCGAAGTAGGTGGTCCGTGTCGCGGCGTCGGGCAACGGCGGAACGGGCACTCCCCCGTTGCTGAGCCGCCATCACGACGGCCCGACGCGCATGTCCGGCGGTGCCGGGATGTTGGTCTCGAACAGGAGCCACGACTCCTGTTCGCGTAGCGAGCGGCGACCGAAGCCGTTGGCCTCGGCCTCGTCACCGGGGAAGCGTTCGGCCATTGGGGGAGGGAGGGCTCGGAGGCAGCGCACGATAGAGGGAGAGGGAGAGGGAGGGCTCGGCGGCGGCGGTGCACAGCAGAGGGAGAGGGATAGGGCTCGGCAGCGAGGGCTGGTGTGGCCTGTGTTGGGGAACGTAGTAATTTCAAAGAAAATTCCTACGCACACGCAAGATCATGGTGATGCATAGCAATGAGAGGGGAGAGTGTTGTCCACGCACTCGTGAGACCGTAGAAGTGAAGCGTTATGACAACGCGGTTGATGTAGTCGTACGTCTTCACGATCCGACCGATCCAAGTACCGAACGTACGACACCTCCGAGTTCAGCACACGTTCAGCTCGATGACGATTCCCGGACTCCGATCCAGCAGGGTGTCGGGGATGAGTTCCACAAGACGACGGGCGTGGTGACGATGATGATGTTCTACCGACACAGGGCTTCACCTAAGCACCGCAACGATATGACCGATGTGGAATATGGTGGAGGGGGGCACCGCACACGGCTAAGGAACGATCACGAAGATCAACTTGTGTGTCTATGGGGTGCCCCCTGCCCCCGTATATAAAGGAGTGGAGGAGGGGGAGGGCCGGCCCTCTATGACGCCGCCCTAGGGGATTCCTACTCCCACCGGGAGTAGGATTCCCCTTTTCCGAGGAGAACTAGGAGCCCGGCCAAGTACTAGGAGTAGGAGGGAAGGAAAGGGAAGGGAACAGGAGACGGACCGAAGCCCGCGCCCCCCTCCCTAGTCCAATTCGGACCAGCTCATGGGGAGGGGTGCGGCCACCCTTTGAGGCCTTTCTCTCCTTTCCCGTATGGCCCATTAAAGCCCAATACGAATTCCCGTAACTCCCCGGTACTCCCGAAAATACCCGAATCACTCGGAACCTTTCCAATGTCCGAATATAGTCGTCCAATATATCGATTTTTACGTCTCGACCATTTCGAGACTCCTCGTCATGTCTCCGATCTCATCCGGGACTTCGAACTCCTTCGGTACATCAAAACTCATAAACTCATAATAAAACTGTCATCGAAACCTTAAGCGTGCGGACCCTACGGGTTCGAGAACTATGTAGACATGACCGAGACACGTTTCCGGTCAATAACCAATAGCGGAACCTGGATGCTCATATTGGGTCCTACATATTCTACGAAGATCTTTAACGGTCAAACCGCATAACAACATACATTGTTCCCTTTGTCATCGGTATGTTACTTGCCCAAGATTCGATCGTCGGTATCTCAATACCTAGTTCAATCTCGTGACCGGCAAGTTTCTTTACTCGTTACGTAATGCATCATTCCGTAACTAACTCATTAGCTACATTGCTTGTAAGGCTTATAGTGATGTGCATTACCGAGCAACCTTGTCTATCCCACCATGGTTGTCGCCCACGAAGGACTTGCCTCACTAGCAGTAGATCTTCACGGGCAGGCGATCTCCTTGCCCTTACAAACTCCTTGGTTCAACTCCACAATCTTGTCGGGGGATCCAAGTGACACCTAGCCAATCTAGGAGACACAACTCTCCAAGAAGTAACAAATGGTGTGTTGATGATGAACTCCTTGCTCTTGTGCTTCAAATGATAGTCTCCCCAACACTCAACTCTCTCTCACAGGATTTGAAATTGGTGGAAAGAAGATTTGAGGGGAAAACAACTTGGGGAAGGCTAGAGATCAAGACTCATATTGTAGGAATGGAATATCTTGGTCTCAACACAAGTGTAGGTGGTTCTATCTCAGAAAATGCAAGTTGGAAGTGTAGGTTCGTTCTGATGGCTCTCTCCACGAATGAAGAGGAGGTGGAGGGGTATATATAGCCTCCACACAAAATCTAACCGTTACACACAACTTGCCAATCTCGGTGGGACCGAATTGAGAAACTCGGTCGGACCGATTCAGCAAATCTAGTGACTGTTAGGATTTTCGGTGGGACTGACATGCAACTCGGTAGGACCGATATGGTTAAGGTTAGGGCATAACATAATCTCGGTGAGACCGATTACACAAACTCGGTGGGACCAATTTTGGTAATAGGCTAACCAGAGAGTTGGTCAGGTAAACTCGGTGGGACCGTTTCGCTCATTTCGGTGAGACCGAAATGCTACGAAAAGGAAATAGAGAGTTTACGTTGCAATCTCGGTGAGACCGAGATCCCTATCGGTGAGACCGATTTGCCTAGGGTTTGTGGCAGTGGCTATGACATCTGAACTCGGTGGCGCCAGATAGAAAGAATCGCTGGGGCCGAGTTTGACTTTTGGTTTAGGTCATATGTGGATGTGAGAAAGTAGTTGAGGGCTTTGGAGCATATCACCAAGCAGTTTGAGCAAGTAAGCCATTAGGCAACACCTCATCCCTCCTTGATAGTATTGGCTTTTCCTATAGACTCAATGTGATCTTGGATCACTAAAATATAAAATGTAGAGTCTTGAGCTTTGAGCTTGAGCCAATCCTTTTGTCCTTATCATTTTGAGGGGTCCACTTTTCTCATCCATGTCATGCCAATCATTGAGCTTTCCTGAAATATTTATCTTGAAATAACATTAGCTCAATTAGCTATATTTTGTTAGGAATTACCAAAACCACCTAGGAATAGTTGCACTTTCAATCTCCCCCTTTTTGGTAATTGATGACAACATATAGATCAAAGATTCGACAAATGATAATAAGATTGAAAAACATTGTCGCTTTGAGAAGTATGTGAAATGTAAGAGCTCCCCTAAATTTGTGCATAGTTTAAGATTTGCTTTGGACTGCAAATGCACAATGAGTTAGGATCATGAGTTACTCTACCATGTCACATACATCTGGTGGAGCGCTCAAAATGATAATAATTAAATACATGCACTCATCACCAAGCAAAGTGAATGATCATATAGAGATAAAAGGATAATGTCATCCAACAAGCATTAAGGCAGCATATGATCAAACACATGATCATCCAAGTATCTCACAAAAGCATAAAGTATCTCAAACAAGCAAATAAAGTTCAACCACCAAAACAAGAGAGAACAAAAGCAACACTCTCTCTCTCGAAGCCTATGATCTATACATTTTTCTCCCCCTTTGGCAACAAGTTACCTAAAAGTTTATAGAAAATGCATAGCACTAAATCGACTCTCAGGCTTGGTCTCAGGTGGTGGTGTAGAGATGGCTCCTTGGACGAAGACTTCAGTTGATGTAGATGGAGCTGGTGGAGTAGGTGCTGGAGCTGGATGTACAGAAGCTGTAGCTGGTGCAGATGAAGTTGCTCTGGTGTCTGGAACAGACACTCCAGCTGATCTCTGACTCTTGGGCACTCTAGCAAATGCATCAGTAGTAGTCTTGCCCTTCCTCTCCTGCATGTCATCCTGAAGTTGCTCAACAACTGACTGTATCTCAGTGACCTTCACATCCAAGTCATAGAACTTCTGCTCCATGATCCTCTCCAGGCTCTCCTGGTTTTGAGTCAGGGTGGCCAATCCCTTCTCAATCCTCAGAGTGGAGGCAATCAAGTAGCCAAGCCGATCCTGCTTTCTCTTCAGGAAGTACTGAGATGCCTCATCAATGGTTGGCATCTTTGCAACCTCTTCAGTCCTTGCCTTCTCCTTCTTTGCTTGTGCTCGCACAGAAGATGGTTCATTTTCATCCATAACCACTGTATTGTCCTCAAAATCTAGATAGATGGGCATGTGTTCCTTGTCCAAGAGGTATGTGCCAGTGCCCATCTTGGAGTTGATTAGCTCCGGGATCTGTGGGGCATACCCACAACTTCTCTTTTGGTAAGCAGGTGTTCTCTTGATAGTTTCCACTATGAGGCTCATGACCTTGAACTTTTGAGGCACATCAAATATGTGAAGTAGGTTGATAGCATGGCCTCTGATCATCTTGTGATCACCTGACTTAGGCAAAAGAGTGTGCCTGAGGATCCAGTTGATTGTTGTCAATCCTGACAGAAGGTAATGTACTGATCCAAATTTGTGTGTCTCAAGAGCAGCATCTGGGACCTCTCTGTACATATGTGCCATGGTGTTGTGATCCTTCTTCTTCTTGGCATAGACATCTAGGTCATCCTCATTCTCCTTAGGTGCATTGATCAACTTTGCCCATTCTTCAACGGATGATTGGTACCTAGTACCTTCAAACATCCAAACAATCCCTCCATCTGGGTAGAAGTGAGCTGTGGAGTAGAACTGCATAATAAGCTCATCATTCCACTTTGTGAGCTTCTGCCCAACAAAGCCATCCACTCCACAAGCATTGAAACTGTCATACACTCCTGGATAATGCTCTTCATTCTTCCTAATGTACTCCCAGTCCACCCATCTCATATCACAGACTATTGGCTTCTTGTCAAGCAGCACTGTCTCATAGAAGTCCTTTTGTTCCTTTGTATGGAACCTGTAGTCCACAGCAGTTCTCCTCCTGACTGCGCAGGGATTAGTCAATCTCCACTGTCTGAGTCCTGCATCCTTTCTCAGCTTCATATCCTCAGCTACAGGATGAACATCATTGTGATCTGGAATTTTGGGCTTCAACTTTCTCAATACATGTTCCTCACCATCTTCTTCTTCAATAGCAGCTTCAGGCACTGGGGCCTTGTTCTTCTCTCCAGTAGGAATGTTCCTTGTATTCCTCTTGGGTGCAGATTTGGGCTTTGGAGCAGCTGCCTTAGGAGCTTCTTTGGGCTTTGATGAAGCAGCCCCTGACCTGATGGCATCACCCATAAGCTTCGAGCTTTAGGTGTCAGCAGCAACCTCTTCCTCTTCTTCTTCTTCCATCATGGAAGGCTTTCCAACAACCCTGGCCATGGTCTTCTTAACCCTTTCCTTCCTCTTCTTCCCTTCTGCAGCAGCCTCTTTGGGTTCAGATTCCAAAGATATTTGCGTGGAGGCTCTGGCTTTAGACATGGGAATTCTTTTGGCAGGTGCTTTGGTCTTCATACCAGGCTTAG
Source organism: Aegilops bicornis (assembly GCA_021605145.1). NCBI lineage: Eukaryota > Viridiplantae > Streptophyta > Magnoliopsida > Poales > Poaceae > Aegilops > Aegilops bicornis. The sequence goes on along the minus strand of CM038671.1, from coordinate 865,720,889 downwards.
TGGCAGCAGCTGCGCCATACTCCTTCTTGAGCAGTTTCTTCTTCTTGGAAGTGGCCTCATCCTCAACAGCGACATAGTCTTCATCCTCAGAATCCGAGGTTCTCTTCTTTCTGGCCCTGGTGGCTGCCTTGGGTAAGTTGCTGGGTGTGCTCCTGCTACCCTCATTATAGCTGCTAGAGGGACTAGTGCCCTCACTCATCTGAACCTGTTCCTCAGACTTGTTCTGACTGTCACTTTGATCAGACATGTTGCAAACACTGACAGCAGACCCTGTGATTAGATATAGATGAGGTAGAATAGATGAGCATCACAAAATACAAAGGTTTTTGCAAGAAAATGAGTCAAAACTTAGTTTTAGTTTTCCACAGAAAGCATTTCGGATCTACCGATTTGTGAACTCGGTGATACCGAAACAGCTTTTGGAACCTAAACTAGTGAACTCGGTCAGACCGAGTCACAGTTCGGCGGCACCGAGACTGCTAGGGTTTCACAAAGTCCTGAACTCAGTCACACCGATTTGCAATTCTCGGTCAGACCGAGAATCACATGTGCAATGGCCTTAGCCGAATCGGTGGAACCGAGTTCCACAACTCGGTTGGTCCGAGATGGTTTTGGCAGAAACCTAATCCTAAATTTTCAATTCACGACTAAACTACGGAGTGTTTTCGCTGGATAAGATGATCTCAATCGTGGCAAGATACATGGCAAAAAAATGTGCTAGGAATTCGGAGTGGGATTAGCACAAGGATCAAGTCCATACCCTAGTTCGGCGATGGACTTGCTACAGCGGCAACGGTGGAGATGATTGCCGTTGACTGCGGCGGAGACCAGCGGCGGGAGGCAGCTGGCGACGAGGAGGACGATCCGGAGACCCAGGGAGGCAGAGCAGGCTGAGTGCGGGCGAAAGAGTTCGGAGAAATTTCCAAATTTTGGCCCGTGGATATATATAGCATGACCCTGTCAGCGTGACCGAGTGGAACAACTTGGTGGCACCGAGATGCATAACTGCAAGCAGTTACAACAACTCGGTGTGACCGAAAAGTTCAAATTAGTTGCACCGAGATTTAAAACCTAGATCGACTTAGTGATCTCGGTATTACCGAAATGGAAGAATTGGTCAGACCGAAACGCACAAAGAAGTTTTGGAAGTTTAAGTCTATGACGAATCGGGGACTCTGAGTGCTCCTCACACAGAGTGGTTCGAATCTGACTTGATCAAACTTTGTGATGTAGCATGAATAGAGTTTGAGACAAGAAAAGCATAGATAGCTAGAGAAGTTTCTTAGGCATTCTTGTCCATCCACTTGGAAAAAGAAAAGAAACCAAACAATCAAAGCAACAAGTGGATGTCCTCAAATGAGTAAAATATGCAACCAACATGCTCACACAATAAAATGTCAAATGAAATATGTGGCAAATCATGCACAACCAATTCTAGAATCTATCAAGCAATTTGCGATGACTAGGTCATCTATATATGAGTATATTGACTTAGGAGTCAAATGAGAACATTTGATCATAGGTCATACTCATCGTTTAAGTTCAAGTGGGGTTACCACTTCTACATAAAGCATTGTTATGTTCGCACCATTAGAGTTGCTTTGACTCAATTCTTAGAGTAAAGCTCCCCCTAGATGTGAGATCCCCCCTAAGAGGGATGAACTAACCTTGGGTTTTGTCGACGATGACTTCATGTAGGTGTTCAAGATATGGAAGCTCAATGTTGATGTAGATCGTTTGGAGCAATCCTTTGGAGTAATTGCACTTTCAATACCTACACGAGTTAGTCCCACAAGGAACAAACAAGGATATCCATAGACATAGAGTGATGCACACACAAGATGATGTCCATGGAAGCATTGGATTACCTTGTCGCTTGTCTTACCAACAAGAGGGTTTGTGACTCCTTGAACTAGTGCAAGATGTGGAAGTTGATTGCACTTGTTCTTGCCAAAAATGATATGAGTGAAATATGGTCGCGGAGTCATCCTCAAGAACTCTCTAGTTCTTCTTCTTCGGGATCCACATCATATTGATGGGAATCCTTGGATTTGTAGTCGTGCTTGATGAAGTAGAACTTGATGTAGTCTTGGGAACCCACTTGACCAAGGCCTTAGGAGCTTCTTCAAATGCATCAATCTCCTCTTGAAGCTTATCCTTGCCTTTTTGCTTGTGGTCTTGTGGTGGAAGATCATCTTGAGCTTGTGTCCCTTTGAAGGAAGTAGGATCATACTTCTCTTGTTGAGGAACAAACTTCGCCTTTGGGGTATTGATCTTCTTCCCACTCAACTCCATTGGCATTGAACTTCCGCTCAAAACCAACACCTTGGTTCTTCCGGTGCCTTCCTTGCTTATGCATAATTTCCTCGAATTGCTTACTCCCGGCAAGGCTCTTGTAAACACCTTTCTCTATAATTCCCTTCAATAACTATTTTCTTGCTCAAGTGTAACTTGGCTAAGAGAATCATTAGTGGAATCAAGAGAACTACTAGAACCAAGAACATTGGATTTAGCATGATTATTGTTACTACTAGAGGAAGAATCCTTCTTGTTCTTGTTACTAGACTTGACTTGAGGCATGTAAGTGGATAAAAGTAAACGCTTGGCAATGTAAGAAGAACTTTTCTTACGAAGATCATCATTGATTGCCTTTAAGAACGCATGCTCTTGCTCAAGGTTGAGCTTTTCAAAGCGTAACTTCTCATGAGTCCTTAAAAGTTCTCGATGATCTTCTAAGATCGTTTCATGAGCTAACTTAAGAAGCTCAATCTTATCCTTATCATTGTCATTCGTTTTATCTTGATTAGCATCATTAATTGACGTTTCATCATAGTATTCATCACTAGAGTTGTCAACAAGTAAATCATCATCACCTAACAAGTCATTTTCATCACTATTGAAATCAACATACTCGGGGTGTGATACCTTTGGACCTTTAGCCATGAAGCATCTTCCACGTCCTTCATTTGGTGGATCAAATATGTCGTAGGAGTTGGTTGACACAAGTGCTAGACCGGCAACACCTTCATCTTGAGTATATTCGGAGTCGGAGTGATAGCTTCTCTCGGAGTGATTGTCGAGTCGAGCCGGATACCCATTCACCAACATGAGCTTGATGTCTTTGTTTTGTGTAGCTCCTTGATGACTTGTCCTTCCTTTCCGAATCCTTGCTTCTCCGGGATGTTCTTCGTTCATAATGATCATCTCTACTCCTTCTCTCTCTTGATGGTGATTCTTCTCTTCTACTTCTTCTGTTGGGAGAATCCTCTCTTCTTTTGTAGGGTGCCATATACCCATTGGAATAGTGTCCGGGTCTTCCACAATTGTAGCAATTATGCTCACGACTAGAAGATCTTTTGTCATTGTAGGACCTTGACTTGGAACTTCTCTCTTTGCTTCTACTCTTGTAGAACTTGTTGAAGTTCCTCACCATTAGGCTCAATTCTTCATTGAAGGTTTGTTTCTCACTTGATGATGTGGGAGATTCACATGAGGCTTCGTAAGCACCACTTGACTTGTTGTGTAGTTCCTCTTTATCCTTGAGTGACATCTCATGAGCAACAATTCTTCCAATGACTTCCGTTGGCTTGAGATCTTTGTAACTGGGCATCATTTGGATCAATGTGCACATGGTATCATATTTTCCGTCCAAAGCTCTTAGGATCTTATTGATGATGAATTTGTCGGTCATCTCTTCACTTCCTAAGCCGGCAATCTCATTTGTGATAAGAGCATGCTTAGAGTACATTTCAGCGACACCTTCACCAACCTTCATTTTGAACTTGTCAAGCTGACTTTGAAGCACATCCAACTTGGATTCCTTGACGGAGTCGGTACCTTCGTGCATATCAATCAAAGTATCCCAAATTTCCTTTGCATTCTCAAGACGGCTGATTTTGTTGAATACTTCGGGGCACAATCCGTTGAAGAGGATATCACAAGCTTGAGCGTTGTATTGCATCATCTTCAACTCTTCCGCGCTAGCTTCACGGTTCGGTTCTCTCCCATCAAAGAATTCACCTTGCAAGCCAATACAGACAATAGCCCAAACGGCGGGGTTATGTCCAAGAATATGCATTTTCATCTTATGCTTCCAACTAGCAAAATTAGTACCATCAAAGTAAGGACCTCTACGGTGATAGTTTCCCTCGCTAGACGCCATACTCTCCTAGGTTGTGAAACCAAGGCTATGACTACCAAAAGCTATGGAAATGAAAGCAAATGGAGACCAAAGCTCTGATACCACTTGTAGGATCGAAAGTATGTCTATAGGGGGGGGTGATTAGACTACTTGACCAAATAAAAGCTTATTCTTTTCCCAATTTTAGTCTTTGGCAGATTTTAGCTAACTTAGCACAAGTCAAGTAATCTTAACACAATTCAAGCAAGCATGCAAAGAGTATATGAGCAGCGGAAAGTAAAGCATGCAACTTGCAATAAATGTAAAGGGAAGGGTTTTGAGAATTCAAACACAATTGGAGACACGGATGTTTTTGTCGTGGTTTCGGTAGGTGGTGCTATCGTACATCCACGTTGATGGAGACTTCAACCCACGAAGGGTAACGGTTGCGCGAGTCCACGGAGGGCTCTACCCACGAAGGTGAAGGAAATATGCCCTAGAGGCAATAATAAAGTTATTATTTATTTCCTTATTTCATGATAAATGTTTATTATTCATGCTAGAATTGTATTAACCGGAAACATAATACATGTGTGAATACATAGACAAACAGAGTGTCACTAGTATGCCTCTATTAGACTAGCTTGTTAATCAAAGATGGTTAAGTTTCCTAACCATAGACAAAGGAGTTGTCATTTGATTAACAAGGTCACATCATTAGTTGAATGATCTGATTGACATGACCCATTCCATTAGCTTAGCACCCGATCGCTTAGTATGTTGCTATTGCTTTTATCCATGACTTATACATGTTCCTATAACTATGAGATTATGCAACTCTGCTTACAGGAGGAACACTTTGGGTACTACCAAACGTCACAACGTAATTGGGTGATTATAAAGGAGTACTACAGGTGTCTCCGAAGGCAGATGTTGGGTTGGCGATTTCGAGATTAGGATTTGTCACTCCGATTGTCGAGAGGTATCTTCGGGCCCTCTCGGTAATACACATCACTAAGCCTTGCAAGCATTACAACTAATAAGTTAGCTGTGAGATGATGTATTACGGAACGAGTAAAGAGACTTGCCAGTAACGAGATTGAACTAGGTATTGGATACCGACGATCGAATCTCGGGCAAGTAACATACCGATGATAAAGGGAACAACGTATGTTGTTATGCGGTCTGACCGATAAAGATCTTCAGAGAATATGTAGGAGCCAATATGGGCATCCAGGTCCCGCTATTGGTTATTGACCGGAGACGTGTCTCGGTCATGTCTACATTGTTCTCGAACCGTAGGGTCCGTGACGCTAAGGTTTCGATGACGGTTATATTATGAGTTTGTGTATTTTGATGTACCGAAGGAGTTCGGAGTCCCGGATGTGATCACGGACATGACGAGGAGTCTCGAAATGGTCGAGACATAAAGATTGATATATTGGACGGCTATATTCAGACACGGAAAGGTTCCGGAAGTTTCCGGAGAAAACCGGAGTGCCGAGGGGTTGCGGAACCCCCGGGAAGTAATGGGCCTTATTGGGCCAAGAGGGAGAGAGAGGGCCGCACCAGGAGGTGGCGCGCCCCATGGGGAGTCCGAATAGGACAAGGAGGGGGCGGCCCCCCTTCCCTCTCCCTCTCCTCTCTTTCCTTCCCCTTCCTCCTTCCTAGTTGGACTAGGAAAGGGAGTCCTACTCCCACTAGGAGGAGGACTCCCTCCCTTGGCGCGCCTCCTAGGGCCGGGCCGCCCTCCCCTTGCTCCTTTATATACGGGGTAGGGGGCACCCTAGGACAGACAAGTTGATCCTTGAGATCGCTCTCAGCCGTGTCGGTGCCCCCTCCACCATATTCCACCTTGGTCATATCAGAAGCGGTGCTTAGGCGAAGCCCTCGCCGGTAGAACATCAAGATCGCCACCACGCCGTCTTGACGGAACTCTCTCTCCCCGGAGCTTTGCTGGATCGGAGCCTGAGGAGCGTCACCGAGCTGTACGTGTGTCAAGAACTCGGAGGCGCCGGAGTAACGGCGCTGGGATCGGTTGGATCGCGAGGAGAACGTACGACTACTTCCTCTACGTTGTGATCGCTTCCGCTTCGGTCTACGAGGGTACGTAGACAACACTCTCCCCTCTCGTTGCTATGCATCACCATGATCTTGCATGCGTAGGAAATTTTTGAAATTACTACGTTCCCCCAACAGTGGCATCCGAGCCTAGGTTTTTATGGTTTGATGTTTTGCACGAGTAGAACACAAGTGAGTTGTGGGCGATACAAGTCATACTGCCTACTAGCATGTCATACTTTGGTTCAGCGGTATTGCGAGATGAAGCGGCCCGGACCGACATTACGCGTACGCTTACGCGAGACTGGTTTCACCGTTACGAGCACTCGTGCTTAAAGGTGGCTGGCGGGTGTCTGTCTCTCTCACTTTAGTTGAACCGAGTGTGGCTACGCCCGTCCTTGAGAAGGTTAAAACGGAGTCTATTTGACGAAGTATCGTTGTGGTCTTGATGCGTAGGTGAGATTGGTTCTTGCTTAAGCCCGTAGCAGCCACGTAAAATTTGCAACAACAAAGTAGAGGACGTCTAATTTGTTTTTGCAGGGCATGTTGTGATGTGATATGGTCAAGACGTGATGCTATATTTTATTGTATGAGATGATCATGTTTTGTAACCGAAGTTATCGGCAACTGGCTGGAGCCATATGGTTGTGGCTTTATTGTATGAAATGCAACGCCCTGTAATTGCTTTACTTTATCACTAAGCGGTAGCGATAGTCGAGAAGCAATAGATGGCGAAACGACAACGATGCTACGATGGAGATCAAGGTGTCGCGCCGGTGACGATGGTGATCACGACGGTGCTTCGGAGATGGAGATCACAAGCACAAGATGATGATGGCCATATCATATCACTTATATTGATTGCATGTGATGTTTATCCTTTATGCATCTTATTTTGCTTTGATTGACGATAGCATTTTAAGATGATCTCTCACTAAAATTATCAAGTAGTGTTCTCCTGAGTATGCACCGTTGCCAAAGTTCGTCGTGTCGAGACACCACGTGATGATCGGGTGTGATAAGCTCTACGTCCATCTACAACGGGTGCAAGCCAGTTTTGCACGCCAGAATACTCAGGTTATACTTGACGAGCCTAGCATATGCAGATATGGCCTCGGAACACGGAGACCGAAAGGTCGAGCGTGAATCATATAGTAGATATGATCAACATAAGATGTTCACCATTGAAAACTACTCCATCTCACGTGATGATCAGTTATGGTTTAGTTGATTTGGATCACGTGATCACTTAGATGACTAGAGAGATGTCTGTCTAAGTGGGAGTTCTTAAGTAATATGATTAATTGAACTTAAATTTATCATGAACTTAGTACCTGATAGTATCTTGCTTGTCTATGTTTGTTTATAGATAGATGGCTCGTGCTGTTGTTCCGTTGAATTTTAATGCGTTCCTTGAGAAAGCAAAGTTGAAAGATGATGGTAGCAATTACACGGACTGGGTCCGTAACCTGAGGATTATCCTCATTGCTGCACAGAAGAGTTACGTCCTGGATGCACCGCTAGGTGCCAGGCCTCCTGCCGATGCAACCGACGACGTTTAAAGAACGCCCGCAGAGCAAAGCTGATGACTACTCTATAGTTCAGTGTGCCATGCTTTACGGCTTAGAACCGGGTCTTCAACGACGCTTTTGAACGTCATGGAGCATATGAGATGTTCCAGGAGTTGAAGTTGATATTTCAAATGTAATGCCCGGATTGAGAGATATGAAGTCTCCAATAAGTTCTATAGCTGCAAGATGGAAGAGAATGGGTCTGTCAGTGAGCACATACTCAGAATGTCCGGGTATTACAATCACTTGAATCAACTGGGAGTTAATCTTCCGGATGATTGTGTCCTTGACAGAATTCTTCAATCACTGCCACCAAGCTACAAAAGCTTCGTGATGAACTATAATATGCAAGGGTTAGTAAAGACTATGCATGAGCTCTTCGCAATGCTAAAGGCTGCGGAGGTAGAAATCAAGAAGGAGCATCAAGTGTTGATGGTCAATAAGACCACTAGTTTCAAGAAGAAAGGCAAAGGGAAGAAGAAGGGAACTTCAAGAAGAACAGCAAACAAGTTGCTGCTCAGGAGAAGAAACCCAAGTCTGGACCTAAGCCTGAGACTGAGTGCTTCTACTGCAAGCAGACTGGTCACTGGAAGCGGAACTGCCCCAAGTATTTGGCGGATAAGAAGGATGGCAAGGTGAACAAAGGTATATGTGATATACATGTTATTGATGTGTACCTTACTAGAGCTCGCATGAGTACTGGTATTTGATACTGGTTCTGTTGCTAATATTTGCAACTCAAACAGGGACTACGGATTGCGAGCATCGGCAAAGGACGAGGTGACGCGCGCTGCTGGAAATGGTTCCAAAGTCGATGTAATCGCGGTCGGCACGCTACCTCTACATCTACCTTCGGGATTAGTTTTAGACCTAAATAATTGTTATTTGGTGCCAGCGTTGAGCATGAACATTATATCTGGATCTTGTTTGATGCGAGACGGTTATTCATTTAAATCAGAGAATAATGGTTGTTCTATTTATATGAATAATATCTTTTATGGTCATGCACCCTTGAAGAGTGGTCTATTTTTAATGAATCTCGATAGTAGTGATACACATATTCATAATGTTGAAACCAAAAATGCAGAGTTGATAATGATAGTGCAACTTATTTGTGGCACTGCCGTTTAGGTCATATCGGTATAAAGCGCATGAAGAAACTCCATAATGATGGACTTTTGGAGTCACTTGATTATGAATCACTTGTCACTTGCTAACCGTGCCTCATGGGCAAGATGACTAAAACCCCGTTCTCCGGTGCTATGGAGAGAGCAAAAGATTTGTTGGAAATCATACATACAGATGTATGTGGTCCGATGAATGTTGAGGCTCGTGGCGGATATCGTTATTTTCTCACCTTCACAGATGATTTAAGCAGATATGGGTATATCTACTTAATGAAACATAAGTCTGAAACATTTGAAAAGTTCAAAGAATTTCAGAGTGAAGTTGAAAATCATCGTAATAAGAAAATAAAGTTTCTACGATCTGATCGTGGAGGCGAATATTTGAGTTACGAGTTTGGTCTACATTTGAAACAATGCGGAATAGTTTCGCAACTCACGCCACCAGGAACACCACAGCGCAATGGTGTGTCCGAACGTCGTAATCGCACTTTACTAGATATGGTGCGATCTATGATGTCTCTTACAGATTTACCGCTATCATTTTGGGGTTATGCTCTTGAGACGGCCGCATTCACGCTGAATAGAACACCGTCAAAATCCGTTGAGACGACACCTTATGAACTATGGTTTAGCAAGAAACCAAAGTTGTCGTTTCTGAAAGTTTGGGGATGCGATGCTTATGTGAAAAAGCTTCAACCTGATAAGCTCGAACCTAAATCGGAGAAATGTGTCTTCATAGGATAACCAAAGGAGACAGTTGGGTACACCTTCTATCACAGATCCGAAGGCAAGACATTTGTTGCTAAGAATGGATCCTTTCTAGAGAAGGAGTTTCTCTCGAAAGAAGTGAGTGGGAGGAAAGTAGAACTTGATGAGGTAACTGTACCTTCTCCATTATTTGAAAGTAGTTTATCACAGAAACCGGTTTCTGCGACATCTACACCAAATAGTGAGGAAGTTGATGATGTTGATCATGAAACTTCAGATCAAGTTACTACAGAACCTCGTAGATCAACCAGAGTAAGATCCGCACTGCAGTGGTACGGTAATCCTGTTCGGAAGTCATGCTACTAGATCATGATGAACCTACGAACTATGAAGAAGCGATGGTGAGCCCAGATTCCGCAAAATGGCTTGAGGCCAGGAAATCTGAGATGGGATCCATGTATGAAAACAAAGTGTGGACTTTGGTTGACTTGCCCGAGGGTCGGCAAGCAATAGAAAACAAGTGGATCTTCAAGAAGAAGACTGACGACGGTAATATTATCGTCTACAAGCTCGACTTGTCGCAGCGGTTTTCGACAAGTTCAAGGGATTGACTACGATGAGACCTTCTCACCCGTAGCGATGCTTAAGTCTGTCCGAATCATGTTAGCAATTGCCGCATTTTATGATTATGAAATTTGGCAAATGGATGTAAAGACTGCATTCCTGAATGGTTTTCTGGAAGAAGAGTTGTATATGATGCAACCAGAAGGTTTTATCAATCCAAAGGGAACTAACAAAGTGTGCAAGCTCCAGCGATCCATTTATGGACTGGTGCAAGCATCTCAGAGTTGGAATAAACGCTTTGATAGTGTGATCAAAGCATTTGGGTTTATACAGACTTTTGGAGAAGCCTGTATTTACAAGAAAGTGAGTGGGAGCTCTGTAGCATTTACGATATTATATGTAGATGACATATTACTAATCGGAAATGATATAGAATTTCTGGATAGCATAAAGGGATACTTGAATAAGAGTTTTTCGATGAAGGACCTCGGTGAAGCTGCTTACATATTGGGCATCAAAATCTATAGAGATAGATCAAGACGCTTAATTGGACTTTCACAAAGAACATACCTTGACAAAATTTTGAAGAAGTTCAAAATGGATCAAGCAAAGAAAGGGTTCTTTCATGTGTTACAAGGTGTGAAGTTGAGTAAGACTCAATGCCCGACCACCGCAGAAGATAGAGAGAATATGAAAGATGTTCCTATGCCTCAGCCATAGGCTCTATCATGTATGCAATGCTGTGTACCAGACCTGATGTGTGCCTTGCTATAAGCTTAGCAGGGAGGTACCAAAGTAATCCAGGAGTGGATCACTGGACAGCGGTCAAGAACATCCTGAAATACCTGAAAAGGACTAAGGATATGTTTCTCGTATATGGAGGTGACAAAGAGCTCATCGTAAACAGTTACGTTGATGCAAGCTTTGACACTGATCCGGACGATTCTAAATCGCAAACCGGATACGTATTTACACTAAACGGAGGAGCTGACAGTTGGTGCAGTTCTAAACAAAGCGTCGTAGCGGGATCTACATGTGAAGCGGAATACATAGCAGCTTCGGAAGCAGCTAATGAAGGAGTCTGGATGAAGGAGTTCATATCCGATCTAGGTGTCATACCTAGTGCATCGGGTCCAATGAAAATCTTTTGTGACAATACTGGAGCAATTGCTTTAGCAAAGGAATCCAGATTTCACAAGAGAACCAAACACATCAAGAGACGCTTCAATTCCATCCGGGACTTAGTCCAGGTGGGAGACATAGAGATTTGCAAGATACATACGGATCTGAATGTAGCAGACCCGTTGACTAAGCCTCTTCCACGAGCAAAACATGATCAGCACCAAGACTCCATGGGTGTTAGAATCATTACTATGTAATCTAGATTATTGACTCTAGTGCAAGTGGGAGACTGAAGGAAATATGCCCTAGAGGCAATAATAAAGTTATTATTTATTTCCTTATTTCATGATAAATGTTTATTATTCATGCTAGAATTGTATTAACCGGAAACATAATACATGTGTGAATACATAGACAAACAGAGTGTCACTAGTATGCCTCTACTAGACTAGCTTGTTAATCAAAGATGGTTAAGTTTCCTAACCATAGACAAAGGAGTTGTCATTTGATTAACAAGGTCACATCATTAGTTGAATGATCTGATTGACATGACCCATTCCATTAGCTTAGCACCCGATCGTTTAGTATGTTGCTATTGCTTTTATCCATGACTTATACATGTTCCTATAACTATGAGATTATGCAACTCCCGTTTACAGGAGGAACACTTTGGGTACTACCAAACGTCACAACGTAATTGGGTGATTATAAAGGAGTACTACAGGTGTCTCCGAAGGCAGATGTTGGGTTGGCGTATTTCGAGATTAGGATTTGTCACTCCGATTGTCAGAGAGGTATCTCTGGGCCCTCTCGGTAATACACATCACTAAGCCTTGCAAGCATTACAACTAATGAGTTAGCTGTGAGATGATGTATTACGGAATGAGTAAAGAGACTTGCCAGTAACGAGATTGAACTAGGTATTGGATACCGACGATCGAATCTCGGGCAAGTAACATACCGATGATAAAGGGAACAACGTATGTTCTTATGCGGTCTGACCGATAAAGATCTTCGTAGAATATGTAGGAGCCAATATAGGCATCCAGGTCCCGCTATTGGTTATTGACCGGAGACGTGTCTCGGTCATGTCTACATTGTTCTCGAACCCTAGGGTCCGCACGCTTAATGTTTCGATGACGGTTATATTATGAGTTTGTGTATTTTGATGTACCGAAGGAGTTCGGAGTCCCGGATGTGATCACGGACATGACGAGGAGTCTCGAAATGGTCGAGACATAAAGATTGATATATTGGACGGCTATATTCGGACACCGGAAAGGTTCCGGAAGTTTCCGGAGAAAACCGGAGTGCCGGAGGGGTTGCCGGAACCCCCCGGGGAAGTAATGGGCCTTATTGGGCCAAGAGGGGAGAGAGAGGGCCGCACCAGGAGGTGGCGCGCGCGCCCCCCATGGGGAGTCCGAATAGGACAGGAGGGGGCGCCCCCTTCCCTCTCCCTCTCCTCTCTTTCCTTCCCCTTCCTCCTTCCTAGTTGGACTAGGAAAGGGGAGTCCTACTCCCACTAGGAGCAGGACTCCTCCCTTGGCGCGCCTCCTAGGGCCGGCCGGCCCTCCCCTTGCTCCTTTATATACGGGCGGGGGCACCCTAGAACAGACAAGTTGATCCTTGAGATCGTTCCTCAGCCGTGTGCGGTGCCCCCTCCACCATATTCCACCTCGGTCATATCGTAGCGGTGCTTAGGCGAAGCCCCGCGCCGGTAGAACATCAAGATCGTCACCACGCCGTCGTGCTGACGGAACTCTCTCTCCCCGAGCTTTGCTGGATCGAAGCCTGAGGAGCGTCACCGAACTGTACGTGTGTCAAGAACTCGAAGGCGCCGGAGTAACGGCGCTGGGATCGGTTGGATCGCGAGGAGAACGTACGACTACTTCCTCTACGTTGTGATCGCTTCCGCTTTGGTCTACGAGGGTACGTAGACAACACTCTCCCCTCTCGTTGCTATGCATCACCATGATCTTGCGTGTGTGTAGGAATTTTTTTGAAATTACTACGTTCCCCAGCAGAAGGGTCCATGAAGAAGCAACCTTGTCTATCCCACCATGGCCGTCGCCCATGAAGGACTTGCCTCACTAGCGGTAGATCTTCACGAAGTAGGCGATCTCCTTGCCCTTACAAACTCCTTGGTTCAACTCCACAATCTTGTCGGAGGCTCCCAAGTGACACCTAGCCAATCTAGGAGACACCACTCTCCAAGAAGTAACAAATGCTGTGTTGATGATGAACTCCTTGCTCTTGTGCTTCAAATGATAGTCTCCCCAACACTCAACTCTCTCTCACAGGATTTGGATTTGGTGGAAAGAAGATTTGAGTGGAAAGCAACTTGGGGAAGGATAGAGATCAAGATTCATATGGTAGGAATGGAATATCTTGGTCTCAACACAAGTGTAGGTGGTTCTCTCTCAGAAAATGCAAGTTGGAAGTGTAGGTTCGTTCTGATGGCTCTCTCCACGAATGAAGAGGAGGTGGAGGGGTATATATAGCCTCCACACAAAATTTTACCGTCACACACAACTTGCCAATCCCGGTGGGACCGAATTGAGATACTCAGTCGGACCGATTCAGCAAATCTAGTGACCGTTAGGATTTTCGGTGGGACCGACATGCAACTCGGTAGGACCGATATGGTTAGGGTTAGGGCATAACGTAATCTCGGTGAGACCGATTACACAAACTCGGTGGGACCGATTTTGGTAATAGGATAATTAGAGAGTTGGTCCGGTAAACTCTGTGGGACCAATTCACTCATTTCGGTGAGACCGAAATGTTACGAAAAGGAAACAGAGTGTTTACATTGCAATCTCGGTGAGACCGAGATCCCTATCGGTGAGACCGATTTGCCTAGGGTTTGTGGCAGTGGCTATGACATCTGAACTCGGTGGCGCGGATAGAAAGAATCGGTGGGGCCGAGTTTGACTTTTGGTTTAGGTCATATGTGGATGTGAGAAAGTAGTTGAGGGCTTTGCAGCATATCACTAAGCATTTTGAGCAAGTAAGCCATTAGGCAACACCTCATCCCTCCTTGATAGTATTGGCTTTTCCTATAGACTCAATGTGATCTTGGATCACTAAAATATAAAATGTAGAGTCTTGAGCTTTGAGCTTGAGTCAATCCTTTTGTCATTAGCATTTTGAGGGGTCCACTTTTGTCATCCATGCCATGCCAATCATTGAGTTTTCCTGAAATATTTATCTTGAAATAGCATTAGATCAATGAGCTATATGTTGTTAGGAATTACCAAAACCACCTAGGGATAGTTGCACTTTCAGGGGGAAACCCTAGGACCGGTCCAGGTAGCAGCGGCGTCATCGTCGCATTCCTTCTTGAAGGTGTTGCTTGATACGCGAGACTTCAGAGTGCTAGGCGTGCGGTGGTACTTCTTCGGAGGGTATGGCGGATATCGGCCATCTTCGCTTTGTTGAGCTGCCGACGTCAGCATTTGTTTCTCTTTCTTTCTCTCTTTTTTTCTTTTGGGCTTGTTTGTGCTGCGGCCCCAGTGAGCTGGTTGTATCGGTTGGTTGCTGCTTTATAATATAAAGCAGGGGGAAATTCTTTTTCGTAATGTTCCAGGTGTGATTGTGTGGAGGATGACATGCACCTTCCTTTTCTTTGCCCCTTCTCTAAAGCAGCATGGTATTGTCATCCTTGGTATATTAAAACGGGAACCCTTGCTGCCACAAACCATAACATTCCTGATATGATTGAAGCTTTGCTATCTTCGGGTCATCCCCAGATTAATCAAACAAGCTTATACACATTGATGTGGTGTTTATGAAAAGCAAGGAATGATCATCTTTTTAATAGAAGATGTTCTAGTCCTGCCCATGTTTTTCTTTTTTCAAATGCTATCGTGCAGGAATTAAAACTTGAGGTTACTGGCTACTCCAAAAATCAACAGAAACTACAACAGGCTCAACATTCGGCAACAATGGTTCAAATTCCTTCATACTTTAAGGTGAAGCCATATTCTGTGACGCATCTTGGAAGTTACAGCAAGGCATACTCTCATCTCTAGTAGGCATAGGCATCTACCTTTGAATGGAGCATAACCAGCATTGCAAGCAGATATATATTTCGGCCATGTCTCCCCCGGCGTTGTCGCCACTTCAAGCTGGAACTTTTGGACTTCTTCTCGCCACCAAGACTGCTGACATACTTCAACTCAAAGAACCCCACTTCTACACATACAACTCTGTTTTGGCATCTGCATCAGCTTCAACTAAGAGCATCTCCAGCCGCGTCCCCAAGAGGCCCCCCAGGCCACATTTTCGGCGTCGGCGCCAAACAAACGCCCCAGTTGTGCCCCCAGGACGCTGAAAAGCGCCGGTTCGGCCTGTTTTTGGGCCTGGCGGTCGCAAGCCGAACCCGGCGCACTGGGGGGCGATCGGGGGCTCCGGCGCAAGGGAAAAGCACGGCTGGCCCACACCGCCAGGTGGAAAATTCAAGTTCTTCTTCCCCAACTCGCCTCCCACCCCCCGCGCCCTCGGCCGCCACTAGGTATCCCGGCGTCGTCCGCTGCCCTTCACCGCTAGATAGCTAATCCCCGCCAAAAAATTAGTAGAGGTTCGCCGAGGCAGCCCCTCCACCAGTAGCTGGACGTTTCCGGCCGCTGTTTCCGGCCGAGGAGGGGCAGTTTAGCGGCGGGTAAACGACCACCGGGCACAAGGTGTTTGGCGATTTGCCTGCCCCGGCGATGGACTCGGATGACGAGGATGCGCTGGCCGCGCTGCTGGAGGAGGAAGCTGAGGCCGACGTCCGGGAAGAAGAGCCAGGATGAACTATGTGATAAAAAAAATATTTATGTTGATAATTGAACGTCGAGCCACGACGAACCACGCCGAATATGGGCCTATTCTCGCCCATATGGGCCATTTATTCACCGAAAGTGGGCCGAAAAGTGGGCCAATATCTGCGCCTGGGGTCGACCTGGGGGCGACGGCTGGACGCAAAACTGCCCCCAGCGCCGATTGTATCACCGGCTCGCCCCCAGGGGGCGATTTTTATGCGTCCTAGGGGGCCTACGGTTGGAGATGCTCTAACATTGTAGCTGCTTCATGTCACTGGATGATTAGGCCCCACGTTGCAGCTATTCAATCTAGCAAATCCTTCCAGGCAAACATGATCAATCATTTGCCAAGGAGCTTCAATGTAAAAGCCCATCGTCAGTCTCGTTTAGCAATTAAGGTTCAGAACAGATCTATAGTATTCAGCTGTTTATGTTCAAATGCAGGTCAATGTCCAGTTAGGGACATCCTTTGTGTTCATAGCATGAATCCATTCATGCTCCTCTCTGTAAAATATGCTTAATTAATAAAAAATATTTTCTGTTAAAAAAAGAAGGGAAACAATAATGGAAATAAGCCTGGTGCTGATCATTATTGTGTTGTGCTCCAGTGTTGCTACCCTAGTTACTCGTAGTAGCGCAGGGTTCCACATGGAGCTCACCCATGTTGATAGCAAGGGCAGCTACACCTCCATGGAGCGCGTGCAGCGCACCATGGCCAGCAGCAGGCAGCGCTTGGCGTAACTTCGCGGACATATGCGGCAAACGACGGAGGCGGAACTACTAATACAGCTCTAAAATTGACCGGTCTTGTGTAGTAAAGGCTGGTGGCTTAATGGCCGATGAGGTATGCGGTTTAACGAGGCTACTTTGTACTTCGGCTGTGATGGCCGTGGTATACTCTTCGGAATGGAGGGGGTGTTCCGTGTTTCCATTGTTCGTTATGACGCCGCGTGGACCGGGCATCTTAAGCTTTAGATAGGCGTAGTGTGGGACCGCATTGAAACGAGAAAAAGCGGTCCGCCCAAGCAGTGCATGATATCCACTGCAGAGCGGAACAATATTGAAGGTCAAGGCTTCGCTTCGGAAGTTGTCCGGCGAACCGAAGATGACTTCCAGTGTGATTGAGCCCGTAGAGTGAGCTTCTTCACCGGGTATTACCCCTTTGAAGGTAGTTGTGGTGGGCTAGATCCTTGAGGGATCAATGCCCATTTTGCGAACAATGTCTTGATAGAGAAAATTAAGGCTACTGGCTCCATCCAGAAGGACTCATGTGAGATGGAATCCATCACTGATTGGGTCGAGGACCAGAGCTGCCGAACCTTTGTGACGGATACCTGTTGGGTGGTCATTGGGATCAAAAGTGATCGAACAGGCTGCCCATGGGTTAAATTTTGGTACGACCGGCTTTATGGCGTAGTCTTCTCGTGGTACGCACTTGTGCTCCCTCATAGGGATATACGTCACGGATATCATGTTTACTGTTTTTACTTAGGGGGGAAATTGCTTTTGTCCCCCGATGTTTGGTTGGCGAGTCTCCTCGTCTTCGCTGTCACTAGGCGGCCCCTTCCCTTTGTGTTCGGCGTTGAGCTTACCTGCTTGTTTCAAAACCCAATAATTTCTGTTGGTATGGTTGGCGGGTTTGTGAGGGCTACCATGAATTTGACAGGGCCGATCCAGTATCGTGTCTAAACTGGATGGGCCATCTTTGTTTGCCTTGAATGGCTTCTTCCATTGACCGGATTTGGAACTACTGAATCCGACGTTGAGAGTCGAGTCTTGGGTTCCTACATTATTATTTCGACGCTTGTTTTTATTACGTCGAGGCTTGCCATTGCCGTCCCTGACCTCATAGGTGCCAGGATCGCTGGTGCTATTGTTTCATCGAGCCAGCCAGCTATCTTCTCCCGCGCAGAAGCGGGTCATCAGTGTGGTAAGAGCTGCCATAGATTTTGGTTTTTCCTTGCCGAGGTGACGGACCAGCCACTCATCTCAGGCGCTATGTTTAAAGGCCGCTAGGGCTTCGTCGTCCGGACAGTCGACGATTTGGTTCTTTTTAATTAAGAACCTAGTCCAGAGCTTCCTGGCTGACTCTCCGGCCTGCTGGACAATGTGACTGAGGTCATCGGCGTCCGAAGGTCGGACATATGTACCTTGGAAGTTGCCGCGAAAGGTGTCTTCCAAGTCCTCCCAGCTGCCAATGGAGTTTTCAGGCAGGCTGTGCAACCAGTGCTGAGCTGGTCCCTTGAGTTTTAGCGGGAGGTATTTGATGGCATGAAGATCATCACCGCGGGCCATATGAATATGTAGAAGAAAATTCTCAATCCATACCGCGGGATCTGTTGTTCCATCATATGATTCGATATTAACGGGTTTAAACCCTTCTGGGAATTCGTGCTCCATTACTTCATCAGTGAAGCAGAGGGGGTGTGCGGGCCAAGTCGTGACATGGCTCAGATGGAGTTCGTCTGCGGTTTTTGGCCCGGGCGTGATTGTGCTTGTCACGTCCGCCAGATAGCCGTCGCTATGCGTGTCGGGAACGCCTGCTGATCCGTAGATTGATCTGGTCAGACCTGCTCTATTGTCCAGTGTCCCGCCGCGGGTCATATGTATATCCCCGAGCTGTTATGTCTCTACCTTTACAGCGAGGTAGTATGGGCTGGTGTTCGGTTTGAGTTGCCGTTTTGTCCCGGCCAAGCGGTGGTCGGTCAGCCGCATTACATGCTGATGGTACCGGCTCGAGGGCCTCGTCGTCAAATTGGGGTAGCAGTTTATGCTTCGGGTAACTTTTGGTTAGGCGCTCAAGGCCGTATTCCTCGGCTGCCAGGACATTAGTCCACCTATCGTTGAGCAGATCTTGATCAGCCTGAACCTGCTGCTCTTTGTTTTTCAGGCTCCTTGTAGTGGCAATTAGCCGGCGCTTAAAGCGCTCCTGCTCGAGAGGTTCCCCAGGTATGATAAAGTCTTCGTCACCGAGGCTTACCTCGTCCTCGGGGAGTGGGAGATAATTAATGTCCTCTGATTCTTCGTTTATGGCCTGTTCGTCAGGGCTAACTTGCCCGTCTTCCTAATCATCGACGGGGTCTTCTTGGTCTTCGGCATCGTCCGGAGTGTTGTTCTCTTCTGTGCCGGTATTGCTGTCTTTTCCATGGCGTGATTTAGAGCGGCGCCGCTGACGTCGGCGCTTTGGCTGTATCCCATGAACTTTATCCTCGACTGGATCTTCTTTGTCATTGACGTTACCCTCTTTGGGTGTATCCACCATGTACACGTCATACGAAGAGGTGACCGTCCAGCATCCGGTAAACGGTGGGTTTTGGGCCTTCTCTTCTTTGGCATCGTCGTCCATACCATCGATGTCTTCGGACCCATAATCGAGCATGTCGGTTGAGTTCTCGACAGTGGCTATGAAGTGGGTGGTGGGTGGGACGTAAAATTCCCTGCTCTCAGCCCCTAGTCAGGGTTGTGCATAGTTCGGATGCTGCTCCTCTGTAATGACAAGGGATCGCATTAAGTCCAGAGCCTCGCTTAAAGGCGAGGTTTGGCCAGGGAGAAGAGAGTCCGTGGAGTACGGCGGGAGGGAGACTCCTTGGCTGAACTCACATGATGCTGACTCCGAGGGTTCGGAGCCAGTGCCCGGAGAAGAGTCCGGCTTCATGATGGTTGCCAGTGACACTACTTCATCCGGCTCTCCCATACTGGGCTAGCGGCCGCATATAGTCCGGCAGGCTTAGTAATCCCGTCTTCGACTGGGCGATGCGCTCCGGATCTAAGGCCAGAGCGGAGGTTGGGGTCGTGAACCCTTGGAAGATCAAGTCTCCCCGGGTACCAGTGACATAGTTTAGATTTCCAAAACTAATCTGGTGACCTGGGGCGTAGCTGTCGATCTGCTCTTGTTGGCCAAGCGAGTTGGCCCGCAGTGCGAAGCCGCCTTACACAAAGATCTAGCCAGGGAAAAAAACCTCCCCCAGGGTAGCATTGTTGTAGATGACTGATGGAGCCATCGAACCTTCTGATGACGATGCAGCGAAACTCTCAATGAAAGCACCAATGTCGGTGTCAAAACCGGCGGATCTCGGGTAGGGGGTCCCAAACTGAGCGTCTAAGGTCGATGGTAACAGGAGACGAGGGACATGATGTTTACCCAGGTTCAGGCCCTCTTGATGGAGGTAATACCCTACTTCTTGCTTGATTGATCTTGATGAATATGAGGATTACAAGAGTTGATCTACCACGAGATCGTAATGGCCAAACCCTAGATGTCTAGCCTGTATGATTATGATTGCCTATATGGACTAAACCCTCCGGTTTAAATAGACACCGGAGGGGCCTACGATTGTATAGAGTCAGTTTAAAAGGAAGGAATGTACATATCCGAACGCCAAGCTTGCCATCCACGCAAAGAAGAGTCTCATCCGGACACGGGAATAAGTTATGTCTTGTATCTTCATAGCCCATTAGTCTGGCCCATGTTAGATAGTCCGGACGCCCGAGGACCCCTTAATCCAAGACTCCCTCAGCAAGGCCACGCCCGTATTCTGGCCGGTGATGGCGGCGGCGGGACTTTCCCCCTCGCATGGTGGCTGCGTCTTCCCCTGGCGGCGGCGGCGCATGGAACTGTGGGGCACCGGCGGCGTGGAGCGGCGGGTGTGACAGCGGCGTCAGCGTAGGCGCGATACCGCGACAGAGGAGTCCCTGTGTGGCGGCCCAGATCGCGGATCTCTCCGTACCAGATGGGTTTCGGTGGGCCGGCGGATCTGGTGAGCGTCTACAGGCGTGCATGGTGGGTGTTGGTGTCAAAACCGGCAGATCTCGGGTAGGGGGTCCCGAACTGTGCGTCTAGGCGGATGGTAACAGGAGACAAGGGACACGATGTTTTTACCCAGGTTCGGGCCCTCTCGATGGAGGTAATACCCTACTCCTGCTTGATTAATATTGATGATATGGGTAGTACAAGAGTAGATCTACCACGAGATCAAGGAGGCTAAACCCTAGAAGCTAGCCTATGGTATGATTGTTGTTTGTCCTACGGACTAAAACCCTCAGGTTTAAATAGACACCGGATAGGTTAGGGTTACACAGAGTCGGTTACAATGGTAGGAGATCTACATATCCGTATCGCCAAGCTTGCCTTCCACGCCAAGGAAAGTCCCATCCGGACACGGGACGAAGTCTTCAATCTTGTATCTTCATAGTCTAGGTGTCCGGCCAACAGTAAGAGTTTGGCTATCCGGACACCCCCTAATCCGGGACTCCCTCAGTAGCCCCGAACCAAGCTTCAATGACGATGAGTCCGGCGCGTTGATTGTCTTCGGCATTGCGAGGCGGGTTCTTCTCCAAATTCCATATACTTGTCGAATAGTATCCGGCTTCTGATAAATGCTGCGCTCCTCGGCTTCTACGCCCAATAATGGACATCTTCCACGTGTTTGAAGGAATGCGAACAGCCAGGGTATTTTTACAATTACCCCCCTAGCCCCGCAAATGAGCCGCCTATAAAAGGGGCAAGGATCTAGATCTGAGTCACACCATTCCCCCTTTGCGAGCTTTCATCGGAGCGCCTCTGACCAAAGCCTATTCCATCATGGACAGTCGACGCGGCTCCTCCTCTCGCGCTCCCAGCCCTCAACGAGGAAATTGGGAGAGATGCTCAGTCCCGCATAGCGAGCTAGTTATACTCCAAGCCAAGGGATTTCTCCCCCCGGCCTTCATGGTTCCGATTCGAGCCGGACTCGCCACCTACCAGGGCGGAAAGCAAGCGGAGAGCGTCCCCGATCCCTCTAAAGGAGAGTAGGTGTGCTTCATATCTTATCTAGTAAGAGGACTCGGATTTCCAATCCATCCGTTTCTCCGGGGGCTCTTGGAGTTCTACGGCCTCCAATTGCACCACCTTACTCCTGCCTCCATCCTGCACGTCGCGGGCTTCGTGGCCCTTTGCGAACTATTCTTGGGCGTCGAGGCTCATTTCGGACTGTGGAAGAGAATATTCTGCCTAGTACCCCGTTCTCATGAGGGGTCCATATATCAAGTGGGCGGAGCCGAGCTATGGCGCATCGCCGGGACCGGATACCTATCCGGAACCCCAAAGAAGGTGTCCGAAGACTGGCCTTCGGAATGGTTTTGCATGGAGGACGTCCCGCTGCCGGATCCTGTTCGCATCGGCCTTCCGGAGTTCACCAATGCTCCTCTGAAGAAGCGCCTAAGCTGGCGCCCTCGGAGCCCCCGGAGAGAAGACGACCGGGATGTCCGTTATTTGATGAGCCGAATAAGGTTACTGGCTCATGCCGGATTGACCATGACAGGAGTCATGGCAATCTGCATCATGAGGGGAGTGCAGCCGCTCCCATACAGGGGCCACCCCATGTGGGACTTCAACGGGGAGGACGATGCCACCCGTCATGGCCGCAAAGGGCCTGGATCGGTCACCGAACTGGTGAAGATCTTGTCTGCCATGTACAAAGGAGAGGATGAGGATTTCGTCCGTGTCAACCCACTAAAGGAGTTTTCTTCGAATAATCCTCGAAGCTGGGTAAGCAAACATCTTTGTGACCTGTCCGATCCATGTTCCTGTAGTTAAATATCTCATTTCATGGTTTTTGCGCAGGAACTGCGCCGGACTGTGGAGAAGATACACAGCCCGCCCCCACAACCCGAGGATCCGGAGCGGTCCCTCGATCCGACCTCCGAAGAGGATCCGGATATAATGGTGGAGTTGATCGACGGGGTGTTCTACCAACCTAGCATCGACAATGCTTTGGTAGCCATTACGGCCGATTACCCCGGAATACTTCCAGCCCCACAGTTAGCTGAGACCAAGATCCCAAAACCCTGATAATGACCCATCCATGCTTATTTTTTATCACCGTATACCAATGGTGTTTCGCAGGGGGTTCCTTCGAGGCGGGAAGCCGAGCCTGCAGCGGCTGGCCAACAAAGGGCAGTGCGGCCCCGCAGGTTAAAAAGAAGTGTTGTTCGGATCAAAACTCCGCCGCAAAGGTACGGTGTGTCACCATACTCCCAGGATTGATTCCTGGAAGGCGTACTAACGCCGATGCTCTTTTCAGGAAAAAGAGCGCTCGCCAGACTGAGTCCGGAGAGGTTGCCAATCGAACCTTCACTGGCCAAGCTTCAAAGCCGGGTCCGGAGGCTGAGGCGAGCACGAGACGCAAGGCCGGATGCTCCTCCGACAGAGGATGCCGACAGGTTGTCCGCCACCAACTCCGAGGTGGAGAGCGCCTTTGAATCACAAAGCGTCGCGGACAGTTCTTCGTGACGCATGTTTCTCCCAAGAGGCCTTGAATGCCTTTGATTCGGGAGATGCGCACCTCCGTGCCGCTCAAGATGGTCTAGCCAGAGCCACGGAGCAGTATGTAAAGGACATACGGGTAAGATAATTTGACAGTTATATATGCCAGTAGCCCCCGAGACTTAAAATAGTTAGAATAACTGATTTAAGGATCATTTGTTATGCAGGATCTTACAGAAAAGAATACCCGACTGTCCCAGGAGCTTGAAGGGTGCAAGGCCCAACTTGAGGCCGCACTAGCCGCTACAGGGGGAGCTACAGAGACCCCCTCTGGTAATATATGCTTTAAAAGATAAATAGTTTATAAAGTGCGGCGGGTGTGTAAATCTGACAAAAACATTGCAGATGGCGCCGGACTAGATCCGGACAAGCAACAGCTCTTACGCCAGTTAAAGGCCGGCGAGAGCGTGCTTACGAGGGTGCGGCAGGAGAAGAATGACCTCCAAGACACCAACACCAAGCTGGGTGAGGAACTAAAGGACGTTCGTGCCTAGTTGTCTGACTCCGTAAAGGAGAATCGGCGGCTTCGTCGCGGCATTTTCAGTAAGTGCTTGAGCGAACTTTGAAAAAGAGTTCGGCGAGGAAGACCACTAACATAAAGATGTATGTAGGTTTGCTCACAGGTCGTCCTGAGGAGGAGATGCCCAATTCTTCGGGTGATCTTCTTCCCGAATTGCGTCAGCTGCACGAACGAGTCCGGCAGGTGACGAAAGGCATCGGCCAAGCCTTGTGGCCAGCTATCTCCTGCCCAAGGCATGGGGAGCTGGCGGAGCGGCTTCATGGAGCACGCGGCGCTTCCGGCTACGGAAGATATCGGCCTGCCGTCAAAGGCGCCAGGAGGCCTGGGCCATGGTGAAGACGTGGTACACGGTTGTTGACCCAAACCACATGGCGAGGTCGGACCTGTGTGGCGGATGGGATGGAGATCCATGTAAGCTTAGTGTACGGCCAAGTAGAATTGGCCGCCAAGTATTCCCAGCAAGATTGTAAATTAGATAGCCTATTAGATGGCATTGAGGAGGAATACAATGAGTCGAATTGACTATGTAAAAATATGACATGAAAAAATGTCTTCTAGCCGGATTGTAGATCGTTTGTCGTAGCGGACCTTTTCGCTTCGACCTCCGGACCCAATAGTCCGGAGTGTGTCCGAATACCTTCGTGGTTATATAAGAACCGTGGTATGCATGGAGACAAGGCGTAGGGGTCATTGTTGCTGTATCAGAAAAGTGCCCAACTAGTTATGTTATATTACATGGGTAGTAAGAAACATCTTCCAGGGAGAATAGTACCGTTAAGGGTTCCTTTCGCTGGGATGCATGCCCTAAGGTGCATGTCAAAACTGCTATGAAAGCAGAAAATCATCTGGGGGCAGATGGGTAAATAGTTAAAAATCGTCTTTCAGTTCACCGACCGAATATTCCCTTAAGTACGCTAGCTTTCGGCTTCACCCAGTCTGAGGTACACATCCGGCTGATCCGGCAGTAGCAATTGCAGAGGTTCTCCTTTTACCACCTAGCCGAACAATCGGGAACGTAGGGGTAAGCACAGGAGCCAGGCAACCCAGCTTGGCCAAAACTTAAGTCATATCGATGCATATAATGGTGAATAAAAGGTACATGCGGAAGTTTAACGCATGTGTTGGGCATGAAGCCCGTATAAATAAGCTTCTGTTAAAGAAGCCCCCAGGTATAATGAGCGCGGACAGCGCGTCAAGTGTGTGCGGAAAAAGCGCAAACGAGCCTCTAGAGGCTACAAGAAGAAGGAGGAAGGAGAGAAATAAAAGACAGCACAAAAGCAAAAATAAAGAATGCGCACGGAGGAAGGAGACGAACTTGGAGTCCGGCACTTAGGCGTAGAATCTTCGTAGACGGGCTGCGTTCCATGGGTTCGGCTCGAGTCGGTTATCCGATGCGTTTCGCAGACGGTATGCTCCGCCGGTTAGGACCTGGTCAATGATGAAGGGACCTTCCCATTTGGGCTTGAGTTTGTCCTTTTTCTTGTCCGGCAGGCGTAGAACTAGTTCGTCAACGTTATAAGCTTTGGCCCGTACTTCCCTGCTTTGATATCTTCGAGCCTGCTGTTGATAAAATGCGGAACGAGCTTTTGCCACGTCGCGCTCCTCCTCCAATGCGTCCAAACTGTCCTGCCGATCGAGCTCGGCTTCTCTTTCTTCATACATGCGCACGCGAGGTGAGTCATGTATTATGTCGCAGGGCAAGACTGCCTCTGCGCCGTACACCATGAAGAATGGTGTGAATCTGGTAGTACGATTCGGCGTGGTCCGCAGCCCCCAGAGTACGGAGTCGAGCTCCTCAACCCAGTGCGTGTTAGATTCCTTGAGGGACCGCACTAGTCTGGGTTTAATGCCGCTCATGATTAGACCATTTGCCCTTTCGACTTGGCCATTGGTTTGAGGGTGATAGACTGAGGCGTAATCGAGCTTGATGCCCATGTTTTTGCACCATAATTTGACCTCATCAGCCGTGAAGTTGGTGCCATTATCAGTGATGATACTGTGGGGGACACCGTAACGGTGCACTACCCCTGATATGAAGTCTATCACTGGTCCGGATTGGGCCGTTTTAACAGGCTTGGCCTCTATCCATTTGGTGAATTTGTCCACCATGACCAATAGGTATTTGCTTGTGGGTTCCTCCCTTGAGGGGTCCAACCATGTCAAGCCCCCAGACCGCGAACGGCCAGGTAATGGGTATAGTTTTAAGGGCAGTGGATGGCATGTGGCTTTGGTTGGCAAAAAGCTGGCAACCGACGCATCGTTGGACTAAGTCCTACGCATCTGCCCGGGCCGTCGGCCAAAAAAATCCTGTACGGAAGGCCTTGCCTACAAGGGCCCGGGCTACGGCGTGGTGCCCACCCAGTCCGGCATGAATTTCAGCCAGGAGGTTTCGCCCTTCCTCTTCGGAGATACACCTTTGAAGGACTCCGGTAGTGCTTTTCTTATAAAGCTCTCCCTCATGGACTTTATAGGCTTTAGAGCGCCGTACTATGCAGCGAGCCTCATTTTGGTCTTCGGGGAGTTCCTGCCTAGTTAGGTAGGCTAGGAATGGTTCCGTCCACGGGGCAATAACCGCCATTATTTCGTGAGCAGAGGGTGTTATCTCGGGGGGAGAGCCTCCGGTTACGTCAGAGTGTTCGGCATCAGGCAGTGCGGTTGGGTCCGGATTGATATTGCCGGACTCCCCTTCCCATAGTACGGATGGCTTGAACAGCCGTTCCAAAAAGATATTGGGTGGGACGGCATCGCGTTTTGCACCGATGCGAGCCAATATATCCGCCGCCTGGTTGTTATCCCGGGCTATATGATGAAATTCGAGCCCTTCGAACCGTGCTGACATTTTTAGGACCGCATTGCGGTATGCTGCCATTTTTGGATCTTTAGCATCAAAGTCCCCGTTTATTTGAGATATTGTGAGGTTCGAATCCCCGCGCACCTCTAGGCGTTGAATGCACATGGAGAATGCTTCCCGGCTGGGGATTATTCCTCTAAAGGTTGTGCTGCTTCGCTCAATGCGGTTCCAGTCTATTTCCATTTTTCGGAGGGTTTCCTCATAAATGAGGTTTAGTCCGCTGCCGCCATCCATGAGTACCTTAGTAAGGCGAAAGCCGTCAACTGTCGGACTGAGGACCAATGCGGCTGGTGCCCGGCAGTTCGAATTTAGGTTAAATCGCGGCATTAAAGGTAATAGCCGTGTCGCTCCATGGATTTATTGTTGCTACTTGGTAGACTTCGGCAAGGTTGCGGAGTGTTCGTTTTCGCATGTTATTTGATGCGAAAGTCTCGAAGACTGTTAACACCGTACTGGCGTTGCTGGGCTGGGATTCTGAAGCTAGAAGCTCTTCGCCACTTTTGGCCACCTGCCGTAGTATCCAACATGCTCGAAGGCTATGAGTTGGAGTGGCGCCCTCTGTGCTATGAATTTTGCAGGGTCTGTTTAGCCAACCCTCCAGTACGGTTCCGTACCCTTTAGGGGGTTTTGGTTTTTTGGTATTCAACCCAGGTGCTTGATAATGATGCACCCTTTTGTTCCGGACTAGGGATGTATTCGGGGCCGGATTATCCCAAAATTTACTTTCGGTTGTCCAGGCGCTCTCCATCGCACAGTACTTTTGTACTATGGTCACCAAGTCAGCAAAGCGTGTAATTTCGTGACAACTTATGGCGTTTAAGATTCCCTTGTCCGTGCAATTATTGCAGAAAATTGGGATTGCGTCCTCCTCTCGGCAGTGCTTTATCATGTTCAAAACCAGGAGGAATCTGGCCCAGTAATGATGTACTATTTCAGCGGGGTCTTGCCGAATTAAAGAGAGATCGCTCATGTTTGGGTGGGCGGGTGGCACTAAATCCGGAACCCCGTCCAATTTAGGACTCAAGGGCCGAGAAGTTTCCGAAATCGGGAGTTCGGATTTTTGAGTGCTATCCAATGAGTCCGACCCGCCGCCTGACTTTAAGTTCAGGGCTTGATCGACATCCGTCCCTCCGCGGGAATCCGGCATGGAGGGATCGGGAATCCGGACGTAGCTGGTTCTTAAGATAAAAGAAGAATCACCGCTTTGCTCCTATATCACAGCAACATGATGGGTAGGCTGGGGAGAGTTGATCTCTCTCAGATCGGTTTTAGGCCCGATCCGGTCGTAATCTATGGTGACTCCCAGGGCGGCGATGCGATCCAAGAGCTCGTTTATGGAGGAAAGCTTGATTGGATCTAACTGTTCGGCAAGTTCCGAACCAACATGGAGATTGGTTCGATGACTCGAGAGGTCATCGTCGGCGCGGCGGCCGAACTAGCGGTCATGAGAAAACCGCCTAGCCGAAGAGTCTGACCAGTGGCCAAGGCTTCTTTGGCGATGGTGTCATCTTTAAAGACGAGATGAGGCATCCTACCTGATGGCGACGACACAGAGGAACTCTCAATGAAAGCACCAATGTCGGTGTCAAAACCGGCGGATCTCGGGTAGGGGGTCCCGAACTGTGCGTCTAGGCGGATGGTAACAGGAGACAAGGGACACGATGTTTTTACCCAGGTTCGGGCCCTCTCGATGGAGGTAATACCCTACTCCTGCTTGATTAATATTGATGATATGGATAGTACAAGAGTAGGTCTACCACGAGATCAAGGAGGCTAAACCCTAGAAGCTAGCCTATGGTATGATTGTTGTTTGTCCTACGGACTAAAACCCTCCGGTTTATATAGACAGCGGATAGGTTAGGGTTACACAGAGTCGGTTACAATGGTAGGAGATCTACATATCCGTATCGCCAAGCTTGCCTTCCGCGCCAAGGAAAGTCTCATCTGGACACGGGACGAAGTCTTCAATCTTGTATCTTCATAGTCCAGGAGTCCGACCAACAGTAAGAGTTCGGCTATCCGGACACCCCCTAATCCGGGACTCCCTCAGTGGGCCTGACGACGCTGCCCTAGGCACCATGGTAGTGTCATGGCCGGTCAGGCGGCGGCGGCCTGGATTCTCTGTCCAGTCCCCAGCAGCGATGGCGGCCGTTCGTGTAGAAGTTGCTTGATGGAGGGCCTCTGGTTGGGATCTCAGGTCTTAGATGTTAGGTTTGGCTGCAAGGTATGTTTGGTATTAGGCCCAGACTATCAGCATTCCTATATCAAATGAATAGGAGTAGCGACAGATGTTGCCTTGACGGTGGCTCTAGGCTTACTGTTGTATGTCTTTGTAAGGTCTTATGTGAATTTTTTTAATAAAGTGGCTGCATGCATCGTCCAGTGCAGAGGCCAGGGCTCCTCCTCCATTTCTAAAAAAAGAGCTACGCAACAAAACATTCTCATGCATTTGTGTGTTACTTCTTAGGTAGTATGGATGTATTCCTTGTGGAAACATTGTAGACTTGTGACAGAGTACGTACAGCTTTGGCCCTTGTGTGACGCTACGCTATGCACCATGGTGGGATCGATAGCCGTCGTCTAATATATCACACAGCACCCGTGTATTCACGATTAGTCAATCACCTGCCCGAATCGAGAGCCACGGCGGCGGATCAAGATCTAGTCGAAAAGTAAATAAATGGAAGCACAACCCAACCCATCATTCATCTTACCTCCTGAATCGTTGGATCAGTTCACGCTCAATTAATGGTTCTACGTGCAGACTTCATATGCAATTGGTAGGAAATGCAACTTCCACTTGTTTCTACTCAAATTTGAAGGCCTTGTTCTATTCAACTTCAGCAAAAGTCTTACAAACCGAACTCATCGTCTTAATTGATGGGCCTGGAATAAACAATCGTCGAGTCTGAAACTAAGCTGCTAGGAACAAATTAAGCATCTCAATGAAGAACTCAAGTAGGCAGCAATGGTTTGGTTCATCATGGGAAAAATGCTTGTTGCCTTGCCTGGCAGAAGCAACAAGAGAATTCAGGCACAATCCGGAACAATCCTGTCATGGAGACATGGATGTCAATGAAATTAATCTGTTGGTAGCTCCTCCTACCTTCAACGCCACTTTAAAGCACGCACATACAAACAAATGGATCAGTTAAATAATGTAACAGAAAGATGAAATGAAACAGAGTTGATATAAGAAAATGCAGGTGGTGGACTCTCTGCTAATTGAATCATGTGCACTCTGTGTAATAATCTTGTATCCGGCAGCAGCCAGGCAGGACAAAAAGAATTACTGTGTATCTATGCATGCATGACAAGTAACCAATGCCAAATTCCTCACATTTTAAACAAAATTGAACCAGAGAAAACGCCGAAAGAACAGTTGATTAGTATAGTATCTGATTGCATGATTTGATACACTCGCTAGCACATGTCGATTGTCAGCCCAAAACTACTGGCTAGCTCTCTCTCTCTCGTTGCTCATACACGTATATGTAGGAGCAGCTCACGTACAAGCACTAGTATTGGCTTGATGCCGTGTACTGAAGCTGATGGAGTGTAATGAGTTCCAATCCGAGGTGCAGCCCCTTAAATAGCAAACTGAACCGACCTTGCCGGCTACCCGGACATAAGCACTTTACGTCAAGCACTAGTGCTACATCACTGCTGACTACAATTACTTAGCTACTAAGCCTATGGTAGCTACATCCATTTTTCTTTTTTCACTGCTGCCGACATGCAGCTACATGGATGCATGCATCGGAGACAAGGGTGAAGCCTACAATCTCCCCCTCAACCTTGTCGAAGAAGCTTGATGTTGATGATCTCAACCTTGTCGTTTAGCTCCTGAAGTTGTACGTGGCCTAGAGTCTTTGTCAGGATATCCGCTTTCTGCTCACCAGTCCCAATGAACTCCACGGACACTGTGTCCTTCTCGGCGCAATCACATATGAAGAGTTAGAGGAGATTGATGTGCTTGTTGCGGTCGTGAAGTACTGGGTTCTTGCAGAGGGAAATCGCAAACTTGTTATCGACGAAGATGAGTGCAGGGGCGGTGTCTTTGTTCAGCATCTCGCCGAGGAGGCGAGCAAGCTATATTCCTTCACAGGCCGCTGTAGCTGCCACCTCGTACTCTGCCTTGCACGAAGAAGTGGCGACAACGCTCTGCCTCATCGATTGCCAACTAATGGGACTGCTCCTAAGGAAGAACATTATGCAAGAGGTGCTCTTCCGGGAGTCCACATCACCAGCTTGGTCGGAGTCGCTATAGCTGACAAAGCTCTCGCTAACGCCACGACGATACACGCGTCCATGCGTGAGTGTGCACGCGATGTAAAGGAGTAGGTGCTTGACGGCAGCGAGTTTATCACTTGCCAGGGCTTCCATGAACATACTCAGGTACCTAATAGCGAACGTGATCTCAGGTAAGGTGTGCACAAGATACTTGAAGCTCCCGATGATCTCGGAACTATCCTTCCTGAGCATTAGCCATGGCTCCATTGGAGCATGCATGACATGGCGATCCTTCATGCCTGCTTACATGAGCATCTTGGCAGTGTAGGCCACCTGCTTGATTGTGGTGTGACCACCCACCTGGTTCACCTCCATCCTGAGGTATTACCAGAGATGCCTGAGGTAGCACCGGAGCAGTATGATGCAATTCTCCCTTCAAGCGTTAGTTCTCTTCAGGCTCTGCCCCGGCGATGACCGGGTCATCGACGTAGATGCCGATGATGATCAGCGTGTTCATGGTGCCACGCGACTACATACCGTGCTCAGAAGCACTGCATGAGTTGGCGGAAACACATGGTCATTGCTGCAAACGTGGCAATGCAAGGTTCAGTTGAGAGCCTTTTACTTGCTTCATAGGTTCTTGTGCTGTGAATTACTAATCTGATTTCAAAAGCGACTATTTACATACATTAGCTATGCCAATTAATAGGTCTTAATCAGATCCCTAAGACATAAGGAGAGTTTCCTTCGTTATGATTTCTCTTAATTATATTGTATGCATGCCACTGATGTGAGGTTTTGTCCTTGTGTATTTATTTTAACAACCTTTTGGGTCGATCAACTACAAATACAGTAGACCTTATTCACTTGCCAAAAACATATTCTGATAGTAATTTATTTTATCAACCTTTTGGTCCAAGATTTGGATGCAATTTGTATGCTACTACAACTATATGATGTTGAGAGAAGGGAGTTGTTGTGTGATGCATACTATGTACTAAACAATATGTTAGCGGCTTCTTGTAAGTACAAGTGTTGAAGCTCTTCAGCAAGATTTTTTTATCAATTCTTCAGCAACTCTGCACTGTTTCTCTATTATTCCCTTATGTAGACTTCATTTTTTCACCAAAATATATTCCACAAGGCTCCCAATGTTCTTGTAACCGATGGTGTACAGCTTATGCTGGTTTGCTAACTATAATTTAGAATTTTCTCTCAGAACCTGAACTTCTGCAGTACCAATCATTCTGAGCAATGAGCTACCAAATTGCAAGGTACATGAGTTGCATAAATATTAAGTACAAATGAAAAATGTCAAGATATCTTGGGTGACAGAAATATTAAATGTCACTTAGAAGAACCCTTGCAATGTAAATGAGTTGATTTTTTTGGAGAGCCAATGTATTGTTTTAATGAGCTTCCTGGATGATGCAGGGCCACAGATGATTTTTGGATGATACCTAAGATTTCCGAAGTTCAAAAATGACTTAGATGGTGGCAAATCGAGATGACAGATTTTTGAAAAAATAAGATTATGAGAATGCTAGGGCAAGGAAAAATTAAGAAACTGGAGGTCTAGCAAAAAGGGGCTGGGAGAAAGATGTTTATTTGTCTTCTTTCAGGGAGGTGTGGTTAAAGAGCCACATGAGTGACGAGAAGAAATAACTGGAATATAGCATCAGTATTTGTCAGCGTATGCGTGAAAACTACATGTCGTCGTGTCCTTGGAGAAACATATAAAATTAGTGCAATTATTTGGTCGGTGTGTTGTTTTATTCCATGGCAACGCAACAGCATTGGACGAGTTATATAATAAAGTGAGAGTACGTTTTGGTCATATTAATTCTTCTAATATGTTATATGAACTGTTTGAAATTTGGGGCCCTATTTTGATTTTCGCCAAGGGCCCCAAATTCCTGGTGACAACCCTGATCAAATAGAACACCTAAAATTGTCCATTATTGGAACTTGCATGCCTGTCACGTGAAAGTTTTAGTACTGGACCACATCATTATCCATTGTTGAACATCATGACCAAGTGGAACTCTAGGGGTCACAAACGACACAGTAACAGTGCTGAAAGTTTGGGATGACTTCCATACAATAAGATTTCGTTACTTCGGGTCCCCATTTTTTCATGCACGATAAACGACATTTTAATTTCGTGCATGAAGTGTCTCCAAATGCAATTGCAGTAAAGCATGGATCTGTAGAGAAGAACACACATCATTAAAAGAAGTCCATATTGTGAAAAATCCAAGAAATTTCGTGAAGTTTGGCTGAAAATATTATTCTACTCTAATAGGCATGAGAAAGGAAACATATAGCGAAAGGGAGATAAATTTTGTACCAACATAAATGGAATTTCGGAGCTGCACAATAACCATGAGGCAAAGAAGAATAGCTTTCCCTTCCATAAGACCAGACACAAAGTTGTTCTTGTCCTCTCTATTTGGCCGTGCAAAAGCTTACACGATTATATCCTTATATATAAACTTGCAGCTACAGATCATTTACTCAATATCTCACTCAATTAATATCAGAAAGATCTGAGCATATCACTATCCATAATATTTTTAAATGATTATATCTTTAAGATGGTATCCTTTTAACATCCTTTGAAAAAACGGTGCTATCTTTAAGATGGTATACTTCATCCTCTTTTCTAGAAAAGGAGGAATCACCCGCGGCCTCTGCATCTGGATGATGCATGCGGCCATATTATTTATTATTCACGAAGACCTTATAAAGTAATACAACAGTAAGCCCGAGGCCACCATCTAGACGACACCTGTCGCTAATCCTATTCCCTTGATGAAGGTGTGCCGAATGTCCGGGCCAAATACCAAACAGACATGGCACGAAAGCCTAATATCTAACGCCGGATGCCCCATCCAAGCCACATAGGCGGGACTGGGTAACACTCCGGTCCGGCGCACTCTCTGTGAGTACCACACGTACACGCTGCAAAGGGCCGTCACCTTCGTCTTCCTCGATCCATCCTCAAAGCATGTAGTAACGCATGGACCTTGTCAGGCCACTCTGCCATCGACGCCACCACGACGCCAAACAACGTCGACCTCCTGCGCGTGTCCCTCGCCACACATCTGACGCCAAGCCTCCACTGCTCCATGCCGTCGAGAACCGCTGCCATGAATATGTAGAAAGAAAGACCGCTCCACCGCAGATGCCATCCGTTGGTCCCTCGAGCCCGAGTGCATCTCCAAGAATGCCGCCCCAAGGGGTTAACGACACATGAATGCCGCCGTCATCCGATCAACTGAACTAGGGTTTCCCCCGGAGGTCTTGGGTGGGGTTGGGAGCTTCACCTCGATGATGCCTTCATGAAGGAAACGATGATAAGAGCATCGTCATCACCAGCTCCGGCCAATGACCGAAGATCAAGTTTTCACCCGGATCCGTTCCAAGAAATCCACCCGACAACCTATGCACTGTCTCGACCGCCTTCAAAGCCCCAGATCTAGCGCCTAGATCTGGCGACCAACCGCAACAACAGTGCCACCGTAGGAGCCCTGGCGCACCAGCCACTGCCTGAATCCGCCACCGCTGGAGCCTGGGAGGAGGGCTCCCACCCCACCTCGCCAAACCGCGAGAGCCGCCGGGATGGATCCCGCACACTCATCACCGTCTCTGATCTGAACCAATCCGTGGCCAAACCACGAGATCGTCGATGCAGATCCGCCTTGAACAGGGACTGCACCACGCCATGCCGTCGCGGGAAGCCTGAGCTTCACCAGCCGCCACCTTCTAGGGCCGCCGCCCCGGGATCCAGCCGCCGCCGACAGGACGCACCGCCCACGTGCAGCAGGCCGGAGGAGCCCTCGATCCAGATCTGGACAGAGAAGCTCACCATGGCCGCCCCGCGCCGGCACGCCCCGCCTAGCCGCGAATCTGCAGCCACCCGCGCCTCCGCGCCAGAGAGCCGCCATCCGGCCGCCCCGGACGCATCCACAAGAAGCGCCGCCCTGCATGGCTGCGCGCGATCCGCTGAGGGCGCTGTCCCGCCGCCAGCACCACACCGCGCCCGAAGGAGCGCGCCGCCGCCGCTGCCGGGCTTTGCCCGGCGGGCGCGAGCCGGGCGGCGGCGGGAGGGGAGGGACGGGAAGGTTTGGATGCGGCGGCGTGTGGGTCGCGGGAGCGGGCTGGGCGAGCAAACGAAATACCTATTGCTTTAACTCAAACATCCTTTTAATAAAGGAAAAGACTCTAAATCTACCGACTGATTTGTCCATCTCGTAAACCCCCTCCTCTGCGCGTGCCATGTGCCCGTGTCAGGCAGCCCACCGCTTCCCCCAACCTTATCTATCTCTAGGGACGAAGCTGTCTCCTCGACATCTTCCTTCTTTCCTTCCCCTTTCCAATTTCATTCATTCTAATGACTAGAAGAGAGGACCCATGGCGAAGACCATCATACCATCTAGAAAACCGGCAGGGGCTGCCGCCGGCCACCGCCTTGATTCATCCTCCGCCAAGCCTCATCAAAATTTGAAATCTGAGAGGATGACGCAACCACATCACTGTTGGATCCTCGCCTCGAGCTGTGGCTGCTAAAAGGAGAAGGGCGCCGCCGGCCACCACAGCAGCACATGTGTCACAAAGCCGGGGAGGATGACTCCAGCCACCTCAGCTGCAAGGTTCTGGTGTGCCCCGTCACACCCGCAACCCCTATGT
Organism: Aegilops bicornis; assembly: GCA_021605145.1. NCBI lineage: Eukaryota > Viridiplantae > Streptophyta > Magnoliopsida > Poales > Poaceae > Aegilops > Aegilops bicornis. Next base: position 865,685,212 of record CM038671.1, on the reverse strand, counting down.
TTTGCAGCAGCACTATGGGTGCAACGGCGGCCGCGGCGGGCGGCAATTTGTGCAGCAACGGCGACAAATTGCTGCTATCTCTTGCTATGACGGTGGGCGGCCACTTCTGCGGTGGATCCGTGGCTGCAATGGAGAGCTCGCCGGTGCTTCTTCTCGGCGCTGCAAATGGAGAGCTCATGAACGCTGCAATGGAGGCATGCCGGAGCTCCCTTCGGACGCTGCAATGGAGAGCTCACCGACGCTGCAATAGAGCGCTTACCGGCGTTCGCGATGCGGAGCTGCAATGCAGCTCGCCGGCGCTGCAATGGAGCACTCGCTCATGGGGTCCGGGTGTTCCGTTGAAACTCAAGGCGAGCGGCAGCTACTCCGTCATAGCAGCAGGGGAATGGGATGCGTGTTGCTTTGCAGCACCGGTGAGCGACGGCCATTGGAGGGTGTGGTGTACCACATCGGTGCCAAGCGGTGGCCACTGAGAGGAACGATGTTTGGGAGGGGTGGCGTGCTGTGGAACAGGGATGCAGGATCCGCAAGAGTCCAAAGCAACTGTTATGATGTGCGCATCGAACAGCCATGAAGACGGTTTATGTTTCCACAAATCAGTCGGATGATTTGTAGCAAGCGCCTTTAATAAATGGGTTCTATCTTTAAGATAGTATTCATTTAAGAATTATTCTTCCTTCCTACGTATGTGACCCATGGTGGCATCTTACTTTGCGCTGCTCCATATAACTGCTTTTATTAAACACTATTGGCCGGCAAGTTGCCCGGGGTCATTACTTGAAGATTGCGCTTCTCGCAGATTTACATGACGAGCATTCTTTCTGCTCCGTCCCATGGCTTTTGGCTGCCGACATCAACATGATCATAATGCTGCCGACAAGAATCAAACAACGAACTGTGACCCAGATCCGTCATTTCCTTGCTACTGTACGTCCACGACCACCGTTACACCTCGTTAAGAGTATGGTTAATAGTATAGCCAGCTGCTTGCTATATGATCTTGCCAGTCATCTATAGTCAGTCGTATAGCCGATAAGTATAATAGATGTATATAAATTTCTACTACTTTGTTGATACATGGCCCACCTTCCTCTTTCACAGGGTGTCTAGGAATACGTGTTACAGCCGGCTGTTAGTGAGTAGTCCGCTTCTCTACCCTCTCCACTTTTCTCTCCGCCAACTCATCAAAAATATAATATTTAAAGTCTTATAGCTCATCTATGTCATCTTATTGTACTTGCTCTAAGTCATAATTGGTGTGCACTCAAAACTTGGTGGGAACGAGGGAAGCAATTGCGAGTTGCCTTTAGTCGCTGCTTTCTAGGGTTCCTACTGGTATCCTGTTGAAACAGCAATGCATGAGCAGGTAAGGTACTGCTACAGTGAAGGTATGTCCCATGCGAATATATAGTCTTGTCATCAGCATAGCTGCCTGCCTGAAAGGATTCGATAATTCTAAAGCTGCACTTAGGTAAAGTACGCGGAGTTTCTTGTGATCCATCTGCTTCTTCTTGTGCTCTCCTTGAATGGAAATTACAAAGGTTGGAGGTCACATTGCTGCGGTGAGTCCGCTTGGCCTGTGTAGAGCCTTTTTTTTAGGAGGCAGAAATCAGTACTTAACCAATACTCCGCCCATTTTTAAATACTCCTTCTGTTAGAAATAATCATAATTAGGCACCTGAGTCCGGCACGGACTCGTAGCCCAGGCCGAGTCGGCTGTGTATAGATAGATAGGTAGTACTATATATACCTGTACGTGGTTCCCCCTGTAATCATCAGATCGCAAAGTAATAAAAATCAGCAGGACCGATACGGCCCTGTAGCCATCAAGTCGCCGCGTGTGTTTCGTGTGTGTTCCCGGCAACTGGTCATAGGTAGTACTTCGTACGTGATTGTTGTCTAGCCAGCCAGAGCAATTGATCTACTTGCGAGTTCTACACTAGCGTATCGCCCGGAAAGAAATCGGCCGTAGTTAGTTAGTCGTCCGTCGTCCGCCGGAAAGTAAACAGTGGATCGCTGCGTCGACGTAGGGACCAAGGCCAACACCTTTCATATCTTTTTAGTCTGCATATGAGATCTTGTTAAAATCAAGCTTTGTAAAATTTGATCAACTTTATAGAAAAAATTATCAACATCTACAATACTAAAGTTATATTATATAAAAATTAATTTCATGATGCATCTAACAATATTGATTTCATATTGTGAATTTTGATATTCTTTTCTATAAACTTAGTCAAAGTTAATAAAGTTTGACTTTGACCAAATTTTATATGCAGACTAAAAAACAAAGAGAGTATAATTTTTTTAGGGATTTCATTAAGAAATACGTACAAATGTATATAAACATCTTTTAGAGTTTAGATTCACTCATTTTGCTTCATATACAGTTCGTATTGGGACCTCTAAAAAGTCTTATATTTAAAAACGAATGGAGTAGAAAAGGTCTTACTATGTGCGTATGGTACATTCGGTCGATCATCGATATGGCACTATTACTGTGTTACGTGTCGAAGCAGCCCTAGATCAAGTCATGACACACTTGTTTTTCCTCTTGATTTCCTGACCCGGGTCAAGTCAAGCACAAAAGACCGAGAAAATCAACAAGCTAGCTAGTAGACGCAGCCAGGGCTGTTGAGGGGCCTGTGTGAGCTGTGCGCTCGCACAGGGCCATCAAAATTCATTGGCCCTCAATTTAGGTTTTGACGAACTTTTTTTCCACGAAAAAACCAAACCAGGAGCCCGGGTTTTTTCCCTTTCAGAAAGAGGCACGCCCGTGCCTCTTACGAAATTACAACCGTGCCTTTCGCGAGAAAAAAAAGAGAAAACGCGTTTTTTTCGTTTCCGAGGAGGCACGGCCGTGACTCTCGTGAAAGCACGACCGTGCCCCTTGCGGAAGCAAAACCGTGACTCTCGTGAAAGGAAAAAAACAGAAAACGTGTTTTTTTTCCTTTCTGAGAGGCACGGCCGTGGCTCTCTCGAAAGCACAACCATGCCTCTCGGGGAAGCAAAACTGTGACTCTCGTGAATGAAAGAAAATGCGTTTTTTTTCTGTTTTCGAGAGGCACTGCCGTGACTCTCGCGAAAGCACAACCGTGCGTCCCGCGAAAGCAAAACCGTGACTCTCGTGAAAGAAAAAAATAACAGAAAACGTGTTTTTTTCCGTTTCCGAGAGGCACGGCCGTGACTCTCGCGAAAGCAAAACCGTGCCTCTCACAGAAGCAAAACTGTGACTCCCGCGAAAGGAAAAAAACGCGTTTTTCACGTAAAAAAAATTTCCAAATTTTTTTTGATTGAAAAGCTAAGGAAGACTGGTGGAAAATCAAAATATCAAAATAAAAAAAACCGTTTAAAAAGAGAAAAACGCATGCGGAAAAAATAAAAAAATAAAATCAGGAGGGAGCGCCCATAGCGCGACACGTGGTGAGTAAAAAAATAAAAACACATGACGCTGATCATTGCGAGGCTCCCGAAGGAGCGCTTGTTAACTAGTTGCTCCCCATTCTCTTAGCGAGCGCTCATGCAGCAGCCTCGCATGGGCCGGCCCAGCTAGCAAGAAAAATTGAAAAAAGAGAAAAAGGAAATGGAAAAAGGTAAGATGAAAGAAGGAAGGAGAGAAAAGATGCGAGGGAGAGCTCGTTGACCACAATTGGCCGACCCAGCATCCGAAACCCTTCCTTGATGCGATCCTCACGCTAATGCTCCTTGGGTATGCCGTGGAGCCGAACCCAAGTCTCTGGCATGGCCATTGGCTGCACCTCCTCATGGTGCGAGTCCCGCACCCAAGCAGTGATGTTTATGGACAGAAAAAGCTTGCCACTTGACTTGGCCATGTGCAGCAGGTCAGCAGATGGAAACACCACCATGTAATCATCATCCCCAACTTGTGTAACTTGCCAATCCCAATCACCAGTCACCATGTGCTGCAGCTCTTGTTTGAGGATGCGGAGGTTGAGCTTCCCTGGCTCCGTGGATAAAATGGTCGCGTTCTCGATCCTTGCATCCACAGGAGTGTTGGCCTCGGCTTCTTCGTCAAACTCTAGACAGAAAAGGCCTTCCCCCGAGATGGCACTGCCCATGATCTGCATGTGGAGTTGGCGGCCACGCGACGGACAGTGAGCGGATGCGTGACCCTCTTCCTTACAAAGAACAAAGAGCGGCTTGAACTTGCACTTCGATTGGAAGTGTCCCAAGCGCCCACACTTGAAACACTCCTTGTTGGGGGCTCTTCAACCGAGATGGGCTCCTCCGTCGCGCCCTTGGACAAGGACGACAGCGCCATCGCTAGCCACTCCGTGAACGCCCAAGGCTTCTTGGCCAGCGGGTCACCGTGGCCCCCGCCACAGTTCGGGTGCTCCATGGGCTTCCGCTTGAGCTCCCTGCACCGTCGACTGGCCTCCTTCTTCCTTTTGCGCTCCTGCTGCTGGATCCACCAAGGGGGTGGAGGACCCCAATCCCCGTCGCACCCCTTGGTGTTGGAACACGCCGCGCTCCTCCCGAGCTTCACAGCCGCCCGTACGCTCATACATCGACCTCTTCGCCTTGTCCCTCAGCTTCCGCTCCCGTCACCGGTCCGCCACGTGGTCCGAGATCTCCATCGGCCGCTTATCCGCACGCTGGTCACCCATCACCGCCGCCGCAAAAGACTTGAGGAGAGGGGGAGGGGGAGGAGAGATCTGAATGGTGCGGGCGGAGTGAGCGAGGCGTCGCACCTCTCTGGTGGCTGCTGGAAACCCTAAGAGGGGATCGAGCCATCCCCGCCTCAGCCATATATAGTCAGTGATGGGCCGAGCCGGAGTGGGCCTGGCTGGCCCAGTCGTTTCCGAGCCAGGAGCCGCGCATTGCACCACACCGCGGGGTCCACTCGCAGCAGGCCCCTGGGACAGACCAAGCTCAGGCCCAGTGCCAGAGCCCAGGCCATCTGAGGCAACACTAGGCACCAGGCAGGGGGCGACGCGTCCCGCCCGAGCCTCGCCGTTGACGTAGTCGCAGGGGCAAGGGGGCAGGAAGGCATTGCCAGTCCGCCGCCGGCAGCTCCGACGCCGCCCGATGCGACCAAGCCCGCCGCCGCCTTGGCACGGATCGTACTCGCCGCGACAGACACAGAGCCCGAGCCCGAGCACCCCTCCGGCGAAGGTTGCCAGATGCGGGAGACCATGGCCCTCGAACCACGGCCGCCCGGCACGAAACAACGGTCCCAGCCAGTACGCAGGCCGCGCGCCTCCGCCGCATACGCCACGAAGTCGCCGACCGACGGGCCGTCCGGCACAGCCCGCAGCCGCATCTCATCCTCCGCACCCTCGTCATCGTCCTCCGAGTCATCATCCGCCAAGGCACAGAAGCGGTTGCGCCGGGCCCCAGCCCCGGCCACCTCCGCCGCGGCCAGGCCCCTGTCCCGCCGGACGAGCGTCCACCCCGCCGGCGATGTAGCCCCGGGCACCCGCGCCGCTGCGCCCACGCAGTCGCCAGCTCGTTCGCCCAACGGTCCGCTCATTTCTCACCAGCCTAGCACGCAGTTGGTCCCTAGGGGAACTCATCTTGCTCCCTTGTTTGCTTCTTCATCCAAGAACAGTGCACAGAGAAGATCCTGTCTCTGTGTCGTGCTCCTTTCCGACACCATGATCGGTCTTGGGCCTCAACTCCTTTTCCCATCTACCACCGATGACTTGTTCGACCACGTGGTGCCGATCGCCTCGTGCCATGGACTCCTTCTGGTTCGCCTAGTCCCACGTAGCGGCTGTCTGTCTAGCTTTGAACCTGACGATCGCTCATCTAGCAGTGTGCAACCCGCTCACAGGTACCCACGACATCGCTCTCCCAATTTTAGAGTGCAGATCAGCCTTTAATTACAGCACGAGAGGATATATTGTAACCAGTGTAGACTGTGACTACAACAACATGAATCGGCCCACCTCGTAACTTGAATGTGCTAATCATTGACATGAACTACATACTCCACGTGTTCGCGTATGAGATATGAGGTGGACATCTTTGTTTTCTGACATGAATAGAGCAACTCCCTGATAACTGATTTAGTATACGTATATCTAATTAAGATCTTTGTAAAAGAAATCATATGTTCACTTATAGCTAGCTGAAAGAAATTTAAAAAGCTTTAAGTATATCTCATTGAGATTTTCATAAAAATTCGACAGTACACTTAGCTATATGAGTGAATTAAAAAAGGATTGTGGCCAAGCTTCCCGGTCCCTGTACTTAGTTAGCTGAAACGATTAAAAGTGCTTTGTGATGTCGCTTGCCGAGATCTCTGCACTTAGCAACCTACAAGGAATTTAGAAACCTTTGTGATCAAGCTCATCGATATAACTCCACTACTGGAAACGTTTGTGATTGTCGCCATGTTCCTCTTATCAAGAGCTCGGCAGTGTAAGGTGTCTACCGACTTTGGCAATAATTGAACTTGGTAGTGACACACAACTTGAATAAACATCACAGTTTGCCAAGTGCCAGGCCGAAAGAACTTGGTGACCAAACGAAACTCGGCAATGTCGCACATTCGCCAAGTTCCACCCGAAAGAAACTCGGAAGTGTCCTTACAGGTCGATCCCATGACCGTCCATGCAGTGGAGATGTGACGGCCGTCTAGATTTGCCAGGTTTCCACTCACGGAAACTCGTCCGAAGTAGACGCACTCGTCATCGCCGCTGCCCAGAAGTGTGGCGTCCATTACAAAACAGCTAACCAACCCCATGAACATCAGACGGTGAGGAAAACTATGGTTATCCATACTTACTCATTGCATCTTCTCTGGTGTCGGTGGCTCCTCTAGCTTGTGTTGGAACTCGCCTACAGGATCGATCACATCAGAGTAGACGAACACGCACACTCAAAACCTTTTAGCCAAAGGCACGTGTCGTGCCTCTCTTTCTCTATTATTTTCTCCTTTTTCTCACCACGGTGATACAACTTGATCTCACGGCCAGGGCTGTATATATATACACACCCATGCGCCTAAAGATATGACTCAATCCTTTTCGTAATTTTGACAACTAACCTAGCATGACACGGACTGGACAGTACGTAGACTAACCGGACTACTAACTCCTAACGTGAGCTTAACTAGTACTACTAGCCGGACACAAATAGATCGCTTTCCAACTTGTGTACATTACTACCAGGCAACAGAAACAAACCTAACTTTCAAGATTATGCTAACAGCTTGTGCATCGACACCAAGAGTGCGTGAAGCAGGCCGCATCCGTAAACCCCTCTCTCACTATTATAATTCCTCCATCGACCTGGAGTGACGCCCACATAAAGTCGCCATGGATTCGAGGATGTAGCTGGACATGTACTAGAAGTGGTCATCCCGCCCAAGACTCCACGGCTTTGGAACCAGCATGTCTTTTTCCCTTCAGAAACAGTCCTCATGGTTGTACTATGCAAGGGATCAACGTAACTGTCCATCCAGTAATACATCGAACTCCTCTGGATATATACCGAAGCAAGCTAAAGTGCAAAATTCACTATATATTCAACTAATTAAGCCAAAATATTAGAAAATAATAAATCAATAATCAATAAACTAGACCATATCTACATTGCTCCAATGAAAGACTTTGTACGCCTATGCCGTCGTCGGCGTTGCCTGCTATTAACCAAGATAACATTGAGACAACATCCATCTAATAGAAGCCCTTCGATTGCGGCAAGCGCATCGTCCCGACAAGCATGCATCGTTGCCATTGTTACGAGGCCGATGCCCTGTGAGGTCTTGGTTTTCTTGTAGTAGATCACCTCGGCACTAGACACCCTCCCATGCTTGCTAAACAAGTGTTGGAGCTGAGAGCTTTTGGCGCTGAGGGGTAGGTTGCGCACCAACACCCTAAAACTAGGACCATAATGTCTCCGGATGTTGGTCATGCTATTGCTCCTCGTAGTAGTTGGACCATGGGGGATTGGAGTAATGGTAAGCTGGGGGTTAAGCCATGTGCACATCTCATTGTCCCATCCTTGGGCGGTCATGTTTTTTAGGTTGTATCTAAACAAACCATGCCGTTCAGGCGACCGGTAGCTGTCCTTGTCGTCCGAGAAAACAAAGTAAGCTAACCCGCCGTCGACACCAAGCAGCGATGCCTCCACAGCAAAACTGTTGGGCCACCCCAGGAATAGGACGCGATCGGCTAGGCTGTTGCGATCCTTCCTCACCCACCTCAAGCTCTCTCGCTCCTCATCGACCTGCTCTAGTGTGTGAATAAACATCAAGACACCACAGACTAGGCCGGGGCAAGGCTGCTTCCCACGGTAATTCATCGTGATGTGCACCGTCACCCAAAGAAGCTCGCCGCGGGACTGCAACACATAATTGTAGTCATAGTTATGTGAGTCCTCCGGCAACGACCACGGCCTGTGGACCAGTACGTCTTCTTTGCTCGTTGCTTTGGCGGACTTCATCAGCGCGTACCAGAGCATATCATTCACGGCCACAAGGATATTGCCAGAAAAATACGCGATGCAGAACTCGCCGTGGAATGTTTCCTCTAGGTTCCTCTGGACGACCGTCCACTGGTCATCGCCAGGACACAAGAGCGCCGCGCTGAAGTCAGACACGTCTTCATCAATCATGTTGTGCTTGCTATACAAAAGGATGGTACCGTCGCTGTAGACGATGCCACTGGGGTTCTCCCCCAACTGGAACCCTTGTGGGAAAAGAGGCAGGTGGGAGAGGGCGCCTCCGAACAGAGGGTCATAGAGGGTCGTTGTGCGGATGGAGGGGGAAACGGTGAAGTAGCGGATGGTGGTGTCGTCATTGCTGGCCAGCCAGTTCATCCCCATGCCGGACATAGGTGGCGGTGTGCGGTAACCTGCCTCGGAGAAGAGACATCTATACTCGAGGGAGTCATCGTCTTTCTTGTAGAGCGAGAGGGGCCAGGTCAATAAGTGAAAGTGATCAGTCGTGATCGTCGCCGCCGTCATCGTTGGCTCGCGTGAGTCGCGCCATAGCTTGCAGACAGCATGGAACCAGACGTAGTCGGCGGTAGCACGCAGGCGGGAGGAGATCTCGCGGAGCAGATCCGCCGGGAGGTCCGGCCACCGCGTTTTGCGCATGTTGGCGACCGCAGGTTCTAGGTCGAGATGGTTTGATTTGATGCGGATCGGCTAGAATCGCATCGGTTATAAATAAAGAATTGTTGGCGCTTGTATGTATCTACCCCATCGGTCTCCTCTGCTACCAGGTCTGTATACAAAAGAAACCGATGTGCTTGCCTTTGGACGAATATGTTATAAATATGCCTGCAAAAAAAAATGTTATAAATATGAGCAAAAAAGAAAAAGAAAAAAAGAAGGTGTAGTATCTGGACTCTATAGTCCAAGCGTCCGGTTCCTGTACGCCACGCTGACCAATTAGTTTCAGCCATATGAAGTGCCTCCTGCAACTTATACTCTCCTTGCTCGGGTCACGGCGGTGGACGCATCTCTGGCACAGCGTGTCCTGCGTCGACATCGACGAATGGGTGTTCCTGGACCAGCAGTGGGAGTGCTGACATCGATTCGGCTGGCGATGCAGCTCGACCCCTTCCGCCTGCACCTGGTCACCCGCCGCTGCGACAGCGCCGCCTCCAGTAGGTGGATCCGCCGGGGCCTCCGGCACTCCCTGCCGCCGTGGAAATCCGTGTTTGTCGATGACGTGGTCAAGAAAAGAATCCCGCCAATTTCTCTTGAATTTCTCGTATGTGATCTTGTGGTAGGAGTTCATCCCGCATCTGCCACATCTAATTTCAAGAAAGGGGTCAATACATATATATGAATGAAACTGAACACAAATGGTGATAACAAAAATAAAATTATGAATATTATTGCTTATGCACTTCATATTGTTGTTTAGAGTAGCCCCGGTCACAGGTGGTGTGGTGGATAAACTCGCAAATGTAATATCCACACAAATCGTTCCCGCGTTCCTGCCACAACCACTTTACAAGAAATAGAGGTCAATCAAGCTGATAAGCAAGTTTGCTAAATGGTATTGATGAAACTAGTTAGAATCAATGGGAGATGCGCGTAACTAGCTAGCTAGTAGCTAGTACTTACTTTCGGATGGTCAAATCGCAGTTCCGGAGCTTGTGCGGTGAACTTTTTCCAAACCCTGCCAGACAAAGAAAACAATTACTTAATAACAGGAAATGAAAAAAGTTGCCGATATGGTGCGATAATGATCGATTGAACTTACTTCTCGACCATTTTAGTCATTGTCGCATACTCCTCCGGATTTTTTCATTTGAAGTCTATGATGGTTACTAGTCCCTGCTCAAGCTTAATCTCTAGCAGAATAAAGTGAAATATGCGCATGCATGCATAACTCATCAGTTACATTACTATAACCTCGAGTAATAAGGGAAACCAAATATGCACAAGGCAGTAACACTCACTTGTATTCGTAAGAAAAGAGTATTGTAGTTTTGTTTTTACTTGATGTAACGATGCGAGCAACTTGACCTCGGTTTCTCTGGCATCATGTTTCACACTCCATTCATCCATGAGATTTGTGTTAATGAACCCAATATCACCTACTTGTCTTTTCTTTAATTCGGCGATCTTCAATCTGCATAATATAGTGAGGATAATTATACATGCAATGAAAGAGAAGTAGTACTTACAGAAAGTAGCAAGTGATGATTGTTTTATCGAGGGCCTTTTGGTTGAAAAACTGGAAGAACTACTCATATGTAACTAACAACACATCAATTTCAACGAGGTCGTGCTCCTCTTTAACCGATAGCGACAAAGTATTTTTCCCAGACTTCCTACAGATGTCCATGTACCAATCATGGAATCTTCACATCATTGTTGTTAGGGAAGTACCATGTCTGACGAGAGGCTTCCCGTGCTCGAATCTTAATGTGTCCACCTTCATTGTTCCAAAAATTATTGCATCCTCGTCGGTCATGTAATATGCAGGATTGGTACCGGGCAGCACCCCCGGAAGATTAGCGATGATATCGCTAGACACATTGAGCGGGGGCACGATTGCTTCGCTTGTTCGCCGAGCTAGGGAATTTGTTTCTCTTTCCTTCGTTCTGCTAGCCTCCCGCCTCTGGATGTACTGCTAGACGCCGGAGCAGCCGGAGCGGCTGCGGCTGTCTTATTTTGTTGCTGAAGAGGCGGAGCAGCCGGAGGCGGACTGCTACGACGCACCTGAGCAGCCAGAGCGGCGGTGTCTATGTTGGAGCTGCCTCCAGCGACATACGCTGAACAGCCCTCCAGCGACAACGTCTTCTTCCCGACGCACCACTACTTCAACACCACTGCACCCATGACTAAAATGACGCCTCCTTGCGCTCGCGGCTCCACAACGACCTCCTCGCACTACTAGGAAAAACACTAACAGTAGCGTAGGTTTTTTGCATAGCAGTAATATAGGTACCCGCGCTACTGCTACGAAGCTACATCCAAATTTTAGCAGTAGCGCGTTTTTTACCCCATGCTACAGCTAATTGTGATAGTAGTAGAGTGGGTTGCACACGCGCTACTGCTAATAGCAGCAGGGCAGGATGATGCCCCGCGCTACTACTAACTTATTAGGATTTTTTTTAAAGAAAATCCTCCAGTTCCATTTTATTTTATGCTTTTGAGATGTATACAATTCAATCAGCATCTTAATTAACTGGACAGACAACACAAATATTTGCTTTTGGGATGTATACGCTCCAAACATCAATTTATCACTTGCATTAACTAGTACACTGTGCATTGGGTTGGAGATGAACCGCAGCCACCGGCATCCAAGTTGCTTGATCCACTCGCCCGTCCATGGATCCAAGCTAGGTAGGACGAGATCTACCAAGAAAACACAGGGCTCCCTTGTTAATTTTTCTGTCACGGAGCATGAAGAAGAGTGAGACGGGAAGAAGAGGGCGCTCACTGTTGCTGGACGGATGGGAGACAACCGGGACGGGGGATGGCATGAGCTGTGAGGAGGGAGATGCTGAGTAGCGTGTCGGCCGCGTCCTCGCTGGTGGCAGATGTGTAGGTCACCATGAGCTGCTGCACATGGAACGGCACGACCCCCGCGTCGGCCAGCGGCCGGCGTCCACGCCTCGCCGGCGGCTGGAGAAGTAGCGTACATCGCCGCTCTAAGCTGGGCGAGGGGAAACCTTGGCGGTGGCCGGATCAGTTGTGGAGGAGGATGAGGACGCAGCGGCCCGATAAGGAGAAGATGTGGGGGAGTGAGAGACCGAGCCAACGGTATTTTATAAGTACATGGTCGTAGTTAGGGCATCTCCAGCCGCGTCCCCAACAGGTCCTCCCCAGTCGATTTTGCTGCCGGGCGCCAAAAAAGGCCCCTCCGCGCTTCGTAAACCCATTTTTCGCCGGCTCGGGTCAAAACTGGTGCCGGCGGACCCAGGCCGAACCCGGTGCCCTGGGGGCGCTTGGGGAGCCGGCACAAGCGAAAAAGGCGCGTGGGCCCGCCCTGGAGGCGACCCGAGGGCCTTTTCCCGCAGTTTCTTGACGCTTTTCCCTCGCATCTCGCCCGCTCGCTCGCCTTCCTCCCGCCATTCTCTCCCTTTCTCCTGCCAAACCCCCTCCCGCTCGCCGCGAAGAAGTACGTCATGCCGCTGAAGAAGTACGCCATGCCGCGCGCGGCGGCAACCGCGACTGGCGCCGTGGCCCAGCCAAAGCAGAGAAAGCCGAGGGCGCCGCCATCGAAGCCACCGGGCCTGTCGGACGCCGACTGGAGGGTGGAAGTTCAGCGGCGCGAAGCAGTCACCGCCGACAGGCGGAACAGGGCCATAGCCAAGAAGGCCCGCGACAACGCGGCGCGCGCAGCGGCGTCTTCCTCATCGGTCGACCAGGCGGGGATGAATCCCCCCGTCGTCAGCCACGCCCAGTACGCGCCCTGGGGACAGCAAGGCGCCGGATCTCCATGGGGTTCATCGTCGCCCGGCTACGCCGACGGCGACGCGCACGGTGGGTTCAACCCAAACGTGACCTTCCCTCATGGTCATCCCGCTACGCCAAGACGCTTCTCGCCCGCTTGCCGGGCGCGGCAGTACCCTCCATACCACTACTCGCCGCCCGCCGCCTACATGTCCACACCGACGCCCCATCTCTACCGTGGACCACTACCCTTCTCGCACCTCGGCGACGCCGACGACACGGGAGCCGACATGGACGACATCATCGCGACAGGATCGACCGCGGCCGCGTCTCCCGGGTTCGCCACCCAGGACGAGGTAGTGGACCTCAGCGGCGACATGGAGGCCGAGCTCGGCTACGTCTACGGCGACGACGCGCAGGAACCCGAGGAGGAGGAGGAGGAGGAGGAGGAGGAGGAGCCGGCTCCTGTTCCGACGAAGGGGCGCCAGAAGAAGAAGAAGCGGGCGGCTAGGTCAGGCGAACCGCGCATCAAGTGGACGTCCAAGGAGGAGGAATTCCTCGCCGAAGCATGGAAAGTCGTCTGCCTCGACCCGACCACCGGCGCGAACCAGAGCTTGGAGACGTACTGGGAACGCATCAAGGCCGAGTTCGACGAGCGGAAGCTCGTCGACCCCTACTTTAAAGGCGTCTACATGCAGCGCGGCTCCAGTTGGCGTGCAACAAATGGCATGGAATCGTCGAGGAGGTCGCGGCTCGCCCGGAGAGCGGCGCCAGCGTTGAGGATCAGGTACGCACGCCGTTCGCCCGCATATCTTCGCCCCCTACGCCCGCCGACGCATCCCAGCACCGAAGCAGCTCCGACACCGACGAGCCCGCGCACGCCGACTCTGCCAACGCCTGGAGCCGACCCCGCCGAGTGAATCGTTGCGCACGCGAACTTGCGGCCGCGGCGCTCGCTTTTTGTAACGCCAGACTACGTCCGATCGCCGGATTTGCGGCGTCTTTTGAGAGCGGGAATGACCAAGTTTAAATTTCCCGCATCCTGGGGCCGACGAGTGGGGCCGGATCGAGCTAGGTCGCCTCAGGGGCGAACTAGCGCTGCACGCCTCAGGCCGCTCTATTTAGGCGCCCTGGGGGGCCGAGCGGCTGGAGATGCCCTTAGAGCACAGCCAACGACAAAATAGTAGTAGCGCGGCATGTTTCACCTGCACTGCAACTATAGCATGTCCGGGTGGTCTACTTAGTAGTAGCGTAGGCCTTATAAACCGCGCTACTACTATCAACTTAGTAGTAGCGTGAAATTTATACCCCACGCTACTACTATCAACTTAGTAGTAGCGTGGGTTTATACCCCGTGCTACTACTAATTAGCAGCAGCGCGGTCCATATACCCATCGCTACTGCTAAGCTTCTATCTATAAGGTATTTCCTAGTAGTGTCGACGCCGGCTACCCCGACTCGACATCGACCACTGTGTTCTTCCCATGGCTACCTCGACCACGACTACACCATTCTACGCTCTCAGCTACATCGACATCGGCAGAAAGGGCTACCACCTTACCTGAGCAACCTCGTCGGTTTGCACTCCAGCCACGGCTTCCGCGATGCATCGACCGTTACGACAGTGGCAGGGTGTCCGTAGGTTGCCTTCGAATTCTTCTGCAGTCTCACCATCTGCGTCACTACCATTGTGACTACAGGGGGATGTTGAGTATTATGCTTATTAGTAAGTATATATAGGATAGACTAGGACTTGGTCCTGCCTTGTCTTGTATTCTAAGTTGGTCATTGTACTCCTATATATAAGATAAAAGACACCCTAAGATGGACAGTAAATATATATAGGGGCCAAATGCACATCTAGCTAGATCATTCGTTAGCCGTGTATATAGTATAGTCTATATTGCTTCAAGAACTCTTTTTTTTACTAGAACAAACATCAAGCACACATGGATGCAATCCAGCAGAGGCCTAGGTACTAGAGAGCTGCAGACCCACACACAGGAATTCTAGACGAGGAAGAAACGAGAAGACCCCTGGCTTTACCCAAGAAAATGCCCAGATGTAGGTAGAAAATGTGGACTTTAACCTCTTCGAGGTCATGTTTGGGGGCGATAGATTTTAGTCATGGGCACTGTTCAGTATGATATAGATAATTATTCATGGACACACAAGTTTTGCCAATTAAATTCACGTCCACGAATTTTTGCAGCCATTCTCAGGCAAAGTCATTCATTTTGTTGAGCAATTAATGTAAAATGCATTTGCCAGGTTTGAAAATGTCCATGCAGATTCGATGTGTGCCCTTTCAGCCATGCTTCTGTCTGCAATCTGCATACACGGATTTTTTTTTTCAAGCACTTCGCTAAATTAGCCTTCGAGGACAAGTATAGCTTGGTATCTAGGGTTTGTGACCAAATCAAAGAGTCTTTAGTGGTCATGGACTAGTCCAGGACTACATGTTCCTTTTTTGATCATTTTTAGTTTTGACCAGCCTTGTAACAAGCCTTTTCTCCTGCTAATGGAATGGGAAATAATCATGCCATTAATTCTGGAAAAAAAACCACCTGGTCCCTACATGAAACAAGATCTCAACCTAAATTAAATCGTTCGAACATGTTCCCTTAAATAATTGAGTTTGAAAATGGAGACAAATTACAGCAGGATTGGAACCAAGCTTGCATTTCTCTACAATGGTGAAAAGTTCCTCGATGACATAGATGATTTCAGCGTAAGTTTTCAATGAAAATCTTCTGGACACCACACATAGAAAATATGAATGATTCTTTTTTACTTATGATACATATAAACACCTTTTATGCAGGATGAAGTGGAAGACTGGAGGGCAGAGGCACTGTACATGCTATTACTTAGCGACAAGAATGAAGTCAAACCTAATGAAATGGATGATGAGATTAGCAAGATCTTCTGCAAGAATGAAGACAAGAACTTTTGATTTAGTCAGTGAGCGTAATTCCATCCAAAAGTGACAAATTTGTTTAACCACGACTCTTACAGTGAATGTGTCAGTGGAAACATCTCATATTTATATGGCACCTCATTACAAATTGGATGTTCATGCTGAAAAGAGAACATCATCACGGTGCCACTGCACTATGAACAACAGTGCCTCTTTTAACAGTGCGAGAACTGTTACCCATGCTGTCAAGACAATTCTCCCAATTCACACCTGTGTGGGAAGGTACCTCTAGAAAATCCCAACCCATGCCTCACGTGCCTCATACATGACTAGGTGCTCTGCACCCGTGACTGTAGATGCTTCATGCCCATGCTTTTCCACGCGAACCACCTTGCCTCTAACCTTACCTTCTGCAGGACTTGTATAAAGAATTTCTCTTCATGTGTCATTTTCTTATAGCATCTCATGAACTTCAGGATCAAACCAGATGGGTGAAAAACACGCTGCACGATGAGCCAAACGCCGGCAGTAGCGGTCCCCATGCCGGAGGTGCTGTGTGCCAGCACGATGCAAAACACGCTGGACGGCCAACACACAATCCGGCCTACACCCCCCCCCCCCCCAAGATGTTTAAGAAAATTGACCTAGCCGAATGCGAGCAGGAGCGGTCCCCATGCCAGAGGCGCTGTGTGCCAAAAAGACACAAAACGTGCTACACGACCAACACGCACTCCGACCTACGGGCCCCCCTTCAAGATGTTTAAGAAAATTGAACGAGACGAAGGCGAGCAGGAGTGGTCCCCATGCACAAGGCCATGTGTGCCACCACAAAATTAGTAGCCATGCCTCTACAGAATTGGTAGACATCCCTAAAGTAAGCACACGTCCATGCCTGTAAAAGAGCCTTCATTCACATCTATGTGCCTCTATACTCTTCAAGACCGTGCCTCAACATGATTCCCGGGGGAGTATCGATATGGTATAGTTTATGTTTACTTACTTGAAAGGTGACATTTGATAGTGTTGGAAGCCCCCGCCCGTACTTACTTGAAAGGTTACATGTTCCTTACTGATCAACCCGTGCTTGAATGGTTAGGTGTACAGTGGTATCCTAGCCCACCATGGTTCAAGTCCTCGTGCTTGCATTTATCCTAATTTATTTCAGGTTTTCGGCGATGCGCGTTAATTGGGAGTAGACATTCTCATCGACTACGATGCGCCTACGGTGACTTCGTAAAATGTCGAGATGACATGCTAGTCCAGTCTCTTGAACGTGCTCATAGGATAGGGTGTGCGTGTGTAAGTTCATAGGAATGAGTGTGTGCGCGTAGCACTTGTGTGTACTCTGTTTAAAAAAAATTAGAAGTTCTTTGTTTTATTTAGCCATGCAGGGAGTTACAAAATATTAACTCCCATTTTTTAGGGTAATAGCTCCGTCCACACATGCGTTTGCTTTTTTTTTTTCTGGAAAGAGAGCTGCCGTTTGGAAGAGATAGAGAGGAGCCTGGCCCAGTTGGAGCCCGGTCCGCAGAGGTGGACTCCTATGATTCCGAACCTCCGATAAGAATAAAAGCACCCGGGGTCCTGAGGCAAGCTAGCCTAGGGCTTGGTTCGTGTGTTGATCGATGGAGACCAAGGCCGCCGCGTTGGGGACGGAGTCCACCGGGATCACGACAACCGCCGATAAGAAGGGGGGTCGCTCCAGCGGCAGCGGTGGCTGCAGGCGCCGACTTCCCGACGACCTAGTGATGCAACTCCTTGTCCTCGAGCAAAGTTTCGGCAGCGAAGACTACCAGCAGTTTCATGCTCGCCTCCGCCACCAATGGTGCGCCAGGGGCTACGTCGAGCTGGTCGACAAGTGCTCCGCCAGTGACGACGATGGCGACGGGCGTGATGAATAGGCAGGCAGCAGGGTACCGTGGTCCATGGCCACTCCACAACTTTTTCGTTTCCACTTTGTCCCCTGCAGACTGTATGCAAATAAACGGGAGGTGGGGTGGCCAGCAGCACGGGATGATGCATTGTAGAGGACGCTGGCGATGGACTTTTGCCCGCTGTAGCTTCTACGAAGGTGGGAAAAGGCCATGGTCCACAGGCAACAAAGACTAGTAATATACGAAGGGAGGAAGTGCTCGGCAATAGCTATCGCAAAACTACAGGGGATCGACGGTGTACATGCTGATCGCTGAGCATTCCTTACAGCTGCTTTCTTCTCTTCTTACTTTTCTGATCCTGGTTATTTCGCTAGCTGTGCACTGGGCGACTGACACACACTCATGCAGAGCATGTAACATTAGGTCCACACCCATCAACACTCATGCAGAGCATGTAACATTAGGTCCACACCCATCAGAGTCTTACTGATATGGCAGAGCAAACAAGAGCATGCTATCCACTTGAAGCTAATTCTCCTCCGATATGGCCCGATGTATATGCCATCGCACATGTTTCATATCCCGGCACATCGTTTTGTTTATTAAGCGTATGTGATGCTTGCATCGCACACAGTTATAACGCTGGCCCAGGTCGGACGCGACCTCTCACTGAAGTTGGCATAGAAGCTGCGCACTTGCCAAGAGCGTCGTTCGTCCAGTGTTCTGGTGTACGCGCCTTCTCAAACGACGTCTGTCCGTCAACCTGTTGGCATTAAACAAGTGCGGCACCCGAGAAAGAAACTCTCGCGCCCGCATGCAACCACCACAAGTCCATTGCGGTTGGCCTGACTGTGCCCGCCATTTAAACACGGCCAGTCTCTGCAAAATACACACCACACCAGTACTCCCGATGTCCTCTGTGCACCGCACCCACCATGGTTTTGGGCTCCAAAGCACTATGGGACAACCTCTCCACCGAATAGAAGCAGGAGTTGTCCGACATTGTAGCTGGTTGGCTGGCCCACCGAGCCAGCCAAATATAGGTTGGCTTGTCAGCTAGCTCTATTTAGGGTTGCGAGGCCGGTGAGATGACGGACCAGTCGGTCGATAACGAGCCGATGTCACAACCCTCGACATTCCATGCAGACATCACCATGGAGAAGGCTTGGGCTTACTTCACAGACATGATGTCGGAAGAGTAGGAGACGTTGTTCCAGCAAGCGCGGCACGACCAAACGCACAACCACCGACTCATCGACGAGTACCACCACATGGAGGAACAAACTGCCGATGACCAGCCGGACGACAACCTGTTACGACCATGGTGGAGGCATGTCCGGGCATCCTAGATGAGAAACCGATGGTACTCATGTCCTATCCCAGCGCACGCGAGATAAGCCATAGCGATGGTGGCAGCGATGATGGCGGAGGAAGAGGTGGTGCATGAGACATAGGACGATGCTAGCTCCACATCGGCCGCGGCACCTTATCTGTTCGCTTCTGGCCGCCACGAGGACGAGGCCGACATGTCCACTTTCGCCACTGTCGATAGGAAAGAAGATTAGAACATTGTAGGCTGCCACCGTTTTGGCCCTAGAAGGCCACCGCCGATGTGTTGCTATGCTACAGATGGTGAGCTTGGCAGGAACTTAGCGGAAGAAACCACTTTTCCCTCCCGCTAATGCTTCACTTCTCGGGGCCCATGATGCCCGCCTGGTGAGGTTGCTGCGGAGATGGGGAAGACATGTCATGGGAAACGGGCGCTACGGTTGCCGGTGATCATTTAGACTAGGTCAAAATATCTTACTTTATAGTTTAGGTGAAAAATTAAAAAATGTAAAGATTTTCGTCCGATTTAGATAAAAATCATCCGGTTTGCATGAAAATCGCACGTTTTGTTCAAATCCAGTTTCAAATGTATGCATGCATTGTTAGAGGGCTGACTCTCATATCACTGTCCGCGGATTTTTAAGGGTCCGCGTTTTAGAAGCCCTAACCACATTTTTTTTCTCAGATTTTTGCGAAGTGGAAACAAAGTTTTCAGCAAAAAAAATTAAATAAAGAGCTCCATAGAGCCCTGCCTCCAAAGCACATTACAAGAAAAAAAAGTAAGGGGCATTCATCAACTTTCTAGGCGGTGGTGAGCCAGGCGCCCAGGCCGAGCACAATGGATTCGACGATGGGAACGGCCATCGATGCTCTGCTGGCAGGACACCGGGGTGCTTTGCCTCACTATTATGCAGCAATGGATTCGACCATAGGATCGACTCACCAGGCTTCATCCATAGCTTGATCGACTCTTTCATGCTATCAATATAGGAAAACACTTGGCATGTTTGTTTTGCTCCAAAATCTCAGAGCAATATTTTGTATGTACAAATAATCAAAATGTTGATGAATAATAGCTTTGAGAAAAGGGCTACATGCTTCTATCTAAAACATAGCTAACTGACTTAGTGCAATTTGTTACCAGAAGGAGGATCAAAGGCACTTAATTTGCAACGGATTATAAATAGACCAGCCACATACATGACTCCATATCATCCAATAGACATGTATGTAGTCATGCGTATATTACCGCACACATGCATGCAATTCGTTCGTGCTAACTATAGATATTTATTCTATTATCCATCGGGCATCAGGCCATGTATGCACAACATCCCGCGCTTTGCCAGGCAAGCGTTGCAGCACCCATCCCGCAACAAATGCTGTCCACACATCTCACGCGGTTGCAGATCTGCGGGCAGGGGTTACACAAACACAGTGGCGTCTATTGGAAGCAGGTGTTGCCGTCATTCGTGAAGAAACGACGCAAGTATTTGAAGAGTCTTACTTGATGAAGTAAACGACCTGGTCGTATATAATATTTTTCCGTGTTGGAGCTAGACTGTAAAATTGGTATTTAATTTAGCACTAGTTGGTTTTCAAAATAATATTATGTAGAAAAGTCGTTAAGAGTGTAGTTCGCTCTAAGCATGTGAGCTGGGGACTCCTTGAATTCCACAATGAGACCGAACTCATGGGAGGAAAGGGTGGAAGAAGACGGCGTTCTTGACATGTCCACTTCGTTCCTAGTCATGGATTGGCCATCGCTAATTTCTCCCTCTAGAACATGTTACATGCGGCGGTTGGTGGACAAAAAAGAATTTTGCCGGGAAAAGAATAATAAAGAAAGTTCAAACTCTATGTCTGCAGTATGAGCTTTGCTACATCCATGGAGAGTTACGGTGGGTTTACAGGCCTGGGCACCCAGCCCACCAATTAAAATCAGGAGGGGTGCAATTAATTAGGAGAAAGAGAATAATTAGACGAATTAAAACAGGACAACTCAGCAAGTCCGTAAAGTCTGTGAGGTGGGAGTCTGTGTGTGGGATCCGGCTTGCCTGCTCCCTTCCCATGCTCCCATCCGTGCTCCCACCTCATCCTATGGCTGTCTTTTTTTCTTTTTCCTTTCTAATATAATCATCTCCCTCCTTGATTTTAAGGAGGTGGGGCCGGGCCTTATTTTGGTCCAATCAAATCAAGCCACGTATGCGGGATCATGGATGGGCGCACGTGAGGGACGCCCATGGAATGCTCAGGGTCCTTAAACTCCAAACTTCAAAATAGAACCGCTTCCCTCCTGCTCCAAATGGTGAGGGAAGAGATCTCTAGGGTCCTCCAACTCCAAATGGCAGATATGGTCTGTTCCGTGGTTATCGGAGAGGCTGTAAATAGAACCGCTTCCCTCCTGTAACGCAAGGAGGATAGAGAGGCCACGCCCATCAGCGAAGGCGTGGAGCGGTTGGAGCTGGCGCACATCAAAATAGAGGCCGCACTCGAGGCATCTTGCAAGTGGTCAATCAAAGACGCTTCCTTGGTGCGTTGGCTGAAGCGGGCTGCCAACGCACCATGGACATGCAGGAAACTGACGAGGAGGTAATGAACTCCTCCTTCCTTATGCGGATCACTCATGCTACCATTTCATGCATATCCTCTCTTGCAAACTACTGCGCAAGAGACGCTGGCGAGACCAGTAGCACCAACAATGCCTCCATTAGGAGCTTCAAAAGATTCGCTGATAGTGCTGGTGAGTTCATACGCTTCGTGGAGCTGGGGCGCACCCCGGCAGCACATGTTCCATGATCCTCTCATCAGACATCTTCCTGCGGGCAAAGAGCTTAATTAGGAGGTGTCCCGAGGGTCTGGAGGCCACTTCTTTGGGGTACGTCCTATATGCTTCTGTGAGCGTGGGGTAGAAGCGATGCTATGCTATGATTACCAGGAGCAGAAGGCCCTTGAGAATAGTTTTATTCTAGGGGTGATGCTGCGTCTTTCAGAAAGCACGGACATAGTTGGAGTCATGCTCACTTGCTTGCAGATGGTTATTACGCCGCACTTTTACCCCTGTCGCTGAGACCGCCAGGAAAGAACTCACATAGTTGCCGGCACAAGACTTCTCCTGCAGGCCCTATGTTGTTTCAAGGGACGTAGAACACTGGAATTGCCACAATATCTTGACCGCTGAAAGAAAGACACCTTCTGAAGCTGAGGGCTCTCTTCACACCTCATGCCTCTCCAGAGGATCTGCAACTTCCTAAGGGCTCTACTTCACCTACTAGAGTGATGGAGGTGATCAATGGGTACCAAGTTAGGGTGCCATCCAGAAACCATCATAGTTACATCATACTCGTAGAGCAAAGGAAGAATAATAGTTCAATAACCAGACAAAAAGTGGAACATGGGGACCAAATAAGCACATGACAAAATCACTAGAACATGATGTACTCATCCTTATGTATCGTTTCCACCAGTTGGTTTACTACATTACATGATGAGAAAATGATCATGTACCAGTGTAAGTCAGAATAGCATCGTTGTCACTGGAAACCCTAAAGGTTCCACACCCAACAAGCAGTTCTTCTACAACCAGTTTTTTCTTCTCTCTCCGAGGACAGGCAACAACCCATCTCAGTTGTACTTTATCTTGAGATAGACTTTCCTTATGCCGGCAGATTGAGTTATTTGGTTGATGAATATTTTATTTACATTATTTGTAGCCTTTTATTCTATCCATGTCTTATCCTTACGGATATTCACATGCATATTTATTTGGAGTGCTCCAAGAAAATAGGGCTTCAAAGGAGTGTAGAAAATATCATGAGCCTTGATTAATTCTGTTTTGCGAGATTTCATACCACTAGTAGAAAAGGGGGGCAATGGTCCAGGCCGGGTCAGCCCATTAGTCCCGGTTCAATTCAGAACCGGGACCAATGGGGGCATTGGACCCGGTTCGTGAGCACCGGGGACCGGCCGGGCCACGTGGGCCATTGGTCCCGGTTCGGCTGAACCTATTGGTTCCGGTTAGTGGGACGAACCGGGACCAATGCGCCTCGCTCCTGGCCCACAACCATTGGTCCCGGTTGGTGTAGTGAACCAGGACCAAAGGCTGCCCTTTAGTCCCAGTTCGTGGCACGAACCGGGACCAATTAGTTGCCTATATATACCCCTCGCCCGCGAGCAGAGCACTCCCAGTGCTCTGTTTTTCGTGGCCGGCGAGGGGAGAGCTTTGTGGTGCTCTAGCTCACCTCCTATGCACACGAGGTGTTCGATGGAATGCCCGAGCCACACTACTTAAGCTTTCTCCTCTCCAAGCTCGACCTCCAAGCTCCATTTTCCTCAATATTTGTCTAGGTTTAGCGGTCCGTCACGTCCCGTCCCCGTCTTCACCGCCGTCGATCGCCCGCGCCGATCTCGTCGCCGGCACCACCGTGGTGAGCCTCTTGTTCTTATCTTCTTTCTGAAAGGAAAAAAATGCTTACTTGTATATTTATATAGATACTTGTATAATTTTCTTACTTTTATTATTGCATCTTATATAGTGCGATGGTTTTGGTATCCGCCCCCTTCGGCCCTCGTCCTGTCTATGATTCAGATGTGGTATATATTATCTTTTCATAACTATTGGTTCATTTATTGTTTATGACAATTATGCCGACCAACGTGACATAGATTTTATTTATCTAGGAGGTTGTTGCACCGGAAATTCCAACCGACCCTATTGTCGAGAGGTTAAATTTAGTTGAAGAAGAAAACAATTTGTTGAAGGAAAAAATTAGAAAAATTGAGGAGGAGAAGATGATATTGGAGTTGCATGTTGCGGATGTCGTCGATGATCACAAGATCAAGATGGATGCAATGCGCTTGAAGTTTAGAAAGATTAGAAAATATGCCATTCATACCGAGGCTTGGTATCATTATGCCGTTGGATCAGTTGTTACATTGGTTGCGATTATGCACGCATTTATTTTCGCATTGAAATGTTTTACATAGTTTCAGTGTATGGTTTAATTAATTTAGATGCTCTGCAGAGCTTTATGTTGTTAGATGAGAACTATGTATGTACTTTGGTTTTAATGTGATGATGAACTTCTATTAATTTGGTCACTTAATTATCTATTCATGATGTTCTGTAATGATTTTTGACACACTTAATTATATATAATGCACGCAGATGAACCGGCAATGGATGTATGGTTCAAGACACACCTCCGAGTACATTAAGGGCGTGCATGATTTTCTCGAAGTGGCTGAGGCAAACAAGCAAAATGGTTTTATGTGTTGTCCATGCCCTATATGTGGGAATACGAAGTCTTACTCTGACTGGAAAATCCTCCACACCCACCTGCTTTACAAGGGTTTCATGCCACACTATAATGTTTGGACGAGGCACGGAGAAATAGAGGTTATGATGGAAGACGGCGAAGAAGAAGAGTACGCTGACAACTATGTGCCCCCTGAATACGGTGATGCTACTGAATATCAAGAGGAACCAGACGATGTGCACGATGATGCTGCAACGGGCGAAGCTGCTGAAGATCAAGAGGAACCAGGCGATGTGCCCGATGATGATGATCTCCGCCGGGTCATTGTCGATGCAAGGACGCAATGCGAAAGTCAAAAGGAGAAGCTGAAGTTCGATCGCATGTTAGAGGACCACAAAAATGGGTTGTACCCCAATTGCGAAGATGGCAACACAAAGCTCGGTACCGTACTGGAATTGCTGCAGTGGAAGGTAGAGAATATTGTGCCTGACAAAGGATTTGAGAAGCTACTGAAAATATTGAAGAAGAAGCTTCCAAAGGATAATGAATTGCCCGACAGTACATACGTAGCAAAGAAGGTCGTATGCCCTCTAGGATTGGAGGTGCAGAAGATACATGCATGCCCTAATGACTGCATCCTCTTCCGCGGTGCGTACAAGGATCTGAACGCATGCCCGGTATGCGGTGCATTACAGTATAAGATCAGACGAGATGACCCTGGTGATGTTGACGGCGAGCCCCCCAGGAAGAGGGTTCCTGCGAAGGTGATGTGGTATGCTCCTATAATACCACGGTTGAAACGTCTGTTCAGAAACAGAGAGCATGCCAAGTTGATGCGATGGCACAGTGAGGACCGTAAGAAAGACGGGAAGTTGAGAGCACCCGCTGATGGGTCGCAGTGGAGAAAAATCGAGAGAAAGTACTGGGATGAGTTTGCAAATGAGCCAAGGAACGTATGGTTTGCTTTAAGCGCGGATGGCATTAATCCTTTCGGGGACAGAACAGCAATCACAGCACCTGGCCCGTGACTCTATGTATGTATAACCTTCCTCCTTGGATGTGCATGAAGCGGAAGTTCATTATGATGCCAGTTCTCATCCAAGGCCCTAAGCAACCCGGCAATGACATTGATGTGTACCTAAGGCCATTAGTTGAAGAACTTTTACAACTGTGGAATGGAAACGGTGTACGTACGTGGGATGAGCACAAATAGGAGGAATTTAACCTAAAGGCGTTGCTGTTCGTGACCATCAACGATTGGCCTACTCTCAGTAACCTTTCAGGACAGACAAACAAGGGATACCACAGATGCACGCACTGTTTGGATGATACCGACAGTATATATTTGAATAGTTGTAAGAAGAATGTGTACCTGGGACATCGTCGATTTCTTCCGAGCAGGCATCCCGTAAGAAAGAAAGGCAAGCATTTCAAAGGTGAGGCGGATCACCGGACGAAGCCTCGCCACCGTACTGGTGCTGATGTACATGATATGGTCAAGGATTTGAAGGTGATATTTGGAAAGGGTCCTGGCGGACAACCTGTTCCGAAGGACGCTGACGGACGCGCACCCATGTGGAAGAAGAAATCTATATTTTGGGACCTGCCATATAGGAAAGACCTATAGTATATATCTGGCACTGTTTACTTGACACCGATAGTATATATCTGGCAAGCTGCAGGAAGAATGTGTACCTGGGCCATCGTCGATTTCTTCCGACCAACCATCAATGTCGAAAGAAAGACAAGCATTTCAAAGGCGAGGCAGATCACCGGAAGAAGCCCGCCATGCGTACCGGTGATCACGTACTTGCTGTGGTCAATGATTTACACGTAATCTTTGGAAAGGGTCCCGGCGCACTAGCTGTTCCGAGTGACGCTGGGGGACACGCACCCATGTGAAAGAAGAAATCTATATTCTGGGACCTACCCTACTGGAAAGACCTAGAGGTCCGCTCTTCGATCGACGTGATGCACGTGACGAAGAACCTTTGCGTGAATCTGCTAGGCTTCTTGGGCGTGTATGGGAAGACAAAAGATACAGCTGAGGCACGGGAGGACCTACAACGTTTGCACGAAAAAGACGGCATGCCTCCAAAGCAGTATGAAGGTCCTGCCAGCTATGCTCTTACCAAAGAAGAGAAGGAAATCTTCTTTGAATGCCTGCTTAGTATGAAGGTCCCGACTGGCTTCTCGTCTAATATAAAAGGAATAATAAATATGACAGACAAAAAGTTTCAGAACCTAAAGTCTCATGACTGCCACGTGATTATGACGCAACTGCTTCCGGTTGCATTGAGGGGGCTTCTACCGGAAAACGTCCGATTAGCCATTGTGAAGCTATGTGCATTCCTCAATGTAATCTCTCAGAAAGTGATCGATCCATAAATTATACCAAGGCTAAGGAGTGATGTGGTGCAATGTCTTGTCAGTTTCGAGCTGGTGTTCCCACCATCCTTCTTCAATATCATGACGCGCGTCCTAGTTCATCTAGTTGACGAGATTGTCATTCTGGGCCCCGTATTTCTACACAATATGTACCCCTTTGAGAGGTTCATGGGAGTCCTAAAGAAATATGTCCGTAACCGCTATAGGCCAGAAGGAAGCATCTCCATGGGCCATCAAACAGAGGATGTCATCGGGTTTTGTGTTGACTTCATTCCTGGCCTTAAGAAGATAGGTCTCCCTAAATCGCGGTATGAGGGAGACTGACTGGAAAAGGCACGCTTGGAAGGGACTCAATAATATGCAGGGACGGATATTCTTGGTCTCAAGCACACTACACAGTTCTACAGAACTCTACCTTGGTGACCCCGTATGTCGATGAACACAAGAATAGTCTGCGCTCCAAACACCCGGAGCAGTGCGACGACTGGATTACATGTGAACACATCAAGACTTTTAGCAGTTAGTTGGAAGCACGTATCAGAGGTGACAACACTGTTTGTGATGAGCTGTACTTGTTGTCCAGGGGACCATCTTTGACTGTATTGATTTGGAAAGGATACGAGATAAATGTGAATACATTTTACACGATTGACCAAGATCAAAAGAGCACCAACCAAAACAGCGGTGTCCGCTTTGATGCAACAACCGAGAGGGGAAAGGACACATATTACGGTTACATAGTGGACATATGGGAACTTGACTACGGAGTAGATTTTAAGGTCCCTTTGTTTAAGTGCAAATGGGTCAATCTGTCAGGAGGCGGGGTACAGGTAGACCCACAGTACGGAATGACAACAGTGGATCTGAAAAATCTTGGGTACACTGACGAAGCATTCGTCCTAGCCAATCATGTGGCACAGGTTATCTATGTGAAGGACATGTCTACCAGACCGAGAAAGAGAAAAGATAAGGAAGCGAATACATCATACGATGAGCCAAAACGCCACATAGTTCTTTCAGGAAAAAGGGACATCGTGGGAGTGGAGGACAAGACAGACATGTCTGAAGATTATGAAAAGTTTCATGAAATTCCTCCCTTCAAAGTCAAGGCTGACCCCAGCATCCTGATAAACGATGAAGATTATCCATGGTTACGGCGCAATAAGCAAATGACACAGCGAAGAAAAAGTGAAGACTTTCTCCCGCAACTATTATGATGATACCATGCCAACTTTGCAACTGACGAGTATGATACCATTGTCCGTTTTGTACATGCACATGCTATGTGGGTCAATTTATGATACCATGCCAACTTTCAACTTTTTCATAGTTCATTTGAAATGCTTTCATGTCTTATGGTTCGGCCCTCGTAATAATTAAAAATAGCAACAATAAGTATTTTGTTGTAAGTAGAAACAAAATAAAATAAATAAAGCAAGAAAGTAAACAAAAAAACAAAAAAAGTGTTTTCAAATTTGTAAACTAATGGCACTAACAGAAAGTTTATAATTTTACTAAAACTAAAAGCAAAACCAATTAAAAATAAAGCAAAAAACAAAAGAAAATAAATAATGCAGAAAACAAAAGAAAAAACAACAATAAGTATTTTGTTGTAAGTAGAAACAAAATAAAATAAATAAAGCAAGAAAGAAAACAAAAAAATAAAAAAAGTGTTTTCAAATTTGAAAACTTATGGCACTAACAGAAAGTTTATAATTTTTCTAAAACTAAAAGCAAAAACAATTAAAAAATAAAGCAAAAAACAAAAGAAAATAAATAATGCAGAAAACAAAAGAAAAAAACAACAATAAGTATTTTGTTGTAATCTCAATAATACAGGACCCAAAACGTTAATCTCTTCGTCACGTGCATCACGTCGATTGCGGAGCGGACCTCTAGGTCTTTCCAATATGGCAGGTCCCAAAATATAGATTTCTTCTTCCACATGGGTGCGCGTCCGTCAGCGTCCTTCGGAACAGGTTGTCCGCCAGGACCCTTTCCAAATATCACCTTCAAATCCTTGACCATATCATGTACATCAGCACCAGTACGGTGGCGAGGCTTCGTCCAGTGATCCGCCTCACCTTTGAAATGCTTGCCTTTCTTTCTTACGGGATGCCTGCTCGGAAGAAATCGACGATGTCCCAGGTACACATTCTTCTTACAACTATTCAAATATATACTGTCGGTATCATCCAAACAGTGCGTGCATCCGTGGTATCCCTTGTTTGTCTGTCCTGAAAGGTTACTGAGAGCAGGCCAATCATTGATGGTCACGAACAGCAACGCCTTTAGGTCAAATTCTTCCCCATGTGCTCATCCCACGCACGTACACCTGTTCCATTCCACAGTTGTAAGAGTTCTTCAACTAATGGCCTTAGGTACACATCAATGTCGTTGCCGGGTTGCTTAGGGCCTTGGATGAGCACGGGCATCATAATGAACTTCCGCTTCATGCACAACCAAGGAGGAAGGTTATACAAACATAGAGTCACAGGCCAGGTGCTATGGTAGCTGCTCTGCTCCCCAAAAGGATTAATGCCATCTGCGCTTAGACCAAACCATACGCTCCTTTGCGTCATCTCGCAAACTCCTTCCCGTACTTTCTTTCGATTTTTTCTCCACTGCGACCCGTCGTGGGTCTCTCAACTTTCCGTCTTTCTTACGGTCTTCTTCGTGCCATCGCATCGCCTTGGCATGCTCTTTGTTTTGGAACAAGCGTTTCAACCGTGGTATTATGGGAGAATACCACATCACCTTGGCAGGAATCTTCTTCTGGGCGCCGCCCTCGACATCACCAGGGTCATCGCGGCTGATCTTATAGCGCAATGCACCACATACCGGCAAGCGTTCAAATCCTCGTACTCACCGCTGTAGAGGATGCAATCATTAGGGCATGCATGTATCTTCTGCACCTCTAACCCTAGAGGGCAGACATCCTTCTTTGCTTCAGACGTACTCTCGGGCAATTCGTTTGTCCTTTGGAAGCATATCCTTTATCATTACCAGCAACTTTCCAAATCCCTTGTCGATACACCATTCTCGCCTTTCATTGCAGCAATTCCAGTGTGGTGCCTAGCTTTTTCTTGTCACCTACGCAATTCGGGTACAACAATTTTTGTGATCCTCTAACATGCGCTGCAACTTCTTCTTCTCCAAATCACTTGCAGTTTCTCTTTGCATCGGCAATGGCCCGACCTAGATCATCAACGGGCTCATCTGATGCCTCTTCTTCAGCTTCTTCCCGCATTGTCGGCTCAGCTTCTTCCCGCATTACCGGCTCAGCTTCTTCCCCCATTGTTGTATCATCGTATTCAGGGAACCCATGGCCAGGATAGCTATCGTCGTCCTCTTCTTCTTCATTTTCTTCCATATAACCCCTCTTTCTCCGTGCTTGGTCCAAACATTATAGTGGGGCATGAAACCGGACTCAAACAGGTGGGCGTGAATGGTTCTTGACGTAGAGTAATTGCGACCATTCTTACAGCCAGCACATGGACAAGGCATAAAACCATCCGCCCGCTTGTTTGCCTCAGCCGCAAGCAGAAAAGTATGCACGCCCTCAACGAACTGGGGAGAGCATCAGTCATCGTACATCCATTGCCGGCTCATCTTCATTACACAACACCGAATAGACCAAATTAATACAAGTTCATACATAAAGTTCATACAACACTTAAATGCAACAAACAAATAACTTTCTAGCTAAAGCATTTAAATGCAACAACAAATGCGATCAAGATCGCAACTAAGGTAACAATTGATCCAACAGCATAATGATACCAAGCCTCACTATCGATGGCATATTTTCTAATCTTTCTAATCTTCAAGCGCATTTTCTCCATCTTGATCTTGTGATCATCGACGACATCCACTACAAGAAACCTGTTAATCCATGACGGATTTCCGGTGACAGTCTCGGAATTCTTCATGAACCGCCCAGTACATACCCGCAAGCCCACTAAAGCCCGCCTAAAGCCCTAAACATTTCCCCTATATAAAAGCTAACCCTAAGACACTCCTGCCCCAATCTCTTTCTCCATCCGCCAGCACGCCTCACCTCTCCTCGGCCCCGTCCTCCGCCTCCACCTCCCACCTCCACTTCTCCGCCCAAGATCCATGGCTATAGCGGTTGCACCGGCCCGATGGAAGAGGCGGCCAACCCTAGCCGCTATGGCGCCCCTCTGCTGCTAACGACCTGGACCATGGATCTGAGACACAGGCCTCCCTCCTCCTTCTCCCAGCGCTACCTCGCCATCTGAAGATTTGGATCAGCAAGCGCCGGATGAGGAGAGGACGACAACCGTGACTCCACGGGAGGCCGAGATCGACCTCTCCGGCGACGCCAACGCCCGCACAAGGTCCCTCCTGCTTCCCCCACCGTCTCCTCTCTCCTTCATTACTTCATTTTCTATCCCATCCCCAATCAAAGTTTCTTGCTTCGATTCAGATCAGAAGGACCTCTCCGCCTCTTCAGTTCAATGGAAGGCGACCACCGGGACCCCACGCTCCAGCCCGACGAGCTGGATGAGCTCGATGGCCAGGTCCTCCGCCCCGACCACCACGATTCCGCAGAGAACAATAAGGTTGACCCTTCTCGCTCGGTTTTTCTTTTCTTTCTAAGTGATTGCTACTCTGCTCGAGCGTAGTTCTCCAGGGGCTATCCTTTTCTCTTGGACTGAACATGGCACAGAAAATGTGGCCCCTTTTTTCCTCGTACTCGTAAGCTACAGCCAACGAGAGATAGTAGGCTGTGTTTGGGAGCCAAAGTATTTTTGTAGTTTTAAGGAGTACTGGTATCTCTAGAACTGTGATCTTTTTGTAGTATATAGAAAAGAGGTCCTGACCTCTTATCAAAAACTGAGAAACGCTTGCTGGGTTGTCACTCTGTCCATCGACACCTGTGACACATAAAATCGATAGCTAGCGATCCATCTATCCGGCTAGAAGGGCGCACGTACTCGTACAAATGACTACTTAGTGCCGGCTGAAAACATATGCAGGCAGAGGTGATTCTAACAGGGGTGAATCGATCCATGATCACTTTGACGTCTTTGACAAATCTGTGAGCAGCTGTATGGCGCCGGCAAGGACGCACGAGCTGCAGACGTCGACTTGCAGTGCATGTCGTAACTAGCTTGGTCTTTGATTGATTGCAAGAGAAACTCTACTACTACTACTACAGATCCTTCCTAGCATCTAGGAGAAAACATGCCAGTGCAAGGCTGCATGCATATGGTGGCCATTAGCACAAGCTGATCCATGAGTGTAGCTGAGTATGCATGCAACAATGTAACAATTTGTGCAAACCAAAGAAAACTGAGAAAAACTGCCACTTGCCAAACACCTCGGCGGTTTTATCGAAACTGTGAAAATCTATGTTTTTCAGAAACTGGAGTATTTGTTGCCCATCTATTGAAATACTGAGGTTTTGGAATACTATGATTCTGGAGGTGTTGCCAAACTAGGCCGTACTGTTTGTTGCTATTTCTTGTTTCTTCTCTCACCATGAGAGCACTAGCAGTGTAGAATTTCTGAGATCCGCTAGTTAGTTAAGCAACTACTAATTAAATAATTAAATTCCCATAAGATGCTTCTATTGGTTCCTTGGATTTTTCTTTTTGTGGAATAAAAGTAATTCATTAATCTCACTCAATTGATTGACCAAGAGTAAGATTGTTAACTAGGGCTGCTATTACACTGCTTCTCTAGTATATATTTGTGCAAACTTTCTATCTGATATCATCATTTTGTTGATCAGTCCTCCTAGCCTACTCTTGCTCCTGCGCTAATTACATACAAGTTTAGCGTCAGATCCCTGAATTGTAGTTACTACCATCATTTGGTTGCAGCAAATATTACATATTTTGTTCATCGCACCTTGTCGTACTCACCGATATGGTATTATTTGCTGCCATCTTTGATTGTAACAATTGGATTTATCTACTATTATTCTTTAAGATTTTTCTCATGCTAGTTTTCTGATTTTTCTAGCCTGAACAGACTCTAACATCGGTTTTCGTGGAGACAAAACGAGAAGCTGATTCATTGAGATATTGGCTATACAACAGAGGTTTCGTTGCAACAGCGATCCATGGTGACAAAACACAGGAGGTAAATACATATTCCGAACTCTTCTGTCATCGCCTAACTTTTTCGTTAGCAGCAATATAAAACTGTAAAGGCAACACATTATAGCTAATACCTAATATTTTAGTTTGAAATATCTGCCATGCTGTTTTAACACTGGAAGCTCAGGAACAAGATACATTTTCTGAGCATGCTATATACTTGTATGAGTTACAGATTTCATTAGTATCAAGGATGTATCTAGCTTAAGCATATGTACACCTGTTGTTATACCTATGGCTCTGCTTAGAGTATCTCTGCTAAGATTTAGCTAGTTTTATACCTCGTGCCCACCTGTTATGTATATTAAGAAAGAAAAATAAATGTCAAACTGTATGTATATGCCAGAGTTGCACATGTAACAGAGACATGTGCTCACAGGTTGCTGCTAGTCTATTTCCTGTAACCATGTAAATAGATTATTTGTTACGTGGCACTCCTTTGGCATTTTCTTAAAGTTGCTTGATCAGTCTAGACCACTTAAATATGTTACGTATTGTTTACTATTGTCAGCACTTTGAGATGAACTTGCAACATAAATATTTGAGTTTCATTTGTAAACTTGTTGACATACGAACATTTGATGTTTACACTGCCCGGTTCGATGATCAGAGGCTTCACGTCATGCATATGTTTGTTAGTGAAATATTCTAGGTATGACGGCAAAATGATAGCTGCCTTCAAGAGGTCCGACAAGAACCTGAATGACAACCTCAATGATATAGTACTTAGTTCTGTGACGTGTGTATTACTTTGTCACTTGACACACTTTTCTTTTAATAATTTTTTTAAGAAACCTCATGTTTACTCTTATTTTATAGTAGATACATTGTTATTCTCATTTGTAGGCACTATAAGATTTAAGAATTTTGGACAACATGTAATTTATTTTTATATTTGTTGTAATTATATTTTTTCTACTATTTGTTCATATCTACAATTATCTAAGATTCTTGTAAATATGCAGGTAAGATTGGGAAGTGGGCTGTACTTGGTGTTGCTCATCACAATCAAACATGATGGTTGCCATCAGGAGGGCCGACAGCAAGAACTTAAATAATAGCCTCGATAGTTTGTATGATCTGTTGATGTAAAATGAATTGTACTCATGATGTGCGATATAGTTTGTCAATATAAAATGCAAGTTATCTTTTTTTGAGGATTTTATAAAGTGCTATGATGTAGATACATAGAGCAGGCTGCATATTGGTTGAACTGTGTAATGTTGTACACTTAACAAATATTTCTCTTGGACCAAAATTGGAATTAGGCTACGGATTATGCTAAAAATTGGGCCAAAAGAAATGGTTTAATGTGCTCAACCATGATGAATTTTGTGACGGAAAATACTATCCACGTAGGTAGACACGTCATTCTAATTGATCAATCAAAAATCCTACGTGTTAGTCCATGACGGATTGTTCTGTCACAATGGATTGGGCCTGGGCGGGCCTGGGGCACATCCATGACGGACAAGGATCGTCATGTAAGGTACGCTGTCAAATTATGACGCGATATACATGACGGATTTCAAATCTGTCATGGACAGGCACCCATGACAGTTTTTCACTAATGCATGACGGACCAGGACTGTCACGTATTAACATATTTCTTGTAGTGATCGGCAACATGCAACTCCAATTCCATCTTCTCCCCCTCAATTCTTTTCAATTTTTCTTTCAAGTACTCGTTTTCTCTTTCAACTAAATTTAACCTCTCGACAATAGGGTCAGTTGGAATTTCCGGTTCACATACCTCCTAGATAAAAATATCTATGTCAACTTGATGGGCATAATTTGTCATAAACACGAAATGCAACAAATAGTTTTAAAAGAGAATATACCACATCTGAATCATAACAAGGACGAGGGACGACGGGGACGGATATCAAAACCATGGCCCTATGTATAACAAACAACGTACGGGTAAGATAATTATACGAGTAACTATATATCCAAATCACACAAACATCAATTTTTATATAAAATTTCATGAACAAGAGGCTCACCACAAGGTGGTGCCGGTGACGGGACGGTGCGGGCGATCGACGGTGGTTACGACGGAGATTTAGAAGGCACTAAGTAAAACACACCTACATATGCAAACTAAGTGTTATTTTGACCTCAAATTGCATATAAATCAAATACTACCACATATAATTCCTCCCAAATTACTAAAACCCATAATTAATCACTATATAAACCAATGCAAGAGTTAATCTAGCAGTGAGAGATGAAAGGACAAAGTTGCTAACCTTGGTGATCATTTGAATGGATGGGGGCCTGCAAATCTTGACAAATTTGGGGCAAATTTTGTGATGAACTTGAGAGGAAGAAGGAAAGAACAAAGGAGAGGGAGAGGGGAAAGGGGGAAGAACAGAGTGCGGGTGGACGAAGGGTTTATATAGGACGACCTTTAGTACCGGTTCGTGCCACGAACCGGTACTAAAGGTGCTGGAAGGGCCCCACTCTGACAACATCCTGCCACCACTTTCTTTAGTACCGGTTCGTGGCACGAACCGGTGCTAAAGGTTCGCCACGAACCGGTACTAAAGAGCTCCTCCTGCCTAGCCGTTGGAACCGACACTAATGGACACATTAGTGCCGGTTCTGTTACAAACCGGGACTAATGTGTCTCACATTTGACCCTTTTTCTACTAGTGTTGGTCGTTGACGCTCTCTCCCTTACACGACGGCGTGGTCGGATACGGCTGTCGGCGTCCTCGGGCCACATGGCGTTGTTCCTGTTGCGGCAGCCAAGTGTGCATCGCGCCTGCCTTCGGGTCGTCCATGGCGTCTACTCGCGTAGGGGGTCGAATGTCAACGTCGGGCGCACTGATATACCCATTTTGCATCATTATTTCCTACAGTTATTTACCTTATTATAAAGTTACATCTGATATTATGATGCAATTATAATGACTTTTCTCTCTTAAATGCAAGATGCATCAAGACAGGGGATTACATGTAGCTGGTGATTCTAACCTAAGAGAGCTACAAAATAGATAACAAATCTCAGAGCTCAAAATGAACCGAGAACTATTGGATAATTATTTCAAAATATATAATTAATATTGGAGCAAAAATATACCAAAGAGGACCACCAACCGACCTAGTGGGCCCTGATGGGTCCCCACCCGACATCCTTTTGCCATATATTGTCATTTGCCCTAGAAAAAGTCAAGAGAAGAGTTTTGGGACTTTCCACCAAATAAAATTAGATGATACCCCGTGTGTTGCTGCGGGGATTGATTGCGATATTATTTATGAAGTTAAAATGAAAATGATGGAGTAGATATGATATATTGTTTTTGAATATTAAATAGTTGTGAATACATATAGAATATACATAGTATTTACCATGCATACTGAGAAAAATATAATTAGTGCGGTTGTTTGAAGTTTAGATAATTAATTTGATTGGTGAGGTGGCATGTGTGGTGAGTTTGGATGTGTGCATGTTGAGAGAGAATATATGTAGCATTTCCCATGAGATTTGAGAGAAATAATTAGTAGGATGGTGAAGTGGCATGTGTAGTGAGGTGGCAGGTGGGCATGCTAATAGAATTGAGATAGTGGTGATCAACTAGTAACGTATATAGGATATAGGATTTCAATTGTGAATCAACATATGGTTTTGTTGTGACGTCGGGTCATTATTTTGAGACAACGTCCAAGTTGTGTGTAACCTGAAGCAATGAACACATCATGTTCATACGACCTTTGTAATAGGATAGAAAAATAATTTTGTTTATTCTGATTAACCAGTAGACCAACCAATTAGTGTGTGTTTACTTTCTAGTTTCTGCATGTCATGTTCCTCCTGCTTATACTTCTTTATTTCTAAAAATACATGAAATTCCTATCTGTTCTGAAATATGTGATATTATTCATATGATTAATCACATAACAAGAATCAGATTGCACCGACATTCAAACATCATCACTTGTCCTTTGCTTTCCAGTTCATATCCATAAGACTGAATGCAGAACAATAAATAGATCAGCTGGAGGGCTCGGTCACCTGCTAGGTAGGCTTTCCAGTGTACTTGTGCGGTGCCTATCACCGAGCAGCGCGCTTACCACGATATCCTCCCCGTGGCGCTGATGGTGCCGTGTGAATACTAGGGACGTGGTTGGCCTCGGCCTGTATGTTCTTCTTTTGTGGCCACGCACAGTGAAAATGCAGAGAAGTTGAGAATTGGGTTTCAGGCGTGAAGTTCACACTGGTGGAAAAACAGGCTTCCGTCCAGCCCCATAAGTCGCGAAGCTGTAGGAACCGCGACTAATGGGACCTTTAATCATGATTACGGAGGAGAACCGCGACCACAGGGCTGGGCCCAGGGCGCTCGGTGGCCAGCTGGCGCACGTGAGGGTCTTTAGTCGCGGTTGGCCAGGACAACCGCGACTAAAGGCCTTCGGGCACCTTTAGTCACGGTTTGCCAGGCCAACCGCAACTAAAGCCCCTCCCCTATATATACCCATCCAGCAGCCAACACTTAGCCATTTGGAGCCATTCTCTTCACAAGTGGGTGTAGGTTTGCTTTTGGTTCCTCTTATGCACATAAGGTGTTTGATGAAATGCCCCAAGAGCATGAAACAAACATGACATGAAGTGTTGGAGCCACACTCCTCGATCATGTTAGCAACTTGATGAACCTTTGATGTGTCATTGATAAAATATGCATGTGTGTAGTTCATTGTTTAATTTATATTGTTTGTAGCTAGTATAGTTTAACAAATGCATGATGGTTAATTATATATTTTATATTATAATAATGCAGATGAATCGGCAATGGATGTACGGTAACCGACTCTCCGGCGAGTTCACTACGGGTTTGAAAGATTTCCTCGTAGTGGCTAATGCGAACAAGCGGGGGGGTTTTGTTATCTGTCCATGTGTTATTTGTAAGAATCAGAAGGGTTACTCTTCCTCAAGAGATGTTCACATGCATCTGATTCGGCACGGTTTCATGCCAAGCTATAATTGTTGGACCAAGCATGGAGAAAGAGGGGTTATAATGGAAGAAGATGAAGAAGGGATGATTTCATCGATGAAAGCTATCTTGCTCATTTCGGTGATACTTTCATGGAGGATGCTGAAGGTGAAGGGAAGGTGAAGAAGAGGCACGTGATGATCCCGTTGATGATCTTGGTCGGACCATTGCTGATGCACGGAGACGCTGCGAAACTGAAAAGGAGAGGGAGAATTTGGATCGCATGTTAGAGGATCACAGAAAGGCGTTGTACCCGGATGCGATGATGGTCTGAAAAAGCTGGGCTGCACACTGGATTTGCTGAAATGGAAGGCAGAGGCAGGTGTAGCTGACTCGGCATTTGAAAACTTGCTGAAAATGTTGAAGAATATGTTTCCAAAGGATAACGAGTTGCCCGCCAAAGACGTCTGAAGCAAAGAAGGTTGTCTGCCCTCTAGGTTTAGAGGTTACGACGATACATGCATGCATCAACGACTGCATCCTCTACCGCGGTGAATACGAGAATTTGAATGAATGCCCGGTATGCCTTTGCATTGCGTTATAAGACCAGAGGCGATGACCACGGTGACGATGTTGAGGGCAGAAACCCAGGAAGAGGGTTCCCGCCAAGGTGATGTGGTATGCTCCTATAATACCACGGTTGAAACGTCTGCTCAGGAACAAAGAGCATGCCAAGTTGTTGCGATGGCACAAAGAGGACCGTAAGTCGGACGGGAGTTGAGACACACCGCAGATGGAACGCAATGGAGAAAGATCGACAGATGGTTCAAAGATTTTGCAGCCGACGCAAGGAACATAAGATTTGCTCTAAGCACGGATGGCATGAATCCTTTTGGCGGCAGAGCTCCAGCCATAGCACCTGGCCCGTGACTCTATGCATCTACAACCTTCCTCCTTGGTTGTGCATGAAGCGGAAGTTCATTATGATGCGGTGCTCATCCAAGGTCCGAAGCAACCCGGCAACGACATCGATGTGTACCTAAGGCCATTAGTTGATGAACTTTTACAGCTGTGGGGTGGTGTCCGTGTGTGGGATGAGCACAAACAAGAGGAATTTGACCTACGGCGTTGCTTTTCGTAACCATCAACGATTGGCCTGCTCTTAGTAACCTTTCGGGACTGTCAAATAAGGGATACAATGCATGCACGCACTGCTTACATGAGACTGAAAGTGTACATTTGCCAAATTGTAAGAAGAACGTGTACCTTGGGCATCGTCGATTTCTTCCGAAAATTCATCCAAGAAGAAAGAAAGGCAAGCATTACAACGGCAAGGCAGATCACCGGCCGAAGCTCGCGGAACGACCGGTGCTGAGGTATTTGATATGGTCAAGGATTTGAAAGTCATCTTTGGAAAGGGTCTGGCGGACAATCAGTTCGAAGGGAGCTGACGGGCACGCAGCCATGTGGAAGAAGAAATCTATATTCGGGAGCTAGAATATTGGAAAGTCCTAGATGTCCGCTCTGCAATCGACGTGATGCACGTTACGAAGAATATTTGCGTGAACCTCCTAAGCTTCTTGGGCGTATGGGAAGACAAATGATACAAAGGAAGCACGGCAGGACCAGCAACGTTTGAAAGACCACGATGACCGGCATCCGGAATGGTTTCAAGGTCGTGCCGCCTACGCTCGACCAAAGAAGAGAAGGTCATCTTTTTGAATGCCTGAGCAGTATGAAGGTCCCGTCTGGATTCTCGCCCAATATAAAGGGAATAATAAACATGGCGGAGAAAAGTTCCAAAACCAGAAGTCTCACGACTGCCACGTGATTATGACGCAATTGCTTCCGATTGCTTTGAGGGGGCTCCTGCCGGAAAATGTTCGAGTAGCCATTGTGAAGCTATGTGCATTCCTCAATGCAATCTCTCGGAAGGTAATCAATCCAGAAGTTCTACCATGGTTACAGAACGATGTGATCCAATGTCTTGTCAGTTTCGAGTTGGTGTTCCCGCCATCCTTCTTCAATATTATGACGCACCTCCTGGTTCACCTAGTCGAAGAGATTTTCGTTCTCGGTCCTGTATTTCTACACAATATGTTCCCCTTGAGAGGTTCATGGGAGTATTAAAGAAATATGTTCGTAACCGTGCTAGGCCAGAAGGAAGCATCGCCAAGGGCTATGGAAATGAGGAGGTAATTGAGTTTTGTGTTGACTTTGTTCCTGACCTTAAGCCGATTGGTCTTCCTCGATCGCGGCACGAGGGGAGACTAAGTGGAAAAGGCACGATCGGAAGGAAATCAACGATATGTATGGACGGCCATTCTTCGACTGAAGCACACCACACTTCA
Source organism: Aegilops bicornis (assembly GCA_021605145.1). Taxonomy (NCBI): domain Eukaryota; kingdom Viridiplantae; phylum Streptophyta; class Magnoliopsida; order Poales; family Poaceae; genus Aegilops; species Aegilops bicornis. The sequence goes on along the minus strand of CM038671.1, from coordinate 865,645,190 downwards.
TCGACCAATTCCAGCTTGGTGGCTCCGTATTTTGAGAAACACAAGAATATTTTACGCTCGACAACCCGGGAAGCCTGAATCCTGGATTAGGAAGGCCCACATGGAGACTTTCGGCAGTTGGTTGAGAAAACATTTAATGAATGACAATGATGTTGTAGATCAGCTGTACATGTTGGCCAAGACACCATCTTCGACTATAACGACTTTCCAAGGGTACGAGATAAATGGGAATACATTTTACACGATTGCCCAAGATAAAAGAGCACCAACCAAAACAGTGGTGTCCGCTTTGATGCAGCAACCGAGAATGGGCAAGAGGTCACATATTATGGTTACATAGAGGAGATATGGGAACTTGACTATGGACCCTCCTTTAAGGTCCCTTTGTTCCGGTGCAAATGGTTCAAGCTAACAGGAGGTGGGGTAAAGGTGGACCAGCAATACAGAATGACAATGGTGGATTTCAACAATCTTGGTTACCTTGACGAACCATTCGTCCTAGCGAAAGATGTCGCTCAGGTTTTCTATGTGAAGGACATGAGTAGCAAACCGAGGAAGCGGAAAGATAAGAAAGCGATCAGTACATCATGCGATGATCCAAAGCGACACATTGTTCTTTCAGGGAAAAGAAACATCGTGGGAGTGGAGGACAAGACAGACATGTCAGAAGATTATAATATGTTTGCTGAAATTCCGCCCTTCAAAGTGAACACCGACCCAAGCATTAAGTTAAATGATGAGGATGCTCCATGGATACGGCACAATCGTAAGCAAGCAGGGACACAAGGGAAGAAATGATGTGTAATAATTTATTGTACCAAACTTTGTTAAATGGATCATGTGAATTATATTACCCGTGATGTGTTTGGTGTCCATTTTCGAATGATTCGAGATACCATTGATTATACATGAAATTTGGAGTGATTTAGTCATACTCCTGCCTAGGCGTATAATATGCATACTGTAGTCTTCATAGCCGCCGCCGTCGTTGTAATCGGGTAGTCGCCGCTTCTAAGTTGCCGCACGTAAATGCTGTCGTCGTCGCTCTTGTCGTCGCTGTCGCCGGGCGCTAAATGGCTTCGAGCGAGGGTAGCGCAGGCGGGGATATCGCCGCCGTGATGTAGTCCATGACGCTTCTGCAGTCCGCCATACCACCATAGCCGACGGCCGGCCTCGTGGAAGTTCCCAGGAGGCAGACCGTCCTCCTCATACTGGCGGCGCCTCTCACGCCGATTGATGAAGAAGGCGTCCCAAGTATGCTGGTTATCGGGATGCCAGCGGGATTCATCCGCTGCTCCGGCGTGAGGTCGAGGTAGTAGTGGTTCGTGATGGCCGCCTGCAGTACCACGAGGGACGGGAGGGACTGCACGCCGCCGGCGCTTAGGCTCCAGCCGGTGGGGACGCTGTAGCCCGGTGGACAAGGGTAGTTCGAGGCGAAAGCTCCTCCACCTGCTGGTAGGTTAGAGTGGGTGCGGTGGAAGCCATGAGAGAGTGATGAGAGATTGTAGAGATGTGATAATGCTGGCCAAGCCGGGCTACATATATGTAGTGAGAAATGGCGGGAAAAATGGGAGCGGGAAGACATGAGGCGGGAAGAAAGTGGCGGGAAGAAAGAGGCGGGAAGACAGGGAAGAAATGGCGGGAAGAAGAGGAATCCAGAGCTGGTCATCTAACCTTTAGTCCCGGCTGGTTGGTGCAACCGGGACTAAAGGTTAGACAGGACGCGTGGGTAGCGCATTTACGCCTGTCGGAGGAACAAGACAAAGCAGAAGCGGCGCCGTGCCTATAAAAGGAGCATCGATACGCGAAGATAGAGACGTGAAGAAATGGCGGGAAGACATAGGCGGAAAGAACTGGCGGGAAGATCGGCGGAAGAACTTGTGGGAAGACAGAGGCGGCCGGAAGAACTTCTCTGAAATTTTGATATATTATTTGTATTTTTAGAATTTTGAAATGAATTAGTTCTATTTTTCTGAATTTTTGATATATTATTTGTATTTTTAACATATTGAATTGAATTAGTTTTATTTTTGACATATTATTTGTATTTACCTCGTAGGGTTTGGAGACGGTTCGTAGATACAAAGGACGTAGAACTTTATATGCATTAAATTATGTATGGAAACTTGTTCAAAATTGTATATGGTCATCCGATGATATTGAATATATATTGTATATTCCTCTTGAATTCTTTTTGGTTCTAATTTCAAATTTTTTGAAATTGTACATTCATATGCATGTATGTAGTACCGTAGAATATGTGAAACTCCTTCAAAATTAAAATAAAGCACAAAAGAAATAAAACAATACAAATTAAACAGAAAACAATACAAATTAAAAAGAAAACAATACAAATTAAACAGAAAACAGGTTTGGGGGGCTAAAACCCTAAACCTCATGGCGTTTTTAGTCGTGGTTGGCGAGACCAACCGCGACTAAAGGTGGGGGCGCGGGAACGCAAAAAAACCCGCCAAAAACCCTTTAGTCGCGGTTGGGAAGGCGACCAGCGACTAAAGGGTACCTTTTAGTCATGGGTCTCGCCGCCAACCGCGACTAAAGGTGGGGCGTGAACGCATAAAAACCGCTTAAAAACCCTTTAGTCGCGGTTGGGCAGGCGACCCGCGACTAAAGGATACCTTTAGTCGCGGGTCTCGTCGCCAACCGCGACTAAAGGGGTGGGGCTATAAATACAAGGCTCCCTCGACGCCGCCCGCCGTTTCTCGCCTGTTCGTCTCTGCCGCGCCCTCGGCGCGCCGCCGTCGCCCTCGCCCTCGACGCCTCGGGACCTCCCAGGCCTCACCGCACCGTTCCCGGCATCGGGTGAGCTCACGCCCGCTTCCCTGTATCCCCTCGATCTGTCGCTGCGGTCGCGCCCTTTGCATCACCCCGCCGCTCGGGGCCTCGCCCCGTTCGGCCCGGCCTCTGCAGCCTTCGCTTTCGGCCGGGCTAGAACCTACGACCAGAGCAACCCCATGGCCATGCGCCTCGCCACACCTCCCGATCGCTCACGCCCGGCGCCCAGCGCCCACAGACCCGGCCTTGTCGCGGGCTTGGCTGGCCTCGCCCGGCGCCCATGCAGCAACGCCTGCGCAGATTAACCCACGTGGCCTCCTAGGCCACTTACCGATGGGGCCCCCGTTAAAAAAAAAAAGAACAAAAAGAAATATGTATAAATAAAAATTAAAAATGATAATAATTAAAAGTAATTAATTAATTAATTAACTTAATTAATCCTGTTAATTAACCTAATTAACTTATTAACTAATTAAAAGTATTTACTGATTTAAATTGGGAATATAAATAAATCCTAAAATTGATTTAAATCTTTTAAAATTAATATAAAAAAAACAGTAACTCGGATGGAAAAGCTTTGTATATGAAAGTTGCTCAGAACGTCGAGACGAATCCGGATACGCAGTCCGTTCGTCCGCCACACCCCCTAACCTATCGAACTCGCAACTTTCTCCCTCTGGCCCCTCTGCCCGAAAACGCGAAACACCGGGGATATTTTCCCGGATGTTTTCCTCCTTCACATGTATCACCTATCCCTGCGTTAGATCACCTCTAGCACCGCATTTGTCATGTTATGCTTTGATTGCTCTGTTATTTATTATGTTCCCCCTCCGTTACTTTTTCCGGTAGACCCCGAGGCCGCTGCCGGTACCCCCCCTGTGATCGACTACGGTGTCGACGACCCCTCTCTCTTGCCAGAGCAACCAGGCAAGCCCCCCCCCTTGATCACCAGATATCGCCTACTCTTCTCTATACTGCTTGCATTAGAGTAGTATAGCATGTTACTGTTTTCAGATACTCCTATACTGCTGCATAGCCTGTCCTTGTTACTACTGTTGTTACCTTACCTGCAATCCTATATGCTTAGTATAGGATGCTAGTACTTTCATCTGTGGCCCTACATTCTTGTCCGTCTGCCGTGCTATACTATCGGGCCGTGATCACTCGGGAGGTGATCACGGGTATATACTATATACTTATACATGATACATGTGGAGACTAAAGTCGGGTCGGCTAATGGAGCACCCGTCTCGCGCTCTACCGCGACACCCTCTCCCACCCCTTCCTCGCCCCCTCCTTTTGCCACCGCCCTTTCGCCACCGCCACCGCCACCGCCCCCCTTCTTCACTTAATTAATTTGTTTTTACTACATGTTTTCAGGACTGACATAATGGCGGACGATAGAGCTGACCCGATTATGGACAACTATGATCCGGACGGTGAAGCACATATGTTCGGCATCATAAACGGCGATATTCTATATGTGCCGACCGGAGAAGAAGAAGATGATATCTCTTCTTATCTGAACCTTGACGGTGAAGATGAAGGGCGCCGTCAGCAAGATGATGCCGAACAAACGTCGATAAACGACGATCTTCAAATGGAAGTAGCAACCACCTCCGGCGCCGAGGTATATATATACATTGAGCCTCTGGTGATACAAACTAACTGATTTGAATAAATATGTGTGTACTAACGCGCGACTCTCTTTCTTATTTTAGCCCTCGGCGGATCGTCGAAACAATCGAGTACGTCGTCAAAGCGTGGCGCAACCAAGATGATGAAACAAGGAGAAACATGCACCATCGAGGTTGTCGACAAGGTGCAACCAGCAGGTCAGCTGGAGCCCCGCAAGAACGCTACCAAGTTTGTCAGCCAATGCGGAGCCATTGTTAGAGACAACGTCTCGATCACCGTCCAGGAGTGGAATGAGCCAAAGAAGGCACGAATTGATGGTTTCACTTTTGTCGATAAGAGAACAAAAAGATTGCTTCAAGAAGCTTATGGAACATTTCGTTCTACCTCCGGAATACAACAAATTCGATGAGGAGGGTAACAAGATTGAGGAAAACAAGGAGAGGAGGAGGCTAGTCAAACAGTTCGCTCTTCATAAGATGGCCGACGCATTCCGGAAATTCAAGCAAAATCTAGCCCGTGACTTTGTCAAGCAGAACAAGACTCGGATTTCAGAGGACAATATGAGAAACTGAAACATGATTGGCCAGAATTTGTGAAGCAAAAAGAAATCGGAGCAGTTCATTCAAATATCGAAAAAAATAAGGAAAATGCGGCTAAGAAGGAGTACAATCATGTTATGGGGCCAGGAGGGTATCGCATTTGGGTGCCTAGGTTGGAGAAGATGGAGAACGAGCTGAGGGCGCGAGGAATCCGTCCAGTGCACGGAGGGATGGGACCCAAGGGCCAAAAAGCTGGTGGTACGGGCTTGTTGGAACGCTGAACCCGGAGACAGGGGAGTGTGTTTACCGGGGCAAATTAATTAAACCCACCCAAGCCCTTATTGACGCAATGAAGGATGCTCAACAGGGGAAGATCAAGTTCAACAGAGAGAACGACGCGCTGACAAAAGCCCTCGGGAATCCTGAACACGGAGGACGTGTACGAGGCATGGGGCACATTCCGTGGAAAATAGGGTTCCCCTAGAACGATGACCCGTCTGATTCTGAAGCCGTAAGAGAATGTTGGATCGGGAAGCAGTTGTTGTGGCGCGGTTGGCATCGGAATTGGATTTGATGAAGAAAACCATGATTGTAATAGTAGCGAAAGAGATGCAGCTCGGTGCAGCATGAAGATCATCCAGCGGATCTCGGAAGCCAGCAGCGGAGAAGCAGCGTGGCTTCCACGGAGGCCCCACCGGCTGGTGCAGATGCACCGACGATCGAAATTACTGCACCGGAGCCTCGGTGGTCGAAATTACTGCACCGGAGCCTCTGGTGGTCGAAATTACTGCACCGGAGCCTCCTCGCTACCCGTGGGCGATATAAAGGAGATGAAAGAATGTAATCTGTATTATCCTATCGGGAACATGTCCATGAAGGTAGCCATCGGCAGTGCTTTACCATGTTTACCTGGAGCACTCCACCACAACAACCCCATTCAAGATGGCTATGCTCGTGTCACGGTGGAGGACATAGTCCAAGGGTTTGAGGACCTGGAGATTGACATTGCTACACCTGAAGGGGAGAAAAGACTTGGAGATGTCAAGCGCCATTTCATTCTATGGCAAAAGAAGTTTATCAAGTATCAGGCGAGGCGCCAGGGACAACAAGTCCACCCTCTCACGGTGGTGGTGGTGGCGGTGGCGGTGGTGGTGGTGGTGGTGGTGGTGGCGGTTCACCTACACCTCCGCCACGCCACCCGACGCCGCCCCAGACCACACCGCCCGGCGGGCGATCAGCCGCCCCCCCCCCGTCCTCGTCCGGCGGGTGATCAGCCGCCGCCCCCCACTCCACCTCCGACAAAGACGCCGACGCAGTCCGGGATTATTAACCCGGACCCTTATGTACCTAAGACCACAAAGGTACGGAGCCATCATCAAGCCTCTCCCCACAAGGCCTTGGGAACGAGGTGCCGAGGAAGTCGACGCGTCATGCTGCTGATTTGGAGAAATGGAAGGCGGACTGCAAGAAGAAAAGAGAGCCCTAGCCCAATCCAGTATTATCTGATGAGCAAAAGAAGAGGGCTAAGTCAATTTTGAGCACACCGTCCCAAGCCGCGAAGAATCTGCCTGACGACTATGCACGTGAACTGCAGGCAGGCACTCATGTTCAAGGAGAACAAAGAGCGGGAGAAGGCCGAAGTAAAAAAGCGGGAAACAAGTTGCCCGGCTCGGGAACAAAGTAAACAATCGATTGCCCGCTTATAGTGGAAGCCTTCTGTCCGGATGCCCCGAGATCATACAAGCTGCGGCAGCACAGGGATTGACTGTAACGAGTGCGAGAACAAGCGGCCAACTTAGGTATTACTCTTCGTGAACTGTTAGGCCTTGATGTGGCGCAATTGAAGGAGGTAGTAATTACATATGTCAAGAATGGGCCTCTCGTCGAGCCTGCGCAGGAAAAGGATCTACCTCCACAAATGAAAGGTCTGCTGAAATGGTACAAGGGTTACATAAAAAATAAAAACGCCAAAGAATATATTTATGCGGAAGTTAGACATGAGCATCACTTCAAACATTACTATGTACAAATTGAACTGAGTGAATTGTTCCAGCTTTTCAATCTGCGCGAGCTCGACAAATCTATCATCAGTTGCTACGTTCTGTAAGTGATTTATTAATTTCTACCCCATCTCGTTCATATTGCCTGCACTATATATATGTCCTAACTATATTGTTGTGTCCGCTATTATACATGCAGAATGAAGATTAAGGAATGCAGAGTAAGAAACATCCATGATGTTGGGTTCATTGACCCACACATCGTTAATGGATATGTGTTGGAGCGTCACCCCGCCGACGTGGAGGCAGACCTGTGGCAGTTTCTTACAAAGCAGGAACTCAAAAGTGATATTCTATTTCCTTACCATTTTGGGTGAGTGTTTCTGTCTTGAGCACATTCTCTTCTGTTTACTCCATGCATGGTATGTGGCGGCTAATCGATGAGTTATGCATGACGTACTGTGCATGTATCGTGTCCGCAGGTTCCACTGGATTCTGCTAGTAATTAAAGTTAACACCTCAGAATGTCTCGTCCACGACTCTCTGAATATGGATCCAAAGCTTTGGGGCGACATGAGAAGAATGCTGCAGAAGTAATTATTTTCATTCATTTGCGCTTTATATCGATCGGCCTATTTCGTTCATTTCCTAATATCAAGTAACTAATAACTCTCTTGTTCATTTAATTTTCTTTGCCTCGTAGGGTTTGGGGACGGTTCGTAGATACAAAGGTCGGTGAATTCAAAAAAGAGCTAGAATTCAAAAGGTCAAAGCCTAAGAATGCTGGGGATATTCAGCCACCGGAGACCAATCTATGTGGATACTATGTTCAGAGATGATCCGAGATACACCTCTGAGCGGGTTCCGTGATACCAATGCTCAGAGGAATAACCTCCGGATGATGCTTAGTCCGTAAGCTCGCTTCCGACCACTTCAAGAGGAACTAGCTGGATGGTTCAGCAGGAAGTCCTCCATCCTAAAGGAGAACACTATTACGAGGACGTAGAACTTTATATGCATTAAATCATGTATGGAAACTTGTTCAAAATTGTATATGGTCATCCGATGATATTGAATATATATTGTATATTCCTCTTGAATTCTTTTTGGTTCTAATTTCAAATTTATTTGAAATTGTACATTCATATGCATGTATGTAGTACCGTAGAATATATGAAACTCCTTCAAAATTAAAATAAAGCACAAAATAAATAAAACAATACAAATTAAACAGAAAACAGGTTTAGGGGGGGGGGGGCTAAAACCCTAAACCTGTGGCGGCCTTTAGTCGCGGTTGGCCAGAAGAACCGCGACTAAAGGTCCTGCCCACGTGGACGGGCCGTTAGTCGCGGTTCTTAAGCAGCCGCGACTAAAGGTGGGGGGCTTTAGTCGCGCTTATTTGGTCGCGGTTGCCCAACCGCGACTAATGGCAGTTGCGAACCGCGAACAAAGGCCTTTTTTCCACCAGTGTCAGAAGCAGTTGCCCCTTTACGGACTTGCAAATTAGGAAGCACACACACATACAAACAAATTGTTCAGTTACATGATTGTGACAGGAAGAAGAAACGAAACGGAGTTCATACATACGATGCAAGCACAGAGATGCTAGGAAGCGAACACGGGAGGTACTCCGTAGCGGCATTACACACAGTGTACGCAGGTAAGTCTGCTTGTCATCTAGGTAAGTGCCTTGTCCCGCCCACTCCTCTCCGCCCGCTCCCGCTAGGGTTTCCCCCCGCTGCCGGCCGCCGGCGCGGGCGCCCCAGCGCCTTCCTGGCCCCTCTGCCCCTCCCCTCCTCTTCCCCGTACCCCCCGGGGCCCCCCCCCCCCCCCCCCCCCCCCCCCCGCGCCCCCGAGCCCGTGCGGCCTAGTCCACCCCGTTCCTCCTCCTCCTGCCGCTGCCGCTGCCGGGCGGCCGGCGCTGCCAGTGGGCGTGGCCTGGCTGGCGGTGGCGGCCCCCCACTCTTCCCTGGCGCGGATCCTCGGTTCGGGCTGCGTTTTCGGCGGTGGTGCTCCTTGGCCTTCGGCGGCTTGGTGGCGGCTGGCGGCGTCCTGTCGCTGTTGGGGTGCCGCCCTTTGGCGGCGGGGCAGCGGGATGGCGCAGGTCGGCCCACGGCACGAAGCCGGCCCAGATCTGGGTCCTATGGGCCCCATCTGGGTCCTAGCGGGCTGGTCTTCGTGTTGCCTCACTGCTCTCTGCGCGGTGATTAGGTGGAGCGGCCCGGACGGCGGGCGGCGGCGCTGTTGGCACGTCTTCTGCAGCGCGAAGGCGGGGCTTTACGGGCATTTGAGCGCCCGGCCGGACCTGTGTGCCCACTGGTCTGGTTTGCCCCTGCTTTTGCGTCTGGTCGGTTACCGTCGTTGACGATGGAGGTTGAGCCCTCCACTGTACCGCCGGTGCTGCTGCCCTAGTTCCGGCTCCTCCTCGTCGTTGTGCAGACCCTACTTCGTGGTGTTGTGGTGAGACGGCGTTGAAGCTTCAAGTCCGTGTTGGCGCAGGGTGGTGGTCGGTTTGGTTGCGCGCTCCGGAGCGCCTGAGGGGTGGGTTAGGATCGGGAGAAATCCCTGTCGGCTTGGCCGACACCGGCGTGTCGGCACCTGCGGGTGTCGTCAGTCCTTTCTGGAGGGCGTCGGGCGACCCTTCCTATCCTGTCGCCGCGTACCGGGGGAAATCCTTCGCAGCAGCGTCGTCGTCGTCGCATACCTTCTTGGAGGTGTTGCTTGGTGCCGGCATTCCGGAGTCGTGGAGCTTGGCAGGAGTTCTCCGGGGGCGCAGCGGTCGCGAGGTTTCTTCGTTTTTCGTTGATCCGCCGTTCTTGGCATTTGCTTCTTTTTTGTGTTCTCTTTCATTTTCTTTTGGGCGTGACTGTGCTGCTTCCATCCCAGCACCTATCGTTGGATGTATCGTGGTTGTTGCTTTGTAATACAAAGCAGGGGAAACCTTTTCTCGGAGCACAGAGATGCTAGTGGACTCTGCTAATCTAATCATGAGCACTTGACATGTAATAATCTTGCATGTGCCAGGAAGCAGAACAAGAATACTACTCATATACTATATTTATGTATGCCTAACAATTAACAGACGCCAAATTCCATACATTGGAGCGCTGCAGAAAACAGATTAGGAAAGAAAAGTTTAGTAGTAGTACCTGATTGAAGGATTTCATGAATCGAGCTTTCCACCTCATACTTAAGAAGGGGGAAATGGATAATGTACACTTGGTTTTTTTAGACATAATGTACACTTGGTGAAAAACTAAGGATTAAGAACCCCCAGAACATGCAGGCTTCGCATCTCGCTCTGCCCGAAATTGATTGTGAAGAGTGGAATGTCCACGAAATTGGGATTGGGAGCCCTACTTGCAGATTCAACGGGAATGCAAGAGCACTGTATACCTTCTCCTATGGGTATATTTTGTTGATTTTAACGCGGAGACAGTTGAGATTGCCTTTCGCTGCAGCCCTCATAGACGCATCCGTTTCCTCCACCACCTCAGCGGTAGCTTCCTCACAACAAAGCTCAACCCATATGTCCTGGTGGGAGGGGAGGTGCCCCATGCTCAAATCAAGGTCGCCACAAGCGGTCCACATTGCCGGGAAGCCGAAGTGAAGGTATTCAAGCCTTGGCGCGGCTTGGAAAAGTGGATGGTAGAGCTGCAATACCACCGAAGTAGCGGTCTGCCGCACATGAAAACAAATTTTCACCGGCTGCAACACAGAGCAAGTCGTATGAGGCATTTTAGGAAGAAGCCCAAGACTAAACTTTTGGGCATTTGGCTCGAAGAATATATTTTTGGAAGAAGCCCAATAATAAATATTGATTTTTCTTTAATTTATTTTTTCTGAAAAGACACTCAGATATTTATTAAGGCAAACAGAAATCAGTACAAAAGAAGGACAACTCGATACAAACGACTGATAAAATAAAATAAAATTACACACTACATCTCTTTGGTAGTCTTCTTCCTTCCATTATTCGCTGACTACCGGATCTTTAAATATCCACCACACAGAAAGTAAAGCGAAATAACACATGCGAACGCCCTTGCCACACAAGACTTTGAAGACCACAATAGCCACTTGTTGTTTGCAACCAGATCTAGTAGGGAAACTCGAAAACGCCACGTGCGTTCATGGTAGTGCCTTCACCAATGTCAGCCTTGGAAACATATCCATAGTGGTTATCAGAAGAGTTGACAGTTGAATTTTTCAGCTTCACATTGTAGATAAAATCCCAGCTTCCCACACTTGGGTAGTGACCTTCCTCGCGGATTTCAGTGTAGACCTGCATTCGTAGAATATTAGAACATGAACTATTCGAGTTTGGGATATGGGGCATGTTTTTTTCAGTTGAAAAAATATACTAAGTAAATTCAGTTGGATTTAGTTTGAATTAGTTTACTTATTTGTACGAGTTTAGTTCAAATGATTTAAGATGTGAATATGAACATATTTTCATGTCCGTAACTAAAAGTCAGTGTAAATGGGCACGCATGTTAATTCATATTGTAAATAATTACGTTTTCCATAAAACAAAGAGAAAAAGGTAATTAAGATACGACATTTTAAGGTAAGTGCAGGCAGTATTTACCCCGTTGCCACCAACGTAGGGGACGGTCCAAGAGAACAACCAATCGCAGGCGCTGCTGCTGGAGGGGAGCTTGCTACGATACACAACGGCACCTGCTGAACCAACCGCAGCTCCACTTGGGTGGACGTGGAGAAATGCCCCCCATTGCCCATTCTGAATATCTGATGGGTAGGGCGTATCGTAGATATGGCCGTGCCAATCGTTGTAGGTAGCGAAGTTCAAAGTGGTACCGGTGGCATTGTAGATGAGGCATTTTACAGCTATTCCATTACCATACCTAGCCAAAAGTTGGACCCAAAATTAATTCAGTTAGGATCTGTTTTCCTCAGATAAATGATTTGTGCATATTACAACAGGAAGCAGAAATAATTAAGCACTGCATAGAATAATAAACCATGCATATGCGTAGAAACATACTTGTCCTTGAGGTTGTCGACGAACTTTTGCGCGTTAACATCCTTACCACCGGCGTTGATCATCTTCATGGCATAATCTGCAACATCTTTTTGGGTAATGGGTTCCTTATACTCTCCAGTGGCTATCACCGTCTGCGCTGAAATGGGGTGCCAAACACTCCGGAGGCCATTGTTTCTTTGCTTTGCAAAGTCTGTTATAGGTGGACTAGTGCGTTTCGATGTGAGAATTCATGGCTTGTGCTGCGTGTATTTATATATACAGGCCGTGGGGGTGGTGCATGTTCCTGGAAACTTCCTCCTCCACGTGCCCATCTTACTTAATGCCACGTCCCACCGTTCCCTTACTTAATGCCACGTCCCACCTTTCCCTAGATCCACTCCTGAGGCCATCTGCAAATGAAGGACATACTCCTTCCGTTGCACCACATCAAGCACATGAAGAATGAGGACTACAGCAAGTTGAGAGCATCTCCAGCCGTTGGCCCCCCAGGGGCTCCGAAAATCGCCGCATGTGGGGCGACCCGACGCTAAAATCGGCTTGGGGTCGATCAGGTTTCCAGCCGCCGCCCCAGGGTGGCCCCGAGACGCCCTTTTTAAAACCTTTTTTGAAAAAAAATCAGATAAAATTCGGCAAACATGACAAAGATTCGGCAAACCGGACATAAACTTCGGCGTAATACATTTTTTACATAGAAAACGGTAAATATATTAAAAAACAGAGCCGCGACTATAGGCGGAAGAACTCGCTGAACGCGGTGATGTCGCCGCTGTCGCCATCATTGTCGTCGTCCTTCTCCTTCTTCACGTTGTGGGACCCGTGCCCGCGGTCGCCCAGGCGGACAGGGTTGGCCGGTGGCGGCGCGTCATCGTCGCTGTCTTCAAGCATGCTGACGCCTCCTTCGTCGCACCCACGGCAGCGCGCGGCGATCTGTGCCAGGGCACGGCGCCGGCGCTCCATCTCCAGCCGCGCCCAATCTTCCCGCGCCCACTTCATGGCAGCGTCATCGTCGAGCCCCGGCTCCGTCTTCACGTCGGCAAGCCCCGACTCTGTCTTCACGGCGGTGAACCCCGGCTCCGTCTTTGGCTTAACGAGGTGGGGAGGAGCCGAGCAAGAGGCATGCCCGGCCTCGTTGATGATGATGCCGGCTCGTCCTTGACGCTGAAGAGCGCCGGTGACCCGGAGGAGTGGGAGGAGGAGCAAGAGGAACTGGTCCTCCTCGGCATCCATTGGCCGCCACTCCGCCGGGAACCGAGGCGGCCAGCTACGTCAGCGGCGGATCATTGCCACCCTCGAGGTACTCAAGGACAGCGTCGAGCGTGCGGCCGGGGGCACCCCACCATAGGGGCCGGCCGCCGCTGTTTTGCTCCACCGCACCACGGGCGCGTTGTTGGTGGAGGCCAGCCGCTTCGCCTGCCGGCATTCGAAGTACGCCGCCCATGCCGCGTGGTTGCTGGCATCGTACTCCGGGAGGGCCCGCTGCTCCTCTGACAGAGACGTCCACGCACGCTCGATCTCGGCGCGGAAATGGTCGGGGCGCACGATGTCAGGCAGGGGGGGACGGGGACGCCGCCGGCGCTGAGTCTCCATCGCTCCGGTGCGCGCATGTAGGGAGGTACTGGGTAGATGGCTTCGTGCAGGAGATCGGATTCGAGTCGTGTAGAGAGCGGCGGCCGAAGCCATTGGCCGCCCCATCGCCGGGGAACCTTTCGCCCATTTTCTGCGGCGGCTGTGAATGGGGAGGGAGAGGAAAGAGAGCTCGGCGGCGGCGGCTGTGCACGGGCAGAGAGAGGGGATGTGGGCGGGTGTGTCCACTGGGAGGGAGGTGCTGCTTTATATAGCGGCCGGGGGGAGGGGGCGGTGCCGTGTGTACGCGTGGCGGGAGGGGGCGCGTCGCCTCACCGTGACCACTAGTAGAAAAAGGGGCTATCGTTGAGGCCTGTTTTGCCCATTAGTCCCGGTTCAATCCAGAACCGGGACTAATGTGAGCATTTATCCCGGTTCGTGAGCCCAGGGGGCCGGCCGGGCCACGTGGGCCATTGGTCCCGGTTCGTCCGGACCTTTTGGTCCCGGTTGGTGGTACGAACCGGGACCATTGGCCCTCGCTCCTGGCCCACAATCATTTGTCTCGGTTGGCGGCTTGAACCGGGACCAAAGGCTTCCCTTTAGTCCCGGTTCGTCCTACCAACCGGGACTAAAGGGTTGGTCCTCGTTGCGCCCAGAGTTTAGTCCCACCTCGCCAATCGAAGGGGAATCAAACCAGTTTATAAGCACCTCCCTTTCTGCCATGTTGAGCTCTTCTCAAAATGAAAATAGATGCCCTTATACAGGAAATTTAACCTAAATTCATACTGAATTTCTCTGAAGTTAGTAGAAATTTATTATGAATTTAGGTTGAATTTTCTCTATAAGCGCATCTATGTTCATTTATGAGTAGTTTTTTATATAGATTTTTTCTTTTCTGCTATATTTATTTTTTTCTTTTGCTTTTCTCAAGTGGCTGAGGCAAACAAGCAGAATGGTTTTATGTGTTGTCCATGCCCTATATGTGGGAATACGAAGTCTTACTCTGACCGGAAAATCCTTCACACCCACCTGCTTTACAAGGGTTTCATGCCACACTATAATGTTTGGACGAGGCACGGAGAAATAGGGGTTATGATGGAAGACGGCGAGGAAGAAGAGTACGATGACAACTATGTGCCCCCTGAATACGGTGATGCTACTGAACATCAAGTTGCACCAGACGATGTGCACGATGGTGCTGCAACGGGCAAAGCTGCTGAAGATCAAGATGAACCAGACGATGTGCCCCATGATGATGATCTCCGCCGGGTCATTGTCGATGCAAGGACACAATGCGAAAGTCAAAAGGAGAAGCTGAAGTTCGATCGCATGTTAGAGGATCACAAAAAAGGGTTGTACGCCAATTGCGAAGATGGCAACACAAAGCTCGGTACCGTACTCGAATTGCTGCAGTGGAAGGCAGAGAATGCTGTGCCTGATAAAGGATTTGAGAAGCTACTGAAAATAATGAAGAAGAAGCTTCCAAAGGATAAAGAATTGCCCGACAGTACATACGCAGCAAAGAAGGTCGTATGCCCTCTAGGATTGGAGGTGGAGAAGATACATGCATGCCCTAATGACTGCATCCTCTACCGTGGTGCCTACAAGGATCTGAACGCATGCCCGGTATGCGGTGCATTGCGATATAAGATCAGACGAGATGACCCTGGTGATGTTGACGGCGAGCCCCCCAGGAAGAGGGTTCCTGCGAAGGTGATGTGGTATGCTCCTATAATACCACGGTTGAAACGTCTGTTCAGAAACGGAGAGCATGCCAAGTTGATGCGATGGCACAGTGAGGACCGTTAGAAAAACGGGAAGTTGAGAGCACCCGCTGACGGGTCATGATGGAGAAAAATCGAGAGAAATCTTGGGATGAGTTTGCAAAGGACCCAAGGAACATATGGTTTGCTTTAAGCGCGGATGGCATTAATCCTTTCGGGAGCAGAGCAGCAATCACAGCACCTGGCCCGTGACTCTATATATGTATAACCTTCCTCCTTGGATGTGCATGAAGCGGAAGTTCATTATGATGCCAGTTCTCATCCAAGGCCCTAAGCAACCCGGCAACGACATTGATGTGTACCTAAGGCCATTAGTTGAGGAACTTTTACAGCTGTGGAATGGAAACGGTGTACGCCGCGTGGGATGAGCACAAAAAGGAGGAATTTGACCTGAAGGCGTTGCTGTTCGTGACAATCAACGATTGGCCCGCTCTCAGTAACCTTTCAGGACAGACAAACAAGGGATACCACGCATGCACGCACTGTTTACTTGACACCGATAGTATATACCTGGGAAGCTGCAGGAAGAATGTGTACCTGGGCCATCGTCGATTTCTTCCGACCAACCATCAATGTCGAAAGAAAGGCAAGCATTTCAAAGGCGAGGCAGATCACCGAAAGAAGCCCGCCATGCGTACCGGTGATCACGTACTTGCTATGGTCAATGATTTATACGTAATCTTTGGAAAGGGTCCCGGCGGACTAGCTGTTCCGAATGACGCTGAGAATCACGCACCCATGTGGAAGAAGAAATCTATATTTTGGGACCTACCCTACTGGAAAGACCTAGAGGTCCGCTCTTCGATCGACGTGATGCACGTGACGAAGAACCTTTGCGTGAACCTGCTAGGCTTCTTGGGCGTGTATGGGAAGACAAAAGATACACCGAGGCACGGGAGGACCTGCAACGCTTACTGCGAAAAGAGGGCATGCCTCCGAAGCAGTATGAAGGTCCTGCCAGCTACGCTCTTATGAAAGAAGAGAAAGAAATATTCTTTCAATGCCTGCTCAGTATGAAGGTCCCGACTGGCTTCTCGTCGAATATAAAGGGAATAATAAATATGTCAGAGAAAAAGTTCCAGAACCTAAAGTCTCATGACTGCCACGTGATTATGACGCAACAGACATGTCTGAAGAGTATGAAAAGTTTCATGAAATTCCCCCCTTCAAAGTCAAGGCTGACCCAAGCATCCTGATAAATGATGAAGATTATCCATGGTTACGGCGCAATAAGCAAACAACACAAGCGAAGAAAAAGTGAAGACTTTCTCCATAACTATTATGATGATACCATGCCAACTTTGTAACACACGAGTATGATACCATTGTCCATTTTGTTCATGAACATGCTATGCCAACTTTTTCAGAGTTCATTTGAAAACTATGAATTTGAAAACCTCGCCAACCGAAGGACGCTCACACCGGTTTATAATTAAGCCCGTCCCTCTACGCCTTGTTGAGCTCACAAACTTGTGATTCACACAAATTTCAAAGAATTCAAATTTTATAAAACTAATGGCACAAACAGAAAGTTTATATTGTTCTAAAACAAATGGCACTAACAGAAAGTTTATAATTTTGCTGACCTAAAAGCAAAAAAGAATTAAAAAATAAAGCAAAAACCAAAAGAAAATAAATAATGCAGGAAACAAAACAAAAACTTGAAAAAAAAATAATAGCAACAATAAGCATTTTGTTGTAAGTAGAAACAA
Organism: Aegilops bicornis; assembly: GCA_021605145.1. Taxonomy (NCBI): domain Eukaryota; kingdom Viridiplantae; phylum Streptophyta; class Magnoliopsida; order Poales; family Poaceae; genus Aegilops; species Aegilops bicornis. The sequence goes on along the minus strand of CM038671.1, from coordinate 865,628,153 downwards.
AATAAAATAAATAAAGCAACAAAGAAAACAAAAAAAAGTGTTTTTGAATTTTAAAACTAATGGCACAAACAGAAAGTTTACATTTTTTCTAAAACTAAAAGCACTAACAAAAGTTTATAATTTTGCTGACCTAAAAGCAAAAAGAATTAAAAAATAAAGCAAAAACCAAAAGAAAATAAATAATGCAGAAAACAAAACAAAAAAACTTGAAAAAAAAATAAAAATAGCAACAACAAGTATTTTGTTGTAAGTAGAAACAAAATAAAATAAATAAAGCAACAAAGAAAACAAAAAAAGTGTTTTCAAATTTTAAAACTAATGGCACTAATAGAAAGTTTATATTTTTTCTAAAACTAAGAGCAAAAAGAAATAAAATATAAAGCAAAAAACTGCCACCTACTAGGCCCCCACGGCCTGAATACGACTAGAAACCCTACATGGGCCAGGATTCAGGCCCTTGAGGCTAATAGCCCCACAGGCAGTAGCATGATTAGGCCCGAAAGCCTGCATTGGAGAGGAGCTCGAAAGGGGACGCACACCAGCGCTTATAAACCAGTGCCGGCGCCCTTCAACTAGCGAGGTGGGACTAAACATTTGGGTTCGGGGCAGCACAGGCCTTTGGTCCCGGTTGGTGGCACCAACCGGGACTAAAGGGGGGTTTAGTCCCGGTTGGTGCCACGACCTGGGACTAATACTTTAGTCGGTTGGTGGCACCAACCGGGACTAAAGTAACATTAGTCCCGGTCGTGTACGAACCGACTAATGCCCTTTCTATATAAGCAAGACTTGTGAAATTTCAGATTCATCGCCCATTTGCCCCCAACCTCCCCGACGCCGCCAGGCTGCCCCGACGCCGCCCGACGCCGTCGCCGTCGCCCACGCCCGTCGTCATCATCGCCGTCGCCCGCGCCGTTATCGCCGCCGTCGCCCGCGCCCGTCGTCGCCGCCGTCTGCCCCTCCGTCGTCGCCGCATACCGCATCTGCTAACGCCGTCGCCCTGCCTCGTCGCCGTCCCCTTCCCCGTCGCGCGCCCTCGCCATCGCCGCCCCTGCCTCCGCGACCTCGCCCGACCTCGCCCGTCGCCGCCCTGCCTCCCGACCTCGCCGTCGCCTCCGCCTCCCGACCTCGCCGTCGCCTCCGCCTCCCCGCCGCCCCGTCGCGCGACCTGCCGTCGCCTCCGCCTGATGAGCCCTCAGCAGCCTGCCCTGCCCCAGCCTGCCTGCCCGGCCCCCACCGCCGCCATGATTTTTTTCTGCATATATATGTGATTTTTTGTATATATATTGATGTATAGAATATGATGTTTTTATTATGTATAGAATATGATGTTTTTATTGATGTATAGAATATGATGTTTTTTATTGATGTATAGAATATGATGTTTTTTGCAGATAAATGTTCATGTATATATATTGATATATTCATTGATGTATAGAATATTTTATAAAAAGAAGAAGAAGAAGAAGAAGAAGAAGAAGAAGAAGAAGAAGAAGAAGAAGAAATGAGAAGAAGAAAAAAGAGAAGAAGAAGAAAGAAGAAGAAAAAATAGAAGAAAAAAAGAGAGGAGAAGAAGAAGGAAAAGAGGAGAAGAAGAATTAGGACAGAGGGTCGAGAGGGTCACAGAGGGGTCGACGGTCGTTGAGGGGTCGACGGTCGGGAACGAGGGTGTCGAGGATCGCTGAGGGGTCGACGGTCGGGAACTAGGCTAGAGGGTCGAGAGGGTCACAGAGGGGTCGAGGGTCGTCGAGGCCGGTCGAGGGTCGTCGAGGCCGGTCGAGGTTTCGAGGCACAAGGGTTTGAGGGTTCGAGGGTTCTAGGGTCGAGGGTTCTAGGGTTCGAGGGTTCTAGGGTCGAGGTTCGAGGGTTCTAGGATCCGAAGGAAGAAGGAAGAAGAAGAAGAAAAGAATGAGAGGAAAAGAAGAAAAAGAGAGGAGAAGAAGAAAGGAATAGAGGAGAAGAAGAAAAATAGAATTTTTCTATTTTTCTTCTTCTCCTCTATTCTTTCTTCTTCTCCTCTTTTTCTTCTTTTTTTCTTCTTCTTCTTCCTTCTTCCTCTTTTCTTCCTTTTCCGATAGGGTACCGATAGTGTCAAAGTATTGAAGAAATCCATCGCTTCATCATTAGCGGAAGTAACCATGGCATGATGGTGAAGTCCTCAAAGTTGTTACGGAATGGAGTCCCGGATAGGATAATTTGCCTTTTGCTGAACTTTGTACCAAAAGCGAATTATCCTATCTCGGGACTCCGCTCCAAAACAACTTTGGAGAGCTTCACCATCATGCACCTGTTACTACCTAATGATGAAGACATGGTTTTGTTGAATCCTTTGACACTAGGCAACCTCCCGACCCTCGGCGATCTTCGACCCTTGACCTCGACAGCACGGCGATCCACGACACTCAACCCTACTTGTGAGACCTACAAGTACTGTTCAACGTCGACCCTCCCGATAGCTTCAACACGTGGGGGGGTCGATATTACGTACCCCTCCTAGCTTGAAGCGTTCTCAAGCCACCCCTAACCCTTGAAGCGTTGTCGAGGCCACCCCAAACCCTAGAGAAGCAGCGTCGAGGCCACTAATATGATTCCTTATTGTGATTAGCTAGCTAGTTCTACATTGGCACTAATATATCCATATCTGTCATGTTTGAATAATAATTGCCATGTTGTAAATATTTGTAGAAACTATGGACACCCCGAGACGAAGCACAAGAAGCGTTGTTGAGGGACATAATCGCACACGGAAGTGATGCCGTCTCCTCGATGATGTTTCTCAACGTCGATAACGATGGTCTGGAAGGAGAGGGTGAAGAAGCAGCTGGCTATGATTTACATGGCTCCGATGACCCAATGCCGGTGCAAGAAGTAGACCGTGAGGACGGCTCCGGTGATCACCAAACCGAGTCCGGCCAGGTATATATATTAGTTAAGCCTGTGCTGACTAGCTCTCGTCTTTGTTTTGGTATATATATATGTACACATATTAATTAACTCTCGTCTTTGTTCTTTTTTCTAGCCCTCCGGATCGAGCACAACTTCGGTAAACAGACGAGGCCCGAAGAAAAAGTTGAGCTCGGATGAAAAGTTTGAGATCATACAAATCACAAGGCGACGGCCAACCGATTGAACCCTACCGGACAAAGAAGGCATTTGTTGCTCGGTCACGGGGTTCTGGTTAGGGACAAGATCCCGATCAGCATCCACCAATGGTATAAGCCTAAGAACGAAGACCACGAGGTGTCTTATGTCAATGATATGCAGAAAAATGATCTTTGGACTGAGCTGAAGTCAAATTTTACCCTACCGCCAGAGGATGATCCGGAGAAGCCAGTAATAGAGCCATTAATCAAGTCTTTTGCTCTTAAGAAGATGGAAGAACTATTCAGGAATTGGAAGAAAGACCTCAATACGTATGTCGAAAATAATGAGACACCAGAATTCACGGGCAAATATGAGAAGATCAGAGATGATCGGCCCGCATTTGTGGCCTACAAGACATCGCAAAAGAGTAAAAAGATGTCAGCGACAAACAAGAGAAATGCTGCGAAGAAGAAGCTTCATCATCGCACGGGTCAGGTGGCTACCTCATAGCCCGGCCTAAGTGGGCCAAGGCTGAGAATGATCTGCTTGATAAAGGGATCGAACCGAGACAATGAACTGGCCAGACCGTTGCGGACTTGGTTCTTGGGGCGGCGGATCCTTGGACCCTATAACGGGAAGTGCATTTGGGCCAGACGAACAATTGGACATACCAGTCAAGAGGCTTAAGCATTATATCAAAGCAGCGCAGCAAGGGAAGTTCGTTCGAGCAGGGAGAAGGACGAGCTCACAATGGCCCTCGGGAATCCTGAGCACCCTAGACGGACACGAGGCACGCCAGGCTCCCTTTCGTGGAAGGCTGGATTTCCGGACGCAGGGGGTTACAAAGCCCATGGGAGGAGGAAGAAACTGGAGCAGAGCCTAATGCAGGCGCTGCACGAAAGGGTAATGGGGCTAGAGGAACGAGAAGAGGAGCGAAGCAGCCGATCACAACAAACGACCTGCGAAGCTTCCCGAAGCTACCCCGCCATCTCGGCGGAGAAGCAGCATGGCTTCCACCGAGCTGCTTCACCAGAGCAGCATGCCTTGACGGCTCCTGCCAGCTATCCCGTGGATGCTATCACGGATGCTGAAAGTTGCCACCTTATGGCGCAATGGAGCAATTTAAAGGTCAAGGCGGCTGTTGACTCTGTTTATCCCACTAAACCCGACTCAACTTTTCACTGCCGGCCGATTCCAGAAGGATATGCTAAGGTGATGGTCGATGAAATAACGGAGGGATTTGAGGAGCTCCGGCTTGACCACCCTACCGGTGAAGGGGAGTATCGGCTGGGTTCTGCTCCGAAGACTCCATGCCTATGGCGGAAGGATCTCATCAACCTTCCGAACTGGACGCCTCCGCCTCCTCCTCCTCCTCCGGCGAGTCAGGGCACTCCGCCTCCTCCACCGCCTCCTCCTCCTCCTCCGGCGAGTCAGGGCACTCCGCCTCCTCCACCGCCTCCTCCTCCGGCGAGTGACGATCAGGGCACTCGGCCGGCTCCTTCTCCGGCGCGTGGCGGCACTCCGTCTCCTTCTCCGCTTGCACCGGCGCGTCCGGGCAGCCAGCCTCCTCCTTCTCCGCCTCGTCAGCAAGGGCGGAAGAGACCCGCCGCCGCTCCGGCTGCTCCGGTAGCGTCGTAGTCCTTCTCCTCCGCCTCGTAAGCAAGGAAAGAAGACATCCGCTCCGTCTGCTCTGCCGGGCGTCTAGCAGTACAGCCAAAGGCGGGAGGAGATCTGGTCGGTCCTTCTCTGAAGACTCGGAGAAGTTACCGTGACGAGAGGAGCGAGGAGGAAAACGCGAAGATCGCGCAGATCAAGTGGATGACTGGTTTCAATGGTTGAAAGCAAAGAGACATCCACCTCCGGAGGAGAAGGTACAACCGGTCAAAGCGAAGCGCACTCTGGCTGCCATGACAAAACCACCCAAGTCTCCGCCGAAAGGCAACTATGAGCGCATTTTTGTAAAGGCATTTGCCGAGGCGGAGAGATCGGGAAGTACTGTCAGTGATCAAAGGATGAAAGAACGACGAGCTGGGAAACAAATTGCCCAGCTCGGCGAACAAGCGAAGGAATCGTGCCCCCCGCTCAAGGTGCCTGCTAGCGACATCGTCGATCCGAGGATGGTGCCCGATTATGGCAATCCTGAAGATTACTTGCCCGACGATGTACAATTTGATTTCTTGGAGGTGCAGATACAAAGATACGATGCACGGGAAGCCTCTCGTCAAAGATGAAAGCTCTCTAACAACGATGATCTGAAGGTTGCATGATTGGTACATGAAAACCTGCAAAGAGTCTAAGGGAGGAGTACTTTGTATGTGAGAGTTAAAAGGAGCATGACCTCCTTGGAATTGAACTGTTGCCTATTCCATTTGAGGAGTTCTATCAGTTTTTCAATCAATTGGCCCTCGATAAAGCAACGGTCACCTGCTACTGTCTGTAAGTAGTACTACTTCTGTCATTAAGTATCTCTATATAACTCAGCCCTTTCATTGCATGTATTTATAAATATCCTCACTATATTATGCAGATTGAAGATCGCCGAATTGAAGAAAAGACAAGTGGGTGATATTGGGTTCATTAACACATATCTCATAGATACAACTGAGGTTGAATTTCGTGCCAAAGATACCGAGGCCAACTTGCTACAATCGTTGGTAATAAATGAACACAAAGATATAATACTCTTTCCTTACAACTTCAAGTGAGTGTTACTGTCTTGTGGCATATTCGGTTTCCTTATTAGTCTAGGTTATATTAATATAATATTGATGAGTTATGCATGTGTGCGCAGCTACCACTATATTCTCCTAGAGATTAAGCTTGAGAAGGGAGTAGTAACTGTCTTTGACTCCAAGCGAAAAGATCCCAAGGAGTATGCGGACATGACTGAAATGCTCGAGAAGTAAGTTAAATCGATCATTATCCACCATATCAGCAACTTTGTTCATTTCTGATATCAAGTAATTGTTTTCTTTGTATGGCAGGGCTTGGGGAAAATTCACCAAAAAGCTCCGGGACTACCGAAGAACCTGCAATTAAGACACCCGAAAGTAAGTACTATATAGTAGCAAATTCCACGCGCATCTCCTAGTGATTCAAGCGCTAGTTTCATCAATACCATTTAGCATGTGCTTGCTATATATAATTATCAGTTTGATTGACCTCGGTTTCTTGTAAAGTGGTTGTGGCAGGAACAAGGGAATGATTTCTGTGGATACTACGTTTGCGAGTCCATCCGCCACACGACCTGTGAGAGGGGCTACTCCGACAAACAATATGAAGTGCGTAAATAAAAATATTCACAATTTTATTTTATTACCATCATTTGTGTTGAGTTTCATTCATTCATTCATATATATGTATTGACCCCTTTCTTAAAATTAGATGTCTCGAAGCGGGATGAACTCCTAGCACCAGATCGCATGCGAGCAATTCAAGAGGAATTGGCGGCATTCTTTCTTGACCACGTGATCGCTGAAGGCGGAGAATACTATGTGGACCACGCGTCCGTATTGTAAAAGATAACTATTGTATATATGTAGCCGGTAGTGTCGGATAGATATCGAGAACTTGTTGTTCGACCAATCTCTCGGAGAAGGAGAGGTGGTCGATATCACTTCTCTCTGTATGCATATATGTTCATGACGATCTTCTGTTTGCTTAATTACTAGCTAGCTAGCATGTCTAGTTAGTCCTCTCTATATGTATGTATAGTAAATGGCGTCGACCAAGCACGGACAAAAGAAAGGACACTTTTCTCTATAATTAGCTAGCTATAGCACAATATATGAAACACCTAAATTAGCCCCCAAAACCCCCAACCCCCCTTTAAAAAAACAAAAACCAGAGCCAAAGAAATCTTGACGTGGATGCCTATTGGTCCCGGTTGGTGCCACCAACCGGGACCAAAGGCCCTCCTGCCTGGGCTCAGCGGACAGGCCACGTGGAGGCCCATCTGTCCCGGTTCTGGATAGAACCGGGACTAAAGGGCGAGGGTATTAGTACCGACCCTTTAGTCCCGGTTCATGAACCGGGACTAAAGGCCCTTATGAACCGGGACTATAGGCCCTTTTTCTACTAGTGGACTCCCGTGAGGAATCAATGGAAGGCTGACCGGCGGCAGCCTTGCCATTGATTCCCCGTGGGAACCGAGGCGATGTGAGGACGATGAGGCGCGGGGCTCGCTGACTCAGCGGGCCCGCCATTCTTTCACGCCAAAAAGGATTGCCCCGGCGCCCTCCAGCGCGCCGGGTTCGGCCTGGATCCGCCGGCGCCAGTTTCATGCCTAACTAGCGAAAAATGGGCTCCTGGGGTGCGACTGGGCCGTTTTTTGGGCACTGGCGCCACAAAAGTGGCCTGGGGGCCTGTTGGGGGCACGGCTGGAGATGCTATGAGGGACAGTGTCTTCAGCTCCTCCTTGTGCTTCCTCAAACAGAAAGTGGCCTTTCCATGTCAAAAACAAAAAAGGTTGAACGGGCACAAAACCAGAGAAATGGTTATAAATTGTTATACGTTCAAATTTCAAACCTCTCAGGAACCGATAGTAAGTTTGGAATCTCGATTAAAAAAACAAAAGTCTATGGTCTTAAATGTGCCGTAGAACTGATTTTCCCTACTTTCAAACTAGACAATTTGTTTACCCACCTGAATTTATCATTGAAAGTAGAGGCCAAGACGCCTCACGATATTTCAATCCGGACGGAACCTTATGCCTAAAAACAAGTGGGACATCAATTTTTCATAGATTTCTAGATTAGGTTTTACTCATTGAAAATCCCGGGAGAAAAAAACTCCCTGACTGAGGCATCAGTCTCCGCTCGTGGAAGGTTGTGTGGTCACTCTGCACAGACTCGAGCATGATTCGGTTCTCGTCGATGATGACCATGTTGGCAACGAGGAGCTCTGCCATGACTACGACATCTGCGTGCTCCGCCTCCAGTAGAGCCATTGTCATGCGGTGCTCCTCCAAGAATGCCAAGTTGTACTACTATTCCTCTTGCAGCATGGTGAACACAGACGCCGCAGTTGCGGGCGCCGTCTCTGCCATGTCCATGGTATCGCCCTCCTCCTCCTATCACGACTCCATAGTGCTCGAAGGATGGCCTGCCTAAACGCGGTCCTGCCATCGGTCGTCTGTGGCGCAACGCGCCAGCTACTTGTGCCATGTTGCAAACAAGCTCACCATGGCGACGACGGACGATGGATACGAACTTCATGCTCGGATGGCCGCCGGCGAAATAGGGCTCGGATGGTGTTAACATCGGCTCAGAGGTTTTGCGGGGTGGTTGGCGTAATGTAGGGAGTGAATGAGTGAGTGTGACGTTATGGTTATACATGTGCCCTCAAACTCAGTAGCCTAGAGCTGATGGTTGGCAATTCAACCACGGCATGCTCAAGGAATTGATTTGTTTATACATAGAATGATAGGTCTGACTGAATAGAGTGAGAATCATGAATGATGCACGTACTCCAAATAATCTCAAAACACTTAGGCACGGTACATTAACTCTCATTTCGTTTCTTGTTTCGTGACATATTAACCAATAAGAGATGTGGGTCATGCATGCTTTAAATGATTTGAGACTACCAAACACGACATGCATTGGTCAGTTTGTTGCATGCATTGTTATTAATTAGCAAAAACACATTAAGTTCTCTCGTTTTCCCCTCCATCTTGGTCACGGTGCGCAACGTAAGATGACTTACACACCTAGACGAAGGGAGTATGTAGTGTCATGCAGCGATGTATTTATTCGGATATAGACTCATTATTTCTTGGAGTGTGTGATGTTCCGTAACTTAGCTAATTACCACAAGCACCTCTCTTCATTAAATATGTGCCACATAAGCAAACTTGTATTGGAGTGTGTGATGTTACTTGTAAGTTCCTGCCCTTTGTGACCAGCCTGAACAGAGTGAAAATCGTGAATGAGGCACGTACTCTTAGGGAGCGTGCATGCATGCATGTGCCACCCAACTAAGGGCATCTCCAGCCGCGCCCCCAGGAAGGCCTCCCCAGGCGTTTTTTTCGCGCCGGCGCCGAAAAAACGGCCCAGTCGCGCCCCCAAGAGCCCGATTTTCGCCGGCTTGGGCTGAAAACAGCGCCGGCGGACCCAGCCCGAACCCGGCGCGCTGGGGGGCGCCGGGCGAACTGTTTTGGCGCGAAAAAGCCACGGGCCCGCCGCGTCAGCGACACGGCTCTCTTCTCGGCCCTTCGTCGTCCTCATCGCCTCGTTTCCCGCGGCGAATCAATGCCAAAGCTGCCGCGCGCTGCCGCGCCGGTCAGCCTGCACCATTGATGCGTCACAGGGCGGCGCATCGAAGACCGGACGACGCGCGTCCCTCGCCCTCCCTCGCCCGCCACGCGTACACACGGTGGCACGCGCGCCTCGACCTATATATGACGCGCCCCGGCGCACTCGGCGACTCACACTCTCCCGCCGTCGTCGTTCCTTCCTCTCCTCTCCTCTCTTTCGCCGTCTCCAGTTCACACCCCATGGCCGAGCGCTTCCCAGGCGGCAGCGGCGGCGAACGGCTTCCGCCGCCGCCATCTTCATGAAGACGAGGCTCGCCTCCTTTACGAGGCCGAGTACCCGGTCCCGCCGGACATGCGGGTGCCCGGGGCGTGGAGGATCAGCGCGGGCGGCGTGCCGGTGCCCCCGGTACCCATCGGCACGGCGCGGCGTGCAGAGATCGCACGCATCCGCTCGAACCTGCCGCGTGCGGCGAGGGAGGGGCCACGGTACGTCCCCGACACGCCAGCAGCTCAAGGCCACCAACGGCGTCGTACCCTCCGGCATGCTCAACGCCGCCGGCCGGCGTCGGTGGTGGGGCGTGCCCGGGCGCACGTTGGAGGCCGTCCTCGAGTACATCGAGGGCGGCAACACGCCGCGCCTCGAGTACCCCGCTGTTGGGGAACGTTGTAATTTCAAAAAATTTCCTACGCACACACAGGACCATGGTGATGGCATAGCAACGAGAGGGAAGAGTGTCTGTCCACGTACCCTCGTAGACCGAAAGCGGAAGCGTTATAACAACGCGGTTGATGTAGTCGTACGTCTTCACGATCCGACCGATCCAAGCACCGAACGAACGGCACCTCCGAGTTCTGCACACGTTCAGCTCGATGACGATCCCCGGACTCCGATCCAGCAAAGAGTCGTGGAAGAGTTCCGTCGACCTGACGGCGTGGTGGCGATGATGATGCTCCACCGACGCAGGGCTTCCCTAAGCTGCGCTGACGATATGACTTCTCCGGCACAGGGCTTCGCCTAAGCTCCATGACGATATGACCGAAGTGGAATATGGTGGAAGGGGCACCGCTGCGGCTAAGGAACGATCCGTAGAGATCAACTTGTGTGTCATGGGGTGCCCCTGCCCCGTATATAAAGGAGCAAGGAGGAGGTGGCCGGCCTAGGGAGGAGGCGCACCAAGGGGGAGTCCTACTCCCACCGGAGTAGGACTCCTCCTTTCCTAGTAGGAGTAGGAGAGAAGGAAGGGAAGGGAGGAAGGGTGCGGCCTCCCCTTAGTCCAATTCGGACTAGGCCTTGGGGCGCGGCCTGCCCTAGGCAGCCCTCTCTCTTTCCGCAGGGCCCAATAAGGCCCAATACTTCTCCCCGGCGAATTCCCGTAACTCTCCGGTACTCGAAAAATACCCGAATCATTCGAACCTTTCCGAACTCCGAATATAGTCGTCCAATATATCGATCTTTACGTCTCGACCATTTCGAGACTCCTCGTCATGTCCCCGATCTCATCCGGGACTCCGAACTCCTTCGGTACATCAAAACTCATAAACTCATAATATAAGCATCGCCATCGAAACCTTAAGCGTGCGGACCCTACGGGTTCGAGAACTATGTAGACATGACCTAGAACTATTCTCGGTCAATAACCAATAGCGGAACCTGGATGCCCATATTGGCTCCTACATATTCTACGAAGATCTTTATCGGTCAAACCGCATAACAACATACTTTGTTCCCTTTGTCATCGGTATGTTACTTGCCCGAGATTTGATCGTCGGTATCCAGTACCTAGTTCAATCTCGTTACCGGCAAGTCTCTTTACTCGTTCCGTAATACATCATCTCACAACTAACTCATTAGTTGTAATGCTTGCAAGGCTTAAGTGATGTGTATTACCGAGAAGGCCCAGAGATACCTCTCCGACAATCGGAGTGACAAAACCTAATCTCGAAATACGCCAACCCAACAAGTACCTTTGGAGACACCTGTAGTACTCCTTTATAATCACCCAGTTACGTTGTGACGTTTGGTAGTACCAAAGTGTTCCTCCGGTGGCAGGAGTTGCATAATCTCATAGTTACAGGAACATGTATAGGTCATGAAGAAAGCATTAGCAATATACTAAACGATCAAGTGCTAAGCTAACGGAATGGGTCATGTCAATCACATCATTCTCCTAATGAGGTGATCCCATTAATCAAATGACAACACATATCTATGGTTAGGAAACACAACCATCTTTGATTAATGAGCTAGTCTAGTAGAGGCATACTAGTGACTATCTGTTTGTCTATGTATTCACACATGTATTATGTTTCCGGTTAATACAATTCTAGCATGAATAATAAACATTTATCATGATTTAAGGAAATAACTTTATTATTGCCTCTAGGGCATATTTCCTTCAGTCTCCCACTTGCACTAGAGTCAATAATCTAGTTCACATCGCCATGTGATTTAACATCAATAGTTCACATCTATATGTGGTTAACACCCATAGTTCACATCGACATGTGACCAACACCCAAAGGGTTTACTAGAGTCAGTAATCTAGTTCACATCGCCATGTGATTAACACCCAAAGAGTACTAAGGTGTGATCATGTTTTGCTTGTGAGATAATTTTAGTCAATGGGTCTGTCACATTCAGAGCCGTAAGTATTTTGCAAATTTCTATGTCTACAATGCTCTGCACGGAGCTACTCTAGCTAATTGCTCCCACTTACAATATGTATCCAGATTGAGACTCAGAGTCATCTAGATTAGTGTTTAAAACTTGCATCGACGTAACCCTTTACGACGAACCTTTTTTCACTTCCATAATCGAGAAACATATCTTATTCTACTAAGGATAATTTTGACCGTTCTCCATTGATCTACTCCTAGATCACTATTGCACTCCCTTGCCAAGTTTAGTGGTAGGGTATGCAATAGATCTGGTACACAGCATGACATACTTTATAGAACCTATGGCTGATGCATAGGGAATGACTTTCATTCTCTTTCTATCTTCTGCCGTGGTCGGGTTTTGAGTCTTACTCAATCTCACACCTTGTAACACAGGCAAGAACTCTTTCTTTGACTGTTCCATTTTGAACTACTTCAAAATCTTGTCAAGGTATGTATTCATTGAAAAACTTATCAAGCGTCTTGATCTATCTCTATAGATCTTGATGCTCAATATGTAAGCAGCTTCACCGAGGTCTTTCTTTGAAAAAACTCTTTTCAACCACTCCTTTATGCTTTGCAGAATAATTCTACATTATTTCCGATCAACAATATGTCATTCACATATACTTATCAGAAATGATGTAGTGCTCCCACTCACTTTCTTGAAAATACAGGCCTTTCCAAAAAGTCTGTATAAAATAATATGCTTTGATCAACTTATCAAAGCGTATATTCCAACTCTGAGATGCTTGCACCAGTCCATAGATGGATCGCTGGAGCTTGCATATTTTGTTAACACCTTTAGGATCGACAAAACCTTCTGGTTGCATCATATACAACTCTTCTTTAATAAATCCATTAAGGAATGCAGTTTTCACATCCATTTGCCAGATTTCATAAAGTGTGGCAATTGCTAACATGATTCGGACAGACTTTTAAGCATCGATACGAGTGAGAAAATCTCATTGTATTCAACATCTTGAACTTTGTCAAAAACCTTTTTCGACAAGTCTAGCTTTGTAGATAGTAACACTACTATCAGTGTCCGTCTTCCTCTTGAAGATCCATTTATTTAACATGGCTTGCTGATCATCGAGAAAGTCAATCAAAGTCCATACTTTGTTCTCTTACATGGATCATATCTCAGATTTTATGGCCTCGAGCCATTTCGCGGAATCTGGGCTCATCATCGCTTCCTCATAGTTTGTAGGTTCATCATGGTCTAGTAACATGACTTCCAGAACATGATTACTACACCACTCTGGTGCGGATCTTACTCTGGAAGACCTACGAGGTTCTGTAGTAACTTGATCTGAAGTTTCATGATCAATATCATTAGCTTCCTCACTAATTGGTGTATTTGTCACAGGAACTGATTTCTGTGATGAACTACTTTCCAATAAGGGTACAGGTACAGTTACCTCATCAAGTTCTACTTTCCTCCCACTCACTTCTTTCGAGAGAAACTCCTTCTCTAGAAAGGATCCATTTTTAGCAACGAATATCTTGCCTTCGGATCTGTGATAGAAGGTGTACCCAACTATTTCCTTTGGGTATTCTATGAAGACGCACTTCTCCGATTTGGGTTTGAGCTTATCAGGGTGAAACTTTTTCACATAAGCATCGCAGCCCCAAACTTTAAGAAACGTCAACTTGGGTTTCTTGCTAAACCACAGTTCATATGTTGTCGTCTCAACGGATTTAGATGGTGCCCTATTAAACGTGAATGCAGCTGTCTCTAATGCATAACCCCAAAACGATAGTGGTAAACTGATAAGAGACATCATAGATCGCACCATATCCAATAAAGTGCGGTTATTTCGACTTTCGGACACACCATTATGCTGTGGTGTTCCATATGGCATGAGTTGCAAACTATTTCACATTGTTTCAAATGAAGACCAAACTCGTAACTCAAATATTTATCTCCACGATCAGATCGCAGAAACTTTATTTTCTTGTTACGATGATTTTCCACTTCACTCTGAAATTCTTTGAACTTTTCAATTTTTTCAGAATTATGTTTCATCAAGTAGATATACCCATATCTGCTCAAATCATCTTGTGAAGGTCAGAAAATAACGATACTTGCCACGAGCATCAACACTCATTGAATCGCATACATCGGTATGTATTATTTCCAATAAGTCAGTAGCTTGTTCCATTGTTCCGGAGAACGGAGTTTTAGTCATCTTGCCCAAAAGGCACAGTTCGCAAGCATCAAATGATTCATAATCAAGTGATTCCAAAAGTCCATCAGCATGGAGTTTTCTTCATGCGCTTTACACCAATATGACCTAAACGGCAGTGCCACAAATAAGTTGCACTATCATTATTAACTTTGCATCTTTTGGTTTCAATATTATGAATATGTGTATCACTATGATCGAGATCCAATGAACCATTTTCATTGGGTGCATAACCATCGAAGGTCTTATTCATGTAAACAGAATAACAATTATTCTTTAACTTCAAATGAATAACCGTATCGCAATAAACATGATCAAATCATATTTATGCTCAACACCAAATAACACTTATTTAGGTTCCACACTAATCCCGAAAGTGTAGGGAGTGTGCGATGATGATCATATCAATCTTGGAACTACTTCCAACACTCATCGTCACTTCCCTTCAACTAGTTTCTGTTCATTCTGCAACTCCGTTTCAAGTTACTACTCTTAGCAACTGAACCAGTATCAAATACCGAGGGGTTGCTACAAACACTAGTAAAATACACATCAATAATCTGTATATCAAATATACCTTTGTTCACTTTGCCATCCTTCTTATCCGCCAAATACTTGGGGTAGTTCCGCTTCTAGTGACCAGTTCCATTGCAGCAAAAGCACTTAGTCTCGGGCTTAGGTCCAGACTTGGGTTTCTTCACTCGAGCAGCAACTTGCTTGCTGTTCTTCTTGAAGTTCCCCTTCTTCCCTTTGCCCTTTTTCTTGAGACTAGTGGTCTTGTCAATCATCAACACTTGATGCTCTTTCTTGATTTCTACCTTCGTCGATTTCAACATCACGAAGAGCTCGGGAATCGTTTTCGTCATCCCTTGCATACTATAGTTCATCACGAAGTTCTAGTAACTTAGTGATGGTGACTAGAGAATTCTGTCAATCACTATCTTATCTGGAAGATTAACTCCCACTTGATTCAAGCGATTGAAGTACCCAGACAATCTGAGAACATGCTCACTAGTTGAGCGATTCTCTTCCATCTTTTAGCTATAGAACTTATTGGAGACTTCATATCTCTCAACTCGGGTATTTGCTTGAAATATTAGCTTCAACTCCTGGAACATCTCATATGGTCCATGACGCGTTCAAAACGTCTTTGAAGTCCCGATTCTAAGCCGTTAGGCATGGTGCACAAAACTATCAAGTAGTCATCATATTGAGCTAGCCAAACGTTCATAACGTTTGCATCTGCTCCTGCAACAGGTCTGTCACCTAGCGGTGCATCAAGGACATAATTCTTCTGCGCAGCAATGAGGATAAACCTCAGATCACGGATCCAATCCGCATCATTGCTACTAACATCATTCAATACAATTTTCTCTAGGAACACATATAAAAACATAGGGAAGCAACAACGCGAGCTATTGATCTACAACATAATTTGCAAAATACTACCAGGACTAAGTTCATGATAAATTAAAGTTCAATTAATCATATTACTTAAGAACTCCCACTTAGACAGACATCTCTCTAGTCATCTAAGTGATCACGTGATCCAAATCAACTAAACCATAACCGATCATCACGTGAGATGGAGTAGTTTTCAATGGTGAACATCTTATGTTGATCATATCTACTATATGATTCACGCCGACCTTTCGGTCTCCGTGTTCCGAGGCCATATCTGTTATATGCTAGGCTCGTCAAGTTTAACCTGAGTATTCTGCGTGTGCAACTGTTTTGCACCCGTTGTATTTGAACGTAGAGCCTATCACACCCGATCATCACGTGGTGTCTCAGCACGAAGAACTTTTGCAACGGTGCATACTCAGGGAGAACACTTCTTGATAATTTTAGTGAGAGATCATCTTATAATGCTACCATCAATCAAAGCAAGATAAGATGCATAAAGGATAAACATCACATGCAATCAATATAAGTGATATGATATGGTCATCATCATCTTGTGCTTGTGATCTCCATCGCCGAAGCACCGTCATGATCACCATCGTCACCGGCGACACCTTGATCTCCATCGTAGCATCGTTGTCGTCCTCGCCAACTATTGCTTCTACGACTATCGCTACTACTTAGTGATAAAGTAAAGCAATTACATGGCGTTTGCATTTCATACAATAAAGCGACAACCATATGGCTCCTGCCAGTTGCCGATAACTCGGTTACAAAACATGATCATCTCATACAATAAAATATAGCATCACGTCTTGACCACATCACATCACATCATGCCCTGCAAAAACAAGTTAGACGTCCTCTACTTTGTTGTTGCAAGTTTTACGTGGCTGCTACGGGCTGAGCAAGAACCGTTCTTACCTACGCATCAAAACCACAACGATAGTTTGTCAAATAGACTCCGTTTAACCTTCTCAAGGACCGGGCGTAGTCATACTCGGTTCAACTAAAGTGAGAGATGACACCCGCGGTCACCTTTAAGCAACGAAAGTGCTCGGAGCGGTGAAACCAGTCTCGCGTAAGCGTACGCGTAATGTCGGTCCGGGCCGCTTCATCTCACAATACCGCTGAACCAAAGTATGACATGCTGGTAGGCAGTATGACTTGTATCGCCCATAACTCACTTGTGTTCTACTCGTGCATATGACATCAACGCATAAAACCAGGCTCGGATGCCACTGTTGAGGAACGTAGTAATTTCAAAAATTTTCCTACGCACACAGGACCATGGTGATGGCATAGCAACGAGAGGGAAGAGTGTCTGTCCACGCACCCTCGAGACCGAAAGCGGAAGCGTTATAACAACGCGGTTGATGTAGTCAGACGCCTTCACGATCCGACCGATCCAAGCACCGAACGACGGCACCTCCGGAAGTTCTGCACACGTTCAGCTCGATGGCGATCCCGGACTCCGATCCAGCAAAGTGTCGGGGATGAGTTCCGTCAGCACGACGGCGTGGTGACGATGATGATGCTCCACCGACGCAGGGCTTCGCCTAAGCTCCACGACGATATGACTTCTCCGGCGCAGGGCTTCGCCTAAGCTCTACGCCGATATGACCGAAGTGGAATATGGTGGAAGGGGCACCGCACACGGCTAAGGAACGATCCGTAGATCAACTTGTGTGTCATGGGGTGCCCCTGCCCGTATATAAAGGAGCAAGGAGGAGGTGGCCGGCCTAGGGAGGAGGCGCAAGGGAGTCCTACTCCCACCGGGAGTAGGACTCCTCCTTTCCTAGTAGGAGTAGGAGAGAAGGAAGGGGAAGGGAGGAAGGGGTGCGTCCCCTCCCCTTAGTCCAATTCGGACTAGGCCTTGGGGGGGCGCGCGGCCTGCCCTAGGCAGCCCCTCTCTCTTTCCCGCAGGGCCCAATAAGGCCCAATACTTCTCCCCAGCGAATTCCCGTAACTCTCCGGTACTCGAAAAATACCCGAATCATTCGAACCTTTCCGAACTCCGAATATAGTCGTCCAATATATCGATCTTTACGTCTCGACCATTTCGAGACTCCTCGTCATGTCCCCGATCTCATCCGGGACTCCGAACTCCTTCGGTACATCAAAACTCATAAACTCATAATATAACTGTCATCGAAACCTTAAGCGTGCGGACCCTACGGGTTCGAGAACTATGTAGACATGACCTAGAACTATTCTCGGTCAATAACCAATAGCGGAACCTGGATGCCCATATTGGCTCCTACATATTCTACGAAGATCTTTATCGGTCAAACCGCATAACAACATACTTTGTTCCCTTTGTCATCGGTATGTTACTTGCCCGAGATTTGATCGTCGGTATCCAGTACCTAGTTCAATCTCGTTACCGGCAAGTCTCTTTACTCGTTCCGTAATACATCATCTCACAACTAACTCATTAGTTGTAATGCTTGCAAGGCTTAAGTGATGTGTATTACCGAGAAGGCCCAGAGATACCTCTCCGACAATCGGAGTGACAAAACCTAATCTCGAAATACGCCAACCCAACAAGTACCTTTGGAGACACCTGTAGTACTCCTTTATAATCACCCAGTTACGTTGTGACGCTTTGGTAGTACCAAAGTGTTCCTCCGGTAAACAGGAGTTGCATAATCTCATAGTTACAGGAACATGTATAGGTCATGAAGAAAGCATTAGCAATATACTAAACGATCAAGTGCTAAGCTAACGGAATGGGTCATGTCAATCACATCATTCTCCTAATGAGGTGATCCCATTAATCAAATGACAACACATGTCTATGGTTAGGAAACACAACCATCTTTGATTAATGAGCTAGTCTAGTAGAGGCATACTAGTGACTATCTGTTTGTCTATGTATTCACACATGTATTATGTTTCCGGTTAATACAATTCTAGCATGAATAATAAACATTTATCATGATTTAAGGAAATAACTTTATTATTGCCTCTAGGGCATATTTCCTTCACCCGCTCCCCCTTCTTTCTCACGCCGTCGGGGAAGCTCCTGGACCCCGAGGCGCATGGAGACCGGGGGGTCCTCCTCCTCGTCCGGCGGCTCGCCCTGCCTCCGCCCCGTCAAGCCGGAGCCCCAGGGCACGCCGGTCAGCGCGCGCACCCGCAGCTCCGGCGTCCGCATCGGCGCCAACGCCTCTCCACCCACCGGCCGCTTCGTCCTCGTCGAGCCCAAGCCGGAGCCCGACTTCCCCGCGGAGTACGAGGAGATAGCCCGGTGCGGCTTCTCCGACGAGGACGCCATGCGGTGAGCGCGGGACGACTACCTCCGCGACGAGATGGTCCGGCAGCGCCGGGCCCTGGAGGAGATCGCCGCCCGCAAGCGTGGGCGCGAGGACGAGCACGGCGTCGTGGTCCTCGACAGCGACGACGACGACGCCCCCGGACCGTCCAACCCGCCGCGCCAACCGGGGGAGGGATGCAGCAGGGACGGCGGAGGCGTAGGCGGGGGCGGCGACGACGACGATGACGACAACGGCGGTGACTACACGCGGTTCTACAGCCTCCTCGGCATGTAGAACCGCTGTGGGCGGGCGAGGCGGGCGGCGAGGGAGACGGCGGGGGTAGCCCGCGGTAGTTTTTTTTGGTAAAATATGTTTAAGTTTGAACGAACTCGCCGATGTTTGCGTTAAATTTGAGTCGTTTTTGCGCCGTATTTTACTTTTTTAACTAACCGTGGGCGCCGCGACTGGGGGGCATCACGGGTGCACCAAACCGTACAAGCTGACATTTACAATTCAAAAGGCGAAAGTACCTTTCTACATCCAGGAACAAATTATCGTTGTGCAAACAGTAAAATAAAAAAAATTCAAAAAAACCTGAATTTTTTTTGTGACATACTATCACAAATGTTTGTTGTGGATGCAAAATTTTAACACGGAATCGCGTCCGTGGAAGTCATGCCAAAAAACCTAAATTTTAACATTCTCGGAGCATTGATTTTTTCTACCACACCTTCCACCAATGTGATTTCACAATTAAATTTACATACAGAACAAACATTTGTGAAAGTTTGCCACAAAAAAATCAGAATTTTTATTTTTTTAATTTTACTATTAAAATCAAGACCATTTGCTCCTGGGTGTGGAAATCAAAAGGCATCCTACTTATAATTAATTTATATATTTATCACACCACGCCAGCTTTCTTTCTCACAGCTACCTAGGATGGGCCACTGGATAACAAGTCTCCGTGTGTGCGCTTATGGATATACATGTTCAACTCAATGGCTGATAACTTGATGAAGTAATTGATTATACATAGAATGATAGGTCTGACTGAACAAGGTGAACGTACAACTCCATGTGCGCCTAACCAAGCACATGAATGACTTCCCTCCATCAATGTCCATCGGCAGATCCAGAAACAAGCATAGCAGGAGAAGCTGAGGCTTCTCAGAGCTCAGGGCAAGCACATATATAACATTGACTTAAGCCTCCCCTAAACTTGAGCGATACTTTCTCCTTCACGAGGACAAAAATTATATATATAATTCCGATCACGATGAACCAGATGCATAGGATAAAACTTCTGATAAAATTTCAATTTCAATCGGTTGTAGTTCCATGATCCAATATCATCACATAGCCTATAACATGTCAATGCCTTCTCCTTCAAAGATAAAGGGGAGACCTTCTTCTTGATTTCATCCTCGGGCAAACCTGCAAGTTTAAATAATCCACCAACTTCATCCATATAGAGTAGGTGCATATCAGGATGTAATATTCCATCTCCTGCATAAGGATTAGCTAGCAGTTTCTCTATCATACCCGAAGGAATTTCATAATAAATATTTTCAGTAGGTGCAGTAGGTTGAGGAACAACTCTTTGTTATTCCGGACAAGGTGAAGATACCCCGAACAAGCCCCTCAAAGGATTATTTCCCCAACACTGGCGCCAGAAAAGAGTCTTGATGACCCACAAGTATAGGAGATCTATCGTAGTCCTTTCGATAAGTAAGAGTGTCTAACCCAGCGAGGAGCACAAGGAAATGACAAGCGGTTTTGAGCAAGGTTTTCTCTGCAAGCACTGAAATTATCGGTAACAGATAGTTGTGTGATAAGATAATTCTTAACGGGTAACAAGTAACAAAAGTAAACAAGGAGCAACAAGGTGGCCAAATCCTTTTTGTAGCAAAGGACAAGCCTGGAAGAACTCTTATATAAAGCAAAGCGCTCGCGAGGACACATGGGACTTACTTTCAAGCTAGTTTTCATCATGCTCATATGATTCACGTTCGTTACTTTGATAATTTGATATGTGGGTGGACCGGTGCTTGGGTGTTGCCCTTCCTTTGAAAAGCCTCCCACTTATGATTAACCCCGCTCGTAAGCATCCGCAACTAAGACAGAAGAATTAAGGTAAATCTAACCATAGAATGAAACATATGGATCCAAATCAGCCCCTTACGAAGCAACGTATAAACTAGGGTTTAACCTTCTATCACTCTAACAACCCAGCATCCACTTATTACTTCCCAATGCCTTCCCCTAGGCCCAAATCATGGTGAAGTGTCATGTAGTGGACGCTCACATAACACCATTAGAGGAAAGAAAACATACATCTCATCAAAATATCAAACGAATACCAAATTCACAAGATTACTTACAACAAGACTTCTCCCATGTCCTCAGGAACAAACGTAACTACTCACAAGGCATATTCATGTTCATAATCAGAGGAGTATTAATTATCATTAAGGATCTGAACATATGATCTTCCATCGAGTAAACCAACTGGCATCAACTACAAGGAGTAATATAATCAACACTACTAGGAACCAATAGGTACCAATCTGAGGTTTTGAGACAAAGATCGAATACAAAAGATGAACTAGGGTTTGGAGAGGAGATGTTGCTGGTGAAGATGTTGATGGAGATTGACACCCTCTCGATGAGAGGGTCATTGGAGATGACGATGACTTCGATTTCCCCCTCTCGGAGCGAAGTTTCCCCGGTAGAACAGCTATGCCGGAGCCCTAGATTGGTTCTGCCCAGGTTCTGCCTCGAGACGACGGCGCTTCGTCTGAAAGATTTCTTCTGATTTTTTTCTCCAGGTCAAAACACGTCTTATAGCAGAAGATGGACATCGGGGGATTGCCAGGTGTCCCACAAGGCAGGGGGCGCGGCCAAGGGGGTAGGGCGCGCCCTCCACCCTTGTGGATGGCAGGTGGCCCCCCTCTTGTGCTTTCTTCGCCCAATATTTTTGATTAATTCCAAAGTGACACTCCGTGAAGTTTTAGGACTTTTTGAGTTGTGCAGAATAGGTCTTTAATATTTGCTCCTTTTCCATCCCAGAATTCTAGCTGTTGGCATTCTCTCTCTTCGTGTAAACCTTGTAAAATAAGAGAGAAAATGCATAAGTATTATGCTACAATGTGTAGTAACATCCCATGATGCAATAAATATCCATGATGCAAAATGGACGTATCACTCAGCCAACCCATTTAATAGATCTCCATGGGCCATCCTTCTCGAGCCATCTATGATGCCCCATGTACACGATTTTCGCAGACCCGACATCTTTCGTTAACGTAAGCTGCTGAGACATTGTATCATCCATGCACCTTGTGTATCCGTGGTATCCGTGGCATACCTGGCCTAAGGTATACCCGTAACCAAGATAGTCGTGCACCGTCGTCATCAGCGCGGCTCTTATATAGAAATAATCTTCTTTGCCGGCGTGTCATGTCCATGACGGTCTATTCCATAATGTGTCTAGCTCCTCTTTCAGAAGCCCCATATACAGGTTAATATTATTTCCCGGTTGCTTCGGCCCTTGAATCGGCATGCTCATGTGTATGTAGTTTGTCTTCATGCACTTCCATGGACGGAGGTTGTACATCCATACAAAGATGTGCCATGTGTTGTGGTTGGTGTTCCAGTTTCCAAACTGATTCATGCCATCGGTACTCCCACCAAGCATGATGTTCCTTTGATCTTCTGCAGCAAATCCATATACGGCGTTGAATGCTCTCCACTGGCTAGCATCTGCGACGTGTCTCAGTTTTGGATCATCTCCATCGTTAGGCTTCTACCTCTCCACATGCCATTGCATGAGCTTTGCTTCCTTAGAATCTATGAAATACCACTACAGACGGGGAGTGATCAGCAAGTACCATACAACTTTCTAAGGAGCTTTCTTTCCCGCCTTCTTGTATCGAGAAGCATTGCATACCGGACATCTGTTTTTTTCCGTGTGCTCTCCCGATAAATGATGCAATCGTTGATGCATGCGTGGTACCTAATGTGCGGCAAATCAAAAGGGTGAACGATTTTCTTGGCCTCCTTGACACTAGTAGGACACAGGTTCCCCATGGGGAGAACATTATTATGTAGATACTTCAAATACTCATCGATGCTGTTGTCTGTCCAATTGTTTTTCGCCTTTGTATTTAGAAGTTCAAGCGTGAAACTCAAGCGGGTCTTCGAGCCTACTTCAAGTTACGTCAGCTTGGCCTCCTCTCTAGAACCAGCTCTCTCGCTAGTCGTACTCTTGTGAAGGAGGTCTGGAACATGAGGGTCCTGCACGACTGCACTTAGCAACGTCGAAGACTGTGACGTGATCGCCGCCTCTTCTCCGCCATGTTCGGACTCTTCTTCGCCATTTCAGGAATCTTCTCCCACGCCATCATGTCCGTACTCTTCCCCCGCCGCCATGTCCGGCGCCATCATCTTCGTGTTGACCGGTCATGTCTTCGTCCTGCCCCATGTCGTTATTCCCTGCCATGTGGACATCCTCATGATCATCTTCATTTATCCACTGAGTATAGCCATCCATTAAACCATTCATCAGCAGGTGCGCCTTCAAACTGCCACGATCAAAAGGGTCCAAAAGTACTCCTTCTTTGCATATTGTACACGGACATCTAATCCTTGTCCGATTATTTGCATACATGTCCATCACCGCGGATTGCAAGTATCGCTCCACCTTCCATCCACTCACCTTCATGACCGACTGCACCATAGAACAAGCAAAAGGGTTATAAGCAAAATGCATGCATGCATCAAAGTCATATAAAAATTTGGCGTGACCTTTCAGAAATTAATTGACATTTCGGCAAAACATAAGCAACTCGGGGGCAGGTCACTGGCACAAATCTCTCCATATCCCAAACACAAATATTCCCATTCTTAAAATGCACAACTTTTTACTCACCTATCTCCCGAGAGAGACCGAGCACGGTTAGATGAGGCCTTTCCCTACCTATAGGGATCAAAACTGTGGATGTCTAAATGACTAGCTAGATCTAGTTGTCGGGGAGGAGAGATGACTCTAGCTAACTAATGGAGAGGGAGAGAGATGAGCTAGTTAAATCTATATATGTGGAATGGAGGGAGAGCCAAATAAATGAGGAAAATAGAGAAGAGATGCCATTTATGGAGGAGAACTATGATGGAGGTGGGCATTAATGGGGAGAGAAGAGAGGTAGAAGGAAGAGAGATGAAGGGCAATAATGGTAGAGAAGTAACTTAGAGAGGGGAGAGGGCAAAGGGGGATGAAGGGGGAGGGGGAGAGGGGTAGGTGAATAGGTGCCAGCCACGCCTAGTAGTAGCGCTGTATTCTTGACAGCGCTACGCCTATTTGGGATTTTGGATGTTTGAACAAGTCCTATATGATTCGGTGCTCCGCGATTAGATGGCTAAAAGTATCCTGACGGCTATGTCCGAAAATTTATGGGTGTCTCAGTGATCTACGTTGGAGGAAAAAAGAGGCCATGTGTCTTATGAAGGAATATATATTGGAAACACTAGTAGATTCGCCAACTTTGCCGAGTTTCGTACCCAGAATAAACTCGGTCGCATGTTCGACTAGTTCTGTACTCCGCTAGATAAGGAAGAAGTTCTGTGCTGGCATGATATAGGCTCTCCGGTGTTGTGGAAGAAGATTCTGTTTCAATAATTGTTCGTGACATGGAAGAGGTTTGCACACTAAGTGATTAGCACGTTAGCTTAACCCACACGCACAATTCGGCTCGTGGGATGGCACGAGCCATGAGAATCGCCGCGAGCGATTAGTTCCATCCATTACGGCCCTGTCCTTTGAAGCTCACTAAATAGAAGAAAACGATAAGTTGTGCGACTCTACGAGAAGAGAAAACTTCAATTTGATTGTTTCCCCAACTACCACCATCTTCTCTCTCTCTATCTCTATCTCTCTCTCTCCCTCCCTTAGTTCCGGTTATAGATGATGGTCGGTGAGAGGATCATAGGGACTAATTTTTAGTCCATAATTAATAATTACTTGAAGTAAATTTTTAAATACCCGGCTTTTGCCAATTGTAACGGTTTGAGCAGAGTGCCGCTAAACGGTAGTCATCTACATCTACCAGCTAATATTAGAAAATAGCTGGCTATGGCCTTTCTATAACTGCCCGGTATTTAAAACAAAGGCTGGCCGTTGTTCAGTGTGATGCTTGTAGAAGTTCCATCTATCAGTCTAGAAGGAGTGAGTGGGTGTGACGTTATGGTTATCCATGTGCCCTCAAGTCAGTGGCCTACAGCTGAAGGTTGGCAAGTCAAACACAACTGATCAAGAAATTGATTTGTTTATACATAGATTGATAGGTCTTCCTAAACATGGTGGAAGTCGGGCTGCATGTGCGACACGTGAATGAGACACGTACTCCTGGTACCGCGCGGTGCATGGGCAGATACAACAGACGTGCATGCATGTGCCGCCCAACTAAGGACCATATGATTACTAAACCCTGCTATCACTGTTCACCGTCATGTGCGTGCGACGATGGGAGCATGTCGCGTTCCATTAAATAAAAGAGTCGATGGAAGCTAGTTTGGGCCACGGGGAGTAGAGTGCATGGCCATCGTACACGTGTTAAAGAAAGAACAACAACAAAGATTTCACACTTTTTTTAAACATTAGTACAGACACAAGCGCTCAAATACATGCGCATACATTCATCCTTATGAACGCATACAAGCATACCATATCCCTATGAGCACCTCCGAAAGACTGAGAAACGTCTCCTCCCATTAAACGCGCATCGCCGAAAATCCTGAAATAAATCCATGAATAAATGCGAGCATCAGTACTTGAATTCTAATGGACTGGGAATACCACAGTCTCTCTAACCATCCAAACACAGATTGACTCGCAAGATTTCACACTTTTGAAGTATAAAGAAGCAACTCCTGCACAATGCCCCTACGCACCGCCATCGAACAACCGGTAGGTTCCGGTAAATTTGGTCCAATGTGCGCACTCATCGTGGCCGCCATTTTACTTTAATAATTGATCCTTCGCTGCATTCAAGAGGCTTCGCATTAGATAAGATAATTTACTAGCTTGCAGTACCGATGTAGTATTAGACTACTCTATCCGGTTTGAATATAAGATGTTCTAACTTACATGTGATCTAAATATATAGCCGGGTTTTATTGTGTATGTGTACATATTAATTTATCCCAAATGTTTTGTAATTAAGAATGGAGGGGATATCATACAAGCCGACCCATATAGTCCAAAAGGCATCTTTATTGTGGATAATTTATATATTGAGTGATCATATCTTCTCACGACTAGCGAGGGAGGGCCACCAGATAACAAATGTCCCTGTGCAACCGATCACAGGCTGAATCCAACGGCATCAAATGCCACCAGCCAGCCACCCCAACAGTAGCAACCCGCAAGCATATTATACCAGTTTACAGTACAAGTACAGTAGTGTACCATTCCCTCTGTTTTATAATTTAGTGCATATAAATTCTCTGAGAAGTCAAACATTACAAACTTTGATCTACTTTAAAATTATTGATCTCTATGGTATGAAATATATATAATGTGAAAACAAGTCTTATGATGTATCCAATAAAATGTTTTCAGTATTCTAGATGTATACATTTTTCTCTACAAACTTGATGAAAGTTAGTAAAGTTTGACTTCTCAAAAAAATTATACGCACAACATCCATACAAGCTGACACATACAGTCCAGAAGGTATATTTGTTATGACTAGTTTCTCAATATAAGCAGTAGGAACAATAGAATCAACATTATAAGTAATAGTTTTTCCTACAACTTTAATAGGTTCTACTACTTTCACTTCAAAGTGAGGATGATATTTAAATCACTTCTCCTTAGGGAGATCAACATGAATAGCGAATGATTCACAAAAGGAAGCTATTATCTCAGAGTCAAGTTCATATTTAGTGCTACAATCACGAAAAGTATCGGTATCCATAGAAGATTTAACACAATCAAACTTAAGGTTTATACCTGACTCCTTAACTTAGTCGAGTTCCCAATCTTTAGAGTTGTGTTTAGTTATTGCCAATAAATCCCATTTGAATTCAATAGTCTTCATGATAAAAGAGCACGTACAAGAAGTATCGAGAATGGAGCGATCTTTATGTGAAAGCCGAGTATAAATTTTTTAATAATAATTTCTCTTGAGATCTCATGATTGGGGCATGAATATAACATTGACTTAAGCCTCCCCAAGCTTGAGCGATACTTTCTTCTTCACGAGGCCAAAAATTATATATATAATTCTAATAATGATGAACCAGATGCATAGGATAAAACTTCTGATGAAATTCGAATTTCAATGGTTGTAGTTCCATGATCCAATATCATCACATAGACTATACCATATCAATGCCTTTCCCTTCAAAGATAAAGGGACGACCTTGTTCTAGACAACACACTCAGGCATACCTACAAGCTTAAATAATCCACAAACTTCATCCACATAGATTAGGCGCATATCGGGATATAATGTTCCATCTCCTGTATAGGGATTAGTTAGCAGTTTCTCTATCATACCCGAAGGAATTTCAAAGTAAAAAATTTCAGTAGGTTCAGTAGGTTGAGGAGCTATTCTTTGCTCTTCTAGTCGAGGTGAAGATACCCCGAACAAGCCCCTCAAAGTATTATTTTCCATAGTAACAAGTGACAGTAAATTTCAGCATACTATATAAATGTTTTCTTACCAAATTCCACATACCAAAGGCGCTTCACTCTCCCGCAACGGCGCCAGAAAAGAATCTTGATGACCCATAAATATAGGGGATCTATCGTAGTCCTTTTGATAAGTAAGAGTGTCGAACCCAACGAGAAGCAGAAGGAAATGACAAGCGGTTTTCAGGAAGGTATTCTCTGCAAGCACTTAAATTATCAGTAATAGATAGTTTTGTGATAGGGTAATTCGTAATGGGTAACAAGTAACAAGAGTAAACAAGGTGCAACAAGGTGGCCAAATCCTTTTCGTAGCAAAGGACCAGCCTGGACGAACTCTTATATAAAGCAAAGTGCTTATGAGGACACATGGGAATTATTGTCAAGCTAGTTTTCATCATGCTCATAAATTCACGTTCGTTACATCGATAATTTGATATGTGGGTGGACCGTTGCATAGGTGATGTCCTTCCTTGGACAAGCCTCCCACTTATGGTTAACCCCTCTCGCAAGCATCCGCAAGTACGAAAGAATAATTAAGGTAAACCTAACCATAGCATGAAACATATGGATCCAAATCAGCCCCTTACGGAGGAACACATAAACTAGGGTTTAATCTTCTGTCACTCTAGCAACCCATCATCTACTTATTACTTCCCAATGCCTTCCCCTAGGCCCAAATCATGGTGAAGTGTCGTGTAGTCGACGTTCACATAACACCACTAGAGGAGAGACAACATACATCTCATCAAAATATCGAACGAATACCAAATTCACATGATTACTTATGACAAGAATTCTCCCATGTCCTCAGGGACAAACGTAACTACTCAAAAATTATATTCATGTTCATAATCAGAGTGGTATTAGCATTAAGGATCTGAACATATGATCTTTCACCGAATAAACCAACTAGGATCAAGTACAAGGAGTAATCAACACTACTAGTAACCCCTAAGTACCAATCTGAGGTTTTGAGACAAAGATCAGATACAAGAGATGAACTAGGTTTTGAGAGGAGATGGTGCTAGTGAAGATGTTGATGGAGATTGACCCCCTCTCGATGGGAGGATCGATGATGATGACGATCGCGATGATTTCCCCCTCCCGGAGGGATGTTTCCTCGGCAGACAACTCCGCCGGAGACCTAGATTGGTGCTGCCCAGGTTCCACCTCTAGACAGCGGCGCTTCACCCCGAAAGCTTCTCTCTAATTTTTTTTTTCATGGCAAAAGACACAATATAGCAGAAGATGGGCATCGGGGGCTTGCTAGGGGGCCCGCGAGGTAGGGGGCGCACCCTCCACCCTCGTAGCTGCCTGGTGGCCCTCCTCTGGTGCTTTATTCGCCCAATATTTTTTATATATTCCAAAACTGATCTATGTGAAGTTTCAGGACTTTTGAAGTTGTGCATAATCGGTCTCTAATATTTGCTCATTTTCCAGTCTAGAATTCCAGCTGGCGGCGTTCTCCCTCTTCATGTAAACCTTATAAAATAAGAGAGACAATTCATAAGTATTGTGATATAATGTGTAATAACAGCCCATAATGCAATATATATTGATATAAAACAATGATGCAAAATGGATGTATCAGTTAGCGATGTCCGTAGACATCGTTTCACCATCTGCGTTGGTAGATCCAGGCAAATGATTTCTCCTTGGCGGTAGTGCATCCAAGCATGAGAGAAGGAGGCAGAAGCGCTCGTCGGAGACGCCCACCAACATAGATTGAACGACCGCGGCAGGCGAAAAAAACGAAGCACATGGCCCAAACCCGTCCAGCCCGACCCGACTGGAGGAGCCGCCGCAGCCGAGGATCCACAAGTAATAACAGTAACAGTAGCAGTAGAAGTTTCTTAGTGATTGGAACAACAGTAGCAACAGTAGTACGTTAGCAAAGAAAATTATGAGCAAAGCATAGGCATTGGATCAACGATGGATATTTTGATGGATAACATTCATCATACAATAGTCACAACTTAGAGCGATACAGAATATCTCCAATTCATCCATTCAAAGTAGGCATGTATTTCATATATAGTCATATGTGCACATAATAAGAACTTGTATAACAAATTTTGTCCTACCTTCCTGTGGTAGTTGGGTCCTTAAGTAAATCTTACGGTAATTAAGGCCTCATTTTAATAGAGAACCGGATCAAAGTATTAACACATAGTAAATAAAAAACTCCTCGAACTACAGTAATCTCTGGTGAGTATCCCAATTATTATCACCTTGAGGCCTATGGTTCAGAAAAATAACACATGCATATAACTAGCAGATAGGTTCGAGAGATCAAATATATTCACGGAAACATAAAGGGTTCAGATATGAAATAAAGGTACTCGGGCCCTAGTGACAAGCATTAAACATAGCAAAGTCATAGCAACAACAATCTCAGAACATAGTGGATACTTGGGATCAAACCCTAACAAATTGACTCGATTACCTGACAAATTTCATCCATCTCCATCACCCTCCAGCAAGCATACGAATAAATTACTCAATCCCAGTGATGAGCATCATTGAATTGTTGATGGAGAAGGGTTGTTGATGATGACGGCGATGAATCCCCCTCTCCTGAGCATTGAAAGCGGTCTAGATCAACCCTCCCGATGAACAACATGAGGTGGCGGCGGCTCCGTATAGTAAAACGAGATAATTCTTTCTCCTTTATTTTTTTGTCCCCGGGGCAGAACTTATAGGACCATACGTAGGGCAAATAGAGTCTCAAAGGGGCCACAATCTCAGGTGGCGCACCCTAGGGGGGAGGGGGGCCACCTGAGCTTGTGGCTCTATGGTGGCCCCCCTCTAGTAGACCTTTTCGCCAATACTTTTTATTAATTCCAGAAAGATTCTCTGTAAATTTTTAGCCACCTCGGAGGACTTCTCTTCCTGCACAAAAATTACACCGAGGGAGTTCTGCTGCAAACAACGCCATTCTAGGTTAGTCCCATTCAAGTCATGCAAATTAGAGTCTAAACATACGAGCAAAAGTGTTCGGAAAAGTACATACATTTCAGACGTATAATGCGCCAGCCCTGGAACCGCCACCACATCTAGTGGCCCATCATCCCATCGTCCGCCGCACTCCGAACCAACAAACCATGGCGCCCAGCTGGCGCCATGCCCTAGCTGAAGAAATCGGCCTGCCCCGGTCTGCCACACGAGAGGACGAGAGAGCCCCGCCACCACCAGCGACGACCAGGCTTCGCCCAGCCACGCTGTCTGGCGGCGACGAGGGAGGAGGGAGGAGGGGAGGGAACCAGCAACGGCCGGAGTTGGGTGCCCTGGTGCGGCCGGGGGAGGCGCTCGGTAGCGATCCTTTTTTTTTAGGACTAATAAAAATCTATTCGATAGTGCATACACAAGATGGAGTTCCAGATCGCGCGGGCAACCTAAATGGATGGATGTTGCTGAAAACTTGTGCTCTTTTAGGATATTTTGTTCTTCATGAAGCTAGCATAGCTAGGTTTGCCATTTTCTAAGTCAACGAAAACATTTTCTCATTAATTGCTTGCTTAACCATCAGTTATCAGCTGTCTCCACGCAATGCACATAATTTATTTGTCAGGTCACTGTTGATAACAGATATGAATTTCCATACATTACCTTATTGATTGATACATAATTTGCCATCTTAGAGGAACAGATTATTGACATTTCATAAATCGTGGGGTCCAGTCTCATGCCTTTTATATCATCATAGATAAAATAAAAATCCCGCAAAAAAGGGAAACCAAATTAAGAAAGATGTGGGTGAGGAGACTTAGTAGAGTCGATCGAAGACAATATTATTGAATCAACATGACTTTTATTCATCATCATAGCATCATGGAAAACAACAGCTTCCTCTCGGGATCGGGCGGTATTATTTTAGGAGTGCACACTGGGCACTTACACACTCACGGCAGTAGTAGCTAGCAGGAACAGCAGAAGATAGCATAGCATAGTAGTAGCATAATCAGTTTAAAGTTCCGGGTAATTGTGCTTAACTAGACGAGCAAGTTCGAGACCATGGGGCATAGGCGCCACACGGCAAACAGTAAGCCCGTCCGTTGCCTTCACCTTGCTAGTTCCGCTGCTGAAAATCAAGTCAAGCAGTGCACCTGCAGCAATCCCAATGAGCGCGCCAATTCCGAAGCCGACGACTCCTCCAATTACCGTGACAGCCGCAGAAGCGATTTCGATGTCAAGCGCTACGAATCCAGCTTCTACAGCAGCAGTAACTAGTTCTCCGATCTCCAGGTCAACTACTGCAGTTAATGCGTTCACTGAATCCCTAACCGCTGCCTCCAGCTTATCCTCTGCTGTGTATATGTCCCACACCATTGCAGCTGCCGTAAAAACTAAAACTGCCACGCCGACTTTTCCCAAAGCTTCAAATGAGTAAGTCACCACGGATTTTCCTTGTCCCGCTTCCGCAATAATATTGTCATATACCTGGCAAATATGATATACAAATTGCAGTGATGCTCAGTACAACTTTTACCATACAATATATAACCATTATTTTTGCGCCATATGAAGATTAAAATTTGTTAAACCCAAAACTGAAATGATCTCTATCAAAAGTTAGAAAAGTTCAAACAGATTCTAAAGGAGGAACCATTTTATGAAGAAATGACTCCTCTTTAGTGTTCACTATGTCAGTTCAAGGATTATGTAAGGCCCTGTCATTTTGTCGTGAAACTGTTTAAGTTTAGTTCAGCTCGAAAACTCCATGCGGATTCATAACTTCTTATCTACTCAAGTACCATTGAAAAGTTTGCGATAAAAGAATTCACTTGGTTATAATTTTGCTATGAGTTATATATAGTTTTGATAGTTAAAGATGGACTTCAAATCCCCAAACAAATTCAGTTCAGTCCAACAAATTGCAGCTCTTAAGAACAAGGTGAAAATTATTTCTCTATCTTGACTCTTGATGAGTTGAAACATAACTTCTTAAGTCCCAACTTCTTTCCTGTTAAAACCTTTTGTTCGCGCTGCAGTACCACAAATCTTTTCTATATATAACAATAATATAAAAATACTGAGGCAAAGATGTGTAATATGACACATTAAACATTGTTAATTAAGAAATTGATTTATGATATGCCTGGAAAGGGCAAGGTTTAGAGAGTAAGTTAGTTGTACCTGTAGCTTTTGGATATCATCCAAGTTTTTGAAAGGCCCCCTAAACCCAAGCTTTGACATATTTCTGCAAGTACAGTTGGACAAGCAGGAAAGCAATTGCTGTTACATGTATGTACAATTGCAAAAGTACCATATTTAAGTCTAAAGAGTAAAAAAGATTATGTTCTCTTAGATATTCCAATATTTTATTTGTTTGTTCTCAGCAATGTTAAGCAAGTGGAACAAACTACAAGTTTTCGTAAAGTTCATATCTTACCATTTTCATAAACTGAAGTTGAATAACCAATTGGTTTAATCCAACACTTTGGAGGTCAAATTTTATAAATTTTGGTTTCAAATTCACATCATGTGAAATTTTAATGCTAATAATAATATAAATTATTGCATTTACAATAATAGTAATACTAATAATAACAACAGCAATGATGATGATGACATAGGGGCATACTCTTGCACAAGATTCTCAAACTTGATTTTGTTTTCCTTGAGCCATTTTGAGAATTGATTTGGTGCAAAATGTTGAAACTTTTTGGCATTCTCAAGCGTGGCTTTCTTATACATGCCAGCCTCAAGAGCAAGCCGCTGGGCTTCCTTCTGTTGGGTGGCTGGATTGAGCCACTTTAGCTGCTTGATGAGATCATCACTATGCGTCTTGAGCTTGTCAAGGTAGGTGAGACGGGTGTTGTAACTCCGGATGAATTGGAGAGATGTTCCAATGGCCTTGGTGCAGTAGTCATAGACATCCTTAGCAATATCTTGCTTGGTGGCGTCCTTCTCAGCCTCGGTTTGTGTTATCATGTCCTGTGCACTCTCAAGGATGTGGTACACCTTATCACGGGCGTCTTTGGCGTCACTGAGATACTTTTGTTGCTCCGCATACGATTTGAACTTGAGTTCTTCAAGCTTCTCGACTTCTTGTCGGTGAATCAAATCGGCTAGCTTATGCAGCTGCGCTGGACTTAAATCAACTAGGTCACGTGACATGATGTAAGCCTGAAAATATATAGCTCTAGTTAGTCATATATACCCACTCACTAAAGTTAGTCAAGGGGAGAAAAGGTAGGATACCAAGATACTAGATGAGATTAAGAAATGGATTCGACTACACACACAAAAACAAAAGCAAAAAAAACAAAGGCACGCCAAAACAGAGCCTGAAATGTTATGGTACTACTCGAACTGGAACTCGTCATTAGATCTAGCTCTATCCATCATCTTGGTTGGGCTGGGGTAGGGGGGGGGGGAGAAAATACCACTAGTTAACAGTCAATCAATAAATAAATTATCACCGTAAGTCAGTGTGGACAGTACAATACTAGCCAAGCTCAGGAATGAATAAAAACTTAATACGTCTCTCCTAATACGTCTCTCCTAAGGTTGGGTTCGACATAGAAGCTTGTTGAGGCCACGAGAGAGATGAAAAGAACAACTAGGAGGAACTCCACAAAATAAAGCTCGCAGAAGACTTTCTACCCAAATCCTTAGAGTGCATAACAAACTAGACATACGTACAGGGGAATTAGGGGAAGAAGCACTCACCTTGGGGTAGCTTGGGGTTCCACGCCGACCACAGCACCAAGCAACGGAAGGATGAGCTTCACCACCAGCACAAGGCAAGGGAGGCTCTCTCACTGTTTGGTCCACAAGAGAATGGTTGGTGGTGTTTATAAAGAAAAATGTGAGGCAGAGGCGACCAAAAAGGAATCACACGAGCGAGGAGATGGAGTGAAAGGAGCTGAGGTTCCTCTCCGTTAAACAAAGTCAGTATTTTTCATGTAGGCCCTGACTAAGCTAATGGATGAACTGACTAACAATTAGTAGTGGACTAATTGGGAGTAAAGTGAGGCAAGCCAACCCATCATCAAAAGACCTAAATGCCCCCGCACCTTCCTTCAATTTCTCCTCCACTTCGCCTTTAGCCATCGGCAGAACAGACTTTTAGCTGCACTTTAGCTAACTAGTATTAGTCCAGCCTCCGAACACTACTTGTTAGCCAACGACTCATTGTTTTAAGACACTACTGATTGTTATGTAGTCAGAGACTAACAATTACTACCTCCGTCCTAGTTTATAAGTCCCCTTTGTATTTTGTGCCAGATTTTAACTAGAGATTTAGCTAACAAAATATTAACACATGTCATCAAAAATTATATCGTTGAATTTGTATTTGATTATAGTTTTGAATTATAATATTTTTTACGACACACATTAGCATTTTTATTAGTTTTAAGATCAAAACATGGCACAAAATACAAAGGGGCTAATAAACAGGACGGAGGGAGTAGTCCTTATCTAGAATCGAAATAGGGTCTTAGTTTGAAAGCCGGGGCGAGGGGCGGAAATATGTGCAGTAGGACTCAAGGAGAGCCTCGTGCTACGTAGAGTCCGCGTACGGCGCGATCACCCTGCCGGTGGCGAGCTGCTCCTGGAGGGGGTCGTGGTTATAGGCGGCGTCGGCCTGCACCTCCTGGAATTGCTCCTCCCACATCATGTCCGTGTAATGGGCACGGGCCTCGCCGATGGTCATGGCGCAATGCACTAGCGGAAGAGGAGGGTGGCCAGCCGGCAGCAATGGAGGCCATCTCCTTTTTCTTGTCCGGTGTTAGCCCGTCCCAGAGAGCTTTAGCGGTGGAGAAATCCGAGGTGAGAGTGGTGCTAAGATGGATCAGAGGCGGATGATGACGGCTATGGCTGGGGCAGCGGTTTATATAGCAATGGTGGGTGGTATAGGGACGAATGGGTGGCGCCGGAGTAGCTGCCTCGGCAATCGTGTCTCGTTAATCAGGGCGGCAGACGGACGAACGGGCGGCCATTGTATCATTTGAACGCGGAGCAGTCGCCTACAATGGGAAGCAGCGCGGCCGGCGCTATCTCGGCTAGCGCGTTGGTTCAATGCCGACGCCATTGTGTGGTCGCGTCTACTCTGACCGGGCATGCATGTGGGCACAGACGCTCTGGAGCAGCGCTGACCGTTTGGGGTGGGAAACGTGCACGGTAGATAGGAGGGGGTTTGGGTGGGTCAGGGTGGTCAGAAGCGGACGCGACAGTTGTTCAGATACACGACCACGTTTGATGGCTTCTGCTGTCCGGACAGATGCGAGAGGTTTGAGAGTTGTCATTGGAGATGCCCTAGTCTGGTGTGACAAATATACAAATTAGCCAAAAAAGGATGCCTTTTCGACTGTATGTCATATGGTTATTTAATTATGTGCTAGTACTGTAAGCTGGTAAATTATCTTATCCGATACGTATGGTGTAATGAACGATGTCGTGGATGGAAGATGTCATTGGATGCGGCCTGGACGCAGCCATGCATCTTTGCAGGGTTGGCCACATATATAAGAGTGATGTGTAGGAGTCGCTTGTTTATATGGGCAGAGTCAAACCTTCGTTTGTTTTTTTGTGCAGGACAATAATACAACACCTGTGCGATGGCCGTGCGCCCACGCATACACAAAAAAACGATGAGCCAGACTTGCTTTCACAGACTCTTTTATTTAATGAAACACGACGCACGCACATGATGGATCTATCATATTTGCCCCGATGGATAGTGATGGAGGGAAGTCATTCATGTGCTTGGTTAGGTCGCACGTAGAGCTGTACTTTCAGTTTGTTTAGGCCACGTTTGGTTCATAAGTCCTATGACTTTTTCTAGTCCCAACTAAAAGGTCTCTAGTTCTTAAAAAGTCACTTTCTGTTTGTTTTCAGGGATTAAAAAATCCCTAGTCCCTTCCTAGAGGTTATTAAATAATCATGTTACTCCTAGTATACAGAAAAATAACAACAAAACAACATCATGCGTCGGTGGGGCAATGGGTGCAGGGAGGGCATTGTTGAAAAAGTCCCATAAAGTTTCAAAAAAGACTCCTTGAGAGTCTTCTTTATTTAGTCCCAAAAAACAACTTTTAGTCCCTAGTAGTCCCACTTGTTTGGTTAAAAAGTCTCCAAGAGGGACTTTTCCTAATCCCTACATCAAAAAATCCCTGAAAACAAACAGCCCCTTAGTCAGACCTAACATTCTATAATGGAGAAAAACCAATTATGGAGCTTTGGGCAGCTAGACTGCAACCTGAGACGCCGGCGATGCATACTTCCCCTGATGCTGAGCCTGGGATGGAGACGGGAATGACAAGGGATGCTCGAGCAGGACATGGAGACTGGAATGATGATGAGATGATGCAGGAAGAAGGATCACAGCGAGCGGTGCATGCAGCACTAGGATGTCGAGTGAACATCTATGGTCAGGGCCCTCTTTTACTTTTTCTGCACTTTGTGCTCCGTTATCTCAATTGTAGTGGAAGTGGAACCACATAATCAATTACTAGATCAAGCTCGCTCTAGGCAATTGAGTTGAACATGTATAGTCATAAACGCACACATGGACACTTGTTACCCGGTGGTCCTTCCTTGTGAGCTGTGAGAAAGAACGCTGCTATGGTGTAACAAATTTATAAACTAGTCATAAGAAAGAGGCTGATACCTTCTGGACTGTAAGTGTCAGCTTGTATGGATGTAGTGCGTATAATATTTTTGAAAAGTCAAACTTTACTAACTTCCATCAAGTTTGTTGAGAAAAACGTATACATCTATAATACTAA
Organism: Aegilops bicornis; assembly: GCA_021605145.1. Lineage (NCBI taxonomy): Eukaryota > Viridiplantae > Streptophyta > Magnoliopsida > Poales > Poaceae > Aegilops > Aegilops bicornis. The sequence continues at coordinate 865,590,870 of CM038671.1, read as the reverse complement.
AAAGAAATTATTGGATACATCATGAGCCCTGTTTTCACATTATATATATTTCGTATCATAGAGATAAATAGTTTTATTTATAAAGTAGATTAAAGTTTGTAAAGATTGACTTCTCAGAGAATTTATATGCACTAAATTATGAAACTGAGGGAATTAGTACACTACTATACTTGTACTGCAAACTGGTAAAGTTTGACTTCTCAGAGAATTTACGGGTTGCTACTGTTGGGGTGGCTGGCTGGTGGCATTTGATGCTGTTGGATGCAGCCTGTGATCGGGGGAAGGTATGTTCACTCAATATGTGAATTATCCACAACAAAGATGCCTTTTGGACTATATGGGTCGGCTGTATTACAAAACATTTGGGATAAATTAATATGTACACATACAGAATTGAATGAGTGACAAACACAATAAAATCCGTCTATATATTTAACTGGCATGTAAGTTAGAACATCTTATATTCAAACCGGATAGAGTAGTCTAATACTACATCGGTACTGCAAGCTAGTAAATTATCTTATCTAATGAGAAGCCTCTTGAATGCAGCGAGGGATCAATTATTAAAGTAAAATGGCAATATGCTCGATGGTGGTGCGTAGGGGCATTGTGCGGGAGTTGCTCCTTTAGGCTGGTTGTAATGGGAATGGGTAGTATCATATGATACTAGTGTATGATACTACCTCCTTAATGCATAGTATCATATGATAGTATCATATATGATTTTATTTATTGCCATGCATGGCACATACTAGTGTAGCATTTATTATGATACGGTATCATGATATGATACTCAACCCTCTCTTACTTCATTTATTTCTATGCCACCTCATCAAAGTTGCCTAGTTAGCATGCATAATACTAGCTATGATACTCCCATTACAACCAGCCTTATACTTCAAAAGTGTGAAATCTTTATTATTGTTCTTTTTTTCAGCGGAACAATAAGTAACACGTGTACGATGGCCCTGCATCTACTCTCCATGGCCCAAACCAAATTTACCGGAACATACCGGTTGTTCGATGGTGGTGCGTAGGGGCATTGTGCAGGAGTTGCTTCTTTATACTTCAAAAGTGTGAAATCTTGCGAGTCAATCTGTGTTTGGATGGTTAGAGAGACTGTGGTATTCCCAGCCCATTAGGATTCAAGTACTGATGCTCGCATTTATTCATGGATTTATTTCAGGATTTCCGGCGATGCGCGTTTAGTGGGAGGAGACGTTTCTCAGTCTTTCGGAGATGCTCATAGGGATATGGTATGCTTGTATGCGTTCATAAGGATGAATGTATGCGCATGTATTTGAGCGCTTGTGTCTGTACTAATGTTTAAGAAAAGTGTGAAATCTTTGTTGTTGTTCTTTCTTTAACACGTGTACGATGGCCATGCACTCTACTCCCCGTGGCCCAAACTAGCTTCCATCGACTCTTTTATTTAATGGAACGCGACATGCTCCCATCGTCGCACGCACATGACGGTGAACAGTGATAGCAGGGTTTAGTAATCATATGGTCCTTAGTTGGGCGGCACATGCATGCACGTCTGTTGTATCTGCCCATGCACCGCGCGGTACCAGGAGTACGTGTCTCATTCACGTGTCGCACATGCAGCCCGACTTCCACCATGTTTAGGAAGACCTATCAATCTATGTATAAACAAATCAATTTCTTGATCAGTTGTGTTTGACTTGCCAACCTTCAGCTGTAGGCCACTGACTTGAGGGCACATGGATAACCATAACGTCACACCCACTCACTCCTTCTAGACTGATAGATGGAACTTCTACAAGCATCACACTGAACAACGGCCAGCCTTTGTTTTAAATACCGGGCAGTTATAGAAAGGCCATAGCCAGCTATTTTCTAATATTAGCTGGTAGATGTAGATGACTATCATTTAACGACACTCTGCTTAAACCGCTATAGTCGGCAAAAGCCGGGTGTTTAAAAATATACTTCAAGTAATTATTAGGTAGGGACCAATAATTAGTTCCTATGATCCTCTCACCGACCGTCATCTATAACCGGAACTACGAGGGATAGAGAGAGAGAAAGAGAGAATGGGGTAGTTATGGAAACAAGCAAATTGAAGTTTTCTCTTTGTGTAATGTCGCACAACTTTTCTTTTTCTTCTATTTTGTAAGCTTCAGAAGACAGGGCCGTAATGGATGGAACTAACCGCTCGCGGCGATCCTCATGGCTCGTGCCATCCCACGAGCCGAATTGTGCGTGTGGGTTAAGCTGATGTGCTAGTCACTTAGTGTGCAAACCTCTTCCATGTCACAAACAATTGTTGAAACTAAATCTTCTTACATGGCACGGAAGAGCCTCTATCACGGCAGCATAGAACTTCTTATTTATCCAGCCGAGTACATAACTCGTCGAACATGTCACCGAGTTTATTCTGGGTAAAGAGGAGTTCCCTGGAAACTCGGCAAAGTTGACGAATCTAGTAGTGTTTCCAATATATATTGCATCATAGACACATGGCCTCTTTTATTCCTCCAACGTAGATCTCTGATGTTAGACATATATCTAGAATACATGTATTTGATAGTCTAGGATTTATAATCTGTACCTTATCTCTAGGAGAGACTTCATGCCCTGCAAATCTTGTACTCAATATATACTCGTCCTCGAGGCTCAATAATACATCCATCATATTTCGCATCAATCACTCTCTCTCTCCTTTCGAACATGGTATGAGCCTAATCTCGATCCAAAACCCTAGCCGCCGCCGCTTCCGCACCAGCGTGCCGCCCCCGGGGCGGTCGGCCTCCATGACTGCCGCCAGGGGCCGTCCCGCCCGTACCTACGGTTCGTCCGCCGGTCGTGTTGATCGGTTGCCCTGAAGATCTTTTTCCCGATCTTTTTTTTTAGAAAAGGAGGATGACCCCCGGCCTCTGCATCTGGGGGATGCATACGGCCACTTTATTGATTATTCTCGAGGACCTTACAAAATATTACAACAATGTGCATGAATTCACCATCTTGGCAACATATGCCATTACTCCTATCCAATATGATGAAGGGGTGCTAGCTGGGCCACTACCCAAACTACTCACCTAAGCCTAACATCAAAAGCTGGAAGCCGAAACTCATTCGGAAGCCCCAGCCGAGCCACATACTGGGTCTGGGGGACAATCTGGTCAGAAGCACTCGTGTGTCGTCGCCGCCATCTTTCACAGGTCTTCAGATCATATTGAGGCTTCTACCTTGTCTGGACACTCCTTGATCCGGGTTTTCTCGCACACGCCGGTCGTCTTGATCGGTGCTTCTTTTTTGGTCGTCTTGATCTATGATTGGTTTGTGTTGCCGGCCGCCATCCGTCGACCTTCGTGCGCCTCTACTTCGACTTTGATATTGACTACACCGGCCGCTACTCCAACACGACGACCTCGCGTGACACACGGCGCCCTGCAACGGTCGTCGTTCATGCGTGCGCCCGCCCGTCTGTTGTTCTTCGCCGGGCGTAGTCGTACTGGTCAGATCGGAATCCTCCCCCGCCTCTGCCCCCATCCTGCTCGGCTGGCCGCATCACCGGGACTATTGTGATGGCGAGCTGTTGCGCACCGCGGCTCGCCGCTCTCCGCGTCCAGCACGTACGCCACGCTGCAAGTACAACGTGCTGGCTCTGGTCGCCCGTGCATGCATCTCGCATGGCCCCGTGCTGGCCACTTTTGCGGTCCACGTGGTTGGACCTAGCTTGGTACGTGACCCTAAAGCTGCACAATGTATGCCGAGCAGCTACTTCAACCCGCGAGTGATTGGACTGTTCATCCAAGAGCATGCGATCCACTTCATCGTTGCCGTGCGACTGGTCTGATCAGCCGTTTGTGCGCGTCTTCATGGGATTTCGTGAAGATCATCTTTGAGTTTAGCGTGTTCCTCCATCGATCGAGCAATGGGCTGCTGCTGCGTCGCCCTCTCGTGGCTGCATCGACTCGCGCATCGCCGCTGTGTCGCCTTTTCGGGACGCGTTCCCAGCCTTTGCCCCGAGACCGTCCCGTTGCACCATCTCGCGCTTCATCGCTACGCCGCCTCTTCGGGCTGTAGCGCCGCGGCCCGCGGTCCATCGCCGTCCTCGTGCTTCGGCTTCCTATGGTATGCGCTGCGCCGCCTCCTTGGCGCAGGAACACCATGTCCGCGCCAGTCTTGGTCACGTTGTGAGGGTTCCTCACATACTTCGAGCATCACCGCCGCGCTCCTAACCAAGCCACTGCCGCCGTTAGGCCGCTACCGCCGCTCTTCTTCGGTGCCGTTGTAGCTCGCTCACCCGAGCCGTGCCGCCGGTTCACCCCCTTCGTCTTTATCCAGCACCAGCTCGTCGCAGGCATCGCCGTCATCTACCCCGACCACTTCGTCTACTGCGACCACCGTAGATGATATCGGCTCCCCGCCGATTGGCACTGCAATCGTCGTCGAGTCTCTTTCTCTGCTGGCCTCTCCAACTCCTCGACATGGCGTACAGCTTGTGCCGGTCCCTCGTCTACGCATGTCCGATGCTAGCAACACCGATGCGTGCATTCGTCCACAATGTGTCCCCGGCCTGGCAAACCTAGTGCGGTGCTTCGTCAACTTCGTCTTCGTCCGTCTTCGCATGCCCGGTGCTGGCAACATCAACGCGTGCCTTCGTCTACGACACGTCCCCGCGTTTGGCAAACCCAGTGCGACGCCTCGTCAACACCATCTTATATCTTATATTTACTAATTGGAAGCACCATACGAGGCTCCACGTTAATTCTAGAGAAACAACAATGATAGTCGTAGGATCTTTTAATATACGACTAGGATTAAAAGAAATCTAGACGTTTCAGATAAGAGTCCTAAGAGGTTACACAATAGAAACATGTCTATCCGTAAGTCAAAAGAAAAAAAAGAATTGAGTCCTAGACACGTTATGGCCAGCCACCAAGGAAAATGTATGAGGTTACATAAAAGAAACGTGTCTATCCGTAAGTCAAAAGAAAAAAAAGAATTGAGTCCTAGACACGTTATGGCCAGCCACCAAGAAAAAGGGGGTAAAAGAAAGACCCCCATAACAACACGTTTCCATTGATGGATCGGATTGTGATGGTCTAATTCGTTGTGCACATCTTAAGTTTCAGGTAATAAATATTTGATGCATGCACACGTTGGTTTTAGCATGCTAGATGGATTCACCCCCAGGAGCTATATACATACAAGTGCAATCTAGCCTAAAGAAGCTAGCACACACGGAATCCATCAATGTATTTCGCGTTTTCGAGAGAAGTCGTCAAAACGTTCCGAAAAAATCGCTCGGATATTATCGGCCGAAGCAAGATCATGTATGTACACCTACACCTACACGACTGTAGACGTACGTACGAATATACGGCATCTAGATAAAATCAATCAAGCAGCCTGCCTGCCTGCCTATTTGCTTTACTTCAGAAAATTAGCAATACAAAACCGTATATATAATCTTATATTTACTAACTGGAGGCACCATCAACAAAATTAATGTAGCCATTAGACTTAAAATTTAATGTCCAAGATCTATTATAATACCACACTGTTGTTTTTACAGAAAAAACAGCACATACATATAGAAGCTCTAAAGCAACACATACATGCAAGAGTCGTCCACGACCAGGTTCAAGTTATAATCAATAAAAATACACGTGTCTTTTCCTGCCTAAAGAAAATGAAAACATATAATAATAACAAGTTATCAAGCGTTCAAGCCCCAGGATGAAATAGTCCATGTCACGATTTGGAGAAAACAAACACATGCATGTTCTGTTCAAAAATGAGAAAAATACACGTACTAAAGCAACACATGTATTTTTCTAGAAAAAAAGAATTAAAGCAACATGCACAATGAAAAGTACTCGAGCGTTCAATTCATAGGATATAAAGAGTCCACGCCCTGTTTTCTTGAAAAACACGTGCATGTTCCTTTCAAAAATTGAAAGAGACACATACAAAAAAAACTCCTCAAGCATCACATTATGGGGAAGAAAGAGTTAATGCCTGATAGAAAAGGAAATTTTTTTCCTACCATACGAAATAAGGTACCTGCAGCCAATTAATTTAATGTGTGAAATAACCAAATTGTAAGATAATAACTAAGAAAAAAACATATATTTTCATGCACAACAAGATTATATATGAATATAAACCACATAATTTATATTCGTATTTCAAATAGGTCAATTTTCACAACCACACCCATATAATTTGAAATTAATGGGTGATTGTTTTTCAAGTATTATGATATACTCTCTTTTTTTATTTGATAAAAGATAGATACATTCAAAAATAAATGTTTATTAGTTAAAGCGGGAGCGCTTGCCAACGAGCAAAGATGTAATGGAGATTATTATGTAAACAGCTAAAGTAGCATTGTTTTTTTCATCTGAATAAATTTTTTTTGACGTGAATGAAGTAGAATTGTAGTTGTGCTATATTTACACAGACCGCAACAAAGAAATATAACCTTAGATAAAGGAATCTAACACAAAATGTAACACATATCCACGTAAAAGTAGTCACTAGAACAATATTTCGGAAACATTCGGTACTTCCTCTGTAATTTCAGTTTATGTATTATTTTTATTTTATATACACATCATCTTTCGTCAAAAAGCAAGTCCCATATTAGGCCCTACATCTTGATTAGGGGACTGAATAATCGTGAACATCTTTTGTAAATGTATATTCCGGGAATAATATATCATGGTTGAACTAATTCTTTTAACCAGAATGTAAATTTTATTATTTTCTGTACATATCATTGACTCCTTTATATGAAAAATATGATTTATTGTAATACTATGAAATTACACAATTACATTAAAAAGAACTATATCTAGACCGTGCAGAAGCACGGGTGGATGACTAGTCCTCTAATTTGAAACGGAGAGAGCAGTATAATTTAGCAACTATTATACCAGAGTTGCTTGTTTACTTTGACTAATAAGTGAAGCACCTATTCCTGATGGACATTAGTTGCTATTTTAATATGCTTAGCACCTTTTATCTAAGTACTTATAAATTGGGAGTGGCCTTAGGGGGTTAAAATCCCGGACGGAGGTAGTCCTGCTCTCTACTCCACCATACCCAGGCAAGCTGCCAGCGACTTCTTTATTTAATGAAACGCGACACGCTCCCTCGTCGCACGCACATGACGGTGGACAATGATACTAGCAGGAATTAGTACGCACATGGTGCCTAGTTGGGTGCCGCATCCATGCATGCAAGCTTCCTGAGATTACGTGCCTCATTCACGTGTCGTCCATGCAGCTCTATTATAACTCTGTTCAGTTAGATCTTTCATTCTTCATTCTATATATAAACAAATCAATTCCTTCTTCAAGTTGTGTTTGAATTGCCAACCGTCAGCTCTAGGCCACTGAGTTTGAGGGCACATGTATAACCATAACGTCACACTCACTCGCTCACTCCCTCTAGACTGACTGATGAAACTTCTACAAGCATCACACTGAACAAGGATAGATAGTACAGACCATAACTAAATGACGCCCAGCCAAAGTATTAAATAGCGGGCAGTTATAGAAAGCCAGCTATTTTTTAGCATTATCTGATGGTTGTAGATGAATACCATTTCCTCCTTCCTTTCCGGTTTATAAGACTTATCTCAAAATTTTAGTTTTCCCGTTTTATAAGGCTCAATTTGGTTGTTCCCCATCACATGTTCAGATTCCAAGATGCATTCAATTATTGCATGCAAGTATTAAAAGAAAATTGATCAATGCATGTGCTTTGTGCATGCATGCATTGCAATTATTGATAAACACAATTGTTTGAGGAAAACAAGCGCATTAATTGACTGGTTTTGCAAACTACAAAAAATATTCCACCACTCACCATCTACCTTGGTTGATGAGATTTTTCAATTGAGCCTTATAAACCGAAAAGGAAGGAGTATCTTATAGTTTTAGCATTACCTGTATTCACTCAAACCTCTATAGGGTGGCAAAAGCCGGGTATTTAAAAATTTGCCCGAACTAATTATTAGCCAGCTAATTATTAATTGGGGACTAAGAATTACTACCTCCGCCCGGTATTAGAAGGCCGAATAGCCGCCGTAGGTGCTTTGGATTTACAAGGCCCCAACAATTAAAACCGAAGTGTTTTCCCTTTGATTCCGCTGCAGTTAGTTGCTTTATTCACGGCTGGCAGCATGCAGCCACTGAAACAGCTCCGGTTAACACGTCCCACCCAGCATGCAACCAATTACGGATAAGGGTTCTCAGGCAGCCAGGTAAATTGCTACAGTTAATTAAGCCAAAGCGTGTGCATGCAGTTAATTACGGCTGCGCCTTGGTATTGCAGTTTTGGCTCACGGGACCAATAAACCCGGACGGAGGTAGTAGTCCTCATGATTTTCACACCGACTGCCATGTATGACACGAACTAATGGAGAGAGAAAGGGAGGGAGAGAGAGAGAGAGAGAGAGAGAGAGAGAGAGAGAGAGAGAGAGAGATGGGGTGGGAGTAGTTGGGGAAACAAGAAAATTGAAGTTTCCCTCCGTGTAATGTTGCACAACTTTTATTTTCGTCTATTCATAGAGCTTCAGAGGACATGGCAGTAACAGCCGGAACTAATCACCGGCGGCGATCATCATTGCTCATCCATCCCACGAGCCGAATCATGCATGTGAGGCCCAACAGCCGTAGATGATCTGTTTAATATGATTGAATCAACTAACAGCCCGACGTAGGGCTAACAAACCTATCTACGCGACATATAGTTAGTGTGCAAACCTCTTCCATGTCACAAACAATTATTGGAACAGAAACTTCTTCCATGGCACAAAAAGCCTCTATCATGGCAGCACAAAAACTCTGTCATGAACCGTAGTTCGTCCACAACTTGTAGCCGAGGTAAATCGTGCAGGCGATGTAGCGGAGGATGCGCTTGATCGAAGGTGGTGAGATGCTCCTCTGTTTGGAGCCACCATGAACCGTGACACCAAGATGACTGAGTGGAAGGGGCGGTTGTGTACCAGGTATTGCATGGTGCTAGGAATGTTGCAATACTCCATTGCATGCATTGGCAGAGCCTTGCTAGTCTTCGGCAGCTCGAGACGAGGCTCCAACCGAACATGAAAGGGGTTGCACCTCGTCATGCCACTCTTCTCAAGCAGTTTGCACTAGTAGGAGGACTAGCCGATCATGGTGCCATCCCTGCCCCGAGGGACATCAATCCCCAAGTAGAAGCTCAGTAGCCCCGGGCTCAATTTCGTCGGTAATATAGTTTTAGTGATTACCGACCCATATCCAGCCGAACCATGTTCGTCGAGTACAGAACTCGGTGAACTTATCACCGAGTTTATTCTGGGTTCTAAGGAGTTCCTGTAAACTCGGCAAAGTAGGAGAATACAGTAGTATTTCCAATATATATTGCATCATAAGACACATGGCCTTTTTTTCACTGCAACATAGATCTCTGAAACACCCACAAATTTCTCAACAGGGTCGTCAGGGTACTCCTAGCCATCTAACGAGGATCACCAAATCGTGTCGGACTAGTTCAAACATCCAAAATAACAAAAGAGTGGATGGCCTCTGCCTGTCCGGATTGAAAAATCGTGAGGCATTTTGGCCTCTACTTTTAATGATAAATTCAGGTGGGGAAACTCTTCTCCGTTTGAAAAAAAAGGTCTAGTTTGAAAGTAGGGAAAATCAAATTCTTTAGCACATTTAATACCATATACTTTAGTTTTTTTAATAGAGATTCCAAACTTACTATCGGTTCGTGAGAGGTTTGAAATTTAAACGTATAACGATTTATAACCATTTCTCTTGTTTTGTGCCCGTTCCATCTTTTTTCTTTTTGACAAGATGGAAAGGCTAATTTCTGTTTGAGAAAGCACAAGGAGGAGGTGAAGACACTGTCCCTCAGCTTGCAGTACTCCTCGTTCATGTGCTTAATGGGGTGCAACGGAAGGAGTACGTGCTTCATGTGCAGATGGCCTCAGGAAGTGGGATCTGGGGAACGGTGGGACGTGGGCCACGTGGCGTTAAGTAAGGAAACAGTGGGACGTGGCATTAAGTAAGATTGGCACATGGAGGAGGAAGTTTCCAGGAACTTGCACCACCCCGGCCCACGGCCTGTATATATAAATACACGCAGCACAAGCCATGAATTCTCACATCGAAACGCACTAGTCCACCTATAACAGACTTTGCAAAGCAAAGAAACAATGGCCTCCGGAGTGTTTGGCACCCCCATTTCAGCGCAGACGGTGATAGCCACTGGAGAGTATAAGGAACCCATTACCCAAAAAGATGTTGCAGATTATGCCATGAAGATGATCAACGCCGGTGGTAAGGATGTTAACGCGCAAAAGTTCGTCGACAACCTCAAGGACAAGTATGTTTCTACGCATATGCATGGTTTATTATTATATGCAATGCTTAATTATTTTTGCTTCTTGTTGTAATATGCACAAATCATTTATCTGAGGAAAACAGATCCTAAGTGAATTAATTGCGGGTCCAACTTTTGGCTAGGTATGGTAATGGAATAGCTGTAAAATGCCTCATCTACAATGCCACCGGTACCACTTTGAACTTCGCTACCTACAACGATTGGCACGGCCATATCTACGATACACCCTACCCATCAGATATTCAGAATGGGCAATGGGGGGCATTTCTCCACGTCCACCCAAGTGGAGCTGCGGTTGGTTCAGCAGGTGCCGTTGTGTATCGTAGCAAGCTCCCCTCCAGCAGCAGCGCCTGCGATTGGTTGTTCTCTTGGACCGTCCCCTACGTTGGTGGCAACGGGGTAAATACTGCCTGCACTTATCTTAAAATGTCGTATCTTAATTACCTTTTTGTCTTTGTTTTATGGAAAACGTAATTATTTACAGTATGAATTAACATGCGTGCCCATTTACACTGACTTTTAGTTACGGACATGGGAATATGTTCATATTCACATCTTAAATGATTTGAACTAAACTCGTACAAATAAGTAAACTAATTCAAACCAAATCCAACTGAATTTACTTAGTATATTTTTTCAACTGAAAAAAACATGCCCCATATCCCAAACTCGAATAGTTCATGTTCTAATATTCTACGAATGCAGGTCTACACTGAAATCCGCGAGGAAGGTCACTACCCAAGTGTGGGAAGCTGGGATTATATCTACAATGTGAAGCTGAAAAATTCAACTGTCAACTCTTCTGATAACCACTATGGATATGTTTCCAAGGCTGACATCGGTGAAGGCACTACCATGAACGCACGTGGCGTTTTCGAGTTTCCCTACTAGATCTCGTTGCAAACAACGGGTGGTTATATTGTGGTCTTCAAAGCCTTGTGTGGCAAGGGCGTTCGCATGTGTTATTTCACTTTACTCTCTGTGTGGTGGATATTTAAAGATCCGGTAGTCAGCGAATAATGGAAGGAAGAAGACTACCAAAGAGATGTGGTGTGTAATATTATTTTATTTTATCAGTCGTTTGTATCGAGTTGTTCTTCTTTTGTACCGCTTACTGTTTGCCTTAATAAATATCCGAGTGTCTTTAAAATTTTTTAAAGAAAAATCAATATTTATTCATGGGCTTCTTCCAAAAAAAAATTATTCTTGCAGCCAAACGCCCACAAGTTTAGTCTTGAGCTACTTCCTAAAATGCCTCGTACGAATTGCTCTGTGTTGAGTAAAATGCAACCGGTGGAAATGTCTTTACATGTGCAGGTTACCGCTACTTCGGTGGTATTGGAGCTCTACCATCCACGTTTCCGAGAGGAGCCGCGCCAAGGCTTGAATACCTTCTCTTCAGCTTCCCGGCTACGTGGATCGCTCGTGGCGACCTTGATTTGAGCGTGGGGCACCTCCCTTCCAACCAGGACATATGGGTTGAGCTTTGGTGTCAGGAAGCTACCACTGAGGTGGTGGAGGAAGCGGATGCGGCTACGAGGGCTGCAGCGAAACGCAATCTCAACTGTCTCCACATTAAAATCAACAAAATATACCCATAGGAAAAGGTATACAGTGCTTCAGTGCAATCAAAAGATTGATCTGATGAAAGAGACTAGACAGCACATTATACGTCAACACTCCTCACGTGTGGCTCCCTCGGGCCTAAACATGGACCGAAACTGGGCTGCAATATGATTGCACCAGCCGGGTCTTGAACTCAAGACCTCTTGGCTCCAATACCATGTAGAAGTGCATGCTCTAGTCAATACAACCAAAAGACCGATCTGATGGAAGAGACTACACAACACATTATACGTCAACAAGGTACCGCACAAGTGCACTAGAAAGCCTACCTAGATGGTGACCGAGCCCTCCAGCTTTGCGGATGTGCACTGGAAAGCAAAGGGCAAGTGATGATGTTTGAATGTCTGTGCAATCTGATTAATGTAATTGATAAGTTATGCATGTGTGCGTAGCTTTCACTTTATTCTGCTAGAGACTAAGCTTGAGGAGGGACTAGTAACCGTCACTGACTCCAAACGAATAAATTCGAAGGAGTATGCGACCATGACTAAAATGCTCGAGAAGTAAGTTCAATTGATCATTGTCGCACCATATCGGCAACTTTGTTCATTTCCTGATATCAAGTAATTGTTTTTTTTGGCTGGCAGGGTTTGAAAAAAGTTCACCACACAAGCTTCGGGACTGCCGGTGCAGCTACGATTTAACCACCCGAAAGTACTAGCTACTAGCTAGTTCCGCGCATCTCCCATTGATTCTACCTAGTTTCATCAATACCATTTAGCATGCTTGCTTATCAGTTTGATTGACCTCTATTTCTTGTAAAGTGGTTGTGGCAGGAACCCAGGAATGATTTCTGTGAATACTACATTTACGAGTTCATCCGCCACACCACCTGTGAGCGGGGCTACTCTAAACAACAATATGAAGTGCGTAAGCAATAATATTCACAATGGTTCACCGACCGCGTGATGGCCTCACGGGCATGCTTCGGCGGCCACGGTAATGTTGCGATACCACCCCGGTTGCTTCCATGATATTGCGACAACACACTTTGATGGCCGCGGTGTACTTTCACGGTTGCGGCGATGGTATGACAGCAACTTGTCTGCTTCAATGATGTTGTGATGGCATGCTTTGACGGCCACGGAGTGCTTCGGTAACGTGGTGATGCTACGACGACAATCCCACTGTGCTTTGAACGGTCACTATGATGTTGTGACAGCGTGTTTCGGCGCCGCGACGATTCTTCGGCAAAGGCCCGACTGCTTCGACAATGCTACGATGGCGTGCTTCCATGCTATGGCAGTGTTGCGACAATGGCACGACTGTTTTGACTATGATCACTAGTAGAAAAAGGGTCAAACGTGAAGCACAATAGTGCCGGTTTGAATTTCAGCCGGCACTAATGTGTACACTAGTGCCGGTTCGTGGCGGCGATCAATAGCACCGGTTAAATGGCGAACCTTTAGTACCGGTTCATGCCACGAACCGGTACTAAAGAGGCTGTGTCAGCCTGCGGTCAGGCCATGGCCCCACCATCACCATTTAGTGCGGTTCATACCACGAACCGGTACTAATGAGGTTATAACAAGCTGTTTTAGTCCCACCTCGCTCCCCTAACAAGCCTTTTACCACCTTAAATATGTTATTTCTCAAACTATCACAAGCACTTGGTCTTCATTGAACTTTATGTGTAGAATTTGTGGCCGCAATATGAGTCTTCATCAGTTTATAAATCGTTGATGACTCATATTGACAATTCAGATTGTACACACAAAGATCATTGATGATCAAAGTATTTCCGATGTTATAAGATCATATTGACAATTTAGACTGTAAAGAAATATAAGATCATGATCTAAATGCTCTTATATCTTTTGCGTTCAGTATGCACCATTCAAAGCGACGCCATCAACTTTCAACCGTTTATGCCTTCATTTGCTATTTTTCATGCATTAATTGATTTGTTTTGAGAACTAAATGACCTGGAAATTGAAAAGCACTACAAATGAACTCTGAAAAAGTTGAAACTTGGCATGGTATCATCATTTCACCCACATATCATGTTCAAAAAGTAGAGAGGGTTACGGCAAAACTGGATGCACTTCGTTTCCAAACTGGACAATCTCTTTCGAAGTATTCGGGTTTATGACGAAATTAAACTCATCTGTTACAAAAGCATTTCATTTTTTAAACTTATTACAACTCCAGACTTTTTGTGCATTCAGTATGCACCATTCAACTGCTAGGCGGGAGGAGCTGTTTAGTACCGGTTAAATGGCGAACCTTTAGCACCGGTTCGTGCCACGAACTGGTACTAATGAGGTTGTGTCAGGTAAGGCTGGGGCCCCACGAGCACCTTTAGTACCGGTTCATGGATGAACCAGTACTACAGTTTCTTAGTAAGCTGTTTTTTAGTCCCACCTCGCGAAGAGAGAGGGACTAGGAGCGGATTATAAGCCCTGAGTGCAGAGACGATGAAGAAGAGGCAATGCTCACGTTGCTTAGCTTCAAGCCTTCAGGAATATGGTAGACTGCACGGAGCTATGCGCAGTGCAGTTTACACTATTTCGAAAGGCTTGAAGCAAATTAACGAGCATTGCACCTCTTTTTTATTTTTAATAACTTATTACAACTCGGACTTCTTACATTATGGCAAAAACTAATTGCACATCGGCATTTCTTTTTTTAAAACTTTGGTTATAACTCCAGACTTTGACCATCAAGTTTTGCAGAAAAGAAAAAATAGCAGAAAAGAAAAAATAGCAGAAAAAAAAACTATAGATGAAAAGAAAAAAACTATATAAAATGACCGTGAAATTGAAAATCACTACAAAATGAACTCTGAAAATGTTGAATTTTGGCAAACTAGATGAAAAACTACTCACAAATAAATAGAAGAAAGTAAATATAACAGAAAAGAAAAAACTATACAAAAACTACATGAAATAAATAGAAGAAAATAAAGCAGAAAAGAAAAAACTATAAAAAATTGAGGCGCTGCCTGTGGCCCTGCTAGGCCGCAGGCGTGCAAATCAGCCTTAAAGGCCCAGCAGACTCACAGGGCAGCGCGCAGAATTTAGGCCCACAAGCCTGCTATATAGAGGAGTTCAAAGAGGTAGCTGCGGCTGGGTTTATAAACCAGTGCGGCTGCCCTTCGCCCGGCGAGGTGGGACTAAACTTTGGGGTGGCAGCGCGAGGCCTTTAGTACCGGTTGGTGGCTCCAACCGGTACTAAAGATGACCCTTTAGTACCGGTTGGAACCACCAACCGGTACTAAAGGCCTGCTCTTCCCGCCTCTTGGCCTGGCCAAAGTTGGCCTTTAGTACTGGTTGGTGGCTCCAACCGGTACTAAAGGCCCATCCTATATATATATATAGCACTTACGAAAATTTAAGTTACATCTCCCCACTTCGTCTCCAACCTCTCGCGACATCGCCGCGCGCCGCTCGATCCCGTCGCCACCGCCGGTCGCCCGTCGTCCGTCGTCGTCGTCGCGTCCCTGCCGCCGCCCATCGTCGTAAATGCGTCGTCGCCGCCGCCCGAAACGCCGCCGTCCATAAAGCCGCCGCGGTCCCAGACGTCTCTCGCACCAGCGCCCGCCCCGCCCGCCCATCAGACGCTGGCGCCTTCCAGACAAGATGGGGTCACGTCTGACGGGCGGCGTACACACACATACACACATACACACACTACACACATACACACACACACACACATTTTTTTTTACTTATTTTCTGTTTCCTGTATTCTGTTTTTTAGAAAATTTAATTAGATATTAATTAGCTAGGTATGCGAGATTTGAACTAGTTGAATAATTAATATAACTAGTTTATTTTTAGTAAAAAAATTGTCGAACTAGTTTATTTAGGTATATGAGATTTGAACTAGTTGAATAATTAATATAACTAGTTTATTTTTAGTAAGAAAATTGTCGAACTAGTTTATTTAGGTATGTGAGATTTGAACTAGTTGAGTAATTAATATAACTAGTTTATTTTTAGTAAGAAAATTGTCGAACTAGTTTATTTAGGTATATGAGATTTGAACTAGTTGAATAATTAATATAACTAGTTTATTTTTAGTAAGAAAATTGTCGAACTAGTTTATTTAGGTATTTGAGATTTGAACTAGTTGAATAATTAATATAAATAGTTTATTTTTAGTAAGAAAATTGTCGAACTAGTTTATTTAGGTATTTGAGATTTGAACTAGGTGAATAATTAATATAACTAGTTTATTTTTAGTAAGAAAATTTTCGAACTAGTTTATTTAGGTATTTGAGATTTGAACTAGTTGAATAGTTAATAGTAATGTCAATTGTTAGAGATGAATATAGTTAGATATATATTTGAATTGGCTAGATATTATTTAATGTTAGATAGTAATAAGTGTTTAATGTTTCAATTATATGAACATATAGGAAATGTCATCTGATTTACGAAAAAGATTTCATTATGTGCGAACACTTTGTGAAGACCAGCGCGGCCTGTGACAGAAATTTCCTTGTTGATGGTAGGCGCTTGACATCAAGCTGAATGAGACATTCGAAGTGGATACAGTAAGTCACAACGGCAATTATTATTTGAATGCAAAACATATGCTTCATTTGCTTCAACTTATAATTTTAAGGCATGACTTATGCTTCATTTGCTTCAACTTATAATTTTAAATTTTCACTATTCTACTAGCGCATCCCCTGCCATGCAAGAATTTTTGTCTTGGATAAGATAGGTTTTAGTGCTATAGATGATATGGAGGTAAAGAGAGTTTACTTGAAGACGGAGCATGGGTACACTTTCAACGTCAAATTATATAATGGAGACACATACACCCATTTTGAATGCAAAACTTGGCAAGCACTATGCAAGGCTTATGCATTTGAGCCTGATATGGTTATCACCTTTGATATTCGTCCGGAAGATGATATTGAAGGTAATATAGACATCTGGGTCGATGTGCAAGCGCCTCCAGTTCTACCATTATGTGAGTTTTTCTCAACCATGCATGCATATGTTTATGTCTTTGATACAGTTTATTCAAAAATAGTTGACAACTAATTTGTATTGTTAGCTTATTTCGGTTCAAGCAAACATGTCCGGCGCTTGGTAGACAGGACCTACTACAGCCCCGGGGCTCAACTAAACTGCGAGGAGATAAGTCATTATGTTTCATGGCTTGAGGATCTTAATACTGTCAAGACAAATTTTTTTCCTGAACTTAGAATTGTTAGTACTCAAAACGTGCGACCAATGGTGATCGTATTGAACTACGGTCACATCTATAATCGAAAGATTGTAAGATTTTAACTATTTGTCCTTAATTAGTGCATCTTTGCATAAATTATTTTTGAAGCTAAACTTTCATTGCTTAGTATATTAATTACTATACGATGTTCTTTCATCAACAGGGACTTCCGATGACAGTTGTGCCTCAGTGGATCGAGACAAAAGGTCGCATGTCAATGGTTAGCTTACGACCAAGATTTCCTACATTACAATGAGTGCATTCAGGATTTCTGAAAGCGAAGAATGCTTAATAGTGAAAGATTGGAGCAAAATTGTAAACGATTGCAGAGAAGTACTAGGGGGCAGCAAAGAGAAGCGCAACCCAAGATTTGGAGACAGATTCATCTGCATGCTCCAGTATGATGAATCAGGAGAGCTATACATGTTCTATGCTATTCTACCTGAGAGGGAGCAGCAGGAGTAGCTAGTTCATGCTCTTAATTAATTAGTACTTGTCCTCTCATGCATGTCAGTATTGTCCTGAACTTCGATGTTGGTGATGATTATGTTGAACTCGATGATATCTTTGCTTCTGTTACAAAGTGAACTCGATGATTATGTTGGTGATTAGATAGCTAGCGGTAATGACTATGATGATTAAATAGTGGTAACTAATGACGACTATGATGATTTTTAGCTAACTAAAGTTTATTTATTTATTAATATGCGATGATGATGATGATGACCACTACAACTCACTATAACGTAAAATAATCCTAAATTAAATTGATAACACAAATTTAATTGAAAAATAAAAAATAAAACAAAACCCACAAACATTTAGTACGGTTGGTGTCACCAACCGGTACTAAAGGGCTCCTGCTCCCGGGCTGCCTCGTGCCACGTGGTTGGCCTTTAGCACCGGTTCGTGCTGAACCCGGTACTAAAGGGGCCTTTAGTGACCACACTTTAGTGCCGGTTGTGGAACCGGCACTAAAGGGCCTTACGAACCGGTGCTATTGCCCGGTTCTGCACTATTGGGTATGACGGCAGGGCCATTTAGTCACGGTGATCAAAAAGTAGAAGAGAATGAAATTGTTAAATAGTCACGGGGACTCACGGGGACCATTTAGCTTCCGATGGGCGTCTAGTCAGTACCACAGCTACGGGGTCAGATAGCAGGTGGGCTAACTTCGCAGGCAAAGAGAAAGAGCCTCCGTGCCAGAGCGATTGAACGGCGCAGGATGCGGCTGCTCAAACCAACAAATCATCCGACAGTTTTTAAACATTTTCCTACAGTTAGTTTGCGTTTCTTCTTCGGGGCGTGCTACGCATCGGCCAAGATCAATCGGCTCGCTAGCCATCCAATTCGATGAGCAAGCTGTCTTTATTGTTTCTCTTCTTTATTTATGCAACAGGACCCTTGTTGCAAAATCTCCTCTTCTTTAATTTCCTGCAACAAGATCATTGCTGCAAAACCTCCTGTTCTCTAAATTATTGCAACAATACCCATGTTGCAAAACCTCCTTTCTCTATTTTTTTGCAACAAGATCCTTGTTTCAAAAAATGCAACATCATCTCCCCCTGCGTGTAATTTTGTGTACAGAGATGTGATGCAACTTTTTGACTGTATTTTTACTGAGATTTATCGATTGATCTAGAACATAATATTTATCGGTCCGACCAGATAAACAGTTAATTTCTGATTAACATGAGAATTTCTTGGGAGTCTATAATTAATAGTAAGTATATATGTATATAGCTATTGATATAGAAGTATAATTTTTTGCGAGAAACCTTCTGATCAATTCATTTCAATCATGGCAGTACAACAAACACCAGAAATAATAAAGAGATACATCTAGAACCACCATTGATCACCTAGCGACGACTACAAGCACTACAGCGAGGCGAAGGCGCGCCGCTGTCATCACCCCTCCCTCGCCAGAGTAAGGCACAAATTATTTTAGTAGACAGTCGGGAAGTCGTCGTGCTAAGGCCTTATAGGACCAACGCATCAGAACAACAACCGCTGCCGATGAAGAATAACGTAGATCGAAAAGATCCAACCCGAAGACACAAGAATATAGATGAATAACAACCAGATCCGAGCAAATCCACCAAGGATAGATTTACAGGCCCACCAACGATTCTAGACGGATCAACGGAACGGGGGCTAGGCGGGGAGATCTTTATTCCATCTTTAGGGAGCCGCTGCCATCTCGCCTTCCTGAGTAGGACACAAACCATAACAAATCTCAAAGGAACAACTAACAATGGAGCCCACCCGCTTGCCCTTGCCAGGATTCACCGCGCCCTCATTGTCATAGGGCCAACGGAGACGAGGCGGGCATGCGTCGGAGCCGGCAAAGGTACAAACCATAGATTTTTTTGAGGAGGTGGCGGCTGCATGTCTCCTCGCTGATTACTACACGCAATATATAAGTGTGTGTGTGTATATATATATATATAATATATATATATATATATATATATATATATATATAGATTGATTTATAGATAGATAGATAGATAGATAGATGGATACATATATAGATATAGATAGATGATATGGACAGATCTTTTTTATATTATATCTGAGTGAATGGGGAGTAAATGTTCTCTAGCGACAATGCTATAACATAACATTATATATGCCTCTTGATCCCCAAACCAAAACGAGAATTAGATATGGAGGGAAAAACTATTCTTCTTTGCCTTATGGTACTTGTGCTGCTAGGAAATTCAAGCCATGCTAGTAAGAAATCAATCTCCATGTCCCTATGTACGTGTTTCCCTTATCCCTCCAAGCGTAGTAGAACTCCACAAGTTTCTTAGTTTGGATATCTCTTACTGACTTCTTGACAACAGGGAATTGCCATACCTATCGTGCTTTCTGGGAACCTTTTATTTGTTTTCGTGAAGGAACTTTTTACAGAAAAGCAAGTCACCATCAAAATTAAATTTAACTTTTGCGCCAGAAAAATAAATAAAAATCAATGCATTGAGAAACGGCCTACTACAACATCCCTCGGAGATCGATCCTATATATCAAGGTTCTACCACAAAGGACTTCTCCATTTGAGCTATGCTCAGTTCACCATACAAACTAATTATTGCACTAGAATTTGACCAACTTTCAATGTGTGCTAGATGAGACTTCTAAAGCGGACAACAAACAATTTGGGAAGATGGGAATATACTATCATTCAGATTTTGGAGAATGCATTTGTGAGGAACTTGATTGGCGGCCAATCTAGGTCTTAGGCGACTAGATAAGTAAAACCTAACTAAAACAGTTTGATTTGACAATTAAGCATGCAAAGAACATTACATCAAACGAACTAACAAAAAAAATGTACACATCCGCATTGTTTAGCATTTAGATCAACATTAACTTTAATTCACGAATAAAACTATGAAAAATTAACACAATAAAACATATTTTAAGCAATATATTGCAAAAGACCGAGCACATGCATGTCTAACTAACTTCAGTGATTTTCAAAAGCAACATGTCCCCATTGTGGTTGAGGACACCATATTTGGGGGGTACGAATGATCAAACTTGGAGAATAACTGAGAAATAACACTTTACATGCTGCCAACCCTGCAAAAAACAGGGCAATGCGTCCAGCGACAAACAATTGGATGAAGTGACTTACATCAGTACTTGTGGACACTATAAGGTACTAAGTGCATTCCAATACATGCATATAAATTAATAATGATCAAACTTGTAAACACGTCTGACAAATGAAATAATCATGGCAGTGGCTAAATTTGTAGTCTAGAAGTTTCTACAATTACGTTTTTCTAATCGTATAGTAAAAGCACTATTAAGATATTTGTTAGACCATATGCTTTAGATATCTCTACCATAAATATGTATAAGCTATATTTGTTACCAAATACAACTCAAATTTATCACAACATATGAACACATTACAACTCTACACCAAATAAATATTATTTATTTAACAACTCTGTTTTGTGGTTAATCATGCTAAATAAATAAATAAATAATTATACTCTAAACAGGGTAGCATGCTAAGTATAAAAAATTGGTATAAATTATGTTTATTTTAGATCGTCCCACATCTACATTTGTATTTGAACTATTCTCACTGATATGCAAAATCTAAAACAAACATAGATATACAATAAATCACATAAATAAAAATAGTCGCAGCTACTGTGCTAATCTTACTGAACCTAAACCTATTTCGTTTCTGAACTTTCTGAAAATAAAGCCAGATCGGCACGCTGTGTTCGTGCTGCGGCTGAGTAGGACTAGTGGTTATGCTTCTTTGTCGGTCATGTAATCGTTGGCCAAGATCTCGTCCGTGGGACGGCGCGGGTAAAACGGATCAAGGCCGGCTTGTTAGGATCAGAAGGAATAAAAGGGAAAACAGAAAAGACGCAGTCAGTTGGGCGTCGCAAAAACTAGTCTGTCTCGTTGGGGTTCAGAGTTCTCTTCCAAGTGTTATTCCACCTCGCATGCGTGTGTGATCCTGGGGTTTAGTCCCGACAGCAGCCGACTGAAAATAAGAAAGCGGGTCTGGTCGAAACAAAGTGAAGAAAAGCAACGTTCGTTGCAGATATGAGCACAAAGAGAAGGGGTGATTGTTAGCGAATTTCTGTACATGCTTGTATAGGATTTGATGTTAGTGATGTTAGTGCTGTTAGTGCTGACCAATTCTTACCGCCAGTCCCTGTGTGAGTTAGTTGAGCATTGTATATACATAGAACATGTAACCCGTTGTATCAAATGTAACCAGTGTTGCCCAAAAACTCTCTCCTACCTCGCTCAGGTTCTAACATGGTATCATCATAGATTCATTCCTTCCGCTGCCCTTCAAACCTCCCGACGACCATGAGTTCCTCATCCAACTCCTCATGGCGACTTCGGTCTGCCCGTAGGAACACAGACCCACCCCATCATCACCATCCAGTCTCTTCGGATCCGTGACCATGTCCTCGTCATCCTCAACTACGAGAATGACATCTACGGGCTTTGGCGCCGCCAATTCCTGGCCGCGCTCGCCATGTTCGGACTGCTTAGCCACGTCGGTGAGTCGCTCCTGCACAACTCCTCCGACTGGCTCCCAACGACTTTGCCATCATCTCCTGGTACAATGCCACTGTCATGCCCTCGACCCTGGAGATCGTCGAGGAGCGTAACGACAAGGATGACTCCCTCTGGCGCTCCCTTCACACGCTCTTCTGCAGCAATCGTGAGGCACATGCCACCTACCTTCAGGATGAGTTCCAAAGCTTCATGCAGGGCGAGGTCTCCGTCGTCGAGTACACCACCAAGATGAAGCAGATGGCCGATCAACTCGGTGATCTCGGCTGCCGCATAATGAAACGCGACCTAGCGCAAAATATGTTGCGCGGCCTCGCTGAATGCCTCCAACACGCAACCCCTCATATGACGTGTGGGCGACCGCATTCCTTTGTCAAGCTCGGCTCCTTCCTTTTGTTGGAGGAGCAGTGCCTCACTCATCAGGCGCCTCACTCATCAAGTGCAGGCTTTCCATGCCTCATGGCGGCGGCGGCCGCCCGCCACGATGCCGTCGTTCAACACAGCTCTCCTCAGCACCAGCTCATCCTCTCCAGGCCCTCCCATGGCACCGGCTCATCCTCAGGCGGCACGGGATGGAAGAAGCACAATAAGAATACCTCCAACAACGTCGGCTCGTCCTCTGGCGGCGCTCCTCACTTCGGCTGGCTAACTGGTGGTCACTCTGTCGGGTTCTGCCCACTGGCGCCCACCTCTCTCCAGTTGTGGCTGGCACCTTCCAGCCCCGGTCCACCAGGCTTCTCGGCGCCTGCCCAACCATGCCCACCGTGGCCCTTGTCCTCCAGGCCTCGCCGCCCCTACCTCTACATCGTCCCCTTGGAAGGATCAAGCCATGCTGACCGCGGCCCTGAACAATGTCTTGCTGTAACCGACATCCACACCGGGCGGCGAGTGAATCCTCGACAGCGGTGCCTCTCACCCTCCTACTGATAACCCACAAGTGTAGGGGATCGCAACAGCTTTCGAGGGTAAAGTATTCAACCCAAATTTATT
The DNA here is from genome assembly GCA_021605145.1 of Aegilops bicornis. NCBI lineage: Eukaryota > Viridiplantae > Streptophyta > Magnoliopsida > Poales > Poaceae > Aegilops > Aegilops bicornis. The sequence goes on along the minus strand of CM038671.1, from coordinate 865,567,617 downwards.
GATTCGACACAAGGGGAGCCAAAGGATATTCTTGAGTATTAGCAGTTGAGTTGTCAATTCAACCACACCTGGATAACTTAGTATCTCCAACAAAGTATTTAGTAGCAAAGTAGTATGATAATAAAGGTAACGGTGACAAAAGTAAAGATAGTAATAGCAATATTTTTGGTGTTTTGTAGTGATTGTAATAGTAGCTACGGAAAAGTAAATAAGCGAAGCACGATATATTAAAAGCTCGTAGGCAATGGATCAGTGATGGATAATTATGTCGGATGTGATTCCTCATGTAATCGCTATAACATAGGGTGACACAGAACTAGCTCCAGTTCATCAATGTAATGTAGGCATGTATTCCGTAAATAGTCATACGTGCTTATGGAAAAGAACTTGCTGACATATGTTGTCCTACCCTCCCGTGGCAGCGGGGTCCTAGTGGAAACTAAGGAATATTAAGGCCTCCTTTTAATAGAGAACCGGACCAAAGCATTAACACATAGTGAATACATGAACTCCTCAAACTACGGTCATCACCGAGAAGTATCCCGATTATTGTCACTTCGGGGTTGTCGGATCAAGAACACACATATATTCATGAAAACATAATAGGTTCAGATATGAAATTATGGCACTCGCGCCCTAGTGACAAGCATTAAGCATAGCAAAGTCATAGCAACATCAATCTCAGAACATAGTGGATACTAGGGATCAAACACTAACAAAACTAACTTGATTACACGGTAAATCTCATCCAACCCATCACCGTCCAGCAAGCCTACGATGGAATTACTCACGCACGGTGGTGAGGATCATGAAATTGGTGATGGAGGATGGTTGATGATGATGACGACGACGAATCCCCCTCTCCGGAGCCCCGAACGGACGCCAGATCAGCCCTCCCGAGCGAGATTAGGGCTTGGCGGCGGCTCCGTATCGTAAAACACGATGAAACTTTCTCTCTGATTTTTTCCTCCCCGAGACGGAATATATGGAGTTGGAGTTGAGGTCGGTGGAGGTCCAGGGGGCCCACGAGATAGGGGGGCGCGCCCTTAGGGGGGGGGGTGCCCCCTGTCTCGTGGACAGGGTGTGGGCCCCCTAGTGTATTTCTTTGGCCCAGAAATTCTTATTAATTCCAAAAAGTGCCTCCGTGGATTTCCAGGAGATTCCGAGAACTTTTCTTATTAATTCCAAAAAGTGCCTCCGTGGATTTCCAGGACATTCCGAGAACTTTTCCAACATCATGGCAGTTCTGCTGAAAAGAGCGTCAGTACGGGTTAGTTTCATTCAAATCATGCAAGTTAGAGTCCAAAACAAGGGCAAAAGTGTTTGGAAAAGTAGATACGTTGGAGACGTATCAACTCCCCCAAGCTTAAACCTTTGCTTGTCCTGAAGCAATTCAGTTGATAGACTGAAAGTGATAAAGAAAAACTTTTACAAACTCTGTTTGCTCTTGTTGTTGTAAACATGCAAAGCCAGCATTCAGGTTTCATCAACTATTATGAACTAACCATACTCACAATAGCACTTAGGTCTCACAATTACTCATATCAATAATATAATCAGCTAGCAAGCCATAATAATAAAACTCGGATGACAACACTTTCTCAAAAAAATTATAACATGATATAACAAAATGGTATCTCGCTAGCCCTTTCTGAGACCGCAAAACATAAATGCAGAGCACCTTTAAAGTTGCAAAACTGGCTCATCCAAAATGGAGTGGCCAATGAACATGGACCTCACAATGCTGCCCATCAGGATGCTCCTCAGAATGCTCAGTGGGATCCTTGGCCGGAGCCCCCAATGCCGCAAATGCCTACAGCTTTGGTCAATTTCCAGGTCTGGCTTGCTGCCCAGGGACTACGTGTTCAAGATGGTATCCTACCTGAAGACAATATCTCGGACAATCTCAATTCTGCTTGGGACTCTACTTCTTCTGGCAGCTCTTTTGGTTCAATCCAAGTTCCTGTTGGTCCTGACAACACTATGTTGGCTTGATGTGATTGCGGTGGACGTGATAGTCTCTTCGGATAACCTCCATGTCAGCATCTCTGTACAAGGTAATGATCTAGCCAATGTTCTGATCAATGGCACAATCCCACGCAGCACTTTTACTTCCTACCTGTCTAGCTCCATTTTATCGGTTGTGGCTGCTTATGGTCCGCGGTGTGCTGGTTATGGTTTCCCACCGCTTGGTCTGCAAACTAATGCTCCCATCTCTGTTTTCCAAGTTGAAACTGTGGACACTCTCCTGTCAGTTTGTTTTTCTCCAAGCATTCTGAACGTGCCCCCCAGGTCCTCTACTGTTAAGATCTCTGAGATTATTCCTGAAAGTGATGCCACTGCTGAAGATGTTGATCCCCTGCATCAACTCAATGAACCTCAGTTTGCTGTGATGGAGTTTTCTGAACCCCCAACTGAAGACGATCACCAGTTTGCTCTGCCGGTTGATGTGCAACGAGTTGCTCTGCCTGCTGATATGACTGAAACCCCTGACCAATTGGTTACTGCTGAGGAATCTGTTGATGTCCTTGTTGACACCTCTGCTCAGCAGATGGAAATTTCCTCGGCGCCTACTGATGGTTTAAGTGTTGGGCCTCTTGCTCCGGCCTCTCCCTTTGAGGCCCATGAGTTAGGCCTAGCCCAAGTGCTGTCTCCTGAACCATCACCCGCTCGCACGCACCGCACTAAGTATTAGGCTCCTTTGGTCACGACTGAAGTTAGGCGCAGCACTCGTTCTACAAGGTACGATGGTTTCAGGGTTCCCCAGATTTCTGATGCTCGAGCTACTGTGTCCAAGGTCAAGCCTCGTCAGATACCTACTGCTACCTCAAGCTCCTTGGCGCCTACTCCTGACTGATTCCCACCGCCCACACCTCTTCATGTCACGCAGGCAATTGGCATTAATCGTTGTGCTGTTCCTCCTGCTGAAATCACTGACGAGGCACTGCTGGCTGCTGTTGTCCCTGATGATCAGGCAGGGATGGAGGTTGGCACTGCACCATCCTCGGAGTAACGTGTTGGTTCTTTAAATATGCCCCTTGTGCGTAATTGGAATGTACTTTGTTGGAACATTCGCGGTTTAAATTCGAACAAAAAGCTGCTAGCCTTATCTAATGCTATCTCTATTAGTGGTTGCGCCATAGTTTGCCTTCAGGAAACTAAAAAACCCCTTGTTGATTTGGCCTTCATTAAATCTTTCTGCCCTAAGAGATTTGATAAGTATGCTTACGTTCCTTCCAGAGGTGCCTCAGGTGGCATCCTCACTATATGGAATAGCTCGGTCTTTTCGGGTGACGTGATCGTATCCAATGATTTTGTTTTGGGTGTCAAGTTCACTAGCACAGTCTCAGCGCAATCATGGACTCTTTATAATCTTTATGGACCATGTACAGGTCCGGCCCGAGTGGATTTTATTCAATGGCTTTATGACATGGATATCCATTCAAATGATGACTGCCTTCTCCTTGGTGATTTCAACTTTATTCGTGGCCTGGAAACTCGCAACAAACCTGGTGGCGACCCCAATGACATGTGCACTGTCAATGATATAATCCGTCAACAAAACCTAATTGAATTACGATTAAAAGGTCATCTGTATACGTGGAGCAATATGCAGCAGGATCCTTTGTTGGAACAACTTGACTGGACACTGGCCTACCCCAACACTATTGTTAAGCCGCTATGCAAGCCTATTTCTGATCACACTCCGCGTGTGGTAAGCATTGAAACAAAAATCCCTCGGGCCAAGCTTTTCCGATTTGAAGCTTACTGGTTATTGCACCCTGGTTTTATGGATGTGGTTAGAAAGGCTTGGGCTCGTCCTGTCAACTCCTCTAATGCAGCCACCGTGCTTTGTCGCAAATTTAAGTTGCTTCGTCAACAACTCAAAGTTCGGAGCAAAAATATTTCCAGGCTTTCTGTGGCTATCGAGAACACAAACAATAATCTATCCGAGCTGGATGGACTGGAAAACTTGAGACCTCTAACCAATCCCGAATGCAACTTTCATAAGACCATCAAGGCTCATCTTCTTCGGATGCTGGATTATCAAAAACAGTATTGGAGAAAATGTTGCACATTCAATGGGTTAAGTTCGGTGATGAAAACACCAAATTTTTCCAGGTTGTCGCCACAGAGCGTTACAGAAAGAACAATTGGCTATTTTACAAACTGATGATGGCTTGTTGGTGGAAGATCACACGGGTAAAGAAGCTCTACTCTTTCACGCTTACACTGAGCGTCTTGGCAAGTCCAACCCTACACAAATGCGCTTTAATCTTCCGTCGCTTATTCACCCAGGTGATAATCTTGAGCATCTCACGTACCCATTCACAAAATATGAGATTGATGGGGTTGTTAAAGAAATGCCTACGGACCGTGCTCCCGGCCCCTATGGGTTTAGTGGGTTATTCCTTAAAGCATGCTGGCCCATTATCAAGGAGGATTTCTACACGCTTTGCACTCAATTCCGTGATGGGGAGCTTAATCTTCAAAGCATTAATGATGGGCTCATTACTCTTATCCCAAAGACAGGATCTCCTACCACAGTTAATGATTACCGCCCGATCACTCTTCTCAACTGCTGCCTTAAACTCATCACTAAATTACTGGCCAACCGACTGCAAAAAGTGATCCTACGCATCATTCATCGAAACCAATATGGTTTCATCAAAGGGAGGTCCATCCAAGACTGTTTGGCTTGGACATTCCAATATATTCATCAATGCCAGGCCTCCAAAAGACAAATTGTGCTCCTCAAGCTTGACTTCGCTAAAGCATTCGACACCACTGAGCACGAAGCAATGATCAAGATTATGAAACACATGGGCTTTAATGATAAATGGCTGTCTTGGATCCGTTCGATATTATGCTCCGGACGCTCGTCCATTCTTCTTAACGGTGTGCCGGGCCGCCAGTTTCACTGCAAGCGGGGAGTTATGCAGGGCGACCCCCTCTCCCCTCTCATCTTCGTCCTCGCGGCCGATCTTCTGCAATCAGCAATCAATGATGCCTTTAGGAGAGGTCAAATTCATTTGCCATTCCCCTCAAATGGTAACATGGATTATCCGATTATTCAATACGCTGATGACATGATTTTGCTCATGCCAGCCTGCCCTAGACAAGCGGTTATTATCAAGAACATTCTGTCTGATTATGCCCAGTCCATTGGCCTGAAAATCAACTTCCACAAATCTACTTTGATCCCCATAAACTTGGACCAACAGACGACTGCCGACGTTGCCTCAATCTTTGGCTGCTGTATTGGATCCATGCCCTTCACCTATCTTGGCCTTCCCCTTGGCACCTCCAGGCCCTCACTTAGTGACTTCATGCCTATGGTTAGCAAGGTGGAACGAAATCTTTCTTCCACTCTCTCACTCATGTCGTACGCTGGGAAGCTTACGCTGCTCAACACCGTAGTTACGTCACTTCTTATCTATGCCATGTGTACGTTAAAGTTCTCACCTAAACTTATTGAGATACTGGAAAAAATCAGGAGAAGATGCCTCTGGGTCAAAAAGACTGATCAAGGTGAGAAATCTAACTCACTTGCTGCCTGGGACTTGGTTTGTAAGCCGAAGGACAAAGGTGGTGCAGGGGTGATAAACCTCAAAATCCAGAATGAGACTCTGCTATTGAAGTTCTTACACAAATTTTACAACAAACTGGATATTCCATGGGTGCAACTCACTTGGGACACTTGCTATGTTCAGCGAACTCCGCACGCTGTGGAGCTGGTTGCCTCTTTTTGGTGGCGCGACATTCTTAAACTCACACCAAATTTTCGCAGGATCTCCAAGGTTCAAATTGTCTGTGGCTCCACGGCCCTTTTTTTGGAAAGATTTATGGGCTGATCAGCTACTTCAAGACTCGCACCCTTGCGCGTTCTCCTACGCAATCAATGAGGATGTCTCGGTGCGAGATTTCTTGGGGATCACGTCTCTTGGAATGGCCTTTCACCTGCCGCTCTCCCCCCAAGCGCTCGATGAGGTCAGGCATCTCCAGGCCACTGCTTCTTCCATCCAACCAACGACCTCGACATCGGATGTCTGGACCTATATTTGGGGCAAAACTACCTACAAATCAGCGGACTTATACCAATTCTACTTCAGAGAGATCCAGGTGCACAAGGTTTTTGGCTGGCTTTGGAAGTCCAAGTTTACCATGAAATTAAAAGTTTTTGCCTGGCTACTGCTCCATGATCTTTTAAACACCAGGAACATGCTGAAGAGACGCCACTACAATATTGGAGATGACCATAATTGTCTGCTTTGTGGCCGCAACATTGAAGAAACGGTCGAGCACATGATATTTACTTGCATGTTTAGTAAGCAATGCTGGCGAGCCCTGGATACCAACTGGGAACCTTTTGGGGGTCGGTTACAAGCCATTGAAGACCAAAAAAGGGATCTCCCCACGCCTATGCTGTTTGAAAAATTCACTGTGGCCGCGTGGAGCCTTTGGAAGGAAAGGAACAATAAGCACTTCAGGGCAGTCCACCCATCCTTTCGATCATGGCTGAATAGATTCAAAAAGGACTTTGAGCTCTTGCAGCATAGGGTTACGGAGGTAAATAGGCCTCCGGTGCTGGACTTTGTAAACTCTTTAAACTAGGACCTTATTTATCTTTTCTTCTTGGTGGGTCACAAAGTGCACCCCCCACATCTCCCCCCCTGATGTAAATATCCACATTGTACAGTTGCCTCTTTTTCTTTAATATATGCCTCTTTTTCTTTAATATATTTATACAGTAGGAGCCTTTCCTACTGTTTCTGGTGAACAAAAAACTAAACATTGTAATTCATGGTAAAAGAGATCCAGTCAAGTCATACCCAATATAAACCAATAGTAATGAATGCAAATGACAGTGCGCTCTCCAGCGGGTGCTTTTTAATAAGAAGGGTGATGACTCAACATAAAAGTAAATAGATAGGCCCTTCGTAGAGGGAAGCAGGGATTTGTAGAGGTGCCAGAGCTCGATTTTAAAACAGAGATTGAATACAATTTTGAGCGTCATACTTTCGCTGTCAACGCAACAACTATGAGATGGCTGTATCTTCCATACTACATGCATTATAGGCAGTTCCCATGCAGAATGGTAAAAGTTTATACTCCCCCAACCACCAACAAGCATCAATCCATGGCTTGCTCGAAACAACGAGTGCCTCCCACTAACAACATCCTAGGGAGTTTTGTTTAATTATTTTGATTTGCTTTGATCTTTTTGGATCATGGGATTTGGGCATCGGTTACGGCCCTTTCTTGTCAATGAGGAGCGGAGTCCACTCCTCTGAGAATAACCCACCTAGCATGGAAGATATAGGCAGCCCTAGTGGAAACATGAGCGGCTAGAGCATACAAAACAGAATTTGATTTCAAGGTTTAGAGTTTGGCACATACAAATTTACTTGGAACGGCAGGTAAATACCGCATATAGGAAGGTATGGTGGACTCATATGGAAAAACTTTGGTGTTTAAGGTGTTTGGATGCACAAGCAGTATTCCCGCTTAGTATAGGTGAAGGCTAGCAAAATACTGGTGAGGGAGTCCTGGATTAGGGGGTGTCCGGATAGCTGGACTACCATCATCAGCCGAACTATCATTGGCCGGACTATCATCATCGACCCGACTCCAAGACTATGAAGATACAAGATTGAAGACTTCGCCCGTGTCCGGATGGGACTTTCCTTGGCGTGGAAGGCAAGCTTAGCGTCTGGATATGTAGATCTCCTACCATTGTAACCGACTCTATGTAACCCTAGCCCTCTCCGGTGTCTATATAAACCGGATGGCTCTAGTCCATAGGACAGAACAACAACCCTTACAATCATACCATAGGCTAGCTTCTAGGGTTTAGCCTCCATTGATCTCGTGGTAGACCCACTCTTGTAAACATCCACAATATCAATATCATTCAAGCAGGACGTAGGGTTTTACCTCCATCAAGAGGGCCGAACACAGGTAAAACATCGTGTCCCTTGTCTCCTGTTACCATCCGCCTACTCGCCGCAGTTCGGGACCCCCTACCGGCGGATCTCGGGTAGGGGTCCCGAGCAGTGCGTCTAAGCGGATGGTAACAGGAGACAAGACACGATGTTGCAGGTTGGGCCTCTTGATGGAGGTAAAACGTCCTGCTGAGATATTGATATTGTGGATGTTTACAGAGTGGAAGAATAAACCTAAGACTTATGACCATGATGATCCATCGAGACTCCTGATAACCCGAACAGGCTTCAATGGCGATAAGTCCAGCATGCGTGTAGTCTTGGCGTTGCAAGGCGGGTTCTCCTTCAAGTTCTACGTGCACGCGAACAGTGTCCAGCTTCCTCATCAATGTTGCGCGTCTTGGCTTCCACGCCCAATAATGGCCTTCTTCCACGCGTCGCGCGAACGTGAAAAGCCAGGGTGTCTTTTATGTTTGACCCCCTAGTTGTGCGAATAATCTGCCTATAAGGGAGGCAAGAATCCAGATCCAAATCACCATCTTCCTCCCGCAAATACTCATCGGAGCGCTTTTGACCAAGAATCCATTCCATCATGGACCGTCAACGCAGCTCCTCTTCTCGCTCGGCCCTTTGCCAGAGATTGGAGGAGATGCTCTGTTCCGCATAACGAGCTGGTGAAGCTCCAAGTGGGGATATCTCCCTCCGGCCTTCATGGTTCCGGTTCGAGCCGGGCTTGCCACCTACAAAGGTGGGAAGCAAGCGGAGGTTACCCCTAATCCCAACAAATGGGAGTGGGTATGCTTCGTCCCCTATCTGATAAGGGGCTCGGATTTCCTGTACATCCATTCCTCCGCGGGCTCCTGGAGTTCTACGGACTCCAGCTCCATCACCTCACGCCCGCCTCAATCCTGCATATTGCGGGTAACGTAGCTCTTTGCGAGCTATTCCTGGGCGTCGAGCCCCACTTCGCGCTGTGGAAGAGGTTGTTCTGCCTTGTACCCAGCTCTCACGAGGGGTCCATATATCAAGTGGGCGGCGCCCGAATATGGCGCATTGCCGGGACCGGATATCCATCCGGAACCCCTAAGAAGGCGTCCGAAGACTGGCCTTCGGAATGGTTTTACATAGAAGACGCTCCGCTGCGGACCCTATTCGGATCGGCCTCCCGGAGTTCAATACTGCTCCTCTGAAGAAACGCCTTAGTTGGCGTCATGAGCCCCCATACGGAGGAAGACAAGGCGTCCATTATTTGATGGGCGAATAAGGTTCTTGGCCCATGCCAGTTGACCATGATTGGAGTCATGGCAACATGTATTATGCGGGGGTGCAGCCACTACAATCTGAGGCCACCCCATGTGGGATTTCAGCGGGAAGGCGATGCCACCCGTCATGGCTGCAAAGGGCGGATTCGGCGAAGATGCAGTGACGATCCTGTCCGGCCTGTATAAGGGGGAGAAGGAGGATTTCCTTCGGACGAACCCGTTAAATGGGTTCTCCATGAATAATCCCCGACCTTGGGTAAGCGAACACTCTGCGTGTCCGACCCGTGCCTTTCGAAACTTGAGTTTCTTATATTGTGTTCTTCTTTCGACGCAGGAACTGTGCCGGACCGTGGAGGGCATGCTAAGTCCGGCTCCGCAGCCCGAGGATCCAGAGAGATCCCGGGATCCGGCCTTCGAAGAGGATCCGGACGTAAAGGTGGAGCTAATCGACGGGGTGTTCCACTAGCTCAGCATGGACAATGCTTTAGTCCCCATCACGGCCGACTATCCCGGACTATATCCGGCTTCCCAGGTGATTGCGGCCGAAGCCCTGACACCGTTATTCCTTCCTTGCTTATTTCTGATCACCGTATATGATGGCGCTGTGCAGGAGGCGCCCCTAGGGCGAGAAGCCGAGCCCGTGGGGGCTGAGCAACAAGGGCCAGTTCGGACCAGTAGGCGGAAGAGGAGCGCGGCGCGGACTGAAACGTCGCCGCGAAGGTGTAGCTCACAATTCATTATTTAGAGCAACGTTCCTAGGAAGCGTTTGAGTGCTCATGACTTTTGTAGGGAAAAAGGCGCCCGCCGGACTGCGGGCGTGGAGGTTGCCAATCCAACCTCTACCAGCCAGGCTCCAGCACCTGGTCTGGAGGGGGAGGCGAGCGCAAGGCGCGAGCCGGACGTTCCTCCGACGGAGGATGCCGACAGACTGTCTGCCACCAAGTCTGAGGTGGAGAGTTCCCTGAATCATAGGCGCCATCGGGCAGTGTTTCGTGACGCGTGCTTCTCCCCCGAGGCGTTGAATGCCTTTAACACGGGGGACGCGCACCTTCGTGCTGCTCAAGATGGTTTTACCAGAGCCACGGAGCAGTATGTAAAAGACATACGGGTAAGAGAATTTAATAGTTATATATGCGGTAGCCCCGAGACTTAAAGTAGTTATATTAACTGATTTAAGGATCATATGAAACGTAGGATCTTACCGAGAAGAATACCCAACTGTCTCGGGGAGCTGCAGCGATTGCAAGGCCCAACTTGAGGCCGCACTCTACTGGCGCAGGAGGAAATGCAGGGACCCCTCACGGTAACGCATTATTTTAGAAAGATAAGTAGCGTTTGGCCTTTGCGCCAAGTCTAAAAATGGCGTTGCAGGTGCTGCGGACAAGATCCGGACAGGCGAGAACCTGCGCCAACTAAAGGCCGGCGAGAGGGTGCTGCATAAGGTGCAGCATGAAAGGAACAAGATCCAGGATGCCCATGCCCAGCTTGGAGAAGAGCTGAAAGGCGTTCGGGCCGAGCTGTCGAGCTCCGTTAAGGAGAATCAACGGCCTCGTCGCGGCATATATAGTAAGTGCTTGAGCGAACTCCTTTGAAAAGAAGAGTTCGGCGAGGAAGTCAATTTGACAGAATATGCTGCAGGTATGCTCACAGGTCGCCCTGCGGAGGAGATGCCGCATCAGCGGGTGATCAACTTCCGAATTGTTGCAACTGATCGAGCGAGTTCGGCGGGCAATGGCGGCGTCATCCAGGCGTTATGGCCAGCCTTCTCCATACCCGAGGGTCGTGGGGTGCTTGCGGAGAAGCTGCAGGGAGTGTGGCAGCGCTTCCATTTATGGAACATTTCGGCCTGCCGCCAAGGTGCAGGGAGGCCTGGGCCATGGTAAAGACATGGTACAAGAAGGCGGATCCCAACCACATGGCCGAAGTCGGACCTGTGGTGCCCGATTGTAAGGAGATCACTGTGAGCTTAGTATACTGCAAAGTAGAGTTTGCAGCTAAATTTTCCCAACAGGACTGTAAATTAGACAACCTGTTAGACGGGATTGAGGAAGAATACAATCAGTCAATTTGACAATGTATTATAAAATGACATATAAAATGCCTTCTAGCCGGATTGTAGATCGTTTGTCTTTGCCGACCTTTTCGCTTCGACCTCGGGACCCAAGAGTCCGGAGTGTGTCCGAATACCTTCTCGGTTATGAAACAACCGGGATATGCATGGAGACCAGGCGTAGGGGTCATCAGTGCTTTATCAGACAAGTGCCCAACTAGTTATGTTATATTACATGGGTAGTAAGAAACATCTTCCAGGGAGAATAGTTCCGTTAAGGGTTCCTTTCCTCTGGGGGTGGCATGCCCTAAAGTGCATGTCCGGACTGCGAAAAAAGCAGAAAAACATCTGGGGGCAGATAAATAAGTGGATACAAAATCGTCTTTTAAGTCACCGACCGAATATTCCCTTAAGAACGCTAGCTTTCGGCTTCACCCAGTCTGAGGTACACATCCGCCTGACCCGGCAGTAACAATCGCAGAGGTGCTCCCTTTATGTCCTAGCCGAACAATCGGGAACGAAGGGTTAAGCACAGGAGCCAGGCAACCCAGCTTGGCCAAAACTTAAGTCATATCAATGCATATAATGGTGAATAAAAGGTACATGTGGAGGCTTGACACATGTGCTGGGCATGAAGCCCGTATAATTAAGCTTCTGGTAAAGAAGCCCCCAGGTATAATGAGTGCGGATAGCACATCAATTCTTGTATGACGTTGCGCAAGTAGGCCCTTTAAGGCTTGGATGAATAGGGTTGAGAAGAAAAAAGATAAACAAAAGGCAGCTGAAGTAAAAAAAAAAAATTGGGCCGGGGGAAAGGGGCGAACTCTTAGTCGGCGCTAGGCATAGAATCGTCGGCGGCGGGCTGCGTTCCATGGGTTCGGCTCGAGTCGGTTATCCGATGCATTTAAGTGAGGCAGTGCGCTCCGCCGGTCAGGACTTGATCGATGATGAAGGGGCCTTCCCATTTGGTCTTGAGCTTGTCCTTTTTCTTTTCCGGCAAGCGTAGAACCAGTTCGCCAACGTTGTAAGTCTTGGCCCGTACTTCTCTGCTTTGATATCTTCGAGCCTGCTGCTGATAGAATGCGGAACGAGCCTTGGCGACGTCGCGCTCTTCCTCCAATGCGTCCAAGCTGTCCTGCCGATCCAACTCGGCTTCTCTTTCTTCGATACATGCGCTTTTCGAGGTGAGTCATGAATGATGTCGCAGGGCAAAACTGCTTCTGCGCCGTATACCATAAAAAATGGTGTGAATTCGGTAGTACGGTTAGGCGTTGTCCGCAGCCCCTAGAGTACGGAGTCGAGCTCCTCTACCCAGTGCGTGTCAGATTTCGTAAGGGACCGCACTAGTCTGGGTTTGATGCCGCTCATTATTAGACCATTTGCTCGTTCCACTTGACCGTTGGTTTGAGGATGATAGACTGAAGCGTAATCGAGCTTGATGCCCATATTTTTGCACCATGATTTAACCTCATCGGCGGTGAAGTTCGTGCCGTTATCGGTGATGATGCTGTGGGGGACACCATAACGGTGTACTACCCCGGATATAAAGTCTATCACTGGTCCGGACTCTGCCGTTTTAACTGGCTTGGGCTCTATCCATTTGGTGAATTTATCCACCATGACCAATAGGTACCTTTGCTTGTGGGTTCCCCCTTTAAGTGGTCCAACCATGTCAAGCCCCAGGACATGACGGCCAGGTAATGGGTATAGTTTTGAGGGCGGTGGGTGGCATATGGCTCCGATTTGCAAAGAGCTGACAATCGACGCATCTTTGGACTAAGTCCTGAGCATCTGCTCGGGCCGTCGGCCAGTAAAATCCTGTACGGAATGCCTTTCCTACAAGGGCCCGAGCTGCGGCGTGGTGTCTGCCTAGTCCGGCATGAATTTCAGCCAGGAGGTTTCGCCCTTCCTCTTCGGAGATACACCTTTGAAGGACTCCGGTTGTGCTTTTCTTATAAAGTTCTCCCTCATAGACCTTGTAGGCTTTAGATCGCCGGACAATGCAGCGGGCCTCATTTTGGTCTTCGGGAAGCTTGTAGGCGAGGAATGGTTCTGTCCACGGGGCAATTACTGCCATTATGTCGTGGGCGGAAGGTGTTATGTCATCGGCTGAATCGCCGGTTGGTGCAGCTTGTTCCGGTTTGTTAGTTCCGGACTCCTCTTCCCATAGTACGGATGGCTTGAAGAGCCGTTCTAGGAAGATGTTAGGAGGGACAGCGTCGCGTTTTGCGCCAATGCGTGCCAGTACGTCGGCTGCTTGGTTATTATCCCGGGCTACGTGATGGAATTCAAGTCCTTCGAACCGGGCTGACATTTTAGGACAGCGTTGCGATATGCTGCCATTTTCGGATCTTTGGCCTCAAAGTCTCCGTTTATTTGGGATATTGCGAGGTTTGAATCGCGCACCTCTAGGCGTTGAATGCCCATGGAGATTGCCATCCGGAGACAATGTAAAAGGGCCTCAAATTCGGCTGCGTTGTTGGAGTCCGTGTACATTATCTGAAGTACGTATTGGACTGTGTCCCCGGTCGGGGACGTCAATACGACGCCAGCCCCCAATCCGGCTAAAATTTTAGAGCCGTCGAAGTGCATAATCCAATTGGAGTATGCGCCATATTCTTTAGGAAGTTCTGCTTCGGTCCATTCAGCGACAAAGTCAGCCAAAACTTGTGACTTTATAGCTCGCCTGGGTTTGTAGGATATATCAAATGGTAAGAGCTCAATGGCCCATTTTGCAATCCTGCCCGTCGCGTCGCGGTTGTTTATAATGTCGTTAAGTGGTACTTCAGAGGCCACTGTTATCGAACACTCTTGAAAGTAGGGTCGGAGCTTCCGGGATGCCATGAACACCGCGTATGCTATCTTCTGATAGTGCGGGTAACGGGACTTGCAGGGGGTTAACACAGTGGTTACGTAGTATACTGGTTTTTGAAGAGGGACTTTATGCCCTTCTTTTTCTCGTTCGACAACGAGTACCGCGCTTACAACTTGATGCATAGCTGCGATGTATAACAACATTGGTTCGCCCAGGTTGGGCGCAGCCAGGACCGGATTTGTTGCCAAGATGGCCTTTATTTCTTCGAGTCCGGCGGTGGCAACATCCGTCCACTCGAAGTATTCGGTGCGCCTAAGGAGGTGATACAGGGGTAATGCCTTTTCTCCTAGACGGGAGATAAAGCGTCTTAGAGCCGCCACGCATCGATCAATTTTTTATTTGCTTGAGGTCTTTTGGGATATCTAGCTGTGACAGAGCTCGGATCTTGGCTGGGTTTGCTTCAATTCCTCTACCGAATATGATGAAGTCCAGCAGCTTTCCAGCTGGTACGCCGAAAATGCATTTTTCCGGATTCAGCTTGATGTCATATGCTCTGAGGTTGTCGAATGTGAGCCTCAAGTCGTCTACTAGAGTCTCGACGTGTTTAGTTTTGGCGACTACGTCGTCTACGTATGCCTCTACTGTTTTGCCGATCTGGGTAGCCAGACATGTTTGAATCATGCGCTGATATGTTGCGCCGGCGTTTTTAAGTCCGAAGGGCATCGTGTTGAAGCAGAATGGTCCATATGGAGTAATGAATGCCATTGCGGCTTGATCCGCTTCTGCCATCTTGATTTGATGATAGCCGGAGTATGCGTCCAGGAAGCACAATGAATCGTGCCCTGCAGTGGCATCAATGATTTAGTCGATGCGGGGGAGGGGGAAGGGATCCTTTGGGCAGGCTTTATTTAGGTCTTTGAAATCGACACATAGGCGCCAGGATTTGTCCTTCTTTGGTACCATTACCAGGTTTGCTAGCCAATCCGGGTGCTTGATGTCTCTGATGAATCCGGCTTCCAATAGTTTGGCTAGCTCTTCTCCCATTGCCTGTCTTTTGGGTTTGGAAAATCGTCGAAGAGCCTATTTGACTGGCTTGAATCCTTTTAGGATGTTTAGGCTGTGTTCTGCCAATCTGCGTGGGATTCCGGGCATATCCGAGGGGTGCCAGGCAAAAATGTCCCAATTTTCCCGAAGGAATTCTCGCAGTGCGGCGTCTACATCAGGGTTCAATTGTGCCCCGATGGAGGCCGTCTTTGTCGGGTCCGTTGGGTGGACCTGGAATTTTACTATTTCATCTGCTGGTTTAAAGGAGGTGGACTTGGAACTCTTATCGAGTATCACATCGTCCCTATTCACCATAGAGCGCAGCGTGGTGAGTTCCTCTGCCGCTAGGGCTTCGGATAGTGCCTCTAAGGCTAATGCGGCTGTCTTGTTTTCGGCGCGAGTGCTATGTCCGGATCACTAACGAGAGTGATTATTCCGCGGGGCAGGCATTTTGAGCTTCATGTACCCGTAATGGGGTACGGCTTGAAAAATTGTGAATGCCTCTCGTCCTAATATAGCGTGGCCACTTGGAACGTGACTTCTTCGGATCTGTAATTGTCCGGTGAGCCGAATACCACATCGAGTGTGATTTTTCCTGTGCAGCGCGCCTCCCGGCTAGGGATTATTCCTCTAAAGGTTGTGCTGCTTCGCTCAATACGGTTCCAGTCTATTTCCATTTTTTGAAGGGTTTCCTCGTAGATGAGGTTTAATCCGCTGCCGCCATCCATGAGGACTTTTGTAAGTCGAAAGCCATTCACTATTGGACTAAGTACCAGCGCGGCTGGAGCTCGGGCTGTTCGTAATTTAGGTTCATCGCTGGCGTTGAAGGTGATGGCTATGTCGCTCCATGGATTGGTTGTTGCTACTTGGTAGACTTCAGCGAGGCTGCGGATTGTTCGTTTCCGCATATTATTTGATACGAAAGTCTTGAAGACTGTTGATACCGTACCGATGTTGTTGGAGTGGTTTTCCGGGGCTAGAAGCTCCTCTCCACTTTTGGCCACCTGCCGTAATATCCAACATGCTCGAAGGCTATGTGTTGGGACGGCGCCTTCTGTACTGTGAATTTTGCAGGGTCCGCTAAGCCATCCCTCTTACGGTTCTGTGCCCTTTATGGGGTTTTTGCTTTTTGGTTTTTGTATCTGGTGCCTGAGTGTAATGCACCCTTTTGTTGCGGACTAGGGTTGTATTCGGGGCCGGATTGTCCCAAAACTTATTTTCGGTTGTCCGGAAACTCTCCGTCGCACAGTACTTTCATACTATGGACGCCGGGTCGGCGAAGCGTGTAATTTCACGACGGCTGACGGCGTTCAAGATTCCTTCGTCCGTGCAATTATTGCAAAAAATTGAGATTGCGTTTTCCTCTCGGCAGTCATTTATCATGTCCATAACCAGGAGGAATCTGGCCCAGTAGTGATGTACTGTCTCAGCGGGCTCTTGCCGAATTAGAGATAGATCGCATATGTCTGGGCGGGTGGGTGGAACTAAGTCCGGAACCCTACCCATCTCAAGGCTCGAAGGCCGAGAAGTTTCCAACTTTGGAAGCTTGGATTCCATCTCGATGCCTGACTTTAAGTTCAGTGCTTGATCGAAGCCCGTCCCTCCGCGGGAATCCGGCATGGGGGGTTCGGGAGCCCGGACATGACTAGTTTTCAATACAGGAGAAGCGTCGCCGCGTTGTTCCTCCACCACTGCAACGTGGTGGGTGACCCGGGAGAGTTAATCTCTCTCGGATCGGTTTTAAGCCCAATCTGATCATAGTGCATGGCGACTCGAGGCGCCGATGCGATCCAAGAGCTCGTTTACGGACGAGAGCTCTATTGGATCCAGCCGCTCGGCGAATTCCGAGCTGACGCGAAAATTGCTTTTGACGACTTGAGAGGTCATTGTCGAAGCGATGGCCGGACAGGTGGTCATAAGAAAACCACCTAGTCGGATATTTTGGCCAGCGGCCAAGGCTCCTTTGGCGAAAATACCGTCCTTGAAGACGAGAGGAGGCATCCTTCCTATCGGTGACGGCACAGAGGAACTCTCAATGAAAGCACCAGTGTCGGTGTCAAAACCGGCGGATCTCGGGTAGGGGGTCCCGAACTGTGCGTCTAGGCGGATGGTAACAGGAGACAAGGGACACAATGTTTTACCCAGGTTCGGGCCCTCTTGATGGAGGTAAAACCCTACGTCCTGCTTGATTGATATTGATATTGTGGATGTTTACAAGAGTGGATCTACCACGAGATCAAGGAGGCTAAACCCTAGAAGCTAGCCTATGGTATGATTGTAAGGGTTGTTGTTGTCCCTCGGACTAGAGCCATCCGGTTTATATAGACACCGGAGAGGGCTAGGGTTACATAGAGTCGATTACAATGGTAGGAGATCTACATATCCGTATCGCCAAGCTTGCCTTCCACGCCAAGGAAAGTCCCATCCGGACACGGGGCGAAGTCTTCAATCTTGTATCTTCATAGTCTTGGAGTTCGGTCGATGATGATAGTCCGGCCGATGATAGTCCGGCCGATGTTGGTAGTCCGGCCATCCGGACACCCCCTAATCCGGGACTCCCTCAGTCACCAAGGTAGCAATGATTTGCAATGAATAAAGCACTAGAACAGAAACTAATTGGGCCAAAGGAGGAGTCACATACCAAGCAACAATCTCCCAAAGCAGTTTTGTGAAAGGGGCTTTGAGCAAGGAGATCGAAAATCGCAGCAAAATGAGCTAGAACTCGTGCTTGAGCTGGATGGGGATTTTTTTGGGTAGAAGATGAAGTGTGTGGGTGCTGGCATAAGTGGAGGGGGGCCACCAGGGGCCCACGAGACAGGGGGGCGCCCTATATGGGGGGGCGCCCTCCACTCTCGTGGCCTGGTACTTGCCCCTCCTGTAGTGATTTCGGTGCCTAAAATCCTCAAATATTCCATAAAAATAATACTAAATTTGCAGGGCATTTGGAGCACCTTTATTTTTGGGATATTTTTTATTGCACGGATAATTCAGAAAACAGACGGATAATACTATTTTTGCTTTATTTATTAAAAAAACAGAAAGTAAAAAGAAAGTACAGAAGCTTGTGCCTTCTAGTTTCATCCATCTCATGATCATCAAAATGAATCCACTAACAAGGTTGATCAAGTCTTGTTAATAACTCATTCCGAATAACATGGAACCGGAGAAATTTCGAAATGACACTAAGTTACCTCAACGGGGATATGAAAATCCCCAATAATAAGAATATCATAC
The DNA here is from genome assembly GCA_021605145.1 of Aegilops bicornis. Classification (NCBI taxonomy): domain Eukaryota; kingdom Viridiplantae; phylum Streptophyta; class Magnoliopsida; order Poales; family Poaceae; genus Aegilops; species Aegilops bicornis. Next base: position 865,549,266 of record CM038671.1, on the reverse strand, counting down.
TTTTTTCTTGACAGTAGGGAGAGGAAATTCAAAACCTCCAATAATAATTGATGCAATTTTCTCAATAGTATTTATGCCATGAACTTGGATTTGCTTCCTCGGAAAATGTACCGTATGCTCATTTCCGTTAACATGAAAGGTGGCATTGCCTTTATTGCAATCAATAACAGCTCCTGCAGTATTTAGAAAGGGTCTACCAACAATAATAGACATACTATCGTCCTCGGGAATATCAAGAATAACGAAGTCTGTTAAGATAGTAACATTCACAACAACAACATGCACGTCCTCACAAATGCCGACAGGTATAGCTGTTGATTTGTCAGCCATTTGCAAAGATATCTCAGTAGGTGTCAACTTACTTAATTCAAGTCTACGGTACAAGGAAAGAGGCATAACACTAACATCGACTCCTAAATCACATAAAGCAGTTTTAACATAATTTCTTTTAATAGAGCAAGGTATAGTGGGTATTCCGGGATCACCAAGTTTCTTGGGTATTCCACCCTTAAAGGTATAGTTGGCAAGCATGGTGGAAATCTCAGTTTCAGGTATTTTCCTCTTATTAGTGATGATATCTTTCATATATTTAGCATAAGGGTTTGTTTTAAGCATATCAGTTAAGCGCATGCGTAAGAAAATAGGTCTAATCATTTCAGCAAAACGCTCAAAGTCCTCATCATCCCTTGTCTTTGATGGTTTAGGAGGAAATGGCATGGGTTTCTGAACCCATGGTTCTCTTTCTCTACAGTGCTTCCTAGCAACAAAATCGCTCTTATAATAATGTTGATACTTTGATTGTGGGTTATCAAGATCAACAGCAGGTTCAACCTCTACTTCATTGTTTTTGCTAGGTTGAGCATCAACATGAGCATTATCATTAACATTATCAGTAGGTTCATGTTCATCACCTGATTGTGTTTCAGCATCAGATATAGAAATATCATTGGGGTGCTCAGGTGTGTCTACAGTAGGTTCACTAGAAGCATGCAAAGTTCTATCATTTTTCTTTTTCTTCTTTTTAGAAGAACTAGGTGCCTCTAAATTATTTCTCTGAGAATCTTGCTCAATTCTCTTAGGGTGGCCTTCAGGATACAAAGGTTCCTGAGTCATTCTACCAATTCTAGTAGCCACTCTAACAGCAAAGTCATTTTTATTATTTAATTCATCAAGCAAATCATTTTGAGCTTTAAGTACTTGCTCAGCTTGAGTAGCAACCTTAGACGCATATTTTCTAATGAGTTGAAGCTCACGTTTAACTCTAGCCAAGTTATCGCTCACACGTCCTATCTCGAAAGCATTGTTCTTTAACTCTCTACCAACATAAGCATTAAACTTTCTTGTCTAGCCATAAAGTCATCAAATTCATCTAAGCAAGGGCTATGAAATTTAGTAGAGGGGATTTCAACTTTATCATATCTATAGAGAGAATTTACCTTTACTACCTGTGTCGGATTATCAAGACAATGTGGTTCTTCAATAGGCGGTATGTTAAGACCATGTATTTCTTCAATAGGTGGTAAATTCTTGACATTTTCAGCTTTAATACCTTTTTATTTCATTGATTTGTTTGCCTCTTGCATATCTTCAGGACTGAGAAATAAAACACCTCTCTTCTTCGGAGTAGGTTTAGGAATAGGCTCAGGAGTTGGCTCAATTGGTTCAGGAATTGCCTCAGGAATTGGCTCAGGAAGAGTCCAATTATTTTCATTAGTCAACATATTGTTCAATAGTAATTTGGCTTCGTTGACTGTTCTTTTCCTGAAAACACAACCAGCACAACTATCCAAGTAGTCCTTGGAAGCATCGGTTATTCCATTATAAAAGATATCAAGAATTTCATTTTTCTTGAGAGGATGATAAGGAAAAGCATTAAGTAACCGGAGAAGCCTCCCCCAAGCTTGTGGGAGACTCTCTTCTTTGATTTGCACAAAATTATATATTTCATGCAAGGCAGCTTGTTTTTTATGAGCAGGGAAATATTTAGCAGAGAAGTAATAAATCATATCCTGGGGACTACGCACACAACCAGGAGCAAGAGAATTATACCAAGTCTTAGCATCACCCTTTAATGAGAACGGAAAAATCTTAAGGATATAAAAATAGCGAGATCTTTCATCATGAGTGAACAGGGTAGCTATATCATTCAACTTGGTAAGATGTGCCACAGCAGTTTCAGATTCAAGGCCACAAAAATGATCAGATTCAACTAGAGTAATAATCTCAGGATCAACAGAGAATTCATAATCCTTATCAGTAACACAGATAGGTGAAGTAGGAAAAGCAGGGTCAGGTTTCATTCTAGCATTAAGAGACTGCTGCTTCCATTTAGCTAATAATTTGTTAAGATCATATCTATCATTGCAAGCAAAGATGGCTCTAGCAGCTTCTTCATTCATAACATAACCCTCAGGAACAACAGGCAATACATAATCATTGGGAGAACTTTCATCATCACTATCATCAATAATAGCATCTTCAGTAATTTCATTCCCCCTAACTCTAGCAAGTTGTTCATCGAGAAATTCACCTAATGGCAAAGTAGTATCATGCACAGAAGTAGTTTCATCATGCATAGCAGAAGTAGCATCATCAATAACATGCGACATATCAGAATTCATAGCGGTAGCAGGTTTAGGTGTCGCAAGCTTATTAATAACAGAAGGAGAATCTAGTGTAGAGCTAGATGGCAGTTCTTACCTCCTCTCGTAGTTGAGGGATAGATCTTGGTTTTACCGTCTTTCAAGTTCATCATAGTGATCAATAGATATAAATCCTAAGTAACTCAGAAAATAGAGCTATGCTCCCCTGTAACGGCGCCAAAAATTAGTCTTGATAACCCACAAGTGTAGGGGATCGCAACAGCTTTCGAGGGTAAAGTATTCAACCCAAATTTATTGATTCAACACAAGGGGAGCCAAAGAATATTCTTCAGTATTAGCAGTTGAGTTGCCAATTCAACCACACCTGGATAACTTAGTATCTACGGCAAAGTATTGAGTAGCAAAGTAGTATGATAATAAAGGTAACGGTGACAAAAGTAAAGATAGTAATAGCAATATTTTTGGTGTTTTGTAGTGATTGTAATAGTAGCTACGGAAAAGTAAATAAGCGAAGAACAATATATGAAAAGCTCGTAGGCAATGGATAAGTGATGGATATGTTCCCAGATGTGATTCCTCATGTAATAGCTATAACATAGGGTGACACAGAACTAGCTCCAGTTCATCAATGTAATGTAGGCATGTATTCCATAAATAGACATACGTGCTTATGGAAAAGAACTTGCATGACATCTTTTGTCCTACCCTCCCGTGGCAGCGGGGTCCTAGTGGAAACTAAGGGATAGTAAGGCCTCCTTTTAATAGAGAACCGGACCAAAGCATTAACACATAGTGAATACATGAACTCCTCAAACTACGGTCATCATCGAGAAGTATCCCGATTATTGTCACTTCGGGGTTGCCGGATCAGGAACACACATATATTCATGAAAACATAATAGGTTCAGATCTGAAATCATGGCACTCATGCCCTAGTGACAAGCATTAAGCATAGCAAAGTCATAGCAACATCAATCTCAGAACATAGTGGATACTAGGGATCAAACCCTAACAAAACTAACTTGATTACATGGTAAATCTCATCCAACCCATCACCGTCCAGCAAGCCTACGATGGAATTACTCACGCACGGTGGTGAGCATCATGAAATTGGTGATGGAGGATGGTTGATGATGACGACGGTGACGAATCCCCCTCTCCGGAGCCCCGAACGGACTCCAGATCAGCCCTCTCGAGAGAGATTAGGGCTTGGCGGCGGCTCCGTATCGTAAAACACGATGAAACTTTCTCTCTGATTTTTTTCTCCCCGAGACGGAATATATGGAGTCGGAGTTGAGGTCGGTGGAGGTCCAGGGGGCCCACGAGATAGGGGGGCACGCCCTTAGGGGGGGGGCGCCCCCTGTCTCGTGGACAGGGTGTGGGCCCCCTGGTGTATTTCTTTGGCGCAGAAATTCTTATTAATTCCAAAAAGTGCCTCCGTGGATTTCCAGGACATTCCGAGAACCTTTCTTATTAATTCCAAAAAGTACCTCCGTGGATTTCCGTGGATTTCCAGGACATTCCGAGAACTTTTCCAACATCATGGCAGTTCTGCTGAAAACAGCGTCAGTACGGGTTAGTTTCATTCAAATCATGCAAGTTAGAGTCCAAAACAAGGGCAAAAGTTTTTGGAAAAGTAGATATGTTGGAGAGGTATCAACTCCCCCAAGCTTAAACCTTTGCTTGTCCTCAAGCAATTCAGTTGATAGACTAAAAGTGATAAAGAAAAACTTTTACAAACTCTGTTTGCTCTTGTTGTTGTAAATATTATGAACTAACCATACTCATAATAGCACATAGGTCTCACAATTACTCATATCAATAATATAATCAGCTAGCAAGCCATAATAATAAAACTCGGATGACAACACTTTCTCAAAACAATTACAACATGATATAACAAAATGGTATCTCGCTAGCCCTTTCTGAGACCGCAAAACATAAATGCAGAGCACCTTTAAAGCTGCAAAACTGGCTCATCCAAAATGGAGTGGCCAATGAACATGGACCTCACAATGCTGCTCATCAGGATGCTCCTCAGAATGCTCAGTGAGATGCTTGGCCGGAGCCCCCAATGCTGCAAATTCCTGCAGCTTTAGTCAATTTCCAGACCTGGCTTGCTGCCCAGGGACTTCGTGTTCAAGATGGTATCCTACCTGAAGACAATATCTCAGACAGTCTCAATTCTGCTTGGGACACTACTTCTGCTGGCAGCTCTTGTGGTTCAATCCAAGTTCCTGTTGTTCCTGACAACACTATGTTGGTGATTCCTCCCAGGCTTGATGTGATTGCGGTGGACGTGATAGTCTCTTTGGATAACCTCCATGTCAGCATCTATGTGCAAGGTAATGATCTAGCCAATGTTCTGATCAATGGCACAATCCCACGCAGCACTTTTACTTCCTACCTGTCTAGCTCCATTTTATCGGTTGTGGCTTCTTATGGTCCGTGGAGTGCTGGTTATGGTGTGCCACCGCATGCTCTGCAAACTGCTGCTCCCATATCTGTTTTCCAAGTAGAAACTGCGGACACTCTCCTGTCAGTTCGTTTTTCTCCAAGCATTCTGAATGTGCACCCCAGGTCATCTACTGTTCAGATCTCTAAGATTATTCCTGAAAGTGATGCCAGTGCTGAAGATGTTGATCCCCTGCGTTAACTTAATGAACCTCAGTTTGCTGTGATGGAGTTTTCTAAACCCCCAACTGAAGACGATCACCAGTTTGCTCTGCCTGTTGATGTGCAACGAGTTGCTGTGCCTGCTGATATGACTGAAACCCCTGGAAAATTGGTTACAGCTGAGGAATCTGTTGCTGTCCTTGTTGACACCTCTGCTCAGCAGATGGAAATTTCCTCGGCGCCTACTGATGGTTTAAGTGTTGGGCCTCTTGCTCCGGCCTCTCCCTTTGAGGCACATGAGTTAGGCCTAGCCCAAGTGCTGCCTCCTGGCCCATCACCCGCTCGCACGCGCCGCACTAAGTATCATGCTCCTTTGGCCACGACTGAAGTTAGGCGCAGCACTCATTCTACAAGGTACGATGGTTTCTGGGTTCCCCAGATTTCTGATGCTCGAGCTACTGTGTCCAAGGTCAAGCCTCGTCAGATACCTACTGCTGCCTCAAGCTCCTTGGCGCCTACTCCTGACCGAGCCCCACCGTCCACACCTCTTCATGTCATGCAGGCAATTGGAATTAATCGTTGTGTTGTTCCTCCTGCTGAAATCACTGACGAGGCGCTGCTGACTGCTGTTGTCCCTGATGATCAGGCAGGGATGGAGGTTGGCACTGCACCATCCTCGGAGTAACGTGTTGGTTCTTTAAATATGCCCCTTTTGCGTAATTGGAATGTACTTTGTTGGAACATTCGCGGTTTAAATTCGGACAAAAAGCTGCTAGCCTTATCTAATGATATCTCTATTAGTGGTTGCGCCATAGTTTGCCTTCAGGAAATTAAAAAACCTCTTGTTGATTTGGCGTTCATTAAATCTTGCTGCCCTAAGAGATTTGATAAGTATGCTTACGTTCCTTCCAGAGGTGCCTCAGGTGGCATCCTCACTATATGGAATAGCTCGGTCTTTTCGGGTGACGTGATCGTATCCAATGATTTTGTTTTGGGTGTCAAGTTCACCATCACAGTCTCAGCGCAACCATGGACTCTTTATAATGTTTATGGACCATGTACTGGCCCGGCCCGAGTGGATTTTATTTAATGGCTTTATGACATGGATATCCATTCAAATGATGACTGCCTTCTCCTTGGTGATTTCAACTTCATTCGTGGTCCGGAAAATCGCAACAAACCTCGTGGTGACCCCAATGACATGTGCACTTTCAATGATATAATCCGTCAACAAAACCTAAATGAATTACTGCTAAAAGGTCGTCTGTATACGTGGAACAATATGCAGCAGGATCCTTTGTTGGAACAACTTGACTGGTTCTTCTCCTCTATCCATTGGACGCTGGCCTACCCCAACACTATTGTTAAGCCGCTATGCAAGCCTGTTTCTGATCACACTCCGTGTGTGGTAAGCATTGAAACAAAATCCCTCGGGCCAAGCTTTTCCAATTTGAAGCTTACTGGTTATTGCACCCTGGTTTTATGGATGTGGTTAGAAAGGCTTGGGCTCGTCCTGTCAACTCCTCTAATGCAGCCACCGTGCTTTGTCGCAAATTTAAGTTGCTTCATCAACAACTCAAAGTTTGGAGCAAAAATATTTCCAGGCTTTCTGTGGCTATCGAGAACACAAACAATACTCTATCCGAGCTGGATGGACTGGAAAACTTGAGACCTCTAACCAATCCCGAATGCAACTTTCGTAAGATCATCAAGGCTCATCTTCTTCGGCTGCTGGATTATCAAAAACAGTATTGGAGAAAAAGTTGCACCATTCGATGGGTTAAGTTCGGTGATGAAAACACCAAATTCTTCCAGGCGGTCGCCACAGAGCGTTACCGAAAGAACAATGTGGCTATTTTACAAACTGATGATGGCTTGTTGGTGGAAGATCACACGGGTAAAGAAGCTCTACTCTTTCACGGTTACACTGAGCGTCTTGGCAAGTCCAACCCTACACAAATGCACTTTGATCTTCCGTCGCTTATTCACCCATGTGATAATCTTGAGCATCTCACGGACCCATTCACAAAAGATGAGATTGATGGGGTTGTTAAAGAAATGCCTGCGGACCATGCTCCCAGCCCCGATGGGTTTAGTGGGTTATTCCTTAAGGCATGCTGGCCCATTATCAAGGAGGATTTCTACACGCTTTGAACTCAATTCCATGCTGGGGAGCTTAATTTCAAAGCATTAATGATGGGCTCATTGCTCTTATCCCAAAGACAGGATCTCCTACCACAGTTAATGATTACCGCCCGATGACTCTTCTCAACTTCTGCCTTAAACTCATCACTAAATTACTGGCCAACCGACTGCAAAAAGTGATCCAACGCATCATTCATTGAAACCAATATGGTTTCATCAAAGGGAGGTCCATCCAAGACTGTTTGGCTTGGACATTCCAATATGTTCATCAATGCCAGGCCTCCAAAAGACAAATTGTGCTCCTCAAGCTTGACTTCGCTAAAGCATTCGACACCATTGAGCATGAAGCAATGATCAAGATTATGAAACACATGGGCTTTAATGATAAATGGTTGTCTTGGATCCGTTTGATATTCTGCTCCGGACGCTCGTCCATTCTTCTTAACGGTGTGCCGGGCCGCCAGTTTCACTGCAAGCAGGGAGTTAGGCAGGGCGACCCCCTCTCCCCTCTCATCTTCGTCCTCGCGGTCGATCTTCTGCACTCAGCAATCAATGATGCCTTTAGGAGAGGTCAAATTCATTTGCCATTCCCCTCAAATGGTAACATGGATTATCTGATTATTCAATATGCTGATGACACGATTTTTCTCATGCCGGCCTGCCCTAGACAAGCGGTTATTATCAAGAAAATTCTGTATGATTATGCCCAGTCCATTGGCCTGAAAATCAACTTCCACAAATCTACTTTGATCCCCATAAACTTGGACCAACAGACGACTGCCGACATTGCCTCAATCTTTGGCTGCTCTATTGGATCCTTGCCCTTCACCTACCTTGGCCTGCCCCTTGGCACCTCCAGGCCCTCACTTAGTGACTTCATGCCTATGGTTAGCAAGGTGGAACGAAATCTTTCTTCCACTCTCTCACTCATGTCGTACGCTGGGAAGCTTACACTGCTCAACACCGCAGTTACGTGGCTTCATCTGTACGTTAAAGTTCTCACCTAAACTTATTGAGATACTGGACAAAATCAGGAGAAGATGCCTCTGGGTCAAATAGACTGATCAAGGTGAGAAATCTAACTCACTTGCTGCCTGGGACTTGGTTTGTAAGCCGAAGGACAAAGGTGGTCTGGGGGTGATAAACCTCAAAATCCAGAATGAGGCTCTGCTATTGAAGTTCTTACACAAATTTTACAACAAACTGGATATTCCATGGGTGCAACTCACTTGGGACACTTACTATGTTCAGCGAACTCCGCACGTTGTGGAGCTGGTTGGCTCTTTTTGGTGGCGCGACATTCTTAAACTCACACCAACTTTTCGCGGGATCTCCAAGGTTCAAATTGTCTGTGGCTCCACGACCCTTTTTGGAAAGATTTATGGGCTGATCAGCTACTTCATGACTCGCACCCTTGCGCGTTCTCCTATGCAATCAATGAGGATGTCTCGGTGCGAGATTTGTTGGGGATCAAGTCTCTTGGAATGGCCTTTCACCTGCCGCTCTCCCCCAAGCGCTCGATGAGGTCAGGCATCTCCAGGCCACTCCTTCTTCCATCCAACCAACGACCTCGACATCGGATGTCTGGACCTATATTTGGGTCAAAACTACCTACAAATCAACGGACTTCTACCAATTCTACTTCAGAGAGATCCAGGAGCACAAGGTTTTTGGCTGGCTTTGGAAGTCCAAGTGTAGGGGATCGCAACAGCTTTCGAGGGTAAAGTATTCAACCCAAATTTATTGATTCGACACAAGGAGAGCCAAAGAATATTCTTCAGTATTAGCAGTTGAGTTGTCAATTCAACCACACCTGGATAACTTAGTATCTACGGCAAAGTATTGAGTAGCAAAGTAGTATGATAATAAAGGTAACGGTGACAAAAGTAAAGATAGTAATAGCAATATTTTTGGTGTTTTGTAGTGATTGTAATAGTAGCTACGGAAAAGTAAATAAGCGAAGAACAATATATGAAAAGCTCGTAGGCAATGGATCAGTGATGGATAATTATGCGGGATGTGATTCCTCATGTAATAGCTATAACATAGGGTGACACAGAACTAGCTCCAGTTCATCAATGTAATGTAGGCATGTATTCCATAAATAGTCATACGTGCTTATGGAAAAGAACTTGCATGACATATTTTGTCCTACCCTCCCCGGCAACGGCGCCAGAAATTAGTCTTGATAACCCACAAGTGTAGGGGATCGCAACAGCTTTCGAGGGTAAAGTATTCAACACAAATTTATTGATTCGACACAAGGGGAGCCAAAGAATATTCTTGAGTATTAGCAGTTGAGTTGTCAATTCAACCACACCTGGATAACTTAGTATCTGCAGCAAAGTACTTAGTAGAAAAGTAGCATGATTATAAAGGTAATGGTGAAAAAAGTAAAGATAGTAATAGCAATATTTTTGGTGTTTTGTAGTGATTGTAATAGTAGCTACGGAAAAGTAAATAAGAGAAGCACAATATATGAAAAGCTCGTAGGGAATGGATCAGTGATGGATAATTATGTCGGATGCGATTACTCATGTAATAGCTATAACATATGGTGACACAGAACTAGCTCCAGTTCATCAATGTAATGTAGGCATGTCTTTCGTAAATAGTCATACGTGCTTATGGAAAAGAACTTGCATGGCATCTTTTGTCCTACCCTCCCGTGGCAGCGGGGTCCTAGTGGAAACTGAGGGATATTAAGGCCTCCTTTTAATAGAGAACCGGACCAAAGCATTAACACATAGTGAATACATGAACTTCTCAAACTACGGTCATCACCGAGAAGTATCCCGATTATTGTCACTTCAGGGTTGTCGGATTATAACGCATAATAGGTGACTATAGACTTGCAAGATAGGATCAAGAACACACATATATTCATGAAAACATAATAGGTTCAGATCTGAAATCATGGCACTCAGGCCCTAGTGACAAGCATTAAGCATAGCAAAGTCATAGCAACATCAATCTCAAAACATAGTGGATACTAGGGATCAAACCCTAACAAAACTAACTTGATTACATGGTAAATCTCATCCAACCCATCACCTTCCAGCAAGCCTACGATGGAATTACTCACGCACGGCGGTGAGCATCATGAAATTGGTGATGGAGGATGGTTGATGATGACGACGGCGACGAATCCCCCTCTCCGGAGCCCCGAACGGACTCCAGATCAGCCCTCCCGAGATAGATTAGGGATTGGCGGCGGCTCCATATCGTAAAACGCGATGAAACTTTCTCTCTGTTTTTTTCTCCCCGAGACGGAATATATGGAGTTAGAGTTGAGGTCGATGGAGGTCCAGGGGGCCCACGAGATAGGGGGCGCGCCCTATAGGGGGGGGGCGCCCCCCTGTCTCGTGGACAGGGTGTGGGCCCCCTGGTGTATTTCTTTCGCCTAGAAATTCTTATTCATTCCAAAAAGTGCCTCCGTGGATTTCCACGACATTCCGAGAACTTCTCATTTCTACACATAAAACAACATCATGGCAGTTCTGCTGAAAACAGCGTCAGTCTGGGTTAGTTTCATTCAAATCATGTAAGTTAGAGTCCAAAACAAGGTCAAAATTGTTTGGAAAAGTAGATACGTTGGAGACGTATCACCTACCCATCTACCATTGTTGTCGGAGATGGCTCTGCCTTGACGGTCACCGATGTGGGCTCTGCCTCCCTTCCCACCACCTCCAGTTCCCTCTCCCTTCTTAACATTCTCATCTCACCATAGTTGATTAAAAATATCGTTTCAGTTTGTGCATTTACTCGCGATAACTCAGCTTCTATGGAATTTTGACCCATTGGGCTTTTCTGTTAAGGATTTGGCCACCAAAACGGTTCTCCTCTCATGTGACTCCTCTGGTGATCTCTACCCGTTCATGCACCCCCGCCAGTGCCTCACAGCCACCGTCACCTCTGACCTGTGGCACTAGCTTCACGGGCACACCGAAGCCTACACCCTTGCCGAGGCCTCTTCTTATTATCAGTTTAGTTTCAATAAAAGACCTTCAACACACTGCGATGCTTGTTGAATAGGCAAACACACTACATTTACTTTTTCTTCTTCCACAACTCAGACTACTTTTCCCATTGGGCTATGTCATTGTAATTTATGCACAAGCTCCCATAACCACTATATCCGGTTACTTATATTACTTGGTGTTGATGATTTCACACACTATGCCTGGACTTTCCCTATTCGTCGCAAGTACGAAGTGAAGGAAATATGCCCTAGAGGCAATAATAAAGTTATTATTTATTTCCTTATTTCATTATAAATGTTTATTATTCATGCTAGAATTGTATTAACCGGAAACTTAGTACATGTGTGAAGACATAGAGAAAACATAATGTCCCTAGTATGCCTCTACTTGACTAGCTCGTCAATCAAATGTGGTTAAGTTTCCTAACCATGGACATGTGTTGTCATTTGATGAACGGGATCACATCATTAGGATAATGATGTGATGGACATGACCAATCCGTTAGCTTAGCATTATGATCGTTACAGTTTCATTGCTACTGCTTTCTTCATGACTTATACATGTTCCTCAGACTGTGAGATTATGCAACTCCCGAATACCGGAGGAACACTTTGTGTGCTACAGAACGTCACAATGTAAAAGGGTGATTATAAAGGTGCTCTACTGGTGTCTCCGAAGGTGTTTGTTGGGTTGGCATAGATCGAGATTAGGATTTGTCACTCTGTATTTCGGTGAGGTATCTCTGGACCCTCTCGGTAATGCTCATCACTCTAAGCCCTGCAAGCAATGCAGCTAATGAGTTAGTTGCGGGATGAAGTATTACGGAACAAGTAGAAGAGACTTGCCGGTAACGAGATTGAACTAGGTATGATGATACAGAAGATCGAATTTCAGGCAAGAAATATACCGATGACAAAGGGAACAACGTATGTTGTTATGTGGTTTGACCAATATAGATCTTCGTAAAATATGTAGGACCAATATGAGCATCCAGGTTCCTCTATTGGTTATTGATCGGAGACATGTCTCGGTCATGTCTACATAGTTCTCAAACCCGTAGGGTCCGCACGCTTAATGTTCGATGACGATATGTATTATGACTTATGTATTTTTTATGACCGAAGTTTGTTCGGAGTCCCAGATGAGATCACGAACGTTACGAGGAGTCTTGAAATGGTCAAGACATAAAGATTGATATATTGGACAGATATATTCGGACACCGAAGTGTTTCAGAAAAGTTTCGGATAAAACCGGAGTGCCGGAGGGTTACCGGAACCTCCCGGGGGAACTAATGGTCCTTGATGGGCCTTAGTGGGAAAAGAGGAAGCGCCGAGAGGGGCTGGACGAACCCCCCCCCCCCCCTTGAGTCTGAATAGGACTAGGGGAAGGGGGCGGCACCCCCCTTTCCTTCCCATCCCCACTACTAGGAAAAAGGCTATAGATGGAATGGCCACTAATGGCGCACCAGACATGTGGTGCGCCACTACTATATAGCAGTGGCGCACCATGTGCTAGTGTGCCATTAGTGTGAAAGACACTAATGGCGCACCGGACAAGTGGTGCGCCACTAGTAACATTTTTTTATTTTTTCAAACATACTAATGGCGCACCAGCGCGTAGTGCGCCATTAGTACTTCTAACTAGTAATGGCGCACCGGCCACAGAGTGCGCCACTACTGTTGTTTTTTTTCTTTTTTTTTTTGCAAAACTACTAATGGCGCACCGTGGCATAGTGCGCCATTACTAGTTTAAACTAGTAATGGCGCACTGTGCCACGATGCGCCATTAGTATATAGATTTTTTTTGCAAAACTACTAATGGCGCACCACCTGCAGGTGCGCCATTAGTAACCAGGGTTACTAATGGCGCATTTGCAGGTGGTGCGCCATTAGTAACCTGGGACCAACAAGATATTTTGGACAGCCACACATAACCACTCACTTTCCCCACTTCATTGTCTCCACCTCCTCCTCCAAGCTTGTCTCGGCTGCATCCTCCTCCTCACCTCATTTGCACCATAGATTCATCCAAATTTAGTGGTTAAATTACCTTTTGTTGATAGGTAATTAAGGGGGGAAGCTATCTTTATGTTGTTCTCCCTCCAACAACTTGCACATGCACTTTTTGTGGCGTAGCTAGATCTATGTATGTTCGTGGTGTTGCATATGTTTGTGGTATTGCATATATGTTTGTGTTTGCAGGTACCGGTATTTGAAATGCGATAGTTGCCAATATTTTGCCGGAATGTTGATTCATTTCCGTTTCGGCGAGAATTTTGGCACTATGCATTCTTTTTGGTCCTATTTTTAGGGAAAGTCATGCCAAATTTTTTCTTGGTTCTAAAATATCGTTTTGCTCTACCCCGCAGGCGACCATTGGTCCGCACGATAACCGAAGGCATCGTGAATAGTTTTTTGAGCTCCGCGAAGGCCGAGATGCTTCAAAAGAACGAGACGGAGATAAGATGTCTGTGTCAAAGATGCAAGCTGAAGAGCCTTATTGCGGACCCGGATTCCGGGCAGGTGCGGGACCACCTGCTCTTGCGTGGTTTCATGGATGGCTATCGGTGGCAAGGTGATGAAGATGACTATGAAATCGTCCATGGGGGTCGGGCAAGAAATGAGGAAGGGCACCAAGACAACCACGGCGGCTCGGGCGGGTGAGAATACGAAGAATTCTCTAGGACATGATCACGACGGTGATGCTGTACACAGTCATCATGTAGAAGATGCAGGACATGATGATGAGGAAGATGCCGGAGCAGACGAAGGGCATGATCATGAAGATGAAGATGCCGGCGGAGCAGACGATGATGGACCATCGATGGGCTGGATGCAGGACCCTCATATTCCAGAGCTGCTTCTCAAGCAGACGGATAATGCAAGAGCTGCCGCCCAAGAGAAAGCCAAGCTGGATCAACTAGAGATAGACGCGGTTACTACATTATATGAAGGATGCAAGCCCGAGGATACCCGCCTGAAAGTAACACTCATGGCTCTGGAGATGAAGGTACAACACAAAATGACCGACGCATGCTTCGACGAGAACATGACATTCTGGCGTGAACGTCTTCCCAAGGGGAACAAGTGCCCGACCAATTTCGAGGAGGCGAAGAAAATCGTGTGTCCTCTTGATTTACCGCACGTGAAATACCATGTGTGCATGAACAATTGCATCATTTATCGGGACGAGCACGCGGAGTCTACCATATGTCCGGTGTGCGCCGTCACTCGATACAAGAAGAGGAAGAAAGCTCCTCGAAAAGTGGTGTGGTACTTTCCGATCACTCCTCGTCTGCAGCGGTATTTCGCGGACCCTAAGGTAGCAAAGCTCCTGTGTTGGCACGCGGATAGGGAGGAGAAGAAGCCAGAAGATGACGCAAATGATCCGGAGATAAATAAAAAATACAAGATGCTAAGTCACCCTAGGGATGGGAGCCAGTGGCAAGCGTTGAACTTCGAACACCCAGACTTTGGGAAGGATCCAAGGAACATCGTGCTGGGCGCGAGCACCGATGGAGTCAATGCGTTTGGCAGCCAGAGAAGCACACATAGCAACTGGCCTGTGTTTGTGTGGATGTACAACCTTCCCCCCTGGTTGTGCATGAAGAGGAAGTACATTCACAAGAGTATGCTAATTGAAGGGCCGAAACAACCAGGGAACGACATCAATCTGTATCTAGGGCTGCTAAAAGAGGAGCTAGACACGCTGTGAAAAATGCCAGCCAATACGTGGGACGCCGCACAGAAAGAATATTTCCTTATGAGAGCCGCACTGCTCACGACGGTGCACGACTATCTCGGTTACGAATATGTCGCGGGGCAGGTGGTCCACGGATTTTCTGGATGCGTTAGGTGCATGGATGACACAACATATCGCCAGCTAGATAGAGATCCTAGGTCTTTGAAAACCGTGTTCATGGAACATCGAAGGTGGCTTCGCGATGATGACCCGTGGAGGAAACACAAGGATCTGTTCGATGGTGAAACCGAACCCCGAAGATGCCCGCGTACGAGGCGCCGCGAGGAAATAGATGAGCTGTTGAAAAATTGGAAAGATTGCCCACTGCCGGGAAAGAAGCAAAAGGCGCCAGAGCCGGGAAAGAAGCGAAAGGCGCCAGAGCCGCTGCTGAAGGTATGCAAAACGAGGTCTGTTTTCTGGGACTTGCCGCACTAGAAGATCCACCGTGTGCCTCACAGCCTTGATGTCATGCATATCACGAAGAATGTGTGCGAGAGTCTGCTTGGTACCCTGCTCAACATGCCAGAGAGGACCAAAGATGGGCCGAAAGCAAGGGCGGACTTGAAATCAATGGTCATCAGGGAGGAGCTTCACGCTAATGATGATGATGACGAGGCGAAGCAGGACAGGGAAAGTCATCGCAAAGGCAAAAAGGCCAAGAAGACCGGAAATGACTACCCTCCCGCGTGCTTCACTCTAAGTCAGGAGGAGATCGATCCATTTTTCACCTGTCTCGTAGGAGTAAAACTTCCTTACGGTTACGCGGGGAAGATAAGCAGATACCTAGACCCAGCGAAGGAGAAGTTTAGCGGGATGAAGTATCACGACTGTCACGTGCTGATGACGCAGATACTTCCAGTTGCAATCTGTGGGATCATGGACGCGCACGTCCGTGAAACGCTATTTGGCCTATGCAACTTTTTTGACGTCATCTCTCGGAAGTCGGTTGGCGTGAGGCAACTCAGAAGGCTACAGGAAGAGATCATGGTGATACTATGCGAGCTTGAGATGTACTTCCCGCCTGCATTCTTCGATGTTATGGTGCATCTGCTGGTCCATATCATAGAGGATATCATCCAACTCAGGCCGACGTTCCTGCATAGCATGATGTTGTTCGAAAGGATGAATGGTGTCGTCAAAGGATACATTCGCAACATGTCACGCCCAGAGGGAAGCATGGCCAGGGGCTTTCTGACCGAAGAGTGCATCTCCTACTGGACGAATTATCTAGGCATCGAGAACCCCGTTAGTCTGCCCGTCAATAGGCACCTCGGCAGGCTCGCTGGATGGGGTCACCGTGAGGGTCGCCGCGAAATGCATGTCGACTTCGAGGGTCGACTCGCTGACTTTGAAAGAGCAAACCTAGTCGCGCTACAACACATAGACGTGGTCGATCCTTGGGTGGTAGAGCACAAAACCTTTATTGAGAAGACGTACAATGACCGAGGACAACAGAGGACGGACGGAGATATAATCAAAGAGCACAACTCATGTTTCACGCGTTGGTTCAAGCAAAAGCTTATGTCGTACCCTTTACATGAGGATTCTTCCACGGAAGAACAACTCATATTCGCCTTGTCACAGGGCGCCGAGCACAACCTGATGATGTATGAGGCGTACGATATCAACGGCTACACATTCTACAATCGAGGGAAAGGACATGAAGAGCGATGGTTATCGAACTCCGGGGTAACGATGGAATCCTACACCGGTAACGACAAGGACAGATACTACGGAAGGATCGAGGAGATCTAGGAGCTGAGCTACGCTGGAGAGAAGGTCCCGATGTTCCGTGTCAGATGGGCCAAGAGCGTCATAAAAGAAGACCAGTATTTCACCACCATGGTTATACCCGAAGCCAAATCCAAGACCGTGGGCGCAAACGTCACCGCGAAAAATGAGCCATGGGTATTGGCTTCCCAAGTGGACCAATGCTTCTTCATTACCGACCCGCCAAAGCCTAGTCGTGCTGTCGTGAGGAGAGGCAAAAGGAAGATCATCGGAATGGATGGAGTCGCCAATGAGCAAGACTTCGACAAGTACGGCGACCCGAAGATGGAACATGACGACGACGATGAAGTATCAGCATACACCACAAGAAGAAGCAGGACCACCCTACCTAAAGGACGTCCGTTCAAGAGAAGAACTCCATTTACGAAAAATAAGGGCAAGAAGATTGTGAACAGATAGCTAGCTAAGATTGATTGTATTTAAATTGTAGCCTTCATTTCTCGATTGTATTTCATGGGCACTTTTTGAACTCGTCAATGTTTTTAAATTTCATGGACACTCGATCTCGATCCCCCTCCATCTCGATCGCTATCCCACCTCGCCAGATCTGGTCCCCCTCGCCGCCGAGCACCCCCCGCGCCATCTCCCCCGCTCCACCGACCGCCGCCGCCGACCCACCGCACCCTCCCCCACTCCATCGCCGCCGACGCCCGGCCGCACCCTCCCCCGCTCCACCGCCGCTGAGCACCCACCGCACCCTCTCCCCCGCCCCCTCCCCGGCCCACTCCACCGTCACAAATGAATGCAACTAAAATTGCAAAAAAAACAAATTTGATTATATTTTCAAATAACAAATTTGATGATATTTTCAAATAATAAATTTGATGACATTTTTTCATATTCATAAATATTTTCAAATAACAAATTTGATGATATTTTTTAAAAAAATATTACTGTTTTTATAAAAAATATATTACTGTTATGATTTAAGCAAGTTTGAACATATTTAAAAACAAATAAATATCAAACAGCATTTTAAATGTTGTTAACATGTCAACAAACTGCATATTATTTTTCTACATGAAATTCTGAGCATCTAGCATATGTGACATGTTATATTTGGATGCATGGATAAAAAGATATGTGCAAAGAAAAAATGCACAAAAACAAAAAATGGTGAGCCTGGGAATCGAACCCAGGACCTCCTAGTGTGTGGGCTGCTTGCTGACCAGTCGGGCTAGTGTGTGTGTTCTGATGGAGATACGGTTAGGTGGAATATAACCTGAGTGCTCGAACTGTAATAAAAAAAATTGCTAATGGCGCACCAGGGGGAGGTGCGCCATCGCTGTCGTCGTACTTATGGCGCACTAGGGGGAGGTGCGCCATTGCTAACCCTCCCCGCACTCCACCTACTCCCCTCTAGCCTCTCTCCCGCCCTCGCCAGATCCCCCACTCGACCGCAACCGTACGCCGCCGCCCCGCCTTGCTCCGCCCCCTCCGTCCGCCGCGCCTGCACGCCGTTGGTGACGCCGCCGCCTCTCTTCGCTGTGGTCTTGCGTTGCCCCGACACCGCCGCCCCGACCCCCGCCGGACTCCACCCCCGCCGCCCCCGCGCCCCCCCAAACGGGATCGGCCGAGAAGCGCGCTAGGGTTCCTCACCCCACCGCCCGCTCCTCTCCTCTCCTCCTCCCTCCGACGAGCGAGGTCCTCCTCCGGCCCCTGCAGCAGCCGACGAGCGCGGCCCCAACGCGCCCACCCCGCCTGCCCCTGCCGTCCTCCGCCACCGGTCACCTCCGCAGCTGTCGGCGAGCCAAGGACGGTGCCGTGACCCTCGCCGCCACCTCCCGCTGTCTCTTCCTGCGCGTGGCCAGTGGCTACTCTCCGTCGACCGCGGCCTGGGGTGAGCCTCTCTTCCTTGCCTCTATGCTTCTTGTCCATGTCACTGTTCCCCGTTCCTCTCTTGCTCATGCTGCTAGTTACACGGATCAATGGATGTTAGATAGATGTATGTATGTTGATGTTAGTTAGGTATATGATGCTTGATGGATGGAAGGATGAGTTGTGCTAGTTGCTTGCTAAATGGATGGATAGTAGTTTGATTCTTTTTTTGCTGCTGTTTGGTTCTGAAGATGAGTAGCAAGTATAGTAGGAAGATGATGCATAGTAGTTTTATGTTGTTGTAGTAGTTGTAGTTGTAGATACAGTAGCAGTATCATGTGCTACTGTTGTAGATACAGTAGTTGTAGGAACATTAGATACAGTAACAAGTGTCATGTTGTTGTATTAGATACAGTAGCAGTATCATGTGCTGCTGAAGATGAGTAGTTGTAGGAAGATGATGCCCTAATGGAAGTGACATGAGTATTTGGCCTGCCTTTTTTTTCTTGTAGAATTTTTTTATTGACGGTATAAACGAATCAGAGACTCGCTAGGTAGGTTCTCCTAATTAATTAGAAATGATGCATCTTGCAATTAGGGGGAATATTGCAACCTGCTGCTAAACTAGATCATGAATATGTCATTGCTTTTCAGTGAGCTCCTAAGTGTACAAGGAATCAAGGAGCAAGCGCATCATATATAAAAATGTTGTGTTTGTTCTGGCTAACTTTGGGAACGGATTCAAAGACAAATAAAAAATTTAGAAAAGAATTTTCCTCTCAATACATCTCTGTCCATCTGGTTTGTCGATGTTGGTTCATTAATCTTAAGCCCATCATGTTTGTTGGTTGTTTGTTGTCATGTTGTTATTACTTCCATTAGGGCATCTGTTGGTTCATTAATCTTAAGCCCATTATTCCATGGAATAGCTGAACTATAATACTATTATTCATTTATGATAGTTTGTGAGATACAGAAATAGATAAATTTAAGTTTGTAATGGCTAACAGCCAGACATGTGAATCTGTTCTTGATACTCCTTTTCCCTTTTCTTAGAATCATCATATACAAATTAGAACCTTTCTAACATCTGCATATTTCAGGTTTCCGATGAGGTAAAGGAAGTGAAGTTCAGACAGTGCAGCAGCAGCAACACCTCCAAGGTGAGAAATATGTTCCTATTTATCTTTTTTTGCTAGATGTGCTCTTGCTACTTGTTACTCTCGAACTTTAGCTCTTGTTACTCTAGATCACCTACAACAAGGTGATAAATATGTTCGAGTTGTAGATTGTGACTTTCTGGAATGAATCTCTCTTATATTCAGTTTCAGCTGGGACAGAACTTCAGCAACAAGTTTTGTAACCATTGCAGTAGTACAGAATATGACCACCTACAAAATTGTATGTGTAATGAGTTAAGGAGACACAATAAATCTTAAATATGCATGATTGAAACTACCTGCTAAGATAACTTACTTTGTAGTCCGCATCATCTGCGACATGCTTCTTCAGTACATCATATAATATAGAGAAGTGCAGATCAAGTGGTGCAATCATATACATCTGGCCACTTAAGTCATCCTTCCCTTTAAGCAGAGTGATGCCTTTCGATGTCACACAATAATGTTTGTTGCAAGAACATTCTGCTCTTGGTGTTCGTTTGTTTACAAAGAAACTGCTTATATATACTGATGATGAGTCTTGTTGAAACCTCACATATGTTGGTTACTGCTTATTTGCTCCAATGGCACAAACTTGAGCTGCTAGCAGAAAAAGTGTTGCAGGCGACAGACAGTGAGGAGCTACTGTCAAAAACTTGAGCTACTGTCAAAAAATTCAGTTAGGTACAGTTAGCATCATGAAAGAAAATGGCCACACCAATGCTTGTGGGTTTTCTTGTAAGAAAATGGCCACACCAATGTTGTTGGAATCAAAACAATGCTTGTGGGTTGTCCTGTTAAGTTGAGTGAGTCATTAGAGGGCAGATAGAGTCACCCACACCAATTAATGTTGATGAATAAGAAGAATAAACCGGCTGCTGCTGTTATGCCTGTATTCACTGCTGCTGTTGCTGTACTTTTGATGATGTTGTACTTGTGATGATGCTACTTGTGATCATCTGAAATGACCATAGAAGACTTCATTACGCGGGGATAATGATTTTGCAGGTACCTCGAGAGGCCCTTGAGTTGCCGGAATGTCGATTAACTTCCGTTCTGGCAATTTCGGGTACTCCATATGTCCTATTTTCAGCAAAGGTCATGCTGAAATTTTCCGTGAATTTTAGCATGACTTTGCTAAAAATAGGACATATGGGGTACTTGCGACTAATGCATGGGCCGGGATATCTTAGTACTTAGTTAAGTAGGATCGACTGCCCAACTTAGAATTCTCCTTAGCATCGATAAACCCTAGTTGATAAACCCAACATAGGTGGCAATAGAGCCAAGTGATTGGGCCCAACCTAGGGTGCCTCGGCATCGATAAACCCTAAATGATGAAAACTTAACTTAGCATTTAGGGTGCCTCGGCGTCGACAAACCCTAAATGATGAAATCTTGGCTTTTAGGGTGCGTCGGTGTCGATGAGAACCTAAATGATGTATGCTTAGGCTTTTAGGGTGCCTCGACGTCGACAAACCCTAAATGATAAAAGACTAGCTTTTAGGATGCCTCGGTGTCGACAAACCCTAAATGATGAGACCATGATCTTGTTCCTTGACAATAACCAACTTCTTGACTAAACTTTTTTCCTATTTAGAGCGAAACATGGCCCACAACGATGAGGCCGGCGGTTCGGGCGGCAAGCAATTCTGGGAGCTGTCCCAGGAGTTGGAGGAAGAACCTCACCGCTATGAGGACGCCGCGGAAGGCACCGATCCTGACTACACAACCCCTAGTGACGTCGGGGATGACACCACTGATGGTGCTGTCGAGGATGCCACCACTGATGATGGCGGCGCACGCACAGATGGCAGCCAATCGAAGAGGCAACGGAAGGACCGGCACCCGAATGTGCTCGGCACCGTCAAGGAGGAATTTACTGAAGTGAACTCCGACGGGCATCCGACGGCGCCCAAAGAAGTAGTCAAGGGGTACTCGGTTCAGCTCGGGTGCATTCTCCGGAGCACCGTCTCGATCAACACCGAGAACCTAAGGCATAAGGACCGAGGGAATTTGCGCAGCCTCCTCTTCACGAAGTTGCACGAACGATACAAGTTCCCCGCTGAATTTGCAAACACACGCCTCTCAGGGAACAAAGTGAACAGTGCCGTCCTCACGAGGATGAGCACGGCCCTGTCTACTTGGAGAAGCACGGTGAAGCCAATGATTGAAAAAGGAGATAGTTATGAGAAGATCAAGGGGAAATATCCTTTGATGAGCGAAGATGACTACAAGGAGTTCAAGATCAAGTGCGAGAGGAGCGCAACCTCCGAATCAAGTCAGTGGGGGAAAGAAATGCGGTAGTTGAACTTAGGGGTCCACCAACTCGGTCCCGGCGGTTACAGAGTGGCGGAGCCTATACGGGACAAGGAGGACGCGGAGCGTGCTGAGCAAGGCCTACCGCCCCACTTCGAGAAATACCGTGACAAGCAGACCATGAACTTTCCCACGGCCCGGTACAAGAAGGACCCGGTAACAAAGGAGCTTACCACGGATTCGAAGACCAGGGCGCTCGAGCTTTTTCTGGTAAGGAATACACCCCCCACGTAATTAGCTCCATATGGTTGCATTCTAATTAATACCCAATATTTCTAAATGGTTCACGTTCCTTCCGCAGGACACTGAACGCAGTAGCGCGGGGTCATCTCAGAGCTCCCCTTTCAACACCCCTTTAAATAGGCCGTTGAACGTAATGAAAAACAAGGATAAGCTCAGTAAGCCGACGTCAGCTGGTCGTGTGGCCGGCAAAGGCCTGTCCACAAAATGGTCGTCATACTATACCGCTGGTGGGCGAAAGGAGAAAAAGACCAGCTCAGAAAGCCAGTCGCGCGAGGTTGAAGCACTGAAGGCACAAGTGGCACGGATTCCGAAGATTATCCAAGAGCAAGTGCAAGTACAACTGGGAACGACGCTCACCGCCATGGTGCCTACGTTGATTCAGGGGATGACGACGTGGATTGCGTGGGGCCAACAGGGGCCTCCCCCGGTTCCCAGCTTCACGGCCAGCAACTCGCACAAGGCGCAGGCGGCGCCATTGGTGTCTCAGGCGGCGCCATTGGCGTCTCCGGCGGAGGCGGTATTCGTGTCTCCGGCGCCGACACGGGCATTGGAGCTTAACGCACCCGGGTGTACGCCGGCCGGCACCTCGCCAGCAAGCGGCCCCTCCGTCCGTTGCACGGCCGCCGTTGGCGGTGCCTCGACATTAGCCGAGCTCGACGGCATCACGGTAACTAAGCCTCTAAGCCGATGACTTCATCTCCTTGCCTTTGACTCGGCATCCCTGACCCCCTACATGTTTTCACAGGGCGCCGCCGACGTTCCTTGCACTCTCCTGCACTTTGTGGGCAGCGAGTTGGTCGATGTCGCCAAGGGCAGAATCGTTCAACCGGGCAACCCCGTGTTCCATGGTAATCCGATGCCACCCACAGTGTATAGGATTGAACTGGTTCGGGTGCTGCCAGGCTACGATGAGATGACCCTCAGCGCCTGCATAAACTAGCCCCTGCTTTGGCCGAATAGCCAGATTCGTTTGGGGGCGGGGGACACCACCCCACAGACAAGACCGCCAGTCGTGTCGGCGCCAAGCCATGGCAAGAACGCCGCAACGCTACCGGACATGTAGGACATCCCTATGGCACAGGATCCGGACATGCATATGGCACAGGATCCGGACGACGACGACGGTACATTTACCAACGTCGATAAGTACTTTGCCGAACATGGGTACGGTGACGAGTTCGGCGGGCCTCCTTCTCAAGAACGCAACCAAGACGACCGCCATCTAGCTGGTACGGCGGAGAAATCCAATTGCAACAGGCGTCGTCTGGCGTTCAGTTCTCAGGAAGGCGGTCTCCAGCTCCCGCCTTCACCGATCCTCAGATAGCCGAGGTGCGAAATATTATCAGCCCCAACACGCTCAAGAAGGCGGTCTGTGAGCAGAACTCGGTCCCATTACAGCAGATCAAGAAGAAGGAACGGAAACGAAATACTAACAAGGGCGCCGGTGCAAGCCAGCCGGCACCGAGTACAATCCATGCTCAGGACGGGCCACCTTCACCTCAGGATATCTCGAGGTGGGTGCATGTGGCGGGTAGGGCGATGCTACCGACAAATATACTCAATACTGCAACCGGTGCTATGCGGAGTCTGCATGACAGCGTTCTTTCTTTGGAGAAGATGCGTCTCTCCCAGAATGATGTGGCATGCCCGGTTTTCGTGGCCAAGGTGCTGGAGGGCAAGGGCTTTGTGGATGGCACCATCGGGGGTACGATCGTCCTGCGGTTTGATGACATCTTTGCTATGTTTATCCTTCATCCGCTGCACTACACCTTCGTTCGGTTGTTTTCGCTGAGTACGGAGATGCGGATCATTCGAGACAAGACCCCAGACATCGTGATAGTCGACCCCTTCTACATGCGTGCCAAGATCTTGGGCAGCGCTGGGGACCGCAAGTCGCGAGTTCACACCTCGAAGGCGTCATACTGGCAAACCCAGATAAGGATAACTTCCTCGTGCCTTACTTTCCCGAGTAAGTCATCCCCTCACCGCCCCGTAACATATGATTTCTTAGATTTCGATCGTTCTTTTTTTTCTAACATTCCGTGTTCTGTGCACTGACACACATTTCACACTCATCCTCTTAAGCCTGAAATATTCCACGGCCACGTATTTCGACCCGGACCGTGACTCCAAGATAGACTACACAAATATCAAGAAAGTTCTCGATGATGCTCTCCCCGGCTACGCCACATCTGAAGACACCTTTAAGAGGCCAGTTCGTAGGTACGGCAGGCACGTGTTCACCCACAATACGACGTTCCCCTGCGTCAAGCAGCCGCCTGGCGGTCAGAAGGATGCCTACTACGCCCTCCATCACATGAGGGCGATCGTACGGGACCATAATCACCTTCTGCTACCAAATAATGTCAAAGATTGGGCTGCAAGCTTGGCGGCAATCCATGACGCGGACCTTCGACAAGAATTCTTTCGCATCCAGTCGGAGTTTGCAGAAATCATCCATCAAGATGTCCTTCGTACCTCGGGGCAGTTCTACCTCAGAGAGCAACCGTCCAACAGTGAGATAGACACAACGCTTCAAATGCAGGCTGACAACGCCCGCGACTTCATGACCATCATGAAAGACGGCGGCTTCATCCACGCTCTAGTCCCATGAGTCGAGTCAAAAGTAGTGATGCTATTTGTAGTTCTGAAATATCGATTAGCTTATGTTGTAATTAAACTTTAATGAACTTGTATGTCTCTTTGGTTTGGACAGTCGTTCAACTTAGATGTAATCGATGCTATTTATTAGTAGGACCATGAATCGTGCTATTAATGTCTTGCTTTTCTCTTCCGATCCTTTTGTTGCATACTTATATATTGCTTATGTATTGTCTGTTGTTTGGCTTGTGCATAGAGATGCCGTTGTATGTCGTGTACAAGGGTAAGGTTCACGGAGTCTACGACGACTGGGAGGAGTGTCGGAGACAGGTTCACCGTTTCAGCGGTAACAGTTACAAAGGGTACACCACTAGGACGGAGACGGAATCTAGATACGCCCGCTATCTAGCGGGAGAGAGAGGAGGGAACGTTGGAGGAACCGGGTGAAGACCAGTTTCATCGTGATGACCGCGACTCTCTTCTATGTGATGGTAGTTTAGATGATCGATATTGACTTGTAATGTGAAGACAAACTCGCTACTCGCGTTCTCCGAGACTTGTAATGTTCTATCTTCGTTCGGTCTTTTGTATTGGGAGATTAATATGATGAATTGTATTCGGAGACTTACCTTCTATTGTAATCGATGAATCTGCTATTGCTGTGTGGTGCTGTCTATATTCTGTCAAATAATATATTTTGTAACCTGTGAAAAAACAGAAAAAAAACAAAAAAAACCTAATATAGTATGCCAAGGATACTAATGGCGCATCACAACACAGTGCGCCATTAGTATGCTAAAGGATACTAATGGCGCATCACACCACAGTGCGCCATTAGTATGCCAAAGCACATGGGTATATATGGTCCCCTGGGAGGCATACTAATGGCGCATGTTTCTCTATACTAATGGCGCATGGCGTGGTGCGCCATTAGTATCTCTACTCCTAATGTCTCAGTTGGTAGGTCGTGTTCCGGGTTTTATTTTCGTCCCACCTCACCCGGTTTTTTTGGTACCTATTTTGGTACCTCCTCTCACCTCACGCTGACCCACCACTAACCGAAAAACCACGTACCGAGTCCTCCAACAGCCCCCGCGCTCTTCAGGTCGTAACCACTGAACAAAAAATCTACGAAAATTAACCAGCGATAAAAAACCCTAAAAAAAATAACCAGCGAAAAAAAACGTGGTGCCAATCGCCCGCACGTACGAGCGACGTCACATGCGGCATTCAATCCTCTTCTCGCGATGCGCTCCCGCTCCATCCCCGCCGCCGCCGCCGCCCCCCACCACTCCCCTGTCTCCGGCTCAGCCACCTCCACCTCCACCACCCCCACCCTTCTCTCCATCGCCCGCGGCACTCGATCCGGTGCCGCGCCGATCTGGCGGCGGGTGCGGCGTCTTGCTCCGGTGGCGACGGCGTCCTTATGATCCAGAGAAAGAGAGACAGGGAGTGAGGGAGCCCAACGCCGCCGCAACGTCAATGACCGCCCGCGCGTCTCATTCACCTCCAAGCTTCGACGACGGCAGATTAGCAGCCCCTGCGGCCGCGATGACCCTGGATCTACGGCCACGGCGGTGCCAGCGGCCCGGCCCGGTGCAGGCCACAACTAACCCTAGCTGCACTGGGAGTTCTCCATCGGCTCGTCTTCCCCTCCGTCTCCGGTGGATAAACGCCTCTTCTTTCTCTCCGCCCTAGCTATGTTATAAGCTCCTCAAAACTCTGCTTTCTCTCATGCGCTCGTGTGCCCACGGCCATCCACCCGTGGCCAATCAATCTTACCCTGGCCATCACGCCATGGAAAGTTCTAGGATTTTTGGCTTGTGTGGATGCCCTGTCATCCAAAGATCTGTGCTTGTTGTGTCATGTACGTATAATACAGTAGTACTAAGTGTCACCGTTTAGTGGATTTAGGCCTCAATCTCAACATCATTGTTTGATTCACATGGTTCTTATAGATGTGCGCAACTTCTGTGCAAGTCATCCAAGATGTATCTTTGCTTCTCTTAATTTTGTCAGTT
This sequence comes from Aegilops bicornis, assembly GCA_021605145.1. Classification (NCBI taxonomy): domain Eukaryota; kingdom Viridiplantae; phylum Streptophyta; class Magnoliopsida; order Poales; family Poaceae; genus Aegilops; species Aegilops bicornis. Next base: position 865,522,224 of record CM038671.1, on the reverse strand, counting down.
GCTTTGATCTCGATGAGATGACTGTGACTGCTCTGTCGGATGGGTTTGGATCACTTGTCCGTTTCCAGCAGGACTCACTATGATTATTCACCTAACCCGATGTTGCTGATGGCAATTTTGATTTGAAGTTAGCAATGCAATCAGCAGCCAGTTATTTATATTCAGAAAATGAGAAATCTCAAGCTTGCTTAAGCAAAGCAAAGTATGTGCCATACTGCCATTAGCTCTTCACAGTCATGGTTGCCCAATTCTGAACTATGTCAATTCAAATAACTGCACCTTTGGTACTGACATATCAAGTAAGGTGTTTCCTGTTGTCTATTCCACCAGTTCCTTCATTTTGAGATAGTGCCTAAAAGGGTTGATCTTATTGTCTTCTTTATTTTATAATAACTGGCTCCATTGATTACGTATTTGCTTTGTTTGGCTTGCACTTTTATTGCATATTCTTCTCTGACTTTACTACTTAATGTATCTTCGTGTGCATGCAGGTAGACTGGGATGAATTTGCGTCCCACCGATCTTGTTGGGTACCCTCCTATTATGAAGAAGCCTAGAATTTCTAACACAATTGTACCTCTATGATCCGGAGATGTTGGCATGTCAAGTTTTTGCTGGGACCACATTGTGTTCTCTTCTGCCGGCAGATTAAATGATGAAGGCACTGACACTTTTCCCCAATGTCTGGGCAAAGTCCAGAAAAATGGTGGGACACCATCTAATGAGGAGCGGCATGTTGTACCAGGTTTAGAAGCATCAGGTTCAGAAGGCAGGGGCGCAGACAACATCAATTGATAAGCGTTAAGTAAGCCATAACCTTCCATTTTTTGTTCATTGATATCATGGTTGCAACTATTATACCGATTACAAAAAAACATGAACAGGGTAGATTCTGTCACATTAAAATTAAAAAATGAACAAAAATAGTTTGTTTAGGATTTAGGTTTGCTTCTCTGTGATTTGACATGGTTAATTGGATTTTGGGGTGCATATATAATTTCGGTTATGCATGATTTTGGTTAACTCCAGGTTATAATTTCAATGATGCATTATGAACATCTGAAGATTTGTCCGTGATGGCTTTTTCTCAGCGGTACTGCTCTTCTATTTTTGTTTCAGATCATGGTCTTATCAAGATGATAGGTGTCAAGATCGCGGTGTTGCCATGCCGGGCGGAGTGGAGGCTGCCGCTTGCATAGCTGATTCATCCGAAGGGTCGCCATGACGATGATGCCATCGCCTGACTGGGCGAGCCGAGGTGATTCCCCTCATCCTTTTGCGTCCTTCCATGGGGCTCTCCTTTGTGGTGCTGATATGGTGTGCCGCTGCCGGTGAGAGCAGGCAGGATGCGAAGGCGGAGGTTGCCGCTCCCGCAGCTGCTCGGCCCTCTCTCCCTTGGTGTTGAGTTCTTCTTCGACCTTGGCCGTACACCGGGAGAGGAAAGAAGGACACGATGGATGTCAACATGAGAAGGGCAGAGGACGTGCTGGCGCACAAGCGGCTCCTGGAGCTGGCCAAGGATTCGGTGCAGCGCCAGGCTTTCGCCATGGGGGTCGTGCAAGTGAGTTGTTTGTCCCTCCTCGTGACACTCGCAATAATATAGGAATGCAAATCGGCGCTACACTGATGGAGTCAAAATTCGGCTATCTGCAATTTTATTATCTGGTCTGAATCTGTGCTGATCGTCCCTGGTTGGCCTCGTTGGGTTGGGTGTTAAGTTTTTTGTAGTTGGGATTTCCTATACTTATATATGGTGATACAAAGTTGTACTCCCTCCGTCCGGAAATACTTGTCATCAAGATAGATAAAAGGAGATGTATTTAGACATATTTTAGTTCTAGATACATCTCTCACTATCCATTTTGATGACAAGTATTTCCGGACGGAGGGAGTACTTGTTAGTAGTTAATGTATGAAAAATAAGCATGATTTATGCTCCCTTTTTCTCCTTCCTCAAAACAGTACATGTTGTATGTATGACACTTTAATATAGTGATACAGAGATATAATCTTGACCCTTATCAAGCTCGTCCACACCGTTGTCACTGTAGCTTCTTCTCCGAGTCTCCTATCATCTGCTTCGCTGCCGGCTTGGTAAATCTCCTGGTTTATTCTCCTCTTTCTCTCTTGAGCTCTGTAACCTGGCCATCGTTGTGGCTGTAATAATTAGATGATAATACTGTTCTACAGAAATACATGTTAGCAACACAGGTTTACCCTGGAAGGAATTATCTTGCAAAAGAAATACAGTAGAAACTGCATTCTTGGGAATTGTTATGGTGTTGTTCTAGAAACAAATGGCATGTCTGAATGCTTGCTTGCTTAAATTAAGTGTATAGGTAAGAGCGTAAAGCCGTAAATTAAGCTAAAATTAGGTGTACCCTGCCTCTAATTTGTTTCAGGTCATGGACTTCTATATTGATAAATCTGCCTCTCATATTATGCAGAAGTTGCATGATCTGAAGAAGAATAACTCACGCCCATACCGCTAATGTTTCAATTAAATGTCCACACATCATGTTCTCATCTATGGGAGTTCTTTTGTTGCATAATGCCCAGAACCTGTTTGCATTATTGAATATGAAATTGCAAATGGTTATTCGCGTTAAGCTTGCTAGGAAACGGATTTTGGAGGTATGCATACGGTTCTCTATTGTAGTAAATTAATTTATTGGAATTATTGGTTACTTTCCCCTTTTGTTTGTTCAAGGATGTAATTTGTCCCCTGATGCATGGTCCTACCATCCTAGACACATTTGAAATTTATTTTATTGTCTCATTCATGGACAACGGATTTAGTTTGCTTGTAATTATGTGCTGGATGGATTATAACAAGGTTAGGCTATCTGACTTCTCAATGTTAAGCCTTTGTAACCATGATGGGGATTTTTGCTATGTTTTTTTATTGCTAGAACATAGTAGATGGACATAATCAAAACTATAAATTTGGTGTACCAATTAAGATGTTGTATTTCACATGCTCTAGACATGCTATAGACATATTGCTTCTGTCATTTTGACTAATTAGTGGTAGATGCATATAGTTAAACTGAATAATCAGCTTATCCAATTAGTTAAACTGAATAATCAACTTCTGTCCTATGGCTTGTATGTCGTGGAAAGATGCCCACTTACTACACCAATTCTCGTTGGAAATAATACTCTTTGTCTTTGGGACCAATTTCAGTGGTGACTTAATAACTAATTTTGTACTTTCTGCTTTCGGTTTTGAGGATGCAGACTAACAGTGCTGCTGATTGTACAAGAGCCTGCAAAAGGGAGGATAATTTATTGGACACTGTTTGTAATCGGCGAGCTGGCCAAAACTGGGTCGGTCGCCTCATCACACAAACGCGCACGCACATGGACCCACGTGATCGCTTGCCCATCGCTCGCCACACAAACCTTATCCCCACCTCCCGTGAGTATCTATCCAGTTCATCCCCACAAGCACATGGACTACTGTGATGGGAGGTGGGTTCGGCATGCCGCACCGGGGACAGCGGTAGCGGCGGTGAGTGCAAGGAGCGCGCACGGCGGGTAGGAGGATGAGAAGAGGAGCGAAGTGAAGGAAGAGAAAGACGACAAACTGAGGGCATAAGAATCCAACGGCTCGGAAGGGGCCAATCAGACGGCTAGGGTGCGACCGGCCAAAACTTTGGGCTAGCGCCTATTACTGGCCCAATTTTAATTATACAAGCACTTTCTTGCCGACATGAATTCATAACCTTTATTATAGTACTCGGTATTGTGTTGTCTAATGCTCCCTGAACTAGAAAAATTTGCATTTAGGTTGTACTTCCGAGGAGCGCACCGGTGCGAGACGTCGCAGTCACTAGAGATGATGGCAGGGTTTAGAGGGTTTGCCGGTGACAGAGGTGCCGACTTGGGTAGGGGCCGATGAGGTAGTGTGTGACAACACTTGCTGGACGTGGATGGTGGTGGGAAGTGGTTGGGAAGGTATAGGTGGGTGGATCATTAGAGTGGATGAAGAATAAGGTAGGCGGCGGGAGGAAGAGAATAGTAGCAACAACAGGTTGTCACCTGTGTAGGAGAGGCGAGGGGTTAACCAGACTTGAGTGTGGGGTGTGTGATGTCGCGGTCACTAGAGATGGTCGAGGGATTTAGAGGGATGACTGGCGTCAACGTCGGCGGAGGTGGTGACTCAAGCATGGGGAAGTGTTCGACAACACTCGTCGGTTATAGGGTGGCGGTGGCAGGTGGTTAGACAGCAGGGAGAGGTGGGCAGATTGTGGACGGAAAAAAACTAGCGACGAGAGGAAGAAGAAGAACCGGTTGCAGAGGTGGGTCGTCGCTAGCATGGTTGCAAGGAACTCCAGTGATGTCCCATTTCCTGCACCCACGTATCTGTATGTTTGTGTCAACACCATAGGTCTTGTCTCCACTAGTGACTTGAAAAAGTCCATGGCCAGCTATCAGTGCTTTGCAATCCCTTGCAAACTTCTTGTTCATCTCCAACTTCTCTGCATAGGTTGGTGCAATCTCCCATCTAGCAGATTTTCCACCCTCTCTCTTCTGGTGGAACCTCACTAGGAACTTGTCCTTGATCCCATTGATCATTGTGACAATTGGCTTGTTCCTTACATCTAGAATGTACTTATTAAAAACTTCACTTAAGTTATTCACCACCAAATCAGTTTTGCAATTAGTGTCCATTGCATGCCTAGACCAAGCTTTAGCAGGAATTCTTGACATCCACTCCCAAGCAGCAGTGCACTCAGCCTTCATGCTTTCCATGGCCAAATTAAATTCATGTTCAGTGTAAGCATAGGCAGCTGCATCCATGCATCTCTTCAAATCCTCTCCTCCAAATCCTGCTCTCTGGAAGTTTGCATAGATGTGCCTCAAACAGTACCTATGATGGCAGTTTGGGAATACTGCTGTCACTGCATTGAGTAGACCCTGCATGAAAGTGAATTGAAATAATTTTATATGAGTTAATATGATTTAAAATGATTTAAAATGATTTAAAATGATTTAAAATGATTTTATATGAGTTAATATGATTTTAAATGATTTTATATGAGTTAATATGATTTTATATGAATTAGAATGATTTAAAATGATTTTATATGATTTTATATGAGTTAATATGATTTTATATGAGTTAATATGATCTAAAATGATTTTATATGATTTAAAATGTTTTTATATGATTTTATATAATTTTATATGATTTTATATGAGTTAATATGATTTTAAATGATTTTATATCAGTTAATATGATTTTATATGACTTTGATGATCAACTAGTCTAGATTGTTCACCCAAGGCTATCTATGCCTAAGTGTAATAAACAAGAAGGGTTACAACTCGACACCTACCAACTAGTCATGATGGCATCACTTTGATGGTGGATATGTTCTTTGATACCACATGGGTCACCCTAGGACTCCTATCTATGCCTAAGTGTCGACAAGAAGGGTTACGACTCGACACCTACCAACTAGTCATGATGGCATCACTTTGATGATGGATATGTTCTTTGATACCACATGGGTCACCCTAGGACTCCTATCTATGCCTAGGTGTCGACAAGAAGGGTTACGACTCGACACCTACCAACTAGTCATGAACAAGTAAATGAACTAAATCAACATGTAAATGAAAAGTAAATGAACTAAATGAAGAACTAAATAAACAAGCAAATGAACTAAATGAACAACTAAATAAACAAGCAAATGAACTAAATGAACAACTAAATAAACAAGCAAATGAACTAAATGAACAACTAAATAAACAAGCAAATGAACTAAATGAACAACTAAATAAACAAGCAAATGAACTAAATGAACTAACCTTCTGTCTATCAGACATGAATGTGTACTTTCCAAACTTGCCCTCTTCACTTCCTCCTAGAGCATACTTTAGCTGTGTCAAGAACCAGGACCAGTTAACTGTATCTTCAACTCCAACCACTCCAAAGGCAATGGGGTACATATTGTTGTTTGCAACCCTTCCAGTAGCTGCTAGTATCTGTGCACCACTAGTCAATTTTATGAAACAGCCATCTAGACCTATGAATGGCCTACATCCATTCAAGAAGCCCTCACAACATGCATTCAAACTGAAAAATAGACCATGGAACCTTGGTCCAGCAGTAGGATTTTCTCTGGTTTTGCCACTAACAGTAGTGACAATGCACCTAGATCCAGGATTTGTAAGCTTCACAGTCTCCAAATAGTCTCTCACCCTCTTATATTGCTTCTTGTGATCACCAAGCACAATCTCTTTTGCTTTCTTCTTAGCCCTCCATGCCATCATCCTAGGAATCTCAAGCCCAAATTGCCTCTTTGCCTTGTCAACAATAGCAGGTACAGTAGTGTTGGGATCTGATCTGATGGTCTCAAGCATTTTGTTGCCAAGCCACCTTGAACTAATCCTAGTTTTCTCAGACTGGGTGGGACATGTGTGCTCCAACCTCATCTTCTTAATGCAGAAAGTGGGCTCATTTGTTATCTGTGCTGCTACCATGTAGAACTGACAACCATCTCCCTCACAGCAAACAATTACCCTATCACTGCAGTTTCTGTGGTATTTATATCTTCTAAGTTGTTTCACATGCAAATTGACAAGGGCCTCTCTGAATTGGTAAACATCTTTGAAACAGAGCTTTAGCTGGAATTGCTGTTCTGGATGCATCCTGTCCTCATCATACCAGACCCTAGGTGGTCTTTTCTTAGCCCTACTCTTTCTGCCAGAGCTGATAACAAAGGACATTGGTTCATTTCCATCATCATCTGCTTCAAAGCATGTATCTTCCTCTTCTGAAGATGGAAACCAATCAGGATTAATGCTTGGACCAGCACTAGAGTGGTACCTACTTGTAGGACCTGGCCTCTTTGCCTTCTTCTTAACAGGCTCAGGAACTGGCATCTCTTGGGCCTCCTCATCATCTTCTTCCTGCTCCATGTCATATATGTCTTCAGGATCTGTGTCCCCCTCACAGTGTGTACTTGACATGTATTCAGCTCTCTTCCTCTTTATTTCAGAAAGAGTTTCATCTAGCTCAGGTTCCTCTGTCCTCCTATTTGCAATTTGTTCTTCTACATACCTTGGAATCTGAGTCATCTTCTTCTTCTCCTGCATCTAAGTGGTCAACATCAACTACAAAATCTTCATCACTGCTTGAACCTTCCTCACTAAGCGCATTGTCCTCCTCATCGGTGCCCATGCCTCACAGGAATTGCTTCCTCACTAACTGCATTGTCCTCCTCATCTGAGTCAAACTGAAAATCAGCATAATTGACACTTACTTCAGTGTTAAGCTGTGTCCCAAGATGGGCCAGCAGTTAGGAGGAACTGATTTGAGTGGCAAAAAATTTAGACTTTCCTGTGTCCCAAGATGTAACTGACAGTTAGGAGGAACTGATTTGTGCACAACACCTGATTCAGCAACAGCAAAAACAACAGGTGCCTCTTCTTCTATTTGCTGTGCATGTTGATCTTCTCAAATTGGTGGTTCAATAACTACCTTTCCCTTTCTAACTGTCGTTGACAATGTCTGGTGCTCTCAAATTGTCTCGGCATGTGAACTACTTCAATGTTGCCTTTAATGACACAAACACCTTGCAGCCCTATATTTTCCTCTTTCAAGTAGCAAAAGGCATCATCCTTACAGTATCCATTGCTGACCATTACATTGACCAAACTACCATAAGTGATTTCTCTTTCAGACATCTTAACAAGAGCATACTTCTCCCCAGGAAACTGGAAATATATTGACCATAAATCTTCAGCCCTAAAATAGACATACAAATGAATATTAACAAGTCAATTGTATTAACATAACTGACCATTATATCTGACAATTATAATGAACTATTTTAAATTATACTAACATGGAAAATCAGTACTAACATTACTATCAGTGTAAGCAAAATTTTAAATTACAGTAACATGACAATGCAGTGTAAGCAATTCAGGCCTAAAATAGACATATATTAACAAGACAATATCTTCAAGCCTAATATAGCTCGGACTGGTTACAATGCAGTGTAAAGCATTACAATGCAGTGTAGCAATACCATAAATGAACACTACAGTGTGATTTTCTCCAAAATTCAGAACCATACAGTACTACTAAGATAACTGAACCCTAACTAAAAATGTGATATTCGACAAATATTTAGGACTACAATCACTTATAAATGACTAACAAATCAATGTATAAAACAGATCCTGCAATAAGGAGGAAAGATTGAAAGAACAGATTTTAAAAGATTCAGATTACCTAGCTGAAGATGGGGCGAACGGGAGCACATCCGCGGGACCCATCTGCGAAGCTGCTTCCTCTGTACCATGCTCCGGCGACAGGCCCGCCGCCGCGGCAGACTCTGGATCTAGGTCGCTGCCGCCATCGGTGTGGGGGCCGATGACCCCGCATTGCGAGCGCAACAGCTACGCCTGAAGTAGTACCACCGCCCTCGCCGATGAGTGCGGGCGTCGCCGCTTCCGTCGACTCCTTGTCGCTGCCGCCGCCGGAGCTGGTCGCCATCGGAGCGGAGCGGGGAAGGACTGAATCGAGTGGACTGAATCGAGCGGGGGAAGGGAACGGACGGCTTGACCTGGTAACGGGCGCGCCGAAACGGCCGTCTCTCGCCGTCTAACGGCGTCCGTCAACACGCGCCACGTCAGCCCGACAGGCGGGACCCACCTGTCGGATTCGCTGTTTTCGGGGCTAAAACGCAGCGTCAGTGCTCCGCGTTACAAATTAGACCCATTGTTGGTGGTTTTGTGTGCCCTGCCTCAAATGTGGTACCGATATGTTACCCTAGCCCATAATGTGGTGGTTTTGGGTAAATAACTCGGCTTGGTGCCTCATCTAGTTGATGGAGGTGCGTCTATCCTACAGTACGCCGATGATACTATCATCTTTATGAAGCATGAATTGGCAAAAGCGAGAAACATGAAGCTTGTGTTATGCTTATTTAAACAATTGACCAGTTTAAAGATTAACTTTCATAAAAGCGAATTGTTCTGTTTTGGAAGAGCCAATGAGGAACAAGAGGCCTATAGGCAATTGTTTGTGTGCGAATTTAGGGCTTTACCTTTTACGTATTTAGGTATACCAATTCAACATCGTAAGCTCACAAACAGAGAATGGAAGTGTATTGAGGATCGATTTGAGAAGAAACTGAGCTGATCGAAGGGCAATCTGGCAAAGCGTAACTAGACAGGACCTACTAGATGTAGTTTTTGTGATCGGGATGGAACTATCAAACACATTTTTCTTGACTGCCCGTTGGCGAAAGTTCTATGGCTGACGGTACACATAGCCTTTAACATTACTCCACCGAATTCTGTCAGAACGTTATTTGGGACGTGGCTTAATGGGATAGAGTTCAAAACAACGGGACACGTTGGCGTAGGAGTATGTTCTTTATTGCTGGCAGTCTGGAACTGCAGAAATGATTTGGTTTTTAATAGAACAATAAATATTCATTTTTTGCAGGTCATCTTCCGAGCCATTGCGTTGATCCGTATGTGGTTGCTACTCACTCCGACGGAGGCCAGGTAGCGTTTGGTTACTGGATCTATCCGGTGGGAGAGGATAGAACGGGATATTTTCAACCGTTTTGGATGGCGGTCACGTAATAGGATAGACAATTAGTTTCCTTATCTTTCTTATGCTTGCCAGTTGTGGCTTTATGGCTACTTTTTATTGGCTCGATGTGAGCGTTTCTTTACTTTCGTTCAGACTTTAAGATCTTTGTTGAATTTATTTGCTAGTTTATTAAGTTGGCCGTATGCATCGTTCTGATGCAGAGACCGGGGAGACCTTCCTTTTTGAAAAAAAGAAAAAAATTAAACATTAATCGAGGCCATTGATGTTTCTGCTACCTGCTTCTTGAATTCTCCGGCCTATATGCATTTTCCTCCATCGCAAATTATAAGTTTATTTTTGCCAATCTTTTTCATGATTTTGGTACAATTTTTAATATCAACATTGGTGTGTTGGAGGAAACAGGGAGCGCTAGAAAGACAACGATATTATTGTGACTGAGGAGGAAGTACGCCACGAGAAGGAAATAAAGTAGCAGAAGTTCACGCACAGTTTTGGTCATGTACTTGGCCATTGAGGGTCCGATGTAGTGACGTACTGTGTGGTATTATTGGACGTCGGACTGGTACGGCCATCAAATGCTGGCTGACTTGTGCACATTTATAGGAAATGATTCGTGTGGTGGTCGCTAATTAAAGGCGATTTTCTTTAAACTATCCGCCTTTTCAACTACCAGATTTTGAGGAGTCTAATTTCTGATTTGATGAAGGAACATAATAAGTGTAACAAAATTCGGTTCCACGCTATGTAGTTGGTTTCCTTATTAAGCACAGTTTGTTTCCAAAGCTATTTATCATTTCTTCCATATGAAGAATATTTGCTTCCAATTGTGGCGAATTCGATTTCGGGTGCCACATGATTTTCCTTCCGACCAACAATGTTTTATTCTGGTGGCCAAAGAGATTACTTCGAAGACTATGTGTCATTGTTTCCATCTAATATTTTATTTGCAAAGTTGAACAGATGGAATTTCAACAAATTGTAACATATAGATAAAAAAGTGCCCCAAAAAGAAAATCACTTTGTTCGGTACTATAGAAAATATAGTCATACACATCTAACTAAGGCGACTACTCTGCGCCGGCGCACCGGCCCAAGTTTCGGCCAGTTCGCTGCCTACCGTTCGATGCAAGACAGCGTGGCTGTTAGATCTGGCCCTTTCTTCTCTTGACTCAGTCAACGCTGCCAATTCCCTGCAACCAATCCTCCACACAGCGTTGCCTCATCCCTCGACGCGCGCCAAATTTGTGTGGGCTCCAGGAGAGGGCGCCGCCCATTGTGCCGGCTCCCCGAGCACCGTTGTCCCCGCCAACCGTCTCGTCGTTGCCGGCTCGTTGTCGCGGATGCAGCAAATCGAGGCAAATCCACTGTTTGTAGCAAAAGGAGCCACAAGTTGCATATGCAGCAAAAACGCAGCCCTGGTTCCAGCTCGGCGCAGCTGCGACCATGGTCTCAAACGGCATGGCGACCATTGCAGCTCTTCGTGGTGACCATCCCAGCTCGCCGCACGTCGTAGCTTTTTTGTTTGCCGGTTGTAGCAATTTTGTTTGTGGGTTGTATCTTTCCTCGGTCGTCCGATGTAGCCGCTGCCGGTCACAAACGCCGATTGTAGCAAAAATCTCCGTTAGTGGTAGCTTTTTCCATTGCTGATAGTAGCTTTTTCACAAGCGGGTTGCAGCTTCCTGTTCGACGGTTGCAGCCATATGTCGTCGTCGTTTGTAGCAAAAATGTCCGCCCGTCGTAGCTTTTTTCATTGTCTGTAGTAGCTTTCTCAAAGACGAGTTGCAGCTTCATGTCCGACGGCCGCAGACGTCTGCTGTCGTCAATTGTACCAAATCGGTTCGCCAGTCGTAGCTTTTTTGGTTGCCGGTAGTAGCATATTTTATGGGTGGTTGCAGCTCCCAGGAGGTTGTAGCTCTCATGCTCCCTCCCCATGCCAGCTCCCCGGTTCCAACAATTGATGTTGCTGGTTCCAGCAAAGCACCTTGCTGGTCGTAGCAAAACAATGCAGCTAGGTCCTTTCGCCTGTCCTAGGCAGCGTTGGAGCATTCCCCGTGTGGTCTCTGCCCTTGCAGCACCCCGGGTGGCAGCTTCGACGGGTGAAGGTTTGCAGCACTGAGTTGCTGCGGGCCTAGTATGCAGGAGGTGGAAGGAAGCAACAGTGAAGAAGGGGAAAAAGAGAGAGAGGAGGACGAAGGGAGAGAAGCATGCAGGAGGGGTCCCGCACCTTCTCCCACCTTGGCATGAACGGAGGGGTCCCGCAGTTGCTCGAGGAGCAGCCAATCCCGGGCAGCAGGACCATGTCAAACTCCTGCCACGTCGACCAGCCTATGCCGCCGACCAATTGCCAGGAAACGCACTGGGAGAAGGTGGATGTTACCGCAGCGGAAGAGGGCCCCTCATGGCAGCCGGCAAATACGGCAGTCGAGCAGCCACTCTAGCGCCCCGGCCCTCCATTGTCTCCTCAGCAAAGCTCCTGCCTCTCGCCCCCCCCAAATGCCAAGATCTTCAGCACGCACCCTCTACCCCGCCTCCACGCATGCTCGAATGGGCCGAAGCAACACCTCAGGCCGCCGGTTGTACGATCTCGTGCCAGCCACCAAACCCGGCTCGCGCTCACAACCCAAGGCCTCCAGGAGGACCAACGTTCCACCCTGGACAACCGCAATGCCCCTCTCGTTGGCCACCGCAAGGTCTGACGCCCACAATGCACTCCACCGCCGGAGAGCACATGCCGGCGCCGCCAGTCGATCCCCGCGCCAGATCCAGCAGAACCTGATGTACGTCGCCAACGTATCTAACATTTATGAAGTATTCATGTCATGTTTAAAATAGTTTTATCTGATTTTGGTTCACTTTTATATTATTTTTATGGACTAACTTATTAATCTAGTGTCCATTGACAATTCCTGTTTTTGCATATTTTTTGTTTCATAGAAAAACCATACCAAATAAAGTTCAAACGTGATAAAATTTTACAGAGATTTTTTTGAAATATACATGTGATTTTTGAAAAAAAAATCAACGCAAAACGGTGCCCGAGGGACCACTAGACAACAGCCCGCCCTACTTTGCTAGGCATTCCCTAATGTATTGTGGACACATCGTAGGTCGGTTGGAGCCCCTCTTTCTCCGTAGAAAAGAGATAATTTACGGATAAGAATCCCCTCAAAATTTCTGTCCACTCGGCTGCCCCGCACATCTTCACCTGGATAGATATGTAGTCCTACATTCGACCACTTCACACGTTATCACCATTCGGCCGTCCCACGCGTCGCCACTCGGTTGGGCTCGTCTTCACCACTCGACCGCTCTGCGCGTCACCACTCGGTTGCGCGCGTCTTCACCACTCGACCGCCCCGCGCATCGCCACTCGGTTGTACACATCATCGCCCCTCTGCCGCCTCGCGCGTCACCATCAGTTGGACATGTCTTTACCTCTACACCCCCAGCACAGGAACGGCGAAGTTACTCATATGATCAAACCTCATATCACACTCTGTAGCAAGCTTACCTCCTTCGAGCATCACTCGGGGGCTACGCACGGCAGTTGGCCATGTCACCCTCAGGGGTTACGCCCATTTGGTCAACCTATTGATCACATCAGAAATATTCTTCTGACCATACATGCTCGGTTCGCCGAAGCACGTCCACTTGGATAAATACCCCTTTCATGCAAAAGGGTAAAAATGAAGCGCCATCGCTGAATCGTACAGGCGACCTTACTCGTCGAACGTCGTTCGTACAATCACCTCGTTACGCATCCATCCGATTGATTCAATTCCAGACAAAAATATTTGCCGTGCCAACTGCATGGAGGTTTACCGAGAGACTTAAACCCTCTGCCAGACTCATCTAGTCCGACAGAGCATCGGGGACTACACCCAGTGGGTGCACTCAGCGTGCCCCCACTGGAAGAGAACTCAGAAAGAAACATTTCGCTCGATGCAAACCCATCTCCAGAATTACTCGACCTCCGAGTCAGAGAAGAACAAGTTCGATCAGTGCCAGTTAAGAAGAGTTTTAGTTTTCTCATACCCCCGCCGACTGCCCGCAGTCGACGGCGGTCTCGGGGACTACACCCAATGGGTGCACTCAACGTGCCCCCACTAGAGTAATCTCCACTCGGTACGGCCTGACCAGTTCGAGTGATGAACAACAACAAAAAAGACAGGCTCTAAGACTCCCACCGACTGTTGGTATCCACTCGGAACGGTCAGCCCGGTCCGAGTGACGGCCAAACAACAACAAAAAGACAGGCTCTAAGACTCCCGCCGACTGCCCGCAGTCGACGGCAGTCTCGGGGACTACACCCAGTGGGTGCACTCAGCGTGCCCCCACTGGAATGGTATCCACTCGGAACGGTCCGCCCAACCCGAGTGACGGCCAAACAACAAAAAAAGACACGTTCCAGGCGTGAAGAAATTCTGAGTAATCAGTTACTCGATGCAGGACCAGCTCCAAATCACTCCAAAAAAATTGCTATAAGGTGAGTTCAACGCTCCTCCGCGGACCCGTTTGAGCTCATTTCACTCGGACACCATGCAGTCTGGAATCCGTCAAGGCAACACGCGGAGATAAGACCGCCGGGTGACCAGAGCAAGTTCATAAGTGCCTCCGTCTACCACACACCCCTGTCCAGCCCGCCCCCGTCTACCACACACCCCGGTGGTAGACGGGGGCGGGCTGGACGCTCGCAGGCAACCACGCCAGCGCGGGGCACGTGATGAGGACGAGAGGGCGGCGCTTGACGCGCTAGCGGCCACCTATCACTGGCAGGGCCGGGGACTGGGGGGGGGGAGTAGGGACTAGACACGCATGTTCAAATCCTGACTCAGCCCCTGATCACTGCAGCTGTGTGCGTGAAACCCGTGCATTATGCGGCGACTAATCTAGTCCAAGATGATGAAGATGTCAACGAAGCAGACACGCGTTGAGATGACGAATGGCGGCGGGCGATGCAAAGCGATCTATAGATTGGATAACCAAAAAATACAACGCCGATCAAAGCGACCGGCAAGAGAGAGAAAAATCCGGATCAAGCGATCGGGGAAAAAGACTCTCTAGAGCAACCGGTTAACACGAGCAGCGGACGAACCCTAGGTACGGGTGGCGCGGCCCCCGGCGGCGGTCATGGAGGCCGACCGCCCCGGGGCGGTGCATGGAGCGGAAGCGACATGCGGCGGCTAGGTTTGAATCGGTTAGGCTGATACCATAATAAAAGGAAGAGAAGGATTTTAGTAAGTATTAGCTAGTAAGGGAATCTAGATGTATGCATATATGTTGTTGTATGTGTTGGCTCATGTAAAAAACTACTGTGATCGCCCTCTAGTAATTTCCGGTCTCCGTTTGTCTTGTCCGCACGTGTTGCAGTTTATGCTAACTACTAAACGCGCTCGTGTGCGTATAACGGGATAAATTTCTATGAGCTTGATCATAATGTTCGAGCACGCCATTACACGAGCCGTTTCCTGCACCGACTTCTAATGATGACGCGTGCCATCCCGATCTCATCTAAAATTGTGCATACACCATCCAAACAGTATGTAATTGCTTTTTTTCTCACACCGCAATGGTTCAGAACTTCAGATCATGCAATGTATAGCCACAAAAAGAATCTGATGCGACAAATAACAGCAATAAAGAAGTCACAATTTTCAATAATTCAAAACGGTGCCCAGGCTCATCTACACCTCGTTGTTGAGTATCGTGATTATTTACGTAGTACAGGATAGCGTAGGATTTGTTTTACTTCACCTTATACTTCAAGAAAGTCATATACTCGTTATATATATGCCTACGAGGCTCAAGCAACAAATCATTGATTTCATCAACCTCTGGGATGCAGCGCTTCTACAGCATGGAGTGATTCACTGCAGTAGTGTCGCTGGACCAAGTGGTTTGTCCTGGCGACAATGAAGACTGGACCCACGGGATAGCCACTAGCAAGTGGAATAAGATAAGCGACCCTTGTTTAAGATGAGTAAAAAACACACACACACACACACACACATATATATATATATATATATATGACAAATTTTATCTACAAGCAGTAGTAGTTACCCCCTAGCCATTTGTCCTCCATGTGTACCATCGCACCTCCACGTCTAAAGGGTTGTTGGGTTATGCTAGAATCCAATAAGGAGCAAGTAATTGTCATATGTTAATTAAATATTGTGGATAATGACGTGCTAGTGGAACGACCTCCTTATATCCTGGCCGAATGGATCAACTTGCTGCATGGATAGTTAGTTGCACGTTTAATGCGATGCTTCTTTTTTAACTGACGTGACGCAAGTTTCTCTCAGTTATTGAATGGGAGAGTACGGAGTATATGCTAATTAGTATATTTGTTTCTCACAGCTAAGATGAAAATAGAGAGTATCAAGTATGTAGTATGTAAATATTTCTAATTGTACTTCTAGCTTGAGTATACAGTATATGCATGGAAAAACATTTTGAGGGTTGTGTATATATGTAGTATATACTCCCTTGACGGAGATAGTAGGATATTGTATTTTTTTAAAGTATGTGTATTATTTGTAGTATGGAGTATTTTGACAAACGCTGTATGGAGTATAATAAATCTTTTATGCACGGGAGTATGTAGTATAGAGTAAGGAGTATGTCGTTTTGAGAAAAAACAAGTAGTATGGAGTATAATAATTCTTCTTTTACGGGGAGTATGTAGTATATGGAGTAAGGAGCATATAATTTTTGTGAAAAAGAACATGTAGTATGGAGTATGGAGTAGAGTATATGATATAAGAGTGTTATGTGCAGATTGCAAATATAAAGTATATGTTGGTATCTCCAAAGTCTTAGTGTATAGAAACTCATTGAGTACCTAGTGTGGAGTATTTTGTTTTACAAAAAGCATGTGTAGTATTTTGTATTTGTAGAAACAAGTATGTAGTATTGATCATGGTGTTTACAAAAATGAATTCACGTATGCGAAGCCGACCGGCCGGCCAGCAACAAAAGTGTCTTCCAATTCATGGATGTAATCCATACTCCATACTACATGCACGTATTTCCAAAAAAGAGAGGAGTGAATGGAATAATAAACATGTACACACGTCACTTCAATCTTCAAACATTGCAAGGAGAATACAGAATGGAGTATATTTGACTATACTTTTAGTTGATGCATCGGTATGAAATACAAAAAAACATACATATACATGCACGTATTGTCATCCATGCAGCATGGGGTTTGCTAGTCATGCATGCACGATAGTGTGGGAAATTGAGTTGTAACTGTATGTCATGGTCGCTTCGCTGTTCCCTCCACTGATGTATGTGCATGGTCGCCGGTGGCCGTAGAATATACGCGACGACGCCGACCCGTCGTCTGCAGCCGGCGAGACTTACGACACCGACGCCAATTGGGGAAGACACATGACGAGGACGGCGATCCGCTGTATCCAGCCGGCGATACTCACGACACCGACGCCGATCTGGCGAGACTCACGACACCGACGCCGATCCGGCGAGATTCTCGCGACGACGGCGGAAAGCAAGTGTGGCCAAGGCACACCGCAAGCACACCTGGAGTACAATTTGTCGTTCCATCTTCCATGTTTTCCTCTTTATAAAACTCCTTTTGTTTGAGCGAGACCAATCCGAATCTTTTTTGCCGGATATTTGATCTTGCTTCTTAGCGCGCAGTGCAAAGATAGCTGGCGTGAAAGATAACTGGATTTTGTTGCGATCGAAGGAAAAAAGCACGCTCGGATCTAAGCATGTGAGATCAACGGTGAATTCTTAGGTGGTAGTTACCACTAGGTGGTAGAGTGTATTTTCCCTATTCATCACCCAGTGTGCAGAATAAGTTATTCTTCACCTAAGGTAATCTTATGATCATTTCATAATTAAATTACGTTTGGAATTCAAATAGTTACATTCCTATTGATTCACTACGTAAAATTTGGCATAAGAAAATAAATATATAGGTCATAAGACAAGAAAATTTGCAGTTTATGTGTATTTTACACTATGTTTTTATGTTTGTAATTTTACATGACATAAAATATTTTTTACGACGATTATATATTTTCTTACGGTCTCTTTTTACGTCGGAAATAAAAAAGAACTTACGGAACGTAAAATTACGGTGTATTGATGGTAAAATAAAGGGGGTGAAGAATAACTATTCCTCACCCAGGGTGACTAATAGTCAATCCCTATATATATTCAGGATCAAAAATATGTTGAAACGCAACATGTAGAAAAACAACAAACTCATGGACTTTGAGGCTGAATAGTATAATTTTTTGAAAAGCCCCAGATTTGAATTTTTCTTTTTTTTGCATAACCCTCATTTCAACGGATTTCATCCTAAAAATTTACACACTTGTATATTATGCCACCATTGATATTGATATTTTTTTAGCATTTTTTGAAACGTATAAAAAATATGAATTTTGTGAATGGAGGCCTCCGTGAAGCTCGACCTCCAAAATCAGTTTTCGTTACTTTATTAAATTTTCAATTGAAAAAACATTTCAGCAATCTGAAATTATATTGCTAATGAATGGACATTTTTAAAATAAAGAAACATCTTTTGGTAATTGAATGTGGCACCATTTTCTGAAATATGAAAATATATTTTTAATTCATGATATATTTGGTAATTGAAAACATTTTTCTAATTGGTGCGCATTTTTGGATTCGCCAATATTCAATGAACTGTATGAAGTGGTTAAAATTTTGGAAAAATTATTGAAATTTATGAATGTAAATTCTGTATTTCTTTTCAATTCTCAATTATTTTTTGAATTTGTGCATTTTCAAGCCCTTGAAAAGTTTTTATTCACAACATTTCTTAACATGTAAACATTTTCGTAATTTTTAACACTTTTTTAAATCATGATTTTTTTTGAATTTGTGAATACTTTTTGAAGTTGTCATCTTTTTGCTAAATTCGTGGACAAGTTTTTCAAATTTGTGAACATTTTATATCTATAAATATTTTTATTTCTGGACTATGTTTACATATTTGTGAACATTGTTATAAAATCGTGAACATCCTTTTGCAATCTGAACATATTTTAATTTGTGGACAATGATTTCAAATTCATGAACATTGTTTAAAAATGTGGACCTCTTCTTTAAATCTGAGCATATTTTAATGTGTGGACAATGTTTTCAAATTTCTGAACATTTTATGAATTCACTAATTTTTTGAGAAAACACAGAAATTAAACACGATGGAGTAATCCACAGCGGTGGTTCGTCCCGGTGCCCATGAAGATTGGTCCCATGGGATAACAACAGCAAGTGGAGTAAGACAAGAGAGTATGGATCCAAATCATTCGGCTGCATGCGTGCACCGTACCCAATCACCTAGTACGTATCAAGTATGGATCCGTCATCAGTGTTGCTCTACAAAGAGCATTACAGTAAACTACTTAATTAGTGCAGAACACTGTATATCAGGCATAGTAGACGCATGAAACTGTAACTGTTCATGAACGAACGTTGCTGCGGATCGATCAGTACCAGGCTACCAGCAGCATCATGCATCATGCACCACGCTGGTTGAGGAAAATCGCACATTAACTCAGGTGGTTGCACTGGACCAACAAGTGTCCCATCAGACGCATCACTAGCAGGAGTATTAATTCAACTACCAGCAACGCCATTCCATCCGCCCGATCGCTCCCCACATACGACATGACGTTCACACACGTCGCTGGCCAGGCGTGTAGCGCCTATCTATGAGGCGTTGTGTGGCGCCTTCGTGTCGGGCGTCACATAAAAAGGTTAGCCGCGTGAAATAGTTTCACGGGTAGTTCATTCTGTAATTTAATTTCATCTACAGGTCAAATTTGTCAAATTTGCCGCAGGAGAGCACCTAGGCTTCATGCACATATTGTAGTGAGATGCTAATCCAGTGTCATTCTTGTTAAATTCCTCGTAGAATGTTCGTCTGCTCAGTCCTCACGAAACTGGGCTTCTAATCGGCCTTTCTTTTGGCATTGTTTTTACCGATTCTCGGCAAATGGCGAAGCTTCCCAAGGATCTGATCCAATAGGGAAAACACAAATCATGATTATGTGTGTGGGGCGAAAGGCTCTAATTTTTGTATTTTAAACTTTGCCGTTTTTCTATTGAGTGATTTTTTCAAATGTAGGTGGCACAAGCTCCGCTAGCTAGTGTTCTCGGCACCTTATTTGGGCTCTTTGTGCGATGACAACAATGAAAGGAAGCGAAAATCCGTCAGCAAGTAATGGAGCTTAGGCAGGAGGAAGGCAACTTCTACGACGATGCTGAGGCAATGGATGAGCACTTGGACAAAGGGACCGGTCGTAGGCGTTTTTGCTGCAACGAGTTGGCCATCGCCAGCGTAGGTTTTCTGACAAGGAGGCTTCAGCTCGGTCAACCTGAACGAGTCAAACCTTCGCGTGGCTGTCAAGAAAGTTTCCAAGGACTCCAAGACTCTTGCAGCTCATGGGCTGGTGCCATAATGGCGGCGATCTGCTTCTTGTCTACGAGCTGATGAACAATGGCAACCTTGCCAGGCATCTGTATGGCGCCAACGATGATGAGATTGGATATTACTGTCCAATTGGTTTCGGCTTAAATTGAAGATCTGATTTTGTGCTCGGATTAGAACCGGCTTTTCTCTACCTACACCAGGATTGTGAATAGTGCATCGATCCATAGGGACTGCAACATCATGCCGGACGAGTCGTTCAGCGCCAAGCTCGGTTATTTCGGGCTAACCGGGCTCGTTAATCAAAATATCAGTTTGGTACCGTAAGCTATTAATTTTGGGCGAGGACAGCCTGCTTGTCATCCACAATGGCTAAATGCAACACCGAGTGAAAGGAGCTAGCTAGGACTTGAGACCATTAGCATATGAATTATTGCAACATAATTATTATACCGGTAAATATCCAGATTACAAAGGATGGACGTCTTACATAGCATATAACCATGTGAAACAAACAGTAAATAGATCTACGCCCTGGCATATGTTTCCTGACGCTGCCGACATTCGCTTATTGATGAAGTAAACACATAACTCAAAACAAGAAATAACACGTTGTCCATCCATGCTTAACGCGCCTAGGTCAGACCAGCCGCAGCAACCTTCCGCGCATCCTGCAGGGGCTTTGTAGCAGATGACGCTGCCTGGTTGCATGGGACGCAAATTGGGGGCGTGCAGAAGCCGGGCAGGCATTCTAGCGCTAGCGTCATCGGCCCCTCAGGTAGGAATAGCAGAGCGCAAATGGCAACAATGACGGCGACCTTAAGGGAGGAAGCCATTGGTTGACTCTTGAAAATGGATAGACCAAAAGGAGCTTAAGGTATTGGATGCAAGGACAATGGATATGAGCTTGGCGCCCATATGCTGGACCAAGCGGGTCTATTTATAGGGAGCTAGCCAACTCATTCTACACCGGAGCCCGCCCCTAGCTGTAGTGTAAGAGACACTCTATTCTTCACTCCATTATCGCTACGAATTCATCGGTAGCTCTAGCAAGTGTCCGTTAGGTGGCCAACAACTAAAGAACTAGTATCAAGAAAGAGGTGACCACACAACATTACACATGGTCATCCAATTATTCCCATTAGCATTTGTTACTGTTGACATGTCTTGCAAGCACTAAAAGACAATACAGCACCATGTGATACCAGCGGTAGGATGTGGATGCCATGCCGCTACAAACCAGCAGGACTACCAGGACCAAGGCTTAGTGTGTATTGTTATTCCGGAAGAGACACGAGATTATACTACCGTTGCATTATTGACACTTCTTTATTTTGTGTTTTTTTCGCAGAGTAGGGCAATTAGTGTATTTTTTACTGATAAAGTATTTTTTTTAAATTGGTAACATCGCATCAAGTCGACCCAATTATACAGAGTTCACGCCGCATATACAGATTGCACATGGCTCTAACAAACACATGAACGCTGAAGAAGCCAGAATACATTAGTCACTAGTACTAGTGGAAGGCGCTGCATATACGTAAATCAGCAGATTACGTTACAGAATTTGCAAAAAAAAGTCATTACATTATAGGACTAACATCAGAAAACGGAGGGACCAAACATAGGCAGTGGAGGGATTGCACGGTGCGATGAAACATTCTTTTTATCATAACACATAAGCCATTCATTCATGTCGTACATTTGTTCATCACTAAGAGCACTCTTTTTCATTGTATTGAATGTTACGATTATAAGGATGTTACGATTATAAGGTGATTTTTACGGTGCGTCATACTACATAGGAAGATATGGGGGAAGAAAGGCCCTATTTGCCACCAAATATGCTAAATCTTCGAGCAGCTAGTCTGCTCTGCCGACCGATTTTACAGTCCGTGTACCGGTCAATGGTGCGGCGATGATCCATACTGCGGCGAGCTGATCTTACCGCCGAAACCGCTAAATGGGATATCAGGGGACTGCACAACCATATATTGTCGGCTGAGAAAAGCCCTCTCGCCTCGGAGGCTCCAGGATACCTGCTTTACATGGTTCCTATGCCTCAGGGCACGTGCTACGTCGACAGACTGGCCTTGGAGGTGTTTTTCCTGCGCTTTGATCACATCTTTGAGATGTTTCTCACGAGGCAGCTCGATTTTACGATCATCCGCCTTTTTGCGCTACATATGAACTTCATCATCAGGAGAGAACAAATCTCACAAATCTTGGTGGAAAATCGATAGTACATGCATGAGTCCTTCTGGAGTCTAGGCGACTTTGAACGTAAAGCTGCTAGGGAGTACCTCGAAAAAATCATGATAATGAATAAGGACATGGAAACGGTTCTCCCGCCTTATCATCCAATGTAAGTCATTGCCGGACAACATTTTCGTAAATTTCAATCATTCCTTCGCTCATATTGAGACTAATTTGAGGTGTTTTTTTCCGGCAGCAATGGGCGCGCCGTCCATATCATTCTTTTCCTGCGAGTCTTCCAGGATGTGTATTTATACTCATCCAAAAACTACAAGAAGAAGGACTACACCCACATAACGAATATTCTGGATGCTGCTCTCCACAGCTTCAGCATGATGGGTGGCCACATAGAGATCAGGAAAGAAAGGAAAGGCCCGCCGGGTTTCTCACGTAAAAATACCTTCTTCTGCGTCCATCAACCGACAGCAAGCTAGAACGATGGATTTTATGTCCTCCAT
This sequence comes from Aegilops bicornis, assembly GCA_021605145.1. Taxonomy (NCBI): domain Eukaryota; kingdom Viridiplantae; phylum Streptophyta; class Magnoliopsida; order Poales; family Poaceae; genus Aegilops; species Aegilops bicornis. The sequence continues at coordinate 865,499,480 of CM038671.1, read as the reverse complement.
CTCATGATGGAGTTCAGACGGGACCGCCAACCTCTTCGCGTGACATCCAGAAACGATGACCATATCCGTCAATGGGTGGAAGACTTAGGAGCCCAATCGAACTATAAGCTCAGAGATGACTTCTTTCGCATCCAGAGGGACCTTGCAACGATCATCATGAAAGATGTCGTCGAAAATAATGGGATGTTATACCACGGCCCTATATCGCGAAATGACATCACAACACGCATAGGCATGCAACGTCTGGACCTCACACCGTTCACGAAGCTAGGGTGCATCTTCCCCGATATGCATGGATGGAACTTTGAAAGATTGACGATGCCGGTGATGATGACCTGCTTACATCTAGTTAATTAGGTTAGGTACGATGAAACTGCGATTGATTAATTATGTTTACTATATGTCGCATATTTTTGGTAACTTTTTCTCTATGTGTTGCTCAAGTATATTGTGTTGCATACTATTGTTGAATTCGTTTTGATGAAGATCCATGCAGGTATAACAGGTACATAGGGCCTTCATGGCCAAGAAGTGCTATGTCATGTACATAGGGAGGGTTCGGGAAGTTTTTGATGAGTGGCCAGAGTGTCAGGCCCAAGTGTCATGGTTGTCGGGTGGCAACCAGAAAGGGTTCGATAGCAGACAAGAAGCGGAAGCTAGTTACTTGAGGTTCACGCTAGTCAGAACCTCGCTACTGATAAACTTGGATTGCAGTAGCAGTAGTTAACCTGATCTTTTGCTAAACATTAGCTATAGCACCATACCAGTAGCGCGGGCACCCGCGCTACTGCTTGTTGTTAAACCTGTGCTACTGCTAGGCTTTTCCCTAGTAGTGTGATGTTGTTTTATTCTCGGCTTTAAGTGCTCTGTCCGGGTTACTTGAAATGGTAATGAGCCCATTGGGGCCCTGCATTTTGAGCTTCATGTAGCCGTAGTGTGTGATCGCTTGAAACGTTGAAAAGGCGCCGCACACCAAGAGGGCGTGATAGCCACTTCAGAAGGAGACAATGCTGAATGTTACTTCTTCTGACCGATAGTTCTCAGCTGTACTGAAGACCACGTATATGGTAACTTTTCCCATTGTAATGTGATTCTCGCCCTGGTATTATACCATTAAAGGTTGTGTGACTTTGCTCGACGTGCGATCTATCGATTTGCATTTTGTTCAAAGTATCCTCGTATATTAGGATTAGGATGCTTACTCAGTCCAGCAGCACTTTCCTGAGCCTGCAGCCGCCTACAATGGGATCGAGAACTAATGCGGCAGGGCATATGCTCGGGGTGGACCTCGGCTGGTCGTTGTGATCAAATAATATTGGCGTGTCTATCCACACCCCCAAGGGTGCTACATGTTGAATGGAGTTGACTCCCTGAAGTTTTGTAGATCATTAAGAACTGATCTTCGCCCAAATACTCTTCTGCACAAGTTGTCAGTATGTGTTGCGGTTAAGAAATGCCACATATGTTTCCTCCATTTTATTTTAGAAAACTATTAGCGTGTTGCCTAGAATTAAGCATGACATTTTTGGTTCCACTTATCTAATTAATAACATATATCTGATCTTATCCTAACGTGGTTGAATTAATGTTTGATCTGTTAGTCTAATCATATTGTTTCATTATTATTTTTTAGGAAGATGAATGGATAGAGGTTGATGTTGATGATGGGTGTCATGAAATTGACGAGGCAGAAAAGTTGATATGGATGATGAAATGTTTGAGCCTTCTCTTGGATTAGGCCATGGTCAAAATGACACTGAAATTGGGGAGGTAGTGTTGTTCAGATACCAAAGACAAGAGGTAAAAGGAAAAATACAAATGTTGCTGCTGGTAAGGCTAAAGGGAAGAGAACCATAGCCAAGCATTGAAAATGTTGGAAGTATTTCAAAGACATCAAAGTTGTATCGAAGAAGAAGCCAGGGGAAGTTTTTACAAAGGCAAAATGCTTGTATTGTTATGAGCATTTTGCTTATGGGGGATAAACTACTAGTCTCGTTAGGCATATAGATGCTTGTCCAATCATACTGAACCAGAACGCAAAACATCTACGTCAAGGTACAATTGGCTTTGATCCTGAAAAGCCCGATGCATCTCTTATAGTGAATCACGAATATGATCATGAAGAATGCCGAAAGATAATAGCAAAGATGTTAATTGTGCATGAGTACCCTTTTAGGATGGTAAGCGTTCTTGGTTTAATATCCTCATGAATTATATGAATGCATCATACAAGTTCATAGGTAGGAAGTCAATTAGAGTTGAATGCATGAAGGTATAATTATCTGAAAAAGAGATCTTGAAGAAGCTCATGTCTTTTCAAAGCATTAGTTTGACATGTGATATATGGACTTCAAACCAGAAACTTGAATGAAATATGCCCTAGAGGCAATAATAAAGTTGTTATTTTATATGCCCTAGAGGCAATAATAAACCCCCGGCACATCGTCGTTTGCGTGATGGTGTGCCAGGGGTTGCGCATGGGCGGCAACCCCGACACGTCGTCGCTGTCCTCATGGGAGTCGTCACCGGTAAGTAGTTCACCGGGGTCCGCGGAAGGATGGCAGCCCGGCAACATCGTCGCGGTGGTGACTCCGGCATGAAGGGGTCGCATAGGACTGCATATGAAGGCAACCCCGGCGTCGTTGTGGGTGGATGGAGACTGACATGCCATTCCTATCATCGTACTCATCAACCGACAATTATGTGATGATCGGCAGTCCTGTAGACCATGTCCATGAGGCTGAGCAGTAATGGCAGGTCCTACGACGACCGGTTGCCTGGTCGCCGTCTGACCTCCCATGATGGTCTCCTTTTTAATCAATTAGCACATGCCATAAAATAAAAGCTTTGTATCACGCACAATTGGGTCTGGTCATTAAGTTGGTGAAACACTTGCCATGCTACCAAGCTAATATTCATGAGTACAAGAAAATTGCATGATCAGTCCCAGATAGACTGGTGAAATTTTTAACAAGACATCAGTTAACTCGATCGTCCTAGTAAATTTGACGATTGCAGTCGGATTTTACACCCCTGAATAGCACAGTAAAAATCATGTGCACGTCCCCAATCCAACAGACCCCATTGCACCAAACATCTCATATATAGGCATTGTACCACTTTTCGTCAACCATATCGATCATGACTAGTTTAGGACTGCATGTTCCATCCAAATCTATAGCTAGATGACTTTATACTACTACTTGCTACTTTGTATTGGACTATCTATATGCCAGCCAAATTTCTAGCTAGATTATCTGAAAGCCATCTATGTAGTCATGAGTATATTACTACAACCTGCAAGCAAGTCCTTATGTGCTATTGGTTTCCTTTTGTTTTCACATCAAGAGTTATTTATCTCATACACAAGCACATCATGCATTGCTCCTAAATATGATCAACATCAATGAAAGTTCTAATTTTTTAGCCAAATCAACAAGTGGCATAGTATTGTCACCATCATTCACTGAACAAAAACAAAAACCTCCCAACACCTCTAGCATACACGATCTTCTGACTTCTGTATTAATATAAATTAATTTGTACGACAGTGTACACCATAAAATTGAGTGGCAGTCGAGGACTTCGGTGAAAGACTGGTGGAACGGCAACCTTCAGATTCGCTTGGCTCCCCTAAGGCGCTAGCCTCCTTGATGATGCTTATCTCATGGGAGATATGGACAGAGCGTAACGCTAGGGTCTTTCGAAACACGGCCATCCCTTCCATTGTCCTAATCTGTAAGGTCAAAGAGGAGGTGTCTCTTTGGGCAGTGGCGGGTGCGAAGCACATGAGTGCTGTAATGTCGCGAGAGTAGACCTTTTATTTTGCCGCCTTGCGGCCCTTGTTCGATAACTCCTTTCTTAATCAATGAAATGGCAAATCTTTTGCCTTGTTTCAAAAAAAAAAGATGGCGGATGGTAGTTCCTTCTACAATAAGGGTAGGTTGTGCTATAAATGTTGACATCATGGCCAAAACTATGAGACAAGCCCAATCGGAACAGAATGCCCAATCATTTCACCTTGCATATGCTTATCAACGGTCATTGCCAAAGCCTGAAATGGTGTCCGCCGGATGAGGGGCCGCGCGCATGATCTTGACTTTGCTATTCATATGTGTCACATTACAACTTTGATTGACACCTTTACGAGGATGATCGAGTTAACCGATGTGTTATTAAATTCTTCACTAGGGTATCTGGGGCTCATGTGATCTTCTTGTACTAATGATTATTACCATTGTAGAATGGCAAGCATCTCTGAACTTAGTGAGCAAACCTAGTAGTGCCTGACACAAAATTTTGTTTCCTTTAGTTTACTACATGTCCTAATTGATTAAGTCGATGACCAGGACAGGAGGACAATCGGCGACCAGTAATTGTAGGACTCACTGTCGGTAGGGAGACATATGGACACCATCATTACACGTCCGTCGATTGTCACACCTTTGTCGGTAGATGAGTTCAATCATAGGAATTGCACATCACTCTCCCATCATGGCTGGATCAATTACTTCACGCTGCTCATATAGCAAAATACCTGGCTTATTTGCTTCACTCCAACATTTCATATACATATATAGTAAGTTTGTACATGGCTAATGATTGATATGCTCAAGGAATAATGACTTTCAGAGAAAGAATAATTAATTGAAGTATTAGCTGCCAGTCCCGGAGAACATGCTTCCATCTTAAACTATATCTAGCTAACTTGCTACTACGATTTTTTACTGAAGGAAGATGTACGCTTTGTGATAGATTATATATAGCATCTGAATGCCTGCGTACATCATCCCATAACCATGCATGTAGTCCTGAGTATATACTACTACACCCTGCACACAATTCATTGTGATAGTGTTTCTCTTTCTCTTCACATGAAAAATGCATGCACAACATGTGTGACTTTTACAGGAAACATGCTTTCTGTGTTTAGGCCTGATCAACGTCAGGGTAAGTTCCACTTTTTGCTAAACTGACAAGTGTTGCAGGGTTGTCCATCGCCGAGGGAGACTACCCGAAAATCATGCCAACCTCAATCCTATCGGAGTATACGACCTGACAATAGTAGGATCACATTGCCATGAGTGGTCTTATATATTTTTTTTCTATCTAAGGATGTGATTGGATACATGCATTGCATACCCCATGGCATTACATGTTGGCAAAAATTGGGAGTGAGCTCCATTATATGTTTGCGTCGACCGAAACAGTGCAAGTACAGGCGAGACGGGGGAGATGTGAGTTGTACTCAGCAATCTCATAGCGAAGCAACATGTCAATTGTCATTTTGTCAACTACACCAACTTACTTTTGTTTGAACGTTGTACATGGAGGGATGAAGTCCTTTTCCCTTTTTTTTTGCGATCTAACGAAGTCCTTTATGACCGTGAAGCTTGCCAAATGCTGGACTGTAGGAGAAACAAACTCGATTGGGTAGATTAGTAAGCATGCATCATCCAACCAGCTAGTATTTTTTTAACATAAACCGAGTTTCATTTTGCTGGGTGTTTTCATCTTCAGTTTATTCACAGTACAACAGATGATTTTCTACCAATAAATTTTGTGATCCAGGGGCTCAGATGCAGAAGTACTACACCAAAAATATGTAGTAAATTCAGACTTGAGGGGCATTTTGGGCACCACATCAATTATTCTGGTGATCATCAGGGAACCTGCACCAACGTGGAAGTTCATCTTCCGCCGGCCACCACCAAGCGATCCACTCCGGCCTCGCTTATGAACGACGAAAACATCCAGGCCATCAAAGGACTCCTGGAGGCGGCGGACCATCTTGCCACTACATCGGTTTCCATGTGAGATTAATAATATATGAGATGTATAATTTGAAAACTATATCATTAGAAGCTCTTTCCAGTTATGAATTTGATGACGTGCTTTGTGTAACTTGCATGTCATATATTATTGTTCTAACATGTGGTCAAAGTTAGCCTAAAAATGTATTAGGCCCTATATACATGGAAGGAGAGGGTAGTAGTTTCCCATGGTTTCTCGCGTCGTTAGTGCATCGATTTGGGCTGCTTTCATTGTTGTTCTTCTGGATCTATCGGTACAGCCCACGGCGCCGGGTTCTCGTCGTTCCCGTGGCGAGCAACCAGGCGATGCAAATGGAGCTATTAAGCTGCACAATAAATAGCGCCGTCGCAATTTTAATCGGTCAGTGAAATATTGTAATTCCTTTGTCTGACTTGTTATCACTGTGTGTTTGGACGCCCTCGCAGGACTGACTCCCCGACCGCAATGGTAAGCAGTCCCAGCTCTGCACCAATCTGGCGCAGCAAGCAGCAACCGCGTACGAACCTCACTCCTTTCTCTTTTGCGCTCCATTACACTGCGTAGCTTTTTTTTTGCGGGTACACTGCATAGCTGATATATGCATGCTCTGATTTTTCGGTTTCACAGACGCATTATCAATATCGCCGTCTAGCGAGACGCCCGACGGCGTGGGTGTGGTACTAATATTCAGATTCATTTTACTGTAGCCCTGTACCTATCTCCAATGTACGTAATACATAAAACGTTATTTAATTGTCACCGATTTTTTTCCTACAACATGGGTCTATTTAGTTGCTATATTCTTACAACTTAATTGTTTTTCCTGGCAGCCCAACGATTTGGCATATCCGCAGGGAGGGTAACGTGGGAAAAAACAAAGTGGATATGTTCCTGCTGACCCTAACCAGATGCATCGTCTGGACTTTTTATGGATTGCCAGACCTGATTCGTTGGCCGCTTGTATTGATTAATGCTGTCAGCGTAATAATCCAGATAAATAAACATGGCCTTTGTTCTGGTTATATACAGCTTGCTTGGACCGTTTTCAACCTCTACACTGTACTATTAGTGGGGCATGTTTTGTACTAAACCATTTTTTATATTAATATTTTATACTTATTTTCTAATTGTACCTTGCATATTACAATCAGATTTAACCTGATAACAATGGTTTTAAATAATAAATTTATTTTTTTGTTATGCATTTGTAATATTTAATTGTAATTTTTTATTATCCAAAATTTAAATTGTATGACACAATAAACTATCCGTTTGTTGTTAACAATATATTCGGAATACTTTATAATATTTCCTAAACTATATACTGTATACACATATATTTGTGTCTCTATGTATTCCAAATCACACACACTAAAAAATATCTTGGTTTCTGGTGCATACTAGGTAAATATATTCATAGAAACTTCTAGGGCATGACAATTGTGATTTGTAAGTTGGGTTCAGTAATAGGTTACAACATGTTTATGATGTGTACTTATATTGAAATTTGCACTATTATTTTTATCATCAAATAACACAGAATGTCGTTGATTGTACTTTTGTATATTATTCGATTATCTGACAAGAGTGGCGTTTTGGCACACGGGAGCGCACACTCCTAATTTTTTAAATGTGCTCTAAACATATTTTGAAATGTCAAAAATTTCCAAACAAAAACTTGGCAAGTACATCTTGGTATTGTACATGCTCACAAAGTCGTTTCGTGAAAAAACGACAACTTACATGTCGCGTGTGAAAAAGACAAAATCCGGTGTTAAAAAATGCTTTTCACAAGACACTCTTTTGTCTTTTTACACAAGCCACAAAAAATGTCGGTTTTCTTCGAAACTTGACGTGCATACATATAATGTCAAGCTATATGCGGCAAATTTTTGTTTGGCATTTTTTCACACTTTGAAATATTTTTTCCGCGTGCAGAAGCGCGTGCTCCCGGGAGCACCAACGGATTTCCGATTATCTGACATGCTTCTCTAGATTCACTTGGTTTGATTTGGTGCACATGAGATCTTTTACCCATTTTTCAAATGAAAAATGTGCATTGGTTTAAACATAGAAACCTAGTTATCATAAATTGTGCTAAATTATCTTGAGGCTCTCTTTTATAGTTTTGATAATCTTTGCGGTGTAATGTATAATATGATAGTGCACTCGTAGAAAACAGGGCTATGGTTCCGGGCCAATATTCACATTAGTCCCTGTTCAATCACGAACCGGGACTAATGTGAGCATTGGTCCCGGTTCGTGCGGCTAAGGCATTAGTCCCGGTTCACCTGTGCCCTTTAGTCCCGGTTCGTGCCTCAAACCGGGACTAAAGATTAGACCTTTAGTCCCGGTTTGAGACAGGAACCGGTGCTAATGGGGTTGAGACCTTTAGTCCCGGTTCGTGCCACGAACCGGTACTAAAGGTCCCATTTTCAAACTCTACCCCCCCCCCCCCCCATCACCTTTTCAGTTTTAAAAAAAATAAAAGAAAATGATGGAAATGTCAAAAAAATAAAAGAAAATAAGTTTTCCATGTGATATGTGTCTAGTTGTTGGGAAAATTTGCAAATGTGAATTTCGACTTTATTTGCAAAATCTCCCTGGAATTTGTAAAAATGGGCATAACATTTGCATACTAACTCGGATGAAAAAGTTTTTTATATGAAAAATCATCTACTCAAAAAGTTACATCCAAATTTAACCGGGGGAACCCGTTAAACATTTTCAAAATCCTCAAAAACCTAACAGAAAAAAAGTTACGGGGCTTTTAAGATCTAGAGTGGAAAAAATCAAAAAAAATTCAAACTATGGTCAAACGATGGTCAAACAATGGTCAAACTAATTATTCTAGAATATTAGTGTTACTAAATAATTATTTCAGTTATTTTGAATTTTGGTCAAATCTTGTCAAACTGTGGTCAAACTATGGTCAAACTATGGTCAAACTAATTATTCAAATAACATTGTTTTCTAAATAATTATTGTTTTTTAAAACAATAGTTTCAAACTCAATCAGTGAAATGTGTCACTTCATGCTCAAGCAAAATTCCTGAGGGTTAATAGGATTGACATCTTACTATTGTCAGGAAAACAACAAGTGCAGACTTGGAAACGAGGGAGAATAGAACCCGGAAGTTAAGCGTGCTCAGGCTAGGGGAGTGGGAGGATGGGTGACCGTTCGAGAAGTTAGATGATTTGGAATGATGAGGGGTGATTAGAGATTAGAGGATAAATTGAGCAGTGATGAAGGGTGCTGATTAGAGATTAGAGCTTAAAATAATTCAGAAATTTGAAAATAAAAAATTATTCAAAAAAAATTTCGAACAAAAATTTCAAAAAAAAAATCATAAAATTTCCTTTAGTCCCGGTTGGTGTTACCAACCGGGACTAAAGGTGGAGCTCCACGTGGCCGCGGCCTTTAGTCCCGGTTCTGGATTGAACCGGGACTAAAGGGGGGAGGCATTAGTACCGACCCTTTAGTCCCGGTTCACCAATCGGGACTAAAGGCCCTTACCAACCGGGACAATAGGCCCTTTTTCTACTAGTGGTGGTAACTAGGAAAAAAATTATTCAGGGCACGGGCGATGACACCTTTTCGTAGGCTATGGGCCGGCCCTTCTCGGATGAGACATGCGTAGATAGCCCAAGTTACCCCATTGAAAAATGATGCGATGGCCACCCATACAAATCTATTCGAATATCTTCCGAGTTCCACATAACCATCTGTTCGCAATAGGAAATGTGTTATGAATGATCACACAAGTTAGCAAGAGAGAGTCAACCAGGGCCGGTCAGGTCTGGTAACTACATATTCAATGTGTTGGTAGCTATAGCATGGGTTGCTTGGTAACTACATAATCGTCGTGCTGGTAAATTTATATGTGTGGCCTGATGTTACTTCAGTCTACCAGTTTTTTAGGGTCACATGCTCGTTTTAATTTTTTCTTGGCTTAAATTACAACTCAAGTGTAACCACATTTCATTTCTATTATGAATGTTGTTTCAAGATTGCTTGTGCTGAGAGTGTGAGACAGATTTCCTGGGGCATCAAAGTAATGTCTCGCTTTCTAAAGTAGTATCCGAAGTTCTGAACCTTCTGATAAGTTATTATATAGCCCCCTATACTCTTGTACATCTACCGCCCTGCTGTATTTAGTTGTTCCCTCATCCTGTCTTATTAAGAAGCACCTGGAGAATTTCATAGATGTTGGTATTTTAGAGGAACCTCCTAAAATGCCATCACATTCTACCATAATCAATATAATTTGTATGGCATGAGCATCTCGAAAAATGCTCAGATTGTGTGATGTTCAATTGTTTTTTGTTGTTGTGAACCTTGTTTGATTTCTCGTTTGTGTTTCAAACTGTTTAATTTAAGTGCCGCACTCTTTTAATTTAAGTGATTAGCTGATACTACATGTCAGTCAAACTAGCACATAATTGAGAAAACAACAAAAAAAATCTCTCCTATGATTTTTGTTGTAGCACCAAATCTCTCCTATATTCATTTGACAAATTTTTATGTTCAGCAATAATCATTAGCCAATCAGGAATTAATAACTAAAACGCCTTAACTTGTGCACCAAACTATATAAGAAAACTACTGATGCGCATAATTGTATAGGTTGTTTATAGTGATTACTGACTATGTATGGGTAATACTGATTCAGAAAAGCATGAGGCTACCGAAGGTACCTTTTGTTTCCTCTACAGATATGACCATAATGTGTTGTCTTCACGAACAACACTATCCTACAGAAGAGAAAGGCCACGACAAACATCATCTCTGGGGCTTTGCTTTAGCCACCTGGTGCCACCATCTTTGCCTATGGAAGCATTACGTAAGTAATTACCGCCTGCCAAACCTTGCAGCAAATTTTGTTTGGAATATATAGTGCATGTACTGCTTAATTCACATATAGTACTCACAAAGTCTGCCATATACTTATATTCTGGAAATTTTATCAACACTATTTGAATTGATTTGAAGAAAATAAGTTTTATTTTCCGTTAGAGGCAAAGCTTTCCTCTCTGAACTAGCATTGCGGAGGAAGAGTTCCATGCCATGACATGGTTTAGCAGTTGGGTTGTGGATGGTGACCCAAGCTCCCAGGACTCTTTGGAGGCTGAAGACTCGTCTTCTGAAGTCAGGAAAGGAACCATTAAACAAGTGTCAGCTCAGCCTTAACTCCACTATGCATTTCAATTGTTTTAGAAGACCTTTTGTTCTAATCTTCAATCTTGTTAGGTTTTCTATTATCACCCTCGCACTATGTCTGGCTAGCAAAGTTAAAACTCAAGGAGCATTGCAAAAGATCATGTGTTACAATCTTGGTAGGATCTTTGTTATCACCCTTCCGCTACCTCTGACTAGCGAAAATGCAAATTTGATGACATTGGAAATTTTCACATCATTCATCCTGGAACATTGTAACCTTGGTGCAGTTAACAACACAATTATTATCATGAAACCGAACCCACAACTAGCGATCAGGCAAATCCATAGATGCTTTGTTACCGATGCTGGATTACACTATATGGATTATAGAAAACTAGCATGCAAGTAACCACGAACTAGAAGAGACAACAATGCCTCGTATGTCCTGATTATGGGTTTGATTTGTGTTGCCAAGAATAGGAAATGTTTGATAAACTTCCCTATCCAGTTGCAAATACTAGTTATAATTAGCAGGCCTGATTATGGGATTAATAATAGATTAGATTAATTAGGGAATACTAAATTATACTCCCTCCATCTCGGTTTATAGGGCGTTGGCGTAGTTCTAGGTAATCGATTTTACTAGCTAAATATAAGTTATATGCCACCAAAAGTATATCATTGGATTCTTGAGCGGATGTAGTTTCTAAACACATATATATTTCATAAATATAATACATATAAAGCTGGTTAAATTGTTGACCTAGGACGACGTGCATGCCTTATAAACTACGACGGAGGAAGTAGTTAGTCCCACATCTACATGGAGCGTTAATTGAGGGAGTCCCACACTGCTGCTTATTATGAGGGAAGTTAACAAAACGTCTTCCACATTCCAAGGCACATCATCAATCCTCTCCAAAATAAACGCGCCTCCTCCTCCTTCCCCATTACTCCCTCCCTCTTGTTCATCCTGCACGCATTGTGATCCAATCCATCGGCTCTCGCTCTCCTCACACGGATCGTTCTCCCATCCGATGCCTCCCCGCATTCCTTGCCCGTTCCTCTCCATTTTGCGCCCCCTCCTTACTCTCTCTATAAATGGCCTTGCTCTCCATCCAATCCCTCCCCCTTGCTCCTCCTTTCTTCTCATTACTATGCCAAGTACGGCGGTCCTTTCTCCTCAATCCAATGCCACTACAGCCAAGACGAGAGAAGTTTGAAGCCCCCATCCATGGAGGGATAACTCATTCAATCCCAAACTAATCTTGATTCATCCATGGAGACATTTGATTTGCAAATTGGGAGGGGCGGGCAACCTCTTTTTTTTAGAACGAAGGCTCAAGAAGAGCCCGGCTTTGAATTAATAAAGCCATCAACCGGCCAGGAGTACAAGAACAAGATCACCACACAACATTGGTCAAACTATACACGGGGCCTGCAAGAACACCTTATAATGCTACACCTACAACCAGCATCCAAATTTAACCGGGGGAACCCCGTTAAACATTTTAAAAATCCTCAAAAACCTAACAGAAAAAAAGTTACGGGGCTTTCAAGATTTAGAGGCAAAAATATTCAAAAAATTTCAAACTTACTAGTGGCGCACAGTTTGATAGGTGCGCCTATAGTAACAGAAAAAAAAATTAGTTTCAAAATTTTTTTCGGGAATTTTTTTCCAAAATATGATACGTAATATGAACGGAAGTTTGAAACAATTTTTCAGATTTCATCACACTCATGAACATGAACAAAGTCCTAAACATCAACAAGGTTTAATAGGATTGATATGCTAGATATATCAACAAGTGCCTGTGAAGTGAGCTGGTGCTGGGGTTGGATAGAACTCTGAAGTTAAGCGTGATTGGCTAGAGTAGTGTGAGGATGGGTGACCTTTTAGGAAGTTTGACCATGGAGTGTGATTTGACCCGTGATTAAGCAATAGTGACCCAAGATTAAGAAAAAAATGAAAAAAAATAAATTTGAAAAAAATTTGTTACTAATGGCGCACTCCTATGCGGTGCGCCATTACTAAGTGAGATAGTTATTTTTTCGATAAAGGGCTTTTCATTGAATTGAAATATCGAGTTGATACAATCGCATCAAAAAAAAACACCCGGCCTCTGCATAACTAGTTGCACACAGCCAAAGTTCGCAGAAGTAAATGTCTAGATAATCTGGCCAAGAGCCATAATTAAAGATAAATAAAGTCCAGCCTATAAAGGTACTGAATCAATCCGAAGATCACACCGCCATCCATGGGGGTAGAAAATTTCCCGGGCAGAATGCTCCACTGGTAGACGCCATCATAAAAGGTCTCGTCCTCCGGCTTCGCAGGATAGACCATGTCTGAGCCATCGCGAGCATATATGAATAACCTGCATAGGAGATGGAACAGATGTATGGTTAAAAACAATATCATTCCTGGTGAGCCAGAATGCCCAACATAAGGCAGCCGCCCCCACAAGAATGTGAGCAGAAAACTGTTTATCTATACCCTCAACCAATTGCGAATATATTCCGTGCACTACGTGGGGATATAAATTGGAAGCTATTTGTACAATGGCCCAAACAGATCGTATGCGAACTTGCATTCAAAAAATAAGTGTTTAATCGACTCATCATGGTGACAGAAAACACATTTTTTGCAACCTTGCCAATTTCGTCGTGCCAAGTTGTCCCTAGTTAAGATAACCCCCTTATTAAGAAACCATAGGAAAATTTTCACTCTCAGAGGAATCTTAAGCTTCCACAGCTTTTGATTATCAATTGGAACCTCGTTATGTACCAATGCATCATACATGGATTTTACCGAAAACTTTCCACTTTGATGCAATTTCCAACGAAAGATGTCTGGTTCCTCAGACAGCTGAATGGCTCCCAAACGGGTTAGCAAATCCTGCCATGCTGCCAAACGAGGTCCAACGGGCGTTCTCTGAAAAGAAATATCTGGGTTTTCTTGACCCAACACTTGCTTAATCGTGACAAACTTGTGTCTAACTATCCGATATAAGCTTGGATATTGCACGTTTAAGGGGTTGTTCCCCAACCATGTGTCTTCCCAGAATCGAATTTGGGAGCCGTCCCTGACCGAGAACGTTCCAAATTGGAAAAAGAAATCTTTAGCTTTCATCACCCCACTCCAAAAGTGTGAGTCACCCGGTTTCCAGTAAACTTGGGAGATTGCTTTGGAACCCACATATTTATTACGAATGATTTCCTGCCAAACACCATCCTCAGTGAGTAGTTTATAAACCCATTTGCTGAGTAATGCAATATTTTTGATCTCTAGATCCTGGATACCAAGTCCCCCTTGGCTTTTTGGTCGACATAAGACATTCCACCTAGCCAAACGATATTTCTTGGTTTCACTATCACTTTGCCAAAAAAATCTTGATCTAAAGTAATCAAGACGCTGAAGCACACCTTTTGGGAGATGAAAAAATGATAACATGTATAGAACCATATTGGTAAGGACGGAATTAATCAGGATTAATCGCCCCCCATAGGACAGAAGTTTGGCCTTCCAACTAGCCAGACGTTTCTCCAATCTCTCTTCAACATGTTTCCATTCAGCTATTGTCAATCGCCGATAATGAATAGGGATACCCAGATATCGAATCGGAAATTGTCCGAGTTGACAACCAAAGATTTCAGCATAATCTTGTGAAGCTTCTGCGGCCTCGCCGAAGCAGAACAGTTCACTCTTATGAAAATTAATCTTTAGTCCAGATAAATCCTCGAAAGCACATAAAAGCAGTTTGAGGTTTCTGGCCTTTTCTAAGTCATGATCCAAAAACAGAATAGTGTCATCCGCATACTGCAATATTGATAGGCCTCCTTGTACTAAATGAGGGATGACCCCAGTGACTTGACCTGCTGACTTGGCTCTCTCGATGAGAGTGGCTAGCATATCAGCCACAATATTGAACAAGATGGGTGATGCGGGGTCTCCCAGCGGAGCCCCTTCTTTGTCTGAAAATAGTTGCCTACATCATCATTTACCTTAATGGCAACACTACCTCCGGACACAAAGCTCTCAACCCATCGACACCAAGTAGCGGAAAACCCTTTCATTCGTAATGTTTGAAGCAGAAAGGGCCACTTTACTTTATCGTAAGCTTTCTCGAAGTCGATTTTAAGAATGACTCCGTTCAACTTTTTGTGATGAAGCTCATGAACCGTTTCATGAAGGACAGCAACTCCATCCAAAATGTTCCGTCCTTGCATGAAAGCTGTTTGGGATGGTTTGACTCGTGGTCTGCCACCCCGTTCAGACGGTTAGTGGCGACTTTGGTGAAGATTTTAAAACTTACATTTAGTAAGCAAATCGGTCTATATTGTTGAATCTGACTCGCATCTTTCGTCTTGGGTAGAAGAATTATTTCCCCAAAATTTAGACGGAAATGTCAAGTCTGTGAGCATGCAGTTCGTTAAACAACTGAACCAAGTCTGATTTTAACATATCCCAGAAATTTTGAAAGAACTCCGCCGGAAAGCCATCCGGACCCGGAGATTTATTATGTTCCATCTGAAAAACTGCTGTCCGAATTTCCTCCTCGGAGAATGGAGAGGTTAGGAATTCGTTTTCCGCAGTGGAAACTTGCTGAATATCATGACAAATAGACTCATCCATCTCAATTGTCGTATTCATAGATGGACCAAACAAATCTTTATAATACTAATGGCGCACGCTATTAGTATCTGGTATATACTAATGCCGCACCAGTGGTGCGCCATTAGTAAAAAATACTAGTGGCGTGGTACTAGTGGCACACCAGTAGTGTGCCATTAGTAAGCAAAACTGGTGCGCCACTAGTA
The DNA here is from genome assembly GCA_021605145.1 of Aegilops bicornis. NCBI lineage: Eukaryota > Viridiplantae > Streptophyta > Magnoliopsida > Poales > Poaceae > Aegilops > Aegilops bicornis. Next base: position 865,483,705 of record CM038671.1, on the reverse strand, counting down.
GGCCTTTTCCTAGTAGTGGAAATCCGCCCAATCCCATTCATGCTTCAGGCCGGCACCCAAGGCTTGATAATACTAGCTAGTGTATTAAATTATGAATGTATCCTTTCCTCCGTCGGTTGGTTTGTTTCCACATGTTACCCAGATGCATATATATGGACACCACAAGTTACCAATTAAGATACAACATGGTAGTTGCTAGCATCAAACCAACAAGGGAAACAACAATGGAAATAAGCCTGGTGCTGATCGTTCTTGTGTTATGCTCCAGTGCTGCTACCCTAGTTACTTGTAGTAGCGCAGGGTTCCACATGGAGCTCACCCATGTTGATAGCAAGGGCGGCTACACCGCGGTGGAGCGCGTGCAGCGCGCCATGGCCAGCAGCCGGCAGCGTCTGGCGTCCTTTGTCGACGTGACCGTGCCGGTCCATTGGAACACCACCCAGTACATCGCGGAGTACATGATCGGCACCCCACCTCAGCGCGCCGAGGCACTCATCGACACCGGCAGCGACCTCATCTGGACGCAGTGCTCCACCTGCAACCAATGCGTCAAGCAGGGCCTGCCCCTCTATAACGCGTCCAAGTCGGACACCTTCCATGCCGTGTCATGCAACGACACATTGTGTCTGGCCAACCAGGAGCACTCGTGCCGCCGGGACGGCAGCTGCCATTTCGGGGCCTTCTATGGTGCCGGCGACGCCAGTGGGACCATCGACACCGAGGTCTTCGCCTTTCAAAATGGCTCGGCGAGGCTCACGTTCGGCTGTGTCGAGTCGCTGATGATCTATCCGGGGTCCCTCGATGAGGCGTCCGGCCTCATAGGGCTTGGCCGCGGCCCCCTGTCGCTCGTCTCTCAAGCGGGTGCCAACAAGTTCTCTTACTGCCACACCCCGTACCTCCGCAGCAACGCCACTGCCGGCGCCAGCAGCCACCTTTTCGTCGGCGCCTCGGCGAGCCTTAGCGGTGACAGCCCTGTGATGTCCATGTCTTTCGTGCAAGGCCCCAAAGAGTACCCGTTCTACTACGTCCCACTCGTTGGGATAAGTGTGGGACAAACAAGGTTGTCGATCCCACCGACTGTGTTCGCTCTGAAAGAGGACGGCACCAGCGGCGGTGTCATCATCGACTCCGGCAGCCCCACTACAGCTCTGGCCGAGAAGGCGTACGGCCCCCTGCGCGATGAGCTCCAGAGGCAGCTGAACGGGAGCCTCGTGCCGCCACCCGCTGATGCGTAGCGGTGATGCAGGAAAAGACACTGCCGTCCATGGTGCTCCACTTCAGTGGTGCTGCCACCGGAGATCTACTGGGTGCTGCTAGACAATTCCACGTCATGCATTGTTATGGAGATATCCGACGACTTCCAGTTGCAGATCGAACATCCACCTACTCTACGACCTTGCCAAGGATGAGCTCTCTTTCCAAACAGCCGACTGCAGCAAACTCTGATCACCCACGTTTAGTGTCATGCATGCATCTACTGATTGTGAATTGAGATTGTTCGGGTGTATTTGTGCCGTGTTCTTTGGAAGGAATAAACTTAATTCAATGCATGCATATGTGGAACTTCCATTGATATTGATGCTTCGATGAGTGTGATTTAGCATTTGGAAGTCAAATCAATTTATATTTATAGGAGTGTTCGGGTCTCAGTCGACCGACCTAGCCATCGTCCATAAAATTTGTGGTTCGGATTGTGTTTGCGGGCAGCTTGTGATTGTAGAGCGAGATCAATGGAGCGGAGAAATGGAGTGGACCAACCTATTTACAACCTAACATGTCAGTGGCCGAACTACACCCTGCAGTACGTCACGGGAGCCTTGTCCTCCGATGATGAACCCGGTTGGAACGACTATGGTAGTACTACTACTACTCTATTTGGGAACCCAAAATTGTTTCGTGGAAATCAAGTCACAGTGAGAACTTCGCAGAAACCATGTTTGATATTTTCAAAAAACACTTCTGCTTCGGTACAACCCTTCTTAACACATCAATGGACAAGATCTCACCATACCCTTCATAATAATGAGTAGGATGACCCTTTTCGAAAATATGCCGCCCGAGTGCACATCAAAATAAATGGTAGGATGGTCCTTACTGAACATATATGTCGCCCATGTGCACCTTGTATAGGTACACCCCCTCTTCCGGGCCGGCCCGCTTACTTTTTTCTTTTCTTTTAAACCTAAAAAAAATGTTCGGTGATGTGATTCAAACATCTGACATTGAAACTTCTGGCATCTCGGGTTAAGTAACCAAGTGGGACAACTTACCCAATGTCTCTTGTTTACTTCTTTTCCCTTCTTTAAATCAACCCTAAAAAGCTTTCTTATTGGGCTCTACTTTCAGTTTTGGGCTTTTTCCTTCTATTTCTCTTTCTCTTCCTTTTTTATTTTCCTTTTCCTTTTTTAAAAATCATGAATTTTCTTTTAAAATCATAAATAATTCTTAAATTCACGAACCTTTCAATGTTGTGAACAATTTGTTACATTTGTGAACTTTTTTTCAAATCCATGAACCTTTTTCCGGATGCATGAACTTTTACTCTAATGCAGAAATGTTTTTCAAATCCACGAACTCTTTCCCATTTTTTTTGAACTTTTTATCAAAACCCGTGAACTTTTTTTTCATGTTCATAAACTTTTTTCAAAATAGATAAACTATACTAAAATCTGCAAATGAGTTTTTTGAATTTAGAATTTTTGGTCATTTTTTTAAAATCAGCATACTTTTCGCAAGTCTGTGAACATCTTTTTTTTCAAAATCGATGAACTTTTCTCAAATCCAGAAATGCTTGGGCTGGCACAACAGACGTCCTATAGGATCAATGTCGTCACTTAGTTGAGCTAAGGCCTAAGCGTTTTATTTCTTTTTTATTTATTCATTATTCTTTTAGTTTTTTGCTATTTCATTTTTCACCCTTTTTAACTTATTTTAAACCTTACCGGAAAATTGAAATTCTTTTTGAATACCCCCAAAATGGCCTTGTTTTCATATTTTTTACAGTTTTAAATAATAATCTGGAACTTAAAAAAACACGGTTTTGATTTTTTTGTTCACAAATTTAAGAAATGTTTGTGTGTCAAAAAAAGTTGATAATGTTTTTAAAAACTATGTGGTTTGCAATTTGTGTTCAAAATTTTCATGTATTGTTGGGAACGTTTTAACAAATTTGGAAAAATTGTTCAAGTTTCTAATTTTTTCGTAAACAATTTAAAATTCCAAAAATATTGTAAAATTTTAAGAAATGGTTTGGACGTAACAAAATGTTCATGTTGATTGATAATGATGGAAATTGAAAATAGCATGAGCATTCGAATTAGGAGAAACTATATGCTCATGAATGCATCCGTCTGGACAAGTCCTGCACACTCCTCCCATTTACGGTTTTTTGACTATGGAGAAATGACCTCCACTTTTGCGACCAGGTTGGCACCATGTTAGGCATCCGTGCCAGGATTGAATGAATTCTGACATCGTTTGCATGTTGCGACATGTCTGGCAATTTATCGTCCTTTTTTCACCATGAAACCTTGTTCAAAACACAAAAAACTAGGCATGGTGCCTTCAATTGGTCATGCAAGGCCATGGTACCTGCCAAGGATGAGCTCTCTTTTGAAACATCCGACTGCAGCAAACTCACGTATAGTGTTACTGGGATAAATTTCAACTCATGCAGATGTGGAACTTCCATTGATATTGATGCTTCGAAGTTTGAATGAGTGTGATTTAGCATTTAGAATTTATGGGAGTGTTTGGCACTCCCATAAATATAAATCGATTTATATTTAAGGAAGTGACACTCAAGCGACGCCGTTGCCGGATCAAACCACAAAGATCAGTATTAAAGTTTTCACCCTGAAGAATCAATCCGAACATATCCAAGCAATACCTACAACAAGGTAACGACGTAAAAAACATCACCATTGCCAGGAATAACCACTCGGGTCTGTCCCGGAACTCGAGGCCGGGTGCACATACCACCACCATGCAAAGTTAGGGGGCAAATAGGTCACTTAACTAAATGCTACATCTACCTAGCTAACTAATTTGGGAGGAGACAACTTCAACTAGTGGAGGGGAAATGAAAAAGAGAAAGGAGATGCATTAATGGAGGTGGTGTAGTTATAGCTAGGAGTAATGAAGAGAGAGAAAGGTAGGTAGAAGAGGGAGAGTAATGGGGGGAGAAGTATTGAGGAAGAAGAAGAGTGAGAGAGGGAGGATGTGGGAGGTAGGGAAAGGGAGGAGAGGAGATGGGGAGGGAGGTGGGGAAAGGTGGTGGGGCTGTGGCTTAGCAAGCAGCTGGGAGAAAAAGTGCGCGGCTGCTAAGAGGGTAGCAGCAGCGCGCTTCCCTAACACGCGCTACTGCTAAACGGGCTAACCGTGCGCACAATTTCAAAATTAGCAGCAGCGACGTGACAAAAAAGCGCGCTACGACTATGGCGTTAGCAGCAGCGCGCTTCCTGGAGCCGCGCTACTGGTAAACTTAGGTCGTTGTCTACTGTCGGTGGATTTTTGTAGCAGCGCGGTTTAACATCAGGCGCTACTGCTAAATTTGCACCAGCAGCGCGCTTTACGTAACCGCGCTGCTGCTTATTAGCAGCAGCGCCTCTTTTTATGCCGCGCTGCTGCTAAGATTCTGTGTATAGGGTTTTCCCTAGTAGTGGTTGATGTACTTGGTGTTGGAATAGCATGGATCCTACTTGGCTCGGACTTCTTGACGACGTAGCGGCTTCGTCGGGGTACACAAGGGGTCGCCTCGAGTATTCTTTTGTGGAGACCAGCGTCGGCGTAAAACCAACGCACGCTCATATCGGATATGTCGGTGTGGTTGGCGCCTCGTCTCGACTAGACGCCGAGGTTATGACAGTCTGTGAAGACAAAGACTCCGCCTCACGAGACCGTGGAAGGTAACATCTTAGATGGGCGTGGTAGATGCCTCGTCTTGGCTAGACGCGGTATTCGGTGGTCTTTCAAAACAAGGATCACGCCGCGAGGCCGAAGAAAGGTAACATCATGGAGGGTGTGGTTGATGCCTCATCTCAGCTAGACGCTGTATTTGTTGGTCTGCTAAGACAAGAATCACGCCATCCGTATGACAAACGAGAGCTGATGCAATGAAGGGTACACCTCGTCTCGTCTGGATGCCCTATTCAGTGGTCCACTAAGACAAGGGGAAAGCATCACGGTGTCGAAGAAAGGTAACATCATGGAAGGGCGTGATTGATGCCTCATCCTAGCGAGACGCAGTATTCAGTGGTATGCTAAGATAAGGAGCATGCTACCTGTACGCCAAAACCTGTACGCCATGAAGAGTGCACCTCGTCTTGGCTGGACGCCATATTCGGTGGTCCGCCAAGAGAAAGAAACACATCGCGGGACCGTGGTAAGGGTTGGTGAAGACGTGTCATCGCGTAGCACCTTCTTCTTTGTATCGCGGGCTCCGTGTTGCGGGAAGCACCGGGGGCGTGTGTCATCTTCAAGGGCTCCAGGTCGCAGGCTCCGTCTTGATGAGGTAGACATCGGTGATGTCGTCCCGCGAGCTCCATGCCTCCGTCCACCGCGGCACCAGCTTGATGATGTTGACGACGGACGTCGTCCTAGCAAGCTCGAGGTGTCGCGATCCATCACGGCACGGCGGTGACATCCTCGCTAGCTCCCGGCCTCCGTCCTCCATACCACTAGTTTGATGATGTTGCCGTTCGCGGCGTCCTCCTTGCGAGCTCCACGCCACGATCTACCACAGCACCATCTTGACGAAGTGAATGTCGGCGGCGTCCCTCGAGCTCCACGACGCCATTCTCCGCGGAACGGCCTCCATGCAAGCTCCACGCCTCCGTCCCTCGTTCCAGCATGATGAAGTAGACCATGAGCGTCCTCCTTGTGAGCGCTCCGCCGGCGTCGTCTTGGCGAGCTCCGCGGCTCCATTCTCCATGGCACGGCGGCGACATCTCCTCCTTCTCCATGTAACCTCCTAAGAAAAATACTGTGTGTACCAAGAGGATTGTTGCATGTGCATGCATCGCGAGCTCAGCGTGGTGAGCTCCCTGCCCTATGACGCTGCAGCATGTAGCCGCTGCTGCCATGGTTCTGGATCTTCCGTGGCCGCCGTGTGCATAGCGACCCGCTCGTTGGCTGCGTGGGGTTTGTTTGCTGCCTCCCCTGCGTGCATTCGTCCTCCTCGTCTTCTCTTCAATTGCATGTATTTCTCCTGCGTACATGAGAGTTATAGACATATGTAACTTACCTGAGCTATGCTCTGTATTGCTGCCCGCGTAGGCTTCGTATTAGTGCACGCCACCTTCACATGGGTGTGCTCCTTTATGTACGCTCTGCCGTATTGCAACAACGGCCAGACAGTGCTGAGTGTGCCGCGCCCTCGCTCTCCTTCTCTGTGCCTTCTTCTCGTGCGTGAGTCATTGGGTGTTTTCTCTTCTGTCTCCTCGACGCTGCCGCAAGGGGCGCGTCTCCCTCCGACTTGGTTCCCCCTCCTGACCGTGGCCGTGGCTCGTGTATTTATATGCTGAAGGGTGGAAGCCGGTCATGCTTCAACACCTCCTCCAAGTTGATCCCAATCGGCTGCTTGATCTTCACGTAAATTACATGCCATTTGAATAGTTTTCTTGTTTAAACTTTCTTGATCTCTGGTTGGTACGTATCTCCTTCCATTGGTTTCTCCTTGGTGTGCACGGATGCAAAACAAATATACCCTAAACATATTTATTATATTCAACAGTGCATAAAAACTCATCGAACAAATGCCCCCTCGTCGAGTGGAGCTTGAGTGCGAAGCAAATCGAGCTTGACTCGACGAATATTTCTCCTGGATTGATTCGATTTACCAACATGTGTGCAACCTGAAGAACCGAAGAAGGATCGACCCTCTCTGTGTTGTCGTGCAAGCGGTTCCAAAGATGATAGTGTAGTACAAACGTAAATTGGTGTAGGCATGTCTATCTACACTTGCATTCTTTAAGGAGCTCGTTGGATCGTATAATGGGCACGATGTCTGTCAACGAAGCAACCCTATCCCGTCTTTATTCCAAGGCGAAACATCATGCCTTATCTTGAACACGAAAATAATTTTTTGACCAATCTCGTCACGACCGTCTAGCTGCTACGGTGCCAGCCGACTTGATTGGAGGGTCTCACAGATTCACGATGGCCGCACTGGCGCGTTGCACTGCTCCTGTGATCTCCTTGTGCTGATGTAGGCGAGGCATCGGTAGACCGTCGATATCTCCCCTTCGTTTAGCGAACTGTCACATCATCCATGATATGACAATTCTGGTGGTGCACGTGGATGCCAGCGGCCTTACGAATAATTGAGGGGTTGATGTTGCCCCCATGCTTCATTGTTGTTGGAGACAGGGTTGCGGAGACAAATCTGCTCCAACTTCGTGAGCGCAGGCGTGGCCTTCTGGCGCCCATCACGCGTGTTGGTGTAAACCATTGGTTGTCGGGCTGTTATCGCTTTTGTCAGGGACACATGGGTATTGTTGCACCCAAACACCCAAGACGTAGTTCGATGTAGTGGTTGTTGTCTGAATGCCATCGACGATGACAGGGAGTGTCTCTCCATGGCCGCAAAAGATGTTGGAGGAGCACAACTAGGAACACCAAACGAAAATAGGTGACAAAGAGAGGGGAAAAAGTTCGTGGGTTTTAAAATGTTGGCTTTCCCGTTATACACCAGCTATAGGCGTGATATCCGAGAAGGCTACCGAAGGACTTGTCATTGGGAACCGTCGAAAGACCTTGACGATTGCAACTCAACAACTGAAATAGCTTTGGTGTATGTGTATGAAGACGTTGTGTTTCAGGATGCTTCCGAGAGGCAACAAAAAATCATACTCTAGCCCATCATCATATTGAGGGCCCCACAACTCGACATGCCCCCTGAACACGCCCCATGAACCCAGAGACTTGGGTGTGATAAGTTCAGGGTAAGTGGTTTTGGGACATCGGCTTGGCGATTTTTCTTCATGCATATATTGAGGGGTGGTGAACAGCTACCTCCCGCCTTCCTTCGAGTGGGTTCGTTAGTGCTTGGGACCGCTGGATTGCTCCTTGGAATTTTGGAATTTTCTTTCTTGAATTTCCTTCTTGGACTTTCGGAATTTCATCTTGATTGCTCATGCGGACGATTGATTGGTCGCGGACTTCATGGACTTGTTTTGACATTTGGCTCGAACTTCTTGAGGATTCTTCTTCCAGGATTTCTTGGGGACCCACCTTGGGAACATGGAAGGGAACCGTTCACCTCTGTGGACTAGGACAAACTCTCTAGCACTTTATCTGGGGCTTCTGGTGGAGCACCCCAGGGTTGCCATGTGACTACGCACCAAACCAACTTGTGTTGGGTCTGGCAGCCCTCCCATGATCTTTTCCTATAGTCTTCCCTGGAGTGCGAGCCTCTGTGAACATGAGGCATGCCGGGAAACATGAAAAGCGCGGGGTATCAATACTCAGAAGTGCCCAAGTAATCATCTCCACTGCCTCCAGAAGCATACACCTGGTACGTGTCATGCATTGTGGGTGTAGGAGCCACTCCACCTACAACTTGACACCTTGTGCCACCCTCCAAGAAATCCTAGGGTAGCCAAAACTTCAATCAACAACATAGTGCGACAGGGGAAAGCCATTCTTTTGTTGGACTTAGTCTGTAAAAATTGGGAAAAACTAGATATATCCATGAAATGCAAAGGACAATGCATCATGGATCTGACAGCCCACAGAAAAAAAACGTTTCCCCAACGGAAATCCCTAAGGCAACAGAAGATGCAAAAAAATTATTTTTAGGAACCTTCCGTTGAATTGGGGGCATAGGTCGGACTTGCTCGATGACGTATGGTCGTTCCCACTTTGGCTCGAACTTGCGCTTTGTCTTGTGTGTCACGACGATGGTCCGCCTGAGCACGAGGATCAACGTGCCTTTATGAAATATGTGCTGCTTGACGAGCTTGTCGTAAGCTCTCACCATATCCTGGCGGTAAAGCTCTAGGTTCTGCAGGGCGTGAAGTCGCCCCTCATCAAGGGCGTCGAGCTCCTGAAATCGCAGTTGTACCTGTTCGTCCTGGGTGATCTCATCTTGGATAGCCACCCTCAAAGAGGGTAGCTGGACCTCCAGTGGTAGGACCGCCTCACTCCTGTAAACGAGAGAAAACTGAGTCGTCTGTGTTGGGGTATAGACCGTCACGCGATATGCCAAAATGGACTCGAAAGACATGGCACACTCTCGAGTGCATTGTCGTCGTATTCTTGAGTGTCTCGTCGAGCCTCTTGTTCAAGGCTTCGATTGTCCCGTTGGCTTGGTGTGGATGGTGGGAATGTGGTGATGAAGTGAAGAGGAGAGTGGCACGCCCCTCGCCTCCGGCTATGGTTAGCCATATTCCTCCTGCTTGTTATTGTTCGATGATGTAGTGGTGGCCTTCGTCTCGTCTGTGTCCGACCTGGTGGTGTCCGCCTTGTCGTTGTCGGAATGGATGACTTGCCTTCCCCTCCTTGGTGCCTGGCAAGATATGGATTGCTTCAACGGAAAAAGACATGTCGATGGAGTATAGCTTTGCCTCGTCGGAGCTTGGACAATGTCAGGGAAGCGTGTTGATGTAGAAGTTGGAGAAGACTTGCATGTCGCCGCATGGCAGCGGTTCTTAAAGACGACGTCGATGTAGACCTTGGGGCGTCGCAGTTACGGGGACGACCTCCGCTTGGTGTAGACGATTGGTGTAGAAGAATGGCGGCGTGTCGGTGCAGTCCGTGTCCTCGCTAGGTAATAAGTCAAAGCAGATGGAGACGTCATGCGGACATCCGTCAGCATCAATGTAGACGACACCCTCGCTAGATAAAGAGTTGATTAAGATTGCGATGCCGTGTCGATGTAGTCGGATGGCAACATGTTGATGTAGTCAGCGTCCTCGCCGGGTGTGTAGTCGATGAAGATGCTGACGACATTTGATGTAGCAGCCTTCCTCGTTGAGCCGGTGTTGATGATGAAGACTCCAACATGGTCACGGGTTGTGTAGATGGCGTCAGGCCACACACCGACAACCCCTGTAATGTCATCAGTGGCGTGAAGTTAGCGCCGAGCTACTCGTCGGCAGCCTTGCCACTGTCGTTGTGGAAGCATGCAAGGAAGAAGATACTACCCATGATCTCCAGCAAGCATTCGTCGATGTCGTGGTCCGACCATGGGGTGTTGCCACTGGCGCATCGTCCACGACTGCCTTAGATACAAGTGCGTCAAGTGCTAGGGCCTCTTCTGCGACTTCCCTTTGGCCCGGCTTATATTGGCAGCGTGGTGTCGCTGTCTCGGACTCAATGTGTGTGTCGTCTACTCGGGTGCGCTATGCATCATCGCTCGCTTGGACGCTAGCTTCCTCCTTCTGGAGTGTGCAGGTGTTTCACTTGACGATGGATGCCTTCGCTACTTCTGTATGTCATATGCATTGGTGTAGGATGTTGGTGTAGATGGGAGAAGGCACGAGCTACTTCCAAATGTAGGTGTTGCTGCAGATAGAAGAAAGCATCGCGGCCTCTTCTCCAACATGCGTCCGGCGTAGGCGTCCACGGCTCCACGGCAGCTGTTGAGTCGTCCGCGGCCTCCGTTGGCGCGTGTAATCGATGTAATGTGTGGGCACCTGCAAAATGAGGCACCGCCATCCGGTTCCACCACGCACGCGAGGCGTCGGCGTCCATGGCTCTGCAGCAGCCGTTACATCATCCGCGGCTTCCATGCTGACTTCGAGTATGCCCGGTGTAGGACCCTCCTCGGCGTGACATCCATTGGTGAGCGTGTCGCTGCCTCCAGCTGTGTGTGCATCCTCCATTGTAGCATATTATGTGTTGATGTAGTTTGTTCGAGTAGATTGGAGCAGGCTCCGCTGGCTGGTTCTCCAGCGTGTGTCCGCCGCGACCGCCAGCATGTCATCCGCGTCTGCCTCGGCTACGGGTGTACCCTGCACATCATCTTTCTTGGCGTAATGCCTACATCGGTGTCGCTGCCTCTTCTAGTGTTTTCCGCGGTCTCCATGGGAGCGTGCACCCAGTGGTACGCCTGGGCCTCTTCCGACGACTCCCCCGGTTGTCGTCATTGGTGCATCTTCAAGCTCAGACATAGTTTGCACCACCACAGGCGTGGCGCCGCCGCGAGCTAACCTCTGTCGGGTGCACCCTCCTTGACGCTGCCACGACTCGCATTGGGAAAAGTCTCCTCGCTGGGTCGATTCCCTTCAGTGAGTCTCAGCTAGATGCGAGCTGATCCCATGTAGACGAACTTTCTCTAGATGCATGCACTTCTACAAGAAAGAAGATAAAGCAGAGAAAAAATGCATTGTTATGCCTCTTATAGCATGGTGTTGCCGCCGTCAGCATGTCCGCCAAGCCAGGCAAAGTACCACCTTCTCATGGGCCGTGTGACGCCACCACCGTGGGTGCCCGTCCCTGTTGGCGCAACTTCTCCATGTGCCCCGCAGACGCTGCCATCGTGGGTTGTCCCCCATTGCACGACTGTCAGGGATGGAGCTAGGGCACGTGTGCTACCGAGTGAGTATGCCGCAACCACAGGCTCGCCCTCCATGCTGCCATCGTAGGGACATCTCCTTGGTGCACCTGTCGCTTGTACCCCTTCTAGTGAAGTACTTAAGGAATAGAGCATGCACCCGCTCCATTGCCCTAGGATCACTGTATTGCCCCCAGACAGTAGCATCTCATGGACATGAATTTGGCCTCCAATACTCGACAATGACGAAGCAAATCAAAATTGCACCCACGGGTTGGCACCATCTCATATTGTTGGAGAAGATCTTGACAAAAAAATCGACGACCACATCGAAGCAAAGATGGGAGGAGAACCATGTCCCACCGGCCGTGCCAATTTGTTTGGCATGAGAAAACTCTTATAATGCACTCCGTGAGAAGTGAAGAGAAGGAGTATGAATTTCTCTCATGCGCTAGGGAAAAAGAAAAATGCTCCACATTTCAAAGGAAATAAACATGATATCATTTCTATAGCTTTAGAGCCACTTGGTTCATATGAATGGATTCCTATACTCCCTTAATTCTAAAGGAAAATAAACATTAGCGTATATTCAATAGAAAAGTTCCTATGATATGAACCAAATTACATCTCTTTTCTAATCCCTCCTCATAGGAATTGAGATACATGTCATCTCTAGATTCAATAGAAAAGTTCCTATGATATTAACCAAATGACATCTATTTTCCAATCCCTACTCATAGGTATTGAGATGCTCCATGTCATCTCTTTCCCTACAACTTCCATGTATACATCTTCTATTCCTAAATGGATAGTACAACCCACTAGTAGCTTTATTCCAAAACATGCAACTATGGCACAAGAACTATATAGTGTGCCAATAACTTTGAAAGATGGTCACTGGATGAAGCTCACCCGACAATGCAGAGATAGGCAAATCCAAGGACTACTGGCCGTTGGATATCATCAACATTACACCAGATCTGCCACATGTAAAATTTAGAAGACTCCATGGTTGAACTTAAGCATAATGCACAAACCTCAAAACACAAGCACTTCTCCTTTGTTCTAGAATCTTCTGTATCATAATTGATTATTTTTTTCTAAATGAATTGCCATTATTTGTTTTTTACTTTATGATTTACTCCCTCCGTTCCAAAATAGATGACCCAACTTTGCACTAACTTTGTACTAAAGTTAGTACAAAGTTGAGTCATCTATTTTGGAACGGAGGGAGTACAATGCACAACCCCATGAATCTTAACATTTTTATAAAACTAATTGATTTTGAATGAGATGAACTATAAGAACTAAACGAACATCTACATCATGCATATATGACTCAAAGATTTACATGCTATAGTGTGTATTTATTCATAATTTGGTTTTTGAAATCTCGTGCGTTCAATACATGTGTACCGTACTAGTTTTGAGTAGAGTAGCAAATTTCACGCGGCCCAGGGTATATCAAAATGCAGGGCCCACGCATCATTGCCTTTCGGTCGAACCTACGTCCACAATGTTTTGTACGTACTGTATCTCCACTGGTCGCCGAACCCAAAATGCGGCCTCGTTCCCGTAAAACCAAGTGGCCCACACATATTTAAGGCGTCGACTCGAACCCGTTTACTACGACGTTGCCCCGCACGCCGTAGTACTCCTACAAACCCTACCGCCGCACTCATCATCGGTTTTCTTCAAGAGGACAAGGGAGAAGACGATTTGTAGTGGAGGCGCTTTCAAAAAAAGGATCTGTAGTGGATACCCCTACCCTAGGGTGCCCTAGGTAGCTGCCGCACGCATCATTGTTTTCTCTTTTCTTTATGCTCTTGCGCCCTAGAGTGAAATGATGGTTGCTTTGTCCGTCTAGCTTAATGCGGGAAAGGTGGGGCTTTGTGATTTGACCCCTCATCGCTCATTTTCTACTACTGTGGCGCTACGACCGGGATGCCTCCAATTCCAACCGCATCTCCGAACTGTAATTTGGTGCATCGCACGTGGAACAAGACGGTGGATGAGTCACATGCCGGCCCAAGGGGACCTGTTAAGTGTGTCGCCATTTCGTGTGCGGACTGACCCTGCTTGAGTTGCTACGCCAACACGACAGGAGCAGCCTACCACTTGGTTTTGCTCCTTGGTGAATCCCGACTATATTGATCTAAAAAGATACGTGCTGAACTACCCTCTCCGTCTCAGTTTTTTTTAGGCGTCTCGGTTTATAGGGCCTACACATAGTTCTAGGTCATCCATTTGACTAACCAAAAGTATATCATTGGATTCTTAAGCGGATGTAGTTGTATTTAAAAGTCGAGGGCGGGGCTATTCCTGCGCGGTAGGCGGGGCAGTTCCGCCTAGTCGTTTTGACAAAGACGCGAGAAGACGAGGGAGTAGGCTGCTGCAAACGTAGGGCTGTGTGATTTGACAGCGAGTTACTGCTGGACAGGTGGGGCCCTGTGATTTGACTTGCCATTATCATTTTAACTGCGGCGCTACGACCGGCGTGAGTCTCCCAGATTCCTGACCACCTCCATACAGGTGCCTCTCCCAATGCTCCACCATGTAGTAGAGGCTGGCTCTTGCATGAGAGCCCACTTCTCCACTTTTTCCTTGCCTCTTTCCTCCACATATGCAAAAATGCCATGTAAAGCGCACTATTGTACTTACTTTTACTCGCTCCTACAAGTGCTTAGGCATAAAGTCTGATATGGCAAGTTAATCAAGAAGAGAGAGACTAGTTTGGTGACCCAAGGAAGAAACGGTGCTAAGCGCGTGTACCTAGGTGAAAAGACAATTTTGAGTCTATAGCTAATTAAATGAAGCAAACTTAGCAACACCATTTCATTGGAAGAGGTCACTCCTTGGCAAATGCAATAAATACTAGTACTCCCTGTGTCCCATAATATAAGAACGTTTTTGGCACTACACTAGTGTAAAAAATGTTCTTATATTATGGGACGGAGGGAGTACGAAGAAAGGGATAGAGAGGAGTAAAAAAATACACTTTTAGCCAACCTTGTTATAGTATGAGTGACTAAGTGATGACTATGTATGACATGCCAACATCAGATAGCCTAATGCACCATGTTAAATCTCCAAGGGCGCGACCGCGCGAGCGACACGACGGTCGTGGTAGGCGCGACCATGATATGGGTTGCTGGCAGCCCTTGGATCTGAGACCTAGCGGTCGCATGCTAAGTTGCTGAATATTTGCAGAATAACCCTCCAGGATAGGATATTCACCCATAGGTCTAGAATCACGCCATGCAATTGTTTGATCTCAGATCCAAGGGCTCTTGGAAGCCCGTATCATGGGAGAATGGAAAGCCACTACCCTGCCGTTCGCACGCTGGCAGTTCGCTACTACTCGTCCTCGCATGTCCTTCAATTCTACGGCGGTTCGCTCCTAGTCGTCCCGCCCATTCACATTACGGCAGTTCCACTAATCCTAGCCCTCCTCCCAAATCCATGGCGTCCCAAATCTCCACGATCGGCGGTGAGGACAAGGTTAGAACCATCACCAGCGATGAGTTCGACGTCATCTACACCCGTTCTTCCGCGACGGTGAAAGGATGCCTTTCTCGCTTCAGACGCATGTTCGAAAACTCAGATGATGAGTGGTTCGCTGGGCTAGATGTTGAGTACACCACAGTCCTGGGACGAGAGAAGGATCTAAAGGACGAAGAGAGGAAGAAGCCCGCCGTGATCCAGGTTTGCGTACATAACGTTTGCTTGGTCTACCACATATGCCATGCCGATGTTGAGTGCCAGGATTTTAAGAACTTCCTCAAGGACAAAACAGTGAAATTTGTTACTGTAGACTTTAAGAACGACGAAGAAGTCCTGGGTCAGATCGGCCTCGTTGTAGGCAACCCCTTCGACCTCCAGAAGAATCGGCTGGTGCCCTCTCGTCAGCCTTCAATGCTGACCCTGGCAGGAGCCATGGTTCATCCTTCGTACCGTAAACTGGAGAAACCTCATTACACGTTTCATCGTCATGCATGGCAGCGGAATGTACTAGATATAGACCACATCCACTATGCTGCAATGGATGGCTACCTTTGTTTCAATATCTACAAGGGTTGGATGAAGAGCAACAGCCAAGTGTGCGGTTCAAGCAAAGAAGTATTGGCCAAGAGGAATAGGGACAAGGACGAAGTCGAGGACGTGGAGGAGGACTCCGAGTAAGGTGGCAGTGTCGTTGCTCATGGTGGTTCTAAACTTCTAATGCAGTGTGTACCGGATTAGTTGCATAGTTTAATTTCAGGTGTGCTTAGTTTAATTTGAGGGGTGTGTTGTGCTGAGCCCCCAGCAGAACTATGTTATGTTTCTTCTCGTTACTTTAACTCTTCAATATGTACATACTACTAGTATTTCTTTAATAGAATTTAGCACCCCAATTAAGCACGTACTTGCTTTTTAAATAGTACTATATGCATAATTTGGCGACGAGCGCTCTCTATATGTACCACCTTTTTTTAATTTCAATTTTTTCTCCATGGCGCAATCCATCGATAGTACTACTGTACAAAAGTATACATTTTTTAAAAGGCTAGAGTACTGTTCATCACATATATAGCCAGTTAAATTCTCAACCTAGAACGACGTGCATGCCATGTAGTAAACTGATCCGGAGGAAGTATAGTAAAAATGAGGTGATTTTACCCAGCGATCGGCCAGGGAGCATGGCCTGTCATGCGGCCCCACGTGTCATGATGTACCAAGGCGATGCGCGTGTCCCTCTTGAGGCAGAAGCAGTACTAGTACGTGGTTTGAGATGATGGCGAACCGAAGTGTGAAATAATGGTTGTTTCGTCCGTCTGGGAAGGTGCTGCATTGTGATTTTACGTCTCATTGCTCATTACTACTACTGGGCCGGTACGAGTGAGGTGCGTCCCCCCTGCTGTTCTGCACTGTTATTTGGTGCTTGACACGTCGACCCGGTTGCTATATGTCCCACATGTCGGCAATAGGAAGTACATAATTCATGAAAGGGAGCGCCGACGGAGGAGTATACTACAAAATTCATGAAAGGGAGCGACTTAGTTTTGGAAAAATCTGTTTTTACGGAGTACGTACCCACTAGTGTTTATAGGGCTCATCTAAAAAACATTCGTTTTTCCGTTTGATAAGTCTCAATTCTACTATACTATTAGTAGTACCATTACATGTTGGATTTCGAAGTGCGTTAGATCACCCGACGCAAGCAGTGTCAAGAGGAAACTAACCAATTCATGTAAAAGTTCATGGAAATTTAGTGGTCATTTATGCATTCGTTCTAATTAATGCCTCGGTAAACATAACTTCTTGAGAAAAACGAGCATACTAATTACTTGTGCAAACTACGAAATTAATTCGACCACTCACCGTCTACCTTGGTTGGAGAGATTTTGAAATTGAGCCATAAAGTGGAAAGGAGGGAGTAGTAACTTTTGTCTCGATTACTATTTGTGGCCTTGTATAGATGCAAAACGTATTTTTTTATAATGGCCTTGTATAAGTAAATGGAGAGAGTACTAACCAAAGTACATAGTAGGGACGAGGAGTAAACGGAGGGAGTAGTAAAATTTTCTCCTCGTGCTGCGAGCCACCGCGCGCGTGGGCGAGGGAGCGGGCGTAAGGCGTAGTAAGCAAGCTTCACCTCATCCTGCGAGCCACCGCACCCGTGGGCGGGGGAGACGGCGTACTAAGCAAGCTTCTCCTCGTTCTGCGAGTTGACGGGACACATCAAAAGTACTCCAGTGTATAGAGCCTTGCCTCTAAGGTAGGCCCCACATGGTTTGCCTCTTAATTTAACATAACGCGTCAAGTCGCAATTTGTTTGTTCACCCGTGGTCGACGATCCTCCCTCCACCAAGTGGACAACCAGTACACGTGCCAAATTACCACGTGGGCTGCCTTTTTCATACAGAAATGAGCTCCACCGTGTATCCGCGCGGGTGTGGTTGGGAAAGATACGGGAGTACGTGCGCCGTGCGTGCACCTCTTCTCTCCGTGCATGTCGCCCACCTGCGTGGGTTTGTGTGAGAGAGATACAAATCTAGACATAATGCGTCGTCCATCCCCATACTTCCTCCCAGTCCGACCATCAGTCACCACCACGCCCCACTCCTCCTCACCTTAACTCTCATATTTCTCCATTTTTATATACAAGGGGCCACTACTAAAACTACAATTTGCAGATATACAAGGCCACTAACACTAATTGATGCAATATTAATCGTGTTTGCCTCGTGGTACTAGCAAAGGAGGACATTAATTGTCCCTTGCATGCATGCGGGAGTTTGTAAAAAAATGCATCTTGATGTTCCGTGCAATGCACGGGCATCTTGCTAGTCCATGAAAACAACACATGGCAAAATTCCACTTTAACGAGGGATTTGAATCTGTTGGGAGGGGCTGTTTGGATCTTGCCCGGGGTAGCCAAAATATTGGCGACTACTTCGCCATGGCCGGCACCGGCTCGAGTTCATCCTAACATTCCCCTCTTCTGTGGAGCCCATGCGGGGTCGACGAAGGTCCTCGCAACAAAAGGATCCGGCAAGACACCTGCTGTGTACGCCGGCGTCGCCTCCGCGGTGGCCTTCATGGGACCCAAGCGGTGGCGGCCTCCCGTGTTCTACTTCTCCTCGATGAGCGCTGGCCACGGACTCGTCGCTCTCCGCGCACCCGGCTTCTGTCGCTGCTTGCATGGCGCGACCGCCGGCATGGGAGTCTCGGCCACAGAAACAGGAGACGCGGTACGAGGCGGCGGCGTGGATGGCAGCAACGACGATCGTGGGCTGCTCCTCATCGAGATGGCCTGGAGCAGCGAGTTGCTGAACTGCGCGCCAGCTTGGGGCGGCAACTGGCTCCGTCGGGCGAGGGGAGGGAGGTGGATCAGCGAGCTGCATAGCTCGTATCCGGCGGGCTACCCAGCCGGCTTGGATGCGGAATAACTACTCTTCGTAAGCCATTGTAAGAGTGGAAAAAATGGTGTAGGAGATAGGGGAGCGGCGGAGGTGTGCGATTCTTGGGCGGCATTTGGCCTCGTTTAAATAGGAGATTAAATAGACGGCGGACGGGAGGAGCTCGGCCGGTGTTGCGTTTAACGCCGGCCCAGCCATGAACGGACGTGTGTCCAGAGTGGGTTTGTCGGCTTCCACACGGGCGGGTTTCATGGAGGCATTTGAATGCGGCACGGAGGCGTGTTCAGCCGGGCGTGCCGCGAGTGGCGCCCTTGACTCTGACCTAGGGCACCGCGCTATTCTTCCACTGACGTGTGGGCTCATTGGGTGCATGGCCTGCATGTCGGTGACCTAACGCAGGCAGCGCACAACAGAGGAACCTTTGGTGGGCCAGGGCGGTCAGAAGCGGGCATTTCATAAACCGATGATTGTTCATTGAGTGTGACATCATCTTTTTCATGTAGATAAGCCTATTATGTTGATAGCCCGTTCGATACGTTGTGATTCATAAAGACCACTGCAAACATCAATGTTCTGCTTATTACAGATAAGATTGATTAATACCCGTGACAATACATGTCCTTAACAAAGGGTGCATGCACGTATAGGTTGAGCGTGTGTCTTGCGTCGTGTGATGTGTGCATGCAGGCGTGGGAGTGTTGTGTGCGTGCAAGGGTACGTTTCAGTGTGGCATGCATGGGTGCGTACATGCGTGTGTTCGTGAGTGCATATGTATGTGCCAGTGTTGCACGCCAGCATGCGTGCGTGTGTACGTGTCAGTGTTGCACGCCTACATGCGTGTGTGACTTGCGTGCGTGCATGTGTACGTGCGGGGTGAGGCTACACGTCAGTCGACTGACTTTTTCATCTCTGGTCATTAGATTTTCCAGCCGTCGTATACGAAATCAAGGGCCTCCAGTTTATCATCAAATTCCACCCCCCCCCCCTGAGCCGCCAGCCACCACCGGCCGAACCGCCAGCCCCCGCCGCACCCGGCCGGCCCGCCCTCCCCGAAACCACTCCCTACCGCCGGTCCGCCGCCGCACCGGCCATCCCTCTAGCCCCCCCCCTCCCCCGCCGAGCTTTTTCTCCTGGGATCCCCACCCCACCGCCCAATGAACGCCCCCCGCCCCCCAACCGCCGGTGACTGCCCTCCAGAGGTCTCACGACTTCGAATACCCACCCACTACTAATTTATTACCATTTCTGTCCTTCATATACGCGCTAATGGGTGGGCCTTATGGTAATGTGCAGTGCTGAATGTGGACCGTTTGACTGGTCAATTGATCGTGTTATAAACAAATTACAGAGCTGTATGGTGACCCAGTGACCGTATGATCACCCTAAAATGTACTCCTATTTTATTAACACAGTATAGACTCAAACTGCCATTTCTTTCTTTCATATACGGGCTGACAGTTGGGCCCCACGGTTACGCGCCCCGATGGTGCAACACTAGTTGCGCCGTGTGGAACGTTTGACTGGTTAATTGATTGTGTCATCAACAAAATACGGAGTTGTACGGGTGAGCCAGTGACCGTATAATCATGATATGTATTTGTTTAACACGGTATAGACGCAAGGGCTCGTATATAAGCATAAGCAGTCACCGCTATAAGTGCTACCCCTATGAGCACCTTCGAGAGAGTGGGCCAGCATATATGATCTTGAGATTTTACGAAGTTACCATAGGTGCCTCGTAGTCGAGTGGAACGTCTCCTCCCAGTGAACTTACATCGCCGGAAAATACTGAAATTAACACAAGATAAATGCGAGCACCGGGACTTTAACCTTGGTGGGCTCGAGAAACCACTGTCCTCTAACCATCCAACCACATGTTGGTTAGCACGACAAAATGTATGTGGTGACCATGATGAGCTTATTCTGATGTCCAGTGACCATATCGTGCTTTCGCTTCAAATATAATGATCGTAAGTGTCGTTAACAAAATACGGAGCACACATCAAATACAAAGTCCGTCAGTGTCATCAACAAAACTAGATCATAGAAGCACGCAATGCTGCGCCCGTCTATCTTGAGAAAATAATGATAAGTATATGATATACATGAGAAAATAATGATAATGATAAGTATATGTACGGTAGTAAATCTAAAGACCTGAAAAAACTCTATATGATATACATGAGAAAATCCAACAACCTCAAAAGATTTCTGACATTGATTAGATGTGTGATGCAAATCCAGTAAAATAAATTTTACATTTTGTTATAAATCACAAATATTGTGATTTCACAAGCATTAGTTTAATAGGGTTTCCAACAGCACTAGTATTCAGAACTGAGGTTATCATGACACTGATACCACATGAAATTGACACATACCTATCGTTTTCTGTTTTGAATAGCTCGACTTTGTACATACTACATCCCTACGGCTGTGTTGAAGCGACAAAGAGCTGTTATCTTAGGTCCTTCCACGGCTTGTGTGCATGCCTAAGTCGTTGTTAGCTCTATATCATGAAATCTTTCCGGAGCTGCAGCCTGCAGGGTCTTTTCAATTTGCTTGATTTTCTTGTTAAATCTAGTGCTTACTCAGATGGCGTTATACTTCACAGTACAGTACTACTATTTTCTCAAAAAAAGGAGCAATTTCCATAACATTGCCCAGAGCAGAGGAGTTTTTGCTCACATTTTTAAAACACATCGTCCTGCCAGGCTAAATCATGCGGAAGCAGAGTGAAGTATTTGATCAGATGTTTCTGGTAAAGAAGGTCGTACCTCGATCAATGTAACCTGTTTGGCATGATCAGATGTTTGAGTCCTTGACTTATGTGAATTTCTTCCGTCTCCAGCCATCAGCGTGTCATCGCTATGAGGGATGCCCCTGCACAGGATTGCACAGAATCCATGACATGACCTCGGTTACCTCCATGTCCCTCTCGTTGTCCATAGCCACGGACGCTGACGAAGCACTGTGTAGGGAGCAGCCAGCCCCCGGAGAGAAGGGTAGCGGCCAGCGAGATATCAGCCATCTGCCGCCGCCGTTCCCAACACAAAGTTCTTCTTCCTTCTCCTCTCATATTATCTCCAATGGCCTTGCTCCAATCAGAAAATCTGAACCATCGAGCAGATCCAAAAACAATTGCAAGTAAGATGACTGGGTAATGAACAAATGATAAAATAAGGATGAAGGAGAGTACGTGAACACAAACTAACCCTAGCCAAGAAACATGGCTGCCGAAGAAAGTGGAGGCCGCAGATGACTGGGAGAAAGAAAGCGGATTGCAGACTGCAAGGAAAGGGCTACGGAGGAAGAGTAGAAGGAGGTTGAACCAGACCGGCGCGGATGCAGTCACATACTTAGCACAAGCACGCCCACGACGGAAAGACGGCACATCGGACAGGAAGGCACGGACGGCGCAGAGGAACAAATGGGCAATCCCTATTCGGCGCCCGTTTCTTCGGTTTGCGCAAACGGGCGCATACCCCCCGCGCTTGCTGGGCCGGCCCGTTTCATTTTTTCTTTGGTTCAAAACTGCAGTATTAAGGTGTTGTTTGCAAGGTTTCGAAGTCGGGATCCCTCCTTTAAGGACGCAGCGCACTGACCACCAGGACAACGAAGAACTTGTGTATAACACTTCTTTCCTTTCTTTTAGGTCGCGATCTCACTGGTTCGCTGATTTCTGGGCGTTTTTTTCCTCTTATTTTCTTGTTCCTTTTTCATTTTATTTTCTTAAATGCGCGAACTTTTTTTCAAATGCGTGAACTTTTTTTTTCAAATTACATGAACTTTTATCAAAATCGATGAACTTTTCAAACTCGATGAACTTTTTTTCATTCGATGAACTTTTCTCAAATTATGTGAACTTTTTTTAGATTTGATGAACTTTTTTCGAAATTGATGAACTTTTCTCAAATTCGATGAACTTTTTTCAAAGTTGATGAACATTTTTTGAAATTTCGATGAACTTTTTTTGAAATTCAATGAACTTTTTTCAGAATCGACGAACTTTTCTCTAATTTGATGAACTTTTCTCAAAATCGATGAATGTTTTTTCAAACTCGATGAACTTTTTTGAAATTCTTTGAAATTTTTTCAGAATCGATGAACTTTTTTCAAAGTTGGTGAACTTTTTTTAGATTTGATGAACTTTTCTCAAATTCGATGATTTTTCCAAAATTCGATGAACTGTTTTTCAAAACGATGAATGTTCTCAAATTAATCAACTTTTTTTTCATATTAAAGAACTTTGTGAAAAATATGTGAACGTTTTCTAATTCGTGAACTTTTTTTGAATAGACTAATGTTTATTTGCTTGTTCATGATTTTTTTTTACGAAAATCATGTTTATCCAAATTGACTTTCCTTCTTTTAAAAGAAAATCATGTTTATCCAAATTGTTATCAAATAATTCCAAACAAAATAATTGAAACACAGATAGCGCGGCTACTATCATTCTTATAATGTTCGCGCTGATTTGAGATAGAAGTATGTGGCTAGTCCAGTGGTTCGCAAGATGCTTGAGGAATCCAGTGTGCGGGTTCGATTCCATTCCACGTACGACATCTTATTGGAGCGTTTTTGGTGTGAGCAGCGAGCGCTTCCATTTTTGCCACGTGATGGGCCAGCCCATATCAGGAATCGCGTGGGCGCCAGAAACTCCAGCCGGCGCTGAAGGCGCCGGTTAGGAGCTCTCGAACAAATGGCGGTGCGGAGGAGCAGAGAACCTGTTCGGCTGGATAAGAAGTGAGCCTTGGACAGCCCGATTAAGGAGAGCAAAAGCAGGTCGTTCTGCGAAGAAGCGGCCCGCAAGACGGTGCATCCAGCGCGCAGGCGATCTAGGACGACGAGAGTTTGATCTGAATCGTTGGTTCGAGGATCCAACGGTTGAGGTAGTCAAATCGCCGTGGAGGCTCCTAGCTAGCTGCATTATACTGTTTCTCAATATGAAGACGTATCGTGAGCTAGATATCGTTGTACTATTGTATATGCTTATTTTCTGAGTGGCCAATTGCGTGTGTGGTGTGGTGGGCACATCATTTTTAGTTGTGGTGGGTCAACATGAAGACTCATGGGTCGGTTCCATCCTGCGCCACATATAGGTTGGACCGAGACGTGTTATACGAAGACCCATGTGGAGGACTCGGCGTACAACACGAAGCTACCAGAGTCACGGAGGACTCTATCCCCACTGGTGATAAGCCGACTATATATGATTTGTACCCTAGGCCCTTAGTATGTTATACAAGCTTGGGGCTAGTTCATCGATAGTATATACACACGCATAATGCCTGGTATTCACGTGTACTTTGTACACACCCCTATCACTAATATACAGTACCAGGAGTAGGCTCTTTCTTCAACTGCAATTGAATTCTAGCATGTGCATGTGTTTATTTCATATTATCGATCCATAGAGTGAGAGCGGTTTGAAATATAGGCAATGTATGCTTTTGCAATTCATATATAAAAATTAATTAGTGCACTCCATGTTTTCAGTGTGAAGCACTTTATACATTTGTCACTTGCATGGATACTTTCCCAATTGCTAGCTATGAAATAGAATACATGTCGAATTCAACATAAAGGGGGTTTCGAAGATTCAATTCATAGGAAGTGCATTCATCTATTTGAACCCGAGATAATGGCATTTGTAAATCAGATGTAAAAGGGGCATCAATCTTTGTTGTGAGTTTGAACATCCTATATATATTCATACGCATATCTAACTTTTTTTTTGCAACCAAGGAGATTATATCTGGAACCATGCATGAACTGAGGTAAGTTGCATATTTTTTAATATGTACTCGTGTACAATGTGTATTCAAATGTAGCCCCTCCATTCCAAAATAATCGTAGCTTTAGGATTTTCAAGAGTAAAGATTTGTGAAGTTTGACAAATCCTGAAAGTTCAATTCAAGAGAACCGAAAACGTTAATGCTTCTGCTCCCAAATATTGAATGAAGCGCCAAATATGCCTCTGGTCACCCGAAACCGCGCGAGACTAATGTTTAGGTCGTAGGAAATTAGTGTCCTGACTCTGGCCCGTGTAGCCTATCGGCCCGATGTCCAAATGTCTAAATCGGGGTAGGTTTGTAACTTCACCAAGACGCCAGAGAAGCATTCATACGCCGTGGGCGCCTACCCATCTTTCGGCGAAATCTATCCCGCCCACATTTGGGACACGACATGACTGTCCTACCCCCAACCCGCAATATGTCCGAAATTTTAGATGGGGGCAAAGTTTGTAACTTTCCCCAAATTTCAAACAAGCGCGTCTCAAACCAAAACATTGTTGCCCCTTAGTTCCCCGCCACCCTCCGTTTCCCCATTCATACTCCATGGGCGCAAAAACGCCCTCTCCACCAGCAGCGAAACCCCAGCCTCCTCCGTCCTCCACCCCATAGCGGCCAATCCACCGCCGCCCTCCTCCATCACGCCGGGCAGTACCCCGTCGTGGTCGTCAATGCAACCGCAACACCCTCAAGGACTTAGCAGCTGAAGCCGAGGCAGAGCTGCCTCCACGACGCCGACGCCGACGTGCGCCGTACCAGAACCACTCCAACCACGCCGTCCTGCGCCTCACTGCTGCGGCTCCACTGTCGCAACCGTCCACCGCACTGGAGCTGTTCCCGCTACACCGTCGTTCGCCGCCACGGATATGCTTCCCCGCCGCCGACAGACGGCCACCGCACCTGAAGGAAATATGCCCTAGAGGCAATAATAAAGTTATTATTTATTTCCTTATATCATGATAAATGTTTATTATTCATGCTAGAATTGTATTAACCGGAAACATAATACATGTGTGAATACATAGACAAACATATAGTCACTAGTATGCCTCTACTTGACTAGCTCATTAATCAAAGATGGTTATGTTTCCTAACCATAGACATGTGTTGTCATTTGATTAATGGGATCACATCATTAGGAGAATGGTGTGATTGACATGACCCATTCCGTTAGCCTAGCACTTGATCGTTTAGTATATTGCTATTGCTTTCTTCATGACTTATACATGTTCCTGTAACTATGAGATTATGCAACTCCCGTTTACGGAGGAACACTTTGGGTGCTACCAAACGTCACAACGTAACTGGGTGATTATAAAGGAGTACTACAGGTGTCTCCAAAGGTACATGTTGGGTTGGCGTATTTGGAGATTAGGTTTTGTCACTCCAATTGTCGGAGAGGTATCTCTAGGCCTTCTCGGTAATACACATCACATAAGCCTTGCAAGCATTGCAACTAATAAGTTAGTTGTGAGATGATGTATTACGGAGCGAGTAAAGAGACTTACTGTAACGAGATTGAACTAGGTATTGGATACCGACGATCGAATCTCGGGTAAGTAACATACCGATGACAAAGGGAACAACGTATGTCGTTATGCGGTTTGACCGATAAAGATCTTGAAGAATATGTAGGAACCAATATGGGCATCCAGGTTCCGCTATTGGTTATTGACCGAGAATAGTTCTAGGTCATGTCTACATAGTTCTCGAACCCGTAGGGTCCGCTTGCAACAACGTTCACGATGACAGTTTATTATGAGTTCATAAGTTTTGATGTGCGAAGTTTGTTCGGAGTCCCGGATGTGATCACGGACATGACGAGGAGTCACGAAATGGTCGAGACATAAAGATTGATATATTGAAAGCCTATATTTGGATATCGGAATGGTTCCGGATGAAATCGGGAATTTTCTGGAACACCGGGGGGTTACGGGAACCCTCCCGGGGGATGTTGGGCCTTAATGGGCCATAAGGGAGAAGAGGAGGGCCGGCCAGGGCAGGCGCGCCCCTCCCCTAGTCCGAATAGGACAAGGAGAGGGAGGGGGGGCGGCGCCTCTCTTCCCTCTCCCTTTCCTTCTCCAACAAGGCAGAGGGGAGTCCTACTCGGTGGGAGTAGGACTCCTCGGCGCGCACCCTAGGAGGGCCGGCCGCACCTCCCCCTCCCTCCTTTATATACGGGGGCAGGGGGGCACCCCATGACACACAAGTTGATCTACGTGATCGTTCCTTAGCCGTGTGCGGTGCCCCCCTCCAGCATATTCCACCTCATTCATATCGTCGCGGAGCTTAGGCGAAGCCCTGCGCTGGTTAAGCATCATCATCGTCTCCACGCCGTCGTCTTGACGGAACTCATCCCGACACTTTGCTGGATCGGAGTCCGGGATCGTCATCGAGCTGAGCGTGTGCTGAACTCGGAGGTGCCGTGCGTTCGGTACTTGGATCGGTCGGATCGTGAAGACGACGACTACATCAACAGCGTTGTTATAACGCTTCCGCTTACGGTCTCACGAGTGCGTGGACATACACTCTCCCCTCTCGTTGCTATGCATCACCATGATCTTGCGTGTGCGTAAGAAATTTTTTGAAATTACTGCGTTCCCCCAACAGTGGCATCCGAGCCTGGTTTTATGCGTTGATGTCATATGCACGAGTAGAACACAAGTGAGTTGTGGACGATACAACTCATACTGCCTACCAGCATGTCATACTTTGGTTCAGCGGTATTGTGAGATGAAGCGGCCGGACCGACATTACGCAGACGCTTCTGGCGAGACTGGTTTCACCGCTTCGAGCACTCGTTGCTTAAAGGTGACCGGCGGGTGTCTGTCTCTCTCAGTTTAGTTGAACCGAGTGTGGCTACGCCCGGTCCTTGCGAAGGTTAAAACAACACCAACTTGACAAACTATCATTGTGGTTTTGATGCGTAGGTAAAGAACGGTTCTTGCTCAGCCCGTAGCAGCCACGTAAAATTTGCAACAACAAAGTAGAGGACGTCTAACTTGTTTTTGCAGGGCATGTTGTGATGTGATATGGTCAAGGCATGATGCTATATTTTATTGTATGAGATGATCATGTTTTGTAACCAAGTTATCGGCAACTGGCAGGAGCCATATGGTTGTCGCTTTATTGTATGAAATGCAAACGCCATGTAATTGCTTTACTTTATCACTAAGCGGTAGCGATAGTCATAGAAGCAATAGTTGGTGAAACGACAACGATGCTACGATGGAGATCAAGGTGTCGCGCCGATGACGATGGTGATCACGACG
The DNA here is from genome assembly GCA_021605145.1 of Aegilops bicornis. Classification (NCBI taxonomy): domain Eukaryota; kingdom Viridiplantae; phylum Streptophyta; class Magnoliopsida; order Poales; family Poaceae; genus Aegilops; species Aegilops bicornis. The sequence continues at coordinate 865,456,239 of CM038671.1, read as the reverse complement.
GTGCTTCGGAGATGGAGATCACAAGCACAAGATGATGATGACCATATCATATCACTTATATTGATTGCATGTGATGTTTATCCTTTATGCATCTTATTTTGCTTTGATTGACGGTAGCATTATAAGATGATCTCTCACTAAATATCAAGAAGTGTTCTCCCTGAGTATGCACCGTTGTGAAAGTTCTTCGTGCTGAGACACCACGTGATGATCGGGTGTGATAGGCTCTACGTTCAAATACAACGGGTGCAAAACAGTTGCACACGCGGAATACTCAGGTCAAACTTGACGAGCCTAGCATATACAGATATGGCCTCGGAGCACGGAGACCGAAAGGTCGAGCGTGAATCATATAGTAGATATGATCAACATAGTGATGTTCACCATTGAAACTACTCCATCTCACGTGATGATCGGACATGGTTTGGTTGATTTGGATCACGTAATCACTTAGATAACTAGAGATGTCTATCTAAGTGGGAGTTCTTTAGTAATATGATTAAATGAACTTAAATTTATCATGAACTTAGTACCTGATAGTATTTTGCTTGTCTATGTTTACTGTAGATAGATGGCTCGTCCGTTGTTCCGTTGAATTTTAGTGCGTTCCTTGAGAAAGCAAAGTTGAAAGATGATGGTAGCAATTACACGGACTGGGTCCGTAACCTGAGGATTATCCTCATTGCTGCACAGAAGAATTACGTCCTGGAAGCACCGCTGGGTGCCAGGCCTGCTGCTGATGCTGGCAGCGGCGTTAAGAGCGTGCAGCGAGCAAAGCTGATGACTACTCGATAGTTCGATGTGCCATGCTTTACGGCTTAGAACCGGGCCTTCAACGGCGTTTTGAGCGTCATGGAGCATATGAGATGTTCCAGGAGTTGAAGTTAATATTTCAAGCAAATGCTCGGATTGAGAGATATGAAGTCTCCAATAAGGTCTATTGCTGCAAGATGGAGGAAAATAGTTCTGTCAGTGAACACATACTCAAAATGTCTGGGTATAATAATCACTTGATTCAACTGGGAGTTAATCTTCTTGATGATAGTGTCATTGACAGAATTCTTCAATCACTGCCACCAAGCTACAAGAGCTTTGTGATGAACTATAATATGCAAGGGATGGACAAGTCTATTCCCGAGCTCTTCGCAATGCTAAAAGCCGCGGAGGTAGAAATCAAAAGGGAGCATCAAGTGTTGATGGTTAACAAGACCACCAGTTTCAAGAAAAAGGGCAAAGGGAAGAAGAAGGGAACTTCAAGAAGAACAGCAAACAAGTTGCTGCTCAAGAGAAGAAACCCAAGTCTGGACCTAAGCCTGAGACTGAGTGCTTCTACTGCAAGCAGACTGGACCCTGGAAGCGGAACTGCCCCAAGTATTTGGCGGATAAGAAGGATGGCAAGGTGAACAAAGGTATATGTGATATACATGTTATTGATGTGTACCTTACTAATACTCGCAGTAGTACACAGGTATTTGATACTGGTTCTGTTGCTAATATTTGCAACTCGAAGCAGGAACTACGGATTAGCGAAGATTGGCTAAGGACGAGGTGACGATGCGCGTGGAAATGGTTCCAAAGTCGATGTGATCGCGGTCGACACGCTACCTCTACATCTACCATCGGGATTAGTTTTAGACCTAAATAATTGTTATTTGGTGACAGCGTTAAGCATGAACATTATATCTGGATCTTGTTTGATGCGAGACGGTTATTCATTTAAGTCAGATAATAATGGTTGTTCTATTTATATGAATAATATCTTTTATGGTCATGCACCCTTGAAGAGTGGTCTATTTTTATTGAATCTCGATAGTAGTAATACACATATTCATAGTGTTGAAACCAAAAGATACAAAGTTGATAATGATAATGCAACTTATTTGTGGCACTGCCGTTTGGGTCATATCGGTGTAAAACGCATGAAGTTGGAATCACTTGATTATGAATCACTTGGTACTTGCGAACCGTGCCTCATGCGCAAGATGACTAAAACGCCGTTCTACGGAACTATGGAGCGAGCAAAGGATTTGTTGGAAATCATACATACTGATGTTTGTGGTCCAATGAATGTTGAGGCACGCCGCGGGTATCGTTATTTTCTCACCTTCACAGATGATTTGAGCCGATATGGGTATATCTACTTGATGAAACATAAGTCTGAAACATTTGAAAAGTTCAAAGAATTTCAGAGTGAAGTGGAAAATCATCGTAAAAAGAAAATAAAATTTCTACGATCTGATCGTGGAGGAGAATATTTGAGATTCTGAGTTTGGTCTGCATTTGAAACAATGCGGAATAGTTTCGCAGCTCACGCCACCGGAACACCACAGCGAAATGGTGTATCCGAGCGTCGTGTCGTACTTTACTAGGTATGGTGCGATCTATGATGTCTCTTACTGATTTACCGCTATCGTTTTGGGGTTATGCTTTAGAGATGGCCGCATTCACGTTAAATAGGGCACCATCAAAATCCGTTGAAATGACACCTTATGAACTATGGTTTAGCAAGAAACCAAAGTTGTCGTATCTTAAAGTTTGGGGCTGCGATGCTTATGTGAAGAAACTTCAACCAGATAAGCTCGAACCTAAATCGGAGAAATGTGTCTTCATAGGATACCCAAAAGAGACTATTGGGTACACCTTCTATCACAGATCTGAGGGCAAGATTTTCGTTGCTAAATTCGGATCCTTTCTAGAAAAAGAGTTTCTCTCGAAAGAAGTGAGTGGGAGGAAAGTAGAACTTGATGAGATAACTGTATCTGTTCCCTTACTGGAAAATAGTTCATCACAAGAACCGGTTCCTGTGACAACTACACCAATAAGTGAGGAAGCTAATGATATTGATCATGAAACTTCACATCAAGTTTCTACTGAACTACGTAGGTCAACTAGAGTAAGATCCGCACCAGAGTGGTACGGTAATCCTATTCTGGAAGTCATGTTACTTGACCATGGCGGACCTACAAACTATGAAGAAGCGATGGTGAGCCCAGATTCCGCGACATGGCTGGAAGCCATGAAATCTGAGATGGGATCCATGTATGAGAACAAAGTATGGACTTTGGTTGACTTGCCCGATGTTACTTGGACTGGAAGCCAAGCCATCTATCTATTAAGAAGAAGACTGACGCTGATGGTAATGTAACTGTCTATAAAGCTCGACTTGTTGTGAAAGGTTTTCGACAAGTTCAAGGGGTTGACTACGATGAGACTTTCTCACCCGTAGCGATGCCTAAGTCTGTCCGAATCATGTTAGCAATTGCTGAATTTATGATTATGAAATTTGGCAAATGGATGTAAAAACTGCATTCTTGAATGGATTTCTAGAAGAAGAGTTGTATATGATGCAACGGAAGGTTTTGTTGATCCAAAGGGGCTAACAAAGTGTGCAAGCTCCAGCGATCAATTTATGGTCTGGTGCAAGCCTCTCGGAGTTGGAATAAAACGCTTTGATAGTGTGATCAAAGCATATGGTTTTATACAGACTTTTGGAGAAGCCTGTATTTACAAGAAAGTGAGTGGGAGCCCTGTAGCATTTCTGATATTATATATGGACGACATATTATTGATTGGAAATGATATAGAAATTCTGGATAGCATAAAAGGATACTTGAATAAAAGTTTTTCAATGAAAGACCTCGGTGAAGATGCTTACATATTGGGCATCAAGATCTATAGAGATAGATCAAAACGCTTAATTGGACGTTCACAAAGCACATACCTTGATAAAGTTTTGAAAAATTTCAAAATGGATCAGGCAAAGAAAGGTTTTACCTGTATTACAAGGTGTGAAATTGAGTCAGACTCAATGCCCGACCACTGCAGAAGATAGAGAGAAAATGAAAGATGTTCCCTATGCTTCAGCCATAGGTTCTATCATGTATGCAATGCTGTGTACCAGACCTGACGTATGCTTAGCAATAAGCTTGGCAGGAAGGTACCAAAGTAATCCAGGAGTGGATCACCGGACAGCGGTCAAGAACATCCTGAAATACCTGAAAAAACTAAGGATATGTTTCTCGTATATGGAGGTGACAAAGAGCTAGTCGTAAATGGTTACGTCGATGCAAGCTTTGACAATCGATCCGGACGATTCTAAATCGCAAAACCGGATCGTGTTTTTATTAAACGGTGGAGCTGTCGGTTGGTGCAGTTCTAAACAAAGCGTCGTGGCGGGATCTACATGTGAAGCGGAGTACATAGCTGCTTGAAGCAGCAAATGAAGGAGTCTGGATGAAAGAGTTCATTTCCGATCTAGGTGTCATACCTAGTGCATCGGGACCAATGAAGATCTTCTGTGACAATACTGGTGCAATTGCCTTGGCAAAAGAATCCGGATTTCACAAGAGGACCAAGCATATCAAGAGACGCTTCAATTCCATTCGAGACCAAGTCCAAGTGGGAGACATAGAGATTTGCAAGATACATACGGATCTGAATGTTGCAGACCCGTTGACTAAGCCTCTTCCACGGGCAAAACATGATCAGCACCAAAACTCCATGGGTGTTAGAATCATTACTGTGTAATCTAGATTATTGACTCTAGTGCAAGTGGGAGACTGAAGGAAATATGCCCTAGAGGCAATAATAAAGTTATTATTTATTTCCTTATATCATGATAAATGTTTATTATTCATGCTAGAATTGTATTAACCGGAAACATAATACATGTGTGAATACATAGACAAACATATAGTCACTAGTATGCCTCTACTTGACTAGCTCATTAATCAAAGATGGTTATGTTTCCTAACCATAGACATGTGTTGTCATTTGATTAATGGGATCAAATCATTAGGAGAATGGTGTGATTGACATGACCCATTCCGTTAGCCTAGCACTTGATCGTTTAGTATATTGCTATTGCTTTCTTCATGACTTATACATGTTCCTGTAACTATGAGATTATGCAACTCCCGTTTACAAGAGGAACACTTTGGGTGCTACCAAACGTCACAACGTAACTGGGTGATTATAAAGGAGTACTACAGGTGTCTCCAAAGGTACATGTTGGGTTGGCGTATTTCGAGATTAGGTTTTGTCACTCCGATTGTCGGAGAGGTATCTCTAGGCCTTCTCGGTAATACACATCACATAAGCCTTGCAAGCATTGCAACTAATAAGTTAGTTGTGAGATGATGTATTACGGAGCGAGTAAAGGGACTTACCGATGAACGAGATTGAACTAGGTATTGGATACCGACGATCGAATCTCGGGTAAGTAACATACCGATGACAAAGGGAACAACGTATGTCGTTATGCGGTTTGACCGATAAAGATCTTGAAGAATATGTAGGAACCAATATGGGAATCCAGGTTCCGCTATTGGTTATAGACCGAGAATAGTTCTAGGTCATGTCTACATAGTTCTCGAACCCGTAGGGTCCGCACGCTTAACGTTACGATGACAGTTTATTATGAGGTCATAAGGTTTGATGTACGAAGTTTGTTCGAGTCCCGGATGTGATCACGGACATGACGAGGAGTCACGAAATGGTCGAGACATAAAGATTGATATATTGGAAGCCTATATTTGGATATCGGAATGGTTAGGATGAAATCGGGAATTTTACGGAACACCGGGGTTACGGAACCCTCCCGGGGATGTTGGGCCTTAATGGGCCATAAGGGAGAAGAGGAGGGCGGCCAGGGCAGGCCGCGCGCCCTCCCCTAGTTCGAATAGGACAAGGAGAGGCGGCGCCCCCTCTTTCCCTCTCCCTTTTCCTTCTCCAACAAGGCAAGAGGGGAGTCCTACTCCCGGTGGGAGTAGGACTCCTCGGCGCACCCTAGGAGGGCGGCCGCACCTCCCCTCCCTCCTTTATATCTGGGGCAGGGGGCACCCCATGACACACAAGTTGATCTACGTGATCGTTCCTTAGCCGTGTGCGGTGCCCCCTCCACCATATTCCACCTCGGTCATATCGTCATGAGCTTAAGGCGAAGCCCTGCGCCCGGTGAAGCATCATCATCGCCACCACGCCATCGTCTTGTGGAACTCATCCCGACACTTTGCTGGATCGGAGTCCGGGATCGTCATCGAGCTGAGCGTGTGCTGAACTCGGAGGTGCCGTGCGTTCAGTACTTGGATCGGTCGGATCGTGAAGGCGTCGACTACTTCAACCGCATTGTTATAACGCTTCCGCTTACGGTCTCACGAGTGCGTGGACATACACTCTCCCCTCTCGTTGCTATGCCATCACCATGATCTTGCGTGTGCGTAGGAATTTTTTTGAAATTACTGCGTTCCCCAACAGCACCACACTCAACAACTTGGCCATGGGTTCGTCCAAGGCTGCACCGTCCTCCACAATTTCTGGTTTCCGGCGAACAACAAGAAGATCGTCGGAAAAACAGAAGGAGGACACAGCACTGTCAGCAGAAAGAGGTACTCCTCTTCCCTTATTCTTGCAAATCTTATTCGCCTATCTAATGTAAAAGGGGGCATCAATCTTTGTTGTGAGTTTGAACATCCTATATATATTCATACGCATATCTAACTTTTTTTTTGCAACCAAGGAGATTATATCTGGAACCATGCATGAACTGAGGTAAGTTGCATATTTTTTTATATATACTTGTGTACAATGTGTATTCAAATGTACCCCCTCCATTCCAAAATAATCGTAGCTTTAGGATTTTCAAGAGTAAAGATTTGTGAAGTTTGACAAATCCTGAAAGTTCAATTCAAGAGAACCAAAAACGTTAATGCTTCTGCTCCCAAATATTGAGCGAAGCGCCAAATAGGCCTCTGGTCACCCGAAACCGCTTGAGACTAATGTTTTGGTCGTAGGAAATTAGTGTCTGACCGGCCCGTGTAGCCTATCGGCCCGATGTCCAAAGGTCTAAATCGGGGTAGGTTTGTAACTTCACCAAGATGCCAGAGAAGCATTTATACGCCGTGGGCGCCTACCCATGCGCTCGGCCAAAATCTATCCCACCCACATTTGGGACACCTGACATGACTGTCCTACCCCCAACCCGCAATATGTCCGAAATTTTAGATGGGGGCAAAGTTTGTAACTTTCCCCAAATTTCAAACAAGCGCGTCTCAAACCAAAACACTGTTCCCCTTAGTTCCCCGCCTCCCTCCGTTTCCCCATTCGTACTCCATGGGCGCGAAACGCCCTCTCCACCCGGCAATGAAACCCAGCCTCCTCCGTCCTCCACCCCATAGCGGCCAATCCACCGCCGCCCTCCTCCATCACGCCGGAGCAGTACCCGGCGTCGTCTTCCAACGCATAACCGCAACATAACGCCCTCAAGGACTTAGCAGCTGAAGCCGAGGCAGAGCTGCCTCCACGACGCCGACGCCGACGTGCGCCGTACCAGAACCACTCCGACCACGCCGTCCTGCGCCTCACTGCTGCGGCTCCACTGTCGCAACCGTCCACCGCATCGGAGCTGTTCCCGCTACACCGTCGTTCGCCGCCTCGGATATGCTTCCCCGCCGCCGACAGACGGCCACCGCACCACACTCAACAACTTGGCCATGGGTTCGTCCAAGGCTGCACTGCCAAACAGAAGATCGTCGGAAGTTTTTTTTTGTAGTGGCTGCCGCTAGCATCTGGATGATGGGAGAGCTTCACGGTAGCTGCCCTGGTTTGGCTCGATGGCGAACCTGTTGGTGCTCTTGTGGGAATGAAGGGCAAATCTGCTGGTGACGAGGTTGCGGATGGTGGAAGGGAGCTCCGCCACGAGAACAAGGTGAGCGCGTGCGCCAAGACCAACCGGTGTGAGACGGTGAGCGTGAGTAATAAGGGGAAGGAGCAGGAGCGTCTCGACACCGAGGAGGCTGACTATCGTCGTGTCTGGGAGCAAGGTGGGTTCTTTCTATTCCTCTGGATGATGGGAGAGATTCACAGGCAGCTGCCCTGGTTTGGCTCAAATAGCGAAGCTGTTGGTGCTGCTGTAGGAATGAAGGGCAAATCTGTTGGTGACGAGGTCGCGGATGGTGGAAGGGAGCTCCGCCGCGAGAACAAGGCAAGCACGTGCGCCAAGACCAACCGGTGCGAGACGGTGAACGCGAGGAATAAGAGGAAGGAGCAGGAGCGTCTCAACGCCAAGGAGGCTGACTACCGTCGTGTCTGGGAGCAAGGTGGGTTCTTTCTCTTTCTTCTTTTGTTGTTGTTGGTAGTACCGCTCCATGTGGACACCAAAGTCAAAATGTTCTGCCTGCTTCATGCCTCCTCGGGAAGGAAAGAGGATCTTCTGTGCTTTTGGGAACAAGGTGAGTTCTTAAAGGCCACATCTCAGAGGCCAGTGAGTGGTCGGAGGGCCCCGATCTGAGGCGTGCAGGTTCGGCTCGATTCGAACCTGTTGGTGCTCTTTGTGGGAATGAAGGGCAAATCTGCTGGCTAGGTATGTCTGTTTTTCCTTTTCATTGTTGGTTTGTCTTGAGAGTCTGTATTAAGCAAAAATTCGGCATTAGGATGTCGCAGGGCTCGTGCTCCCCTTCTGTGAAGGTGTTTCTTACGGTGGATGATATTTCTCTTGATCGGTGGCTACACTTCCGCTGATCGGCTGCTAACCTGCCCAAACCACCCAAAGGTTAGCTTGGGTGTATCAGGGACACTGACTAACCTGAAGGCACATTATGTGATTTGTGGGAATTATAATATTGTGGACCACGACATGAAGGTTGACTTCCCTATTTTGAATTTATGCTTTTTATACTAGTGAAATAAATGTCAACTTATCTCATTGTTTGTTTTACCTCTACCGTAGAAAAAGATGTGCAAGTTCTTCAAGTGGCTGCATAAATATGGGTAGTATCTGGCTGAGTGTCGCATTCCTGCCCCCGTTTATCTTCTTCGTACAATTGAAGAACTTTATAGTAAGAAAGTGGAGACCAATGTGAACCAAGAGCCAGGAGCATCGCTTTCCTGTCCCCAATGTGCAAATCAGGGATCTGATTGAGGAAATCAAGAGGCTCAGCAAGGATCTAGATGTAGAGAGATGCAAGAGGGGTATGGAGCAACAAGTGAATAATGCAAGATTTCAGAATCTTTGGAGAATGAGGCAAAAGGAAGAGGAATGGGGTGGTTTAGCCTGTTTACGTGGTTCCTTTCGGTTTGTTTTGCTATGTTTGTTGGTGTGGCGATGGAATTTGGGAAGAGCAACTAGACTTTTAGTGTAGTATATTTCACCAGACTTTTAGTTTCTCCTGGATTTATGTAATGAAGTATCACCGACTGGCTAATTTAAGTAGTACTACTGTGGTAACAATCTCTGTTGTACATAGCATCAGTAGAACTCATGCTTGATGGGTGTGTTGTGCATTTATTCAGTCGGGTGAGGACTGCGGCTGGCGGTTCCGTTCTATTACTGTGCCTTATGTGAGTATCAACGCCGGACGAGCAGGCTAGGTGTCTAGCCTTGTCACCGTCGCGCCGACCACGCTGGTCAAACCATCAGCTCAACCCGTACAGACACCTCATGGGTAATACTACGCCAATACTGTTTTGATGTGTATTGCTTAGTAGGTACACGAAAGACTAGACATCCTAGACTTAAAGTTTTACGAACTTCGTGCATTAATCGATGATTGATACAGAATGCTGGAGAATCTTGAAATATTTGATTTTGATCTCTTTTATATATGGAGTTCTCGCATGCCCCCCTCCCGGATGAACGCAACCACTCATGATCGTATGCCCTAGGGGACATGGAGGACGGCACAACCTGCATAGTGTCCGTCTATCCAAGCACCTACCACGCAAAGTTCGCCGGTCCAAAAGTTGCCCTTTTGGTGCATAGGACTTTCCAGGTTACCTATACTACTTTTCAGGTTATATAAAACTTTTCCAGGTCATTCCAGGTTACCTATGGAGGACTTTCCAGGTTACCTATGAATATATGTTTCATATGGTAAACACCAACAAGGGCAAAACTAGTATTGCTGACTTGGTGATTAATTGAAAACAAGTTTCAAGAAAGGATATGAAATAAAGAAAAGCTTAAAAGGGGTAATTGACCTCACTCGATTTGTGAGAGAAATATTGTTTTTAGAATTTGCTCAGACAACAAAACCCCACAAGTTGAAATGAAAAATGATGATGTTTGATCATGGTGTTTTCATGCAAAAGAGGCACCAGCAGAACCGCCCCTTCTTTCCAAGGAAAACGTCTGTGAGGTCGGTCTGGAACCGGAGAGACGCCTTGAGGATCTCCAAACCCTGAAAAAATTGTTGCGCAAGCGGTGACTATCGGCTTGATACAGACTCTCAACACTTCGCATGCGAGTGGTACAGAATTTGAATAGTGTATGCTTGCTTATATTTACCTGGTCCTGTAGTTTTTGAGCTGATGCATAGTACTCTGTCTGAGAGATGGCAATGAAAAGGCTAGCTAGTACTTTAGAATGCATGTCAATTTCGTTGGCATCTTCTTCAGCTCATCAAGCTTGAACGTGCAAAACAAGCATGTTATAATTCCAAACATACACGAGCTTAGTATGAGTATGATATTTCTAGAGTAGAAACAATACTTTGCATTTTTTTCCAAATGACATGGAAATTTAAACATAAGATCATGGCTGGGTGATGACTGCTTGATCTATCCATGAAGCATGATCTAGTGTTAGACATGAAACTTCTGGTTGTTATGGTTTAATACTGATTGCTGTGGTCAGTTCCACTAGTTAGCTTATGTGGTGAACTTTTGTATTTAGCGGTTGTGGATATAATACTAGCTTACATTAACTATTGAATTGCTCTAGTTGAGTATATTCACTAGTTGCATTTGACTTGTTGCTGGTTATTGGTCTGGTCCTATTTCTCTTGTTTCTTGAAAGTTGTTTATGATATGTATAGTTTTTTCTTAGTTTATTTTATGGTAGCTACTAATACCCAGTAATTGCTTACGTTCAGCGGCATCATATGGATGATTAATTCTTGCTATCTCTCAGTCATGTTACGTTCTGGTTTATCTTCTTTATGCTAGTCTGAGTTGGACAATCAGTCCATGTTGTTTAAACATAGCTTTAATTTATGATCTCCATTCAGTTTGTTGGTTTTGGTCACGTCAAACCATGAGCACTTTCTAATTCTGTGTAAATTGGATTAGGTTGTGTAGTGAGATTTAATGGTCTCTCTTATAATGATAAAGGTATGCATTTAACACTATATTCAAAACCATGTTTGGTTGATTCAAAATCCAGCATTGAAGATACCTTGTTCTGATGGCCCTCGTTTCTTAAGTTTGTCTTAAATTGTTCAGATGTCTCTTTTATTGGCTTGGCTAGTCTAGGCTGTGTAGTTAATTCACTTGTGCTAGATTTCAAAATGTATAACACACCAACAGCTAGCTGATTTAGACCAACTTATCCCAAAACAAATTCTGGAGTCCAAAGAGTAATTGTAATACCAATTAATGGTCACTCCTGGACCCGTGGAATATTTTTGTGCAGAAATACTTGCATGCTCCTATTTCACTCGCATCGCTAGGGTCAGGGCTTAGCACTATATTCGGAACCATGCTTGTTGTTTTGAATCGAGCATTGAAGATACCCTGTTCTCACGGAACTCATTTTGGCTAAAAAAATTGTTGAGTTGTTTCTTTTATTGGCTTGGCTAGTCCATTATGCACATTTATATTTCAACATGCTCACCTATAGCTCGCTCATTTAGATCAACTTGTCCCAGACGAATTGTGCAGAAATACTTTATCAAAACAACAAGCATGGACGCATGGAATAATTTTGTGCAGAAATACTTGCTTTTGCTTTTGCTCATATCTTGGGACAGTTGTAAAGTGCTCGTCTCCTGAATAAATTTTTGCCCTGTTCAGTTAAAATTTGTTTGCAGTGAGATGTATGTGTAGTTTGTTAATTGAACATGACTTGGTTGGTTAGCAGCACAATGACTTGGACAGTACCACCAGTTATTTGCTCTATACCAATTGCTTGTGGCATGTTGTCACTTGTTTCACTTTTTCAGATTTCCAATCGAAGTGCTGTGAGGAAGAAAATCACCAGTCAGGATGTCGCAGGGCTCGTGCTCCTCTTCCATGAAGGTGTTGCTTACGGTGGATGATATTTCTCTTGATCAGCTGGCTACTCTTCCTTGATCGGCTGCCCAACCTTCCCAAACCACCCAAAGGTTAGCTTGGGTGTATCGAGGACTTGACTAACTTTGAAGGCACATTATGTGATTTGTGGGAATTATAATATTGTGGACCACGACATGAAGGTTGACTTCCCTATTTTGAATTTATGCTTTTTATACTAGTGAAATAAATGTCAACTTATCTGTTGTTTGTTTTACCTCTACCGTAGAAAAAGATGTGCAAGTTCTTCAAGTGGCTGCATAAATATGGGTAGTATCTGGCTGAGTGTCGCATTCCTGCCCCGTTTATCTTCTTCGTACAATTGAAGAACTTTATAGTAAGAAAGTGGAGAGCAATGTGAACCAAGAGCCAGGAGCATCGCATTCCTGTCCCCAATGTGCAAATCAGGGATCTGATTGAGGAAATCAAGAGGCTCAGCAAGGATCTAGATGAAGAGAGATGCAAGAGGGGTATGGAGCAACAAGTGAATAATGCAAGATTTCAGATGCTAGAGAATGAGGCAAAAGGAAGAGGAATGGGGTGGTTTAGCCTGTTTCTATGTTCCTTTCGGTTTGTTTTGCTATGTTTGTTGGTGGGGCGATGTAATTTGGGAAGAGCAACTAGACTTTTAGTGTAGTATATTTCACCAGACTCTTAGTGTCTCCTGGATTTATGTAATTAATTATCACAGACTGTCTAATATATGTAGTACTACTGTGGTAAAAATCTTTGTTGTGCATATCAACAGTAGAGCTCATTATTGATGTGTTTGTTGTGCATTTATTAAGTCGGGTGAGGACTGCGGTGTGATTCTTGAGCTGGGCTGGCGGTTCCATTCCATTCTTGTGCCTTATGTGAGTATCGGCGCGGACGAGCAGGCTAGGTGTCTAGCCTTGTCACCGTCGCGCCGACCACGCTGGTCAAACCATCAGCTCAACCCGTCTGAGACACCTCATGGGTAATACACTGGCCAATACTGTTTTGATGTGTATTGCTTAGTAGGTACACGAAATACTAGACATCCTAGACTTAAAGTTTTACTGAACTCGTGCATTAATCGATGATTGATACAGAATCTTTGGAGAATCTTCAGAAATATTTGATTTTGATATGTTTTATATATGGAGATCTCGCATGCCCCCTCCGGATGAACGAAACCACTCATGATCGTATGCCCTAGGGGACATGGAGGACGGCACAACCTGCATAGTGTCCGTCTGTGAAGCACCTACCACGCATAAAGTTGGCGGTCCAAAAGTTGCCCTTTTGGTCCTGAGGACTTTCCAGGTTACCTATACTACTTTTCAGGTTATATAAAACTTTTCCAGGTCATTCCAGGTTACCTATGGAGGATTTTCCAGGTTACCTATGAATATATGTTTCATATGGTAAACACCAACAAGGGCAAAACTAGTATTGCTAACTTGGTGATTCATTGAAAACAAGTTTCAAGAAAGGATATGAAATAAAGAAAAGCTTAAAAGGGGTAATTGACCTAACTCGATTTGTGAGAGAAATATTGTTTTTAGAATTTGCTCCGACAACAAAACTCCACAAGTTGAAACGAAAAATGATGATGTTTGGTAATGGTGTTTTCAAGCAAAAGAGGCACGGGTAGAACAGCCCCTTCTTTCAAAGGAAAACGTCTGTGAGGTCGGTCTTGAACTGGAGAGACGCCTTGAGGATCTCCAAACCCTGAAAAAATTGTTGCACAAGCGGTGACTATCGGCTTGATACAGACTCTCTAGACAAACCAACAATGAAAATGAAAAACTGACATACCTAGCCAGCAGATTTTCCCTTTATTCCCAAAGCAGCACCAACAGGTTCGCTACTAGAGCTGAACCAGGGCAACTGCCTGTGAAGCTCTCCCATCATCCAGATGCCAGCAGCAGGTTTCTTCCCAAAAATGTCGGCGAGGAGCAGGTTTCTTCCCAAGAAAAATGTCGGTGAGGACGGTGTTGGACCGGAGAGACACCTTGAGGATCTCTAAACCCTGAAACATTGATGCCAAGCGTGACTATCAGGTTGATACTGAAATGCGACACTCAACAAACCAAAAAGAAAAAAACATACCTCGTTGTAGCCGATCTCCACGGTATTCTCACGGATCACGGTGAGGTGCTTGGCGAGGATCTTGTTGAGCAGCGTGATGTGGAGATGGAGGACATCTGCCTCACGGCGAGGTCGTCAATAACCATGTACGCCGCCACGATGCCCTTGTCGTTGACCACAGCCGCCGCCTGCCCTCCGAACTCGGTCGACGGCACGAGTGTCAGTTGCGCCTGCGTGGTCATCTGGTTCTTGCATGAAGGGTAGGTGGTGGCGTAAGTCACCGTGATGTAGCCACGGCAACCGCCACATGTACCACAGGTGCCGTAGTTGCACTGCTGGTTGCATCTGTAAAACGTCTTGGGCATCGAATGGAAGGAGCTGCTCACCAGCGAGAGCACAGCGAGAGCACAGCGGGGTGAAGGAGGGCGTCGCCGAGCTGAACGTAGGTTCCTTTGAGGTTCTCCGAGCTGTTGTAGAAGCAGCCAACGCAGCCGACTATGGAGGAGTCCTCCTCGAGGATTTTGACGAAGGTGCCGATGGGCAGGGAGAGGAGGGAGAAGAGGAAGTCGACCACGTCCTTACTCCCCTCCGCGAACAGCACTTGCCATGCCCTAGTGTCAACGAGGAGCTTCATGCTCGGTAGCGGTGGTCGGCGTAGTCGCCATTCGGAGCTCTTGCTGACTCTCGACTTGTGTGTTGTTGAGGAGAAATGGGCTTGGGTGCTTGAGTCTGAGCGAGCCGCGTATTTAAACAACAGCTGGACTCAGCCAAATACCTCTGGTCTGAGCTCCTACGGTCGAAACGGGGGTCCTGTTGATCGGGAGGGGAGTGGCGTACCGCAAAACGGAGGAAACGGATCTCCTACGGTCGAAACGGGGGTCCAGTTGATCGGGAGGGGTGTGGCGTACCGCAAAACGGAGTAAACGGACGTGTGTTGGGCGCCACGGTAAAGCAGGGGGCCTGTTCATCGGGAGGGGTGTGGCGTACCGCAAAACGGGACTCCACGGGATACTGTTCGTCTCCACCGTCGACCTCCTCCAGCCTCCACGGGCTCCTGTTCATCCAGCATCCACCGCGCGCTACCCCACCGGCTACTGTTCAACCACCCCTACACGGGCACCCCTCCACCGTCTACTGTTCATCCAGCACTCCACACCACGGGGTCCTGTTCAACCACCCCTCCACAGCCACCCCTCCACCGTCTACTATTTATCCAGCCCTCCACACCACGGGGTCCTGTTCATCCAGAGGCAACGCCACCGCTCACTGTTCATCCAACCCCCCCCCCCCTGCAACGCTCACTGTTCATCCAATCGATCGGCTTCAGTTAGCAGCAGCAGCGAAGGAATCGCTCCATCGGGTTCAGTTAACAGCCATCGATCGATAGCTCGGGTTCACTAACGTGTAGCCTGCAGTGCAATCGCTCGGGTTCAGTTAGAGCCCAACGCCTCTCTCGGGTTCAGTTAGAGCAAACGCCTCGCACACACGCGCGTACGTACGAGAGAAACGCGCATCACTCGGGCCCCGACCTCCCACCGTAACCGGCATCTCCCCGAAATTCCCCCGCCCCCCTCGCTTCTACCACGGTTTTTTCCGTCATGGACGGCCCAAAGAATGTCATGCAGCTGCATCTCCGGCCCGCCCAGGACGAAAAGCCCATTTTCTGTCATGATTTTTTGTCATAGAAGTAGGAGCCCACCACATCTATGATGATACCGGGTTTTTTCACAATTATCGTCATAGAAGTGTCATATGTATGACCGAAAAAAATTCGTTCGGCCCAAAATGTCACGGATGTGTCTTTTTTTGTAGTGAGGCATGAAACTCATTATTTTTAAATTTAATTTTAATAGTAGGTTCCCACTCATCATAGAGTTTTCTAGGGATAGAGACTTTCAACTCAAGCTTCATAATATTGCATCAAGGCATCAACAATGTGTTCGGTAAAGGCCTTATTTTGACTGTAAGCATGAGCAGAATTTAGCACGGATTGCAACAAGGAAATACAATCAATTAAAGAGCAATTTTCATAATTAAATTCCTTGAGATCCAAAATAGTGGGATTAGCAACATCTACGTTTTTATTTCTTTCAATCCCACATTTATCAATTTCATCATCAAGATCTAAAAACGTTGAATTCTTAGAACGCCTTCTAGGTAAAGGAAGATCATTTTCAGTTTCATCAAGATTCATATTGCAAAACAAAGATTTAATGGGAGACACATCAATAACTTTTAGATCTTCATCTTGATTTTCATAGGAATTTGAAGAACACGCATTAATAAAATCATCTTTGGAAGCACGCATCCTAGCGGTTCTTTCTTTGCACTCATCAATGGAAATTCTCATAGCTTTGAGAGACTCATTGATATCATGCTTAGGAGGAATAGATCTAAGCTTTAAATAATCAACCTCAAGAGAAATTCTATCAACGTTCCTAGCCAAATCATCAATTTTAAGCAATTTCTCCTCAAGCAAAGCATTAAAATTCTTTTGTGAATTCAAAAACTCTTTAACACTACTCTCAAATTCAGAGGGCATCTTATTAAAATTTCCATAAGAGTTGTTGTAGGAATTTCCATAATTATTAGAGGAATTAATAGGATAAGGCCTAGGATTAAAATTCCCTCTATACGCATTGTTACCAAAATTATTCCTACCAACAAAATTCACATCCATATATTCATTATTATTCTTAATCAAAGAAGGCAAAGGCATATCATTAGGATCAGAAGAAACACTCTTAGTAGCAAATAATTTCATCAGTTCATCCATCTTTCCACTCAAAACATTAATTTCTTCTATCGCATGCACTTTTTTATTAGTAGATCTTTCAGTGTGCCATTGAGAATAATTAACCCTAATATTATCTAGAAGTTTAGTAGCATCTCCTAGAGTGATCTCCATAAAAGTGCCTCCCGCGGCCGAATCTAAAAGATTTCTAGAAGCAAAATTCAATCCGGCATAAAAGTTTTGTATAATCATTAATTTCAAACCATGAGTAGGACAATTACGTATCATTAATTTCGTTCTTTCCCAAGCTTGCGCAACATGTTCATGATCAAGTTGCTTAAAATTCATAATATCGTTCCTAAGAGAGATAATCTTAGCGGGAGGAAAATACTTAAAGATAAAAGCATCTTTGCACTTGTTCCAAGAATCAATACTATTTTTAAGCAAAGATGAAAACCACGCTTTAGCACGATCTCTAAGCGAAAAAGGAAATAGCTTCAATTTAACGACATCATTATCGACATCTTTTTTCTTTTGCATATCACATAAATCAACGAAGCTATTCAGATGAGTAGCGACATCTTCATTAGGAAGGCCGGCAAATTGATCTTTCATAACAAGATTCAAAAAATGCAGTATTGATTTCACAAGATTCGGTATTAGCAAGAGGAGCAATCGGAGTGCTAAGGAAATCATTATTATTGGTATTCGTGAAGGCACAAAATTTGGTAGTATCTTGAGCCATCGTGACAAACAAGCAAGCCAACACACGAGCAAACAAAAGGCAACGGGAAAAAGAGGAGGAGATTGGGAAAGAGAGGGCGAATAAAACGGCAAGGGTGAAGTGGGGGAGAGGAAAACGAGAGGCAAATGGCATATAATATAATGCGGGAGATAGGGATTGTGATGGGTACTTGGTATGGTGCTTGACTTGCTCTTGCATGAGCCTCCCCAGCAACGGCGCCAGAAATTCTTCTTGCTACCTCTTGAGCACTGCGTTGGATTTCCCGAAGAGGAGAGGATGATGCAGCAAAGTAGCGTAAGTATTTCCCTCAGTTTTTGAGAACCAAGGTATCAATCCAGTAGGAGGCCACGCACAAGTCCCTCGTACCTGCACAAAACAATAGCTCCTCGCAACCAACGCGATTAGGGGTTGTTAATCCCTTCACGGTTACTCACGAGAGTGAGATCAGATAGAGATGATAAATAATATTTTTGGTATTTTTGGTTTAGAGATGCAAAGTGAAAAAGCAAAAGGCAAAGTAAAAAAAAGCAAGTATTAAAGTAATGGAGATTGATATGATGAGAATAGACATGGGGGCCATAGGTTTCACTAGTGGCTTCTCCCAAGAGCATAAGTATTCTACGGTGGGTGAATAAATTACTGTTGAGCAATTGACAGAATTGAGCATAATTATGAGTATATCTAGGTATGATCATGTATATAGGCATCACGTCAGAGACAAGTAGACCGAAAAGATTCTGCATCTCATACTATTACTCCACTCATCGACCGCTATCCAGCATGCATCTAGAGTATTAAGTTAAAAACACGGTAACGCCTTAAGCAAGATGACATGATGTAGAGAAATAAATTCATGCAATATGATAAATACCCCATCTTGTTATCCTCGATGGCAACAATACAATACATGCCTTGCAACCCTTTACATCCTTTGGGTAAGGACACCGCAAGATTAAACCTAAAGCTAAGCACTTCTCCCATTGCAAGAACTACCAATCTAGTTGGCCAAACCAAGCGGATAATTGAAGAGACTTGCAAAGATAACCAATCATACATAAAAGAATTCAGAGAAGATTCAAATATTATTCATAGATAATCTGGATCATAAACCCACAATTCATCGGTCTCAACAAACACACAGCAAAAAGAAGATTACATCGAATAGATTTGCACGAGAGAGGGGGAGAACATTGTATTGAGATCCAAAAAGAGAGAAGAAGCCATCTAGCTACTAGCTATGGACCCGAAGGTCTGAAGTAAACTACTCACACTTCATCGGAAGGGCTATGGTGATGATGTAGAAGCCCTCCGTGGTGGATGCCCGCTTCGGCGGAGCTCCGGAACAGGCCCCAAATGGGATCTCGTGGATACAGGAAGTTGCGGCGGTGGAATTAGGTTTTTTGGCTCCTGTTCTGATCGTTTGGGGGTACGTAGGTATATATAGGAGGAAGGAGTACATTGGTGGAGCAACAGGGGGCCCACGAGGCAGGGGACGCGCCCTAGGGGGGGCGCGCCCCCACCCTGGTGACCGCCTCTTTTGTTCCTTGGCGTAGGGTCCAAGTCTCCTGGATCACGTTCGGTGAGAAACTCACGTTTTCGAAGGTTTCATTCCGTTTGGACTCTGTTTTATACTCCGTTTCTTCGAAACACTGAAATAGGCAAAAAAACAGCAATTCTGGGCTGGGCCTCTGGTTAATAGGTTAGTTCCAAAAATCATATAAAAGTGGAAAATAAAGCCCAATATAGTCCAAAACAGTAGATAAAGTAGTATGGAGCAATCAAAAATTATATATACGTTGGAGACGTATTACACTTCCGTACGGTGCACTGACTAACACATGCGAACAAGGCGTCGCACAGCTCACCGAGACCACGCCATCCTCACGGTCATGGACACTGGCCAGCACCAGAGCCACTGGCTCGCCCGCCAGCAAATAAGTCATCGATTATCATCTTCTGCTTCAAAATCATCTCTTGGACAGATGTCCTTTGTTTCTTTAAAGCACTCTCCAAATCAGTCAACTTGCCCTCACTGCCTTTACGGCTTTCAAGAAATTTCTTCAAAACACTGAACACGCAACAAAACTTAAAGCTTGACTGTGTTTGATAGCAAAGTACTATATACACCAAAGTATCAAAAACTGCAGTAGTTTTCAGTGTAGGTATGAGAAACCATGGTTTTACCAAAATAGAGTATTTTCGGGTATTGATAATACATAGAACCTGTTTGGCTGTTTCCCCACAACGCTGCAAATTTTGCTGCCTAGCCGTTGTGTTTAAGCACTCAGCAGCTCTGTTTTTTAAAAAGAGGTCTGGGGTTATTTTTTTATGCAGAGAAAAAACTAAAGTTTTCCCAATACTATAGTATTAAAACCACAGTTGTTCCTGCAATGGCTGAACTGCAATTGCCTCCTCTTTTAAAGAGAGGTATCCAATGGCCTGGCCTGCAAAAAAAAATTCACATGAAAATCTTGGTAAACCACTCAAAAGTGTTCTTGGTCTGGGCTCCAGAGGAAGAAACTGCGAGACGGTACATAAAAAGGGCAGAGTATGTTAACTTACCTTGCTCGCTAATCCTTTTAAGTCATCAACATCCAATTTGTTCATGTCAGCTTGGGTGATGTGATTTATTCGCGGATTTTTCTTAGACATTTTGTGATTTGGAAACACCAAATCATGAAATATGACCTGAATGAAAAACAAGAGTTTGTCAGAAAATCAGTTTGCACGTAAATTTATTAAAAGCCACTCACTTGAAAGGAAAACACTTACAGCCAGTATAAGCAGACAACCATGACACTTTGCACCTCCAGATTCCTTATATTCTACGAGGGCATCTATCAGAAAATCTGCCAAGAAGTCACACCACTTCAACTGCCATAGGTCATCAATAGTTTCAACGTCCTTGAAAATACTAAGGAATTCTCTCTCTAGGTTCTGATTGCTCTTTGGAGCCAAGAAATAAGAAAATGATTGCAAGATGAACACGATGCAATTGCTAAGCTCATCTAAACCACTTTCTTTCTTCATTAAATCAAAACTCCTTATAGCATAAATAGACCTCTGACTATGTGTGAGCCTCCTTCTCAGCTTAGAATGCTTCCCATAACGCTCATCAATAGCATCGTCCTTCCCATAACGCTCATCAACAACATCTTCCTTCCCAGAATTGGATAGACCAACTATTTTTGGCATCAGTTCTTTCAGATCAATAGGTATCTGATTGATGACGAGCTTTCTTTTAGGTACATCAAAACAATCCATCAGAAATTCTATCACCCTCTTCCTTGCGTGAAGAGGCTGCAGACCTAATATAGTCTTGTACGTAGTTTTCTTAATAAGCTCCAGTAGATCCAGTAGCTTGGCATCTTTATTTAGTGGTTTCAAGACTTCTTCACAGAAGCTCCAGGCCGCGCATTGACATTTTGAAGTCGGATCCTGCGGTTGTCAAAATGATCTATTATATACTTTAAACCGAAGAAAAGGAACGGCTAAGATTAACTACAGGTTTGATATTTGCTGAATCTATTCCATTTCAAAGCCTATGGAGGAAGATGAGCTTATGGAGGAAGAGGATAAACCAGAAAAAGAAACTGATGGTATCGAAGATTTTTGGAGCGACTTCTCACTAGCTATGGAAAGCTCTAAGGTATAAGTTATTATCACATAATTATGACATTTTTTGCTGCAGCATCTTGAAATATTTCATTTTGTAAGATAACAGTTGTTCTTATAAATGTATGCTATGTTATTACTTTATCTAAATATTGAATTGCTTTGGACAAGAGTACAGTCCACATAACCCCCTTGCTCTCCCCTCCCTACTACCCAAGCTCATGTGGCGCTCCGTACGTGGCATCCACGGTTCCACGTGTTCAATACCAGTCAACACAACAGAATGGACCCGGGTTAGGGTGTGATGTAAATGGATTGAGAATAGTTAAGTGGGCAGATTACTTCATTAACTCAGCTCAGTAGTTGTCGGGACTGGGGAGTATATGGACTTAACTCTTTGCACAAAGTAATTTCATGGTTACTGCAGTGTAAGAGAAATTTGCATGCATGATTTCAGCGAAAAATGTAATAGCGCCGCTAAGTGAGGCTTCCCATTAAACGCTATAGCGTCCCACTCAGGCCCAAAAGATTTTCTGAAAAAATTCATCAAATGCGGCGCGGTAGCATTAACTATTTAAGCCAAAGAAGAAACTACCAGTACACACCCGCTCGTAACCCTAAGGTGGTTAGCGTCTTTCTTTAATTCCACTCATCTCTCTGTCTTCCCTCATTTTAGACATAGAGAAAAACCACAAAAAGATAGATAGACAAAGTAACAGTGTTAAAATATTCTAATGTGGGGATTTATGTTTCTGGTGCAAACCCTAACCCTAAATCCTCAATTTACTGATGAACCCTAACCCTAGTTCATCGAATCAAATAACCCTAACCCTAAATTTCTCAATTCTCAGGAACCCTAACCCTAATTTCCCAAATTCCAAAATTTAGGAACCCTATCCTAATCTAATGAGATAAAGAGGCAGTGGACACTTACCTAAGGGTCCTGCCATCGTCGTTGGCCACGGCGGCGTCGGGATCGCCACCTAAGTTGGGTAGGCCTACTCGGGCTCGCACCGAGCGGTCTCCCCGTCCGCTGCACTGGCTGGCCAAGCCTCCTCGTGCTCTTGTCACCGCCGCGCTCGTCGCTCGCGTCGGGCAGAGAGAAAGGGGAGGGGAAATGGGAGTTAGGGTTCGGGGGGCGCTGTCGCGCGTCGGCTTCGCTCCGACCCGGCGCGTCCTCCACCGTTGGATCCAATCCAACAGCCCGCAACGTCAGCTGCTTAACAGGCCTGGCAAATTAAAAAGTGTTCCATCCAAAACTTTTTGATCTTTTCAAAAGTATTTACAAACCAACTGACACTAAATTCCTCATATTTGTTTGAGTAATTGTGAGTGGAATCTCTTTTGACTAGCTACTCTGTAAATTCGATTTTGACTAGTATTGAAACTAGTATTTATAAATATTTTGGTTGACTGCAGAAAATGAGAAAGAAAATGAGGAAGAAAATGAGGGTTCAGAAGTGGAGGGTTCAGAGGAGGGTTCAGAAGAGGAAGATAATGAGGGTTCCATTTAACTCCTTTCCTGTGTTTGTTGATAATTATTTTGCTTAGAATCTTAGATATGCAAAATATTTTGGTTGATGTACCATTTAACTCCTTTCCTTGTGTTTTTGATAATTACTTTTCTGGCAGGCATGAGTGCAACGGAGCAGACATTCTATGCTAATCATCAACTGCTTAGCTACCGAACCGACATGAAACACAGGTCTTACATGTATGCGGTAAGACAAAAGAATCCTCCCATTCTGCGTACACGCGGATCGACAATGAAACTAAGAATAAGTGATAATGTTCAAAGGAATTTCATTTACAAATAAGTTTGTTTCAAACTTATTGCTAATGTAGCTTAAGTGAGTCCGGTCTAAATAAGTTTGTTTCAAACCTATTACTAATGTAGGTTAAGTGCAACTGGTCTACTACCAATAGCCCGAATGATGGATTTGTATGGGTGCCGCTTCCCTTTTGACCATCCACTCCTTAGTTCTTTAGCTGATAGGTGGCAGCGTACGAACACCTTTCATTTACCTGTTGGTGAGATGACTATCACCCTTGAGGATGTGGAGAAAATCTTTGGCCTCCCTTTGGATGGTGATGCGGTGGCGGATAATGAAGTTAATAACTGGAATAACTAGAAGAGCAGATTGCTGGAACGTTTTTCCACAGCTGAAGCGAGAAAGTGGGCCAGCGCCACCTTTAAATCAGTTTCAAGGATGAGAAGTGCATACCGCTAAGCTGGCTGGTGGAGCGCTTCTCGGTATGGTTGGCTTTATTTACCTTTAGGTACATAAATATTTTTTCCAGTAGTTCTTTTTATAATTGTTCGGCGCAGGTTAAATTCATGCTCGATGATGCAAAAGAGGAGACCTTGAAAATTTACTTGGAGGCCTACCTTTTGTGGCTTTTTGGAAGCGCAATGTTCGCCAATCATTACAGCAAAGTCCAGACTTGGATATTGCCATATGCCTTCTTGTTGGCTAATTCTCCTATAGGGAGCATTCCAAAGTTTAGCTGGGGGTCCGCGGTGTTGGCAGCAACATATCGTGGGTTGTCCAATGTCTGCACTTCTAAAGCCAAGAGCCCTGTACTAACTGGATGCCCAATGTTGGTCCAATTATGGTCGTACGAGCGATTCAAGGTTGGATGCCCTCATCCCAAAGGACATGTACGGTACCATCGGAACGAGGATGATAAACCGATGGTCCAACTTTGGGCTCAAAGTGGCTCAGTAAGGTACATATTCTCCAACTAGGCATTTACTACTGTTCAAACCCCTTTATTGGTCCTGCCATCTGATAGTTTATAATCCTCGATGCTTTACATGCGTATATAGGAGCGTTAGGCTCCATGTACTAAGGGCTATATTTTTTGCAGCTGACATGGGTTAAAAATACTCGTCGATCATATCTTGAATTTGTGCGTGCATGGGATGCCATCCATGATTCAGAAGTCACATGGGTTCCCGGTCTTGTGCGGCCTGAGACCTTCTCCTCGTTGTGTACAATGGATAGTGAACTTTGGTTGACCAAAACGTCACTCGTGGAGAACCAAAGTTCACTATCCCTTGTACACAACACGGAGAAGGTCTCGAACCTAAATGAAACAAGTGACTTCGAATCATGGATGGAGTCATGCGCTGAATATGGTAACATATCTGAGCTATGGATGAACGAAGGTTTGATTACAGATGAGTTCAATCCAGCATCTGAGACAGCTAAATGAAACATGCAGAAGCTGAACCAGCTGACCAGATTCATACATTCTTGTTTTTAAAGATGGTGGAAACCATTTTGCACGGGATTGGATTGAATCCAGCGGTGGAGCGTCATGCAGCAAACTGATCCATTTCCTCGCTTTACTCTGGCCAGAGGCGTTGAGCAGTGACTTCCTCAGCATGGAGTTCCAGCTCGGCTGATGGTAGGAGAGGTTCCTCAAAAGTTTGGATGGTGGGGTTGATTGAATCAGCGGTGGAGGTGTGGTGTGAGACTCTGAAGGCTGTCAGATTTCCTTTTCTCTTGAGCTCATGAGGCCTGCCTCAGTGGGATTCTTCGAGATTGATGATGAACAGATGCCAAAATGAAAGTTCTGTCAATTTGAAAGGAGGGAAATGTTATGGAAGCGATGGATGGCGATGAGCTGAAGCTGACACTAGTCGAAGTTCCTATGCTGTTGATTTAATGTGAAAGATTATATGAGAAATGCATCATGAGCAGAGGCTCAGAAATCCAGATTAGTATTAAAGGGCGTTGAAACTAGATAAGAAAGTGGTGTGACTTCTGCCAACGATAGACCCTAAATTATAAGGAATATAGATGTTGATGACTTAAAAGGATTAGCGAGCAAGGTAAGTTAACATACTCTGCCCTTTTTATGTACCGTCTCACAGTTTCTTCCTCTGGAGCCCAGACCAAGAACACTTTTGAGTGGTTTACCAAGATTTTCATGTGAATTTTTTTTTGCAGGCCAGGCCATTGGATACCTCTCTTTAAAAGAGGAGGCAATTGCAGTTCAGCCATTGCAGGAGTTAGGCCGATCGACAGTATCGGTATGATCATCATCTGGAAATAGCTCCTGGACTACCTAAGCATAACAACTCTTATCGATCCCTGAGTTTTTGAGATTACCATATTTTTATTTACAATGAGCTGGTTGGTTGCCCCTAACAACTGTGGTTTTAATACTATAGTATTGGGAAAACTGTAGTTTTTTATTTGCATAAAAAAAAGAACCCCAGACCTCTTTTTAAAAAACAGAGCTGCTGAGTGCTTAAACACAACGGCTAGGCAGCAAAATTTGCAGCGTTGTGGGGCAACAGCCAAACAAGTTCTATGTATTGACAATACTCCAAAATACTCTGTTTTGGTAAAACCATGGTTTCTCATACCTACACTGAAAATTACTGGAGTTTTTGATACTTTGGTTTATATAGTACTTTGCTATCAAACACAACCAAGCTTTAAGTTTTGTTGCATGTTCAGTCATTGCAGGAGTTAGGCCGGTCGACCGGTGCTTTACTGTCTGAGGTATCTGTTGTACCTGAAGAAAATCCGCTCAGTGTTTTGAAGAAATTTCTTGGAAGCCGTAAAGGCAGTGAGGGCAAGTTGACTGATTTGGAGAGTGCTTTAAAGAAACAAAGGACATCTCTCCAAGAGATGATTTTGAAGCAGAAGATGATAATTGATGACTTATTGGCTGGCGAGCCAGTGGCTCTGGTGCTGGCCAGTGTCCATGACTGTGAGGATGGCGTGATCCCGGTGAGTTATGCGGCGCCTTGTTCGCATGTGTTAGTCAGTGCACCGTACTGAAGTGCCAAACTGTTATGACTTTTATGTAGTATGTACTATGATTTGCATGTGTTGGTCACGCATGTGTTGGTCTATTATGTAGTATGTACTTCACAACAGGCGGATGCATAATATGCTTTAGTTTGATGGTTCGCCGGTCATTACAGTTTATGTTGGGTTCCTGGCTTATATTTGCATGCTCGTTGTAATTTGGCACAAAATGGTATAAACGCATTGAGAATCACTCTAAAAGATTTAATTCAAGAAAACCAAATGAATGAGTTTCGTCATGGCAGGTGATGTAGTGCAAAGAAATAGGCAAGTAGCTTGATCAACTACAATGATGTTGAGAAATGAGTTTGCTCATTGACATAGCGATTTGCCGTCTGAACATGCACGCAGTGAAACAAAGCAACAGACATTTGTCATCTAGTTGCTGTGTTGCTACCTTATGCTTGGACAGATGGCCATACATTGCATATTCTTTATGTCATTTTCCCATTTGTACATTTGCATATTCTGAAGGTAAAAACAAAATAGTTGTGTACTTATTGTTTTGCCTATTGGGATGAATGATGATGTTGTAATATGCTTGTTCACAAGTCAGAAAAGGTGTAAACAAGATTCAAATTATATGTTCTGTGATCAAGGTTGACTAGAATGAATGTTCAAGATCTCAAGGAATTTACAAGTTAGAATCTAAAGCACCTTTCGATGGACCAAGCGCAATTCGAATATCAATACCTAAATAGGTTATGAAATAGCTATAGTAGTACTCACTCGTATTAGTATAACATTCCTCGAAGCCTCGGGAGCATGTGACATCAAAGGTATTGATCTGATGGAGCCTCGGGAGCATGTGACATCAAAGGTATTGATCTGATGGAGCAAACAGAGAGTCTGGAGCGATGGAGAGAGAATCCGGAGATAGGTGAACTTCTAACTTTGGCATTTGGGGAGGCGCACATGAAACCACGATGGATGCATCGACGGATGAAGCAATCATTCATTGAAGTCACAAGCGCCCCGGCGAGATTCGGTTTCACTCCATGGACATCGCTCTAGAGTTTCTTATGGGCTTGTTAACCTAGGATTTTTGCATCGAAACCCTAGTTTGTGAACCTTGGAAATTCGCTTCCAAACCTGACCCCCTAGTGTCGAAGGGGCAAGTTGGTCATCGGCTCAAGTTAAAGGAAATTTCAAATGGTCAACCATGTGCGATGAATTTTATAAAATTCATCTAAAATAAATTAAAACTTGAAAACACTAAATTTTGTTTGTCCATCTATGGTCGTCGAAACGAGAAAATTACAACATGAAAATTGTGTGGAACAGCGAAATGAATTTAGTTGTTAAAGGAAATTGAAAGGGTCAACTGTGCATGATCAATTTGAAAAAAAAAATGTAAAACAAACTCCAAACATACGCCAGAAATCAAAGATTTTTACTCAATGGAACTATGAACCGGTCAAGGGAACGAAATCACAACATCGCAGTGCATCTTTTTCATGTAGATCTTATCTCAAACTGATGCACCATTTTATAGATTAGGAGGTATTCTTTGATGGTGATTCAGTGAAATGACGATAATAGACCACGAACAAACCGCTACGTACAAGTGGCACGGTCAAGGTAGGAATACCGTGCCCCTATTGTGTTGGGCTGGGCCTGTCTTGATTAAAATGGCCGGGTGTTCGCTGAGGAGTAGGTTGATGAGTGTTTTGAGTAGTGTGTGGTCCACTTTTTTCTTGAAAACCAGGCAACCAAATGGGCCTGACTTGGACCCCTAAAGCCTCCTTAGATATTACGTGAGCAAGCTAATATGCCCAAACTGCTTTGGTATTCTACTATCCACCTAATAAATGTTTCTTTTGGTTGATTGGTGCCAATAGCCACATAACGGGAAAAACTAATATATTGCATCCGCCCCCCCCCCCCCCCCCCCCTATTTTACAATTGGCAAATATTTGATGATTATTCTTTGTTGTTGTAGTGTCGATGTCAACCTCATCTTCCTCCACTTCTGCACTCTCATTTCCAATCGGGAAGGCAAAGTCATCAATTCCAATTAAGTCTCCATTGAACATTGCCATGAACTAGTCAACGTTTAGGTCCTTTTACGCACTAAAATGCCAATATGCACAAATTAAACATCAACACATATCTACAGTAGAAAATTTCGTCTAACATGTTATCTGTCTCACCAAAATTGTAGGCCTGCTAAGGCTGCGAGAGAGGAGGAGGAGGAGGAGGAGGAGGGGTCGGCAGTACATTGTTCTTCTTACGTGGTGGGGTACTATCCTTTTTGTTTGTCAAGAGACACCATTATATCGTCGTCAGGCGGCATTAGAGGGATGCCAGTAGTTGTGGTAGGCACGAGCATGGTGCTAGCAGTGGTAGTGGCATAAGTGAGGCGAAGCCACAATGTTGACAGCAGCGACGCACAATTTGTCTGTGGTTGGAGAATCGAGGCACAAAGCGGATGCGGGCCTTTCCATTTACAGCACGAGCTCAATCTCACAGGTCCTTGGAAGGTAGGATTGCGTCATTGTTAGACTTCAACCATAGATCGAACTAAAACCTATACCTCGGTGGTGCTTGTGCGGGTGCAATAGGACGACTAAGAAGGATGGAGAAGGGCCATCCGTTGGTGTGGGACTCGCAAACAGTTGCTTGTAATATCTACAGTTCGAGCCTAGCGGGTGGAACTTTGATTCGCCAATGATGTCGCCACGGCAAATAACAGGCGGAGGAGAAGCTGCGGATGTCATGTGGAGATCCCTTCTAGTCTTTGCGGATTGTGCTATTACTGGAATTTTGTAGGTTCTCTTGTAGCCCTAGCTTGTTGTGCCGTCGTCCAGTAAATGCTACTACCATACAGTACAATATATGGGGTAAAGAAAATGCTACGCGTGTGACCCAATTATAGCATGAATTCTCTCAATGCAATTGAGCAAATGCTACTACCATACAGTACAATATATGGGGTAAAGAAAAAACACGCAGTGAAGGAAAATACCTCAATATCAAAGCTGCTCCTTATCTTTTTGGTTACCAGGATCTAGATAGGTGGACTTTTCTCTAGCCACGGCCACACGCGTGCATTCATACAGGCGGTTCGCTTCAGAACAAAATAAATGCTTACGTTAGTTGTTCAGGTTTAGGTTTGACATCCCTGAGACATCACATAGTGAAAAGATCAATTGTCAAACCCTGTGAATCTTATGGCCTGTCCCTGTGCGATGCGGATCATGCTCCTCCCTTGAAGCAGCCACCAGGGCCATGCATGCCTGGTACACCGCCGCCGACGTGTTGTAGTGATGAGGTATCATGCAGGATGTGACCACAGGATCACCTTCAGGCAAGATGAATAGGTCTTCAGGGGCAAGACGTCAGCGGGACTGGTGGTGGAGGCGGCGGCGGCGGCGGGCGAGCGAGAGGCTGGGAAAGGGGTCGCGATCTGGATGTAAGGATAGGTCGAGAGGAGGGGAAGCGTGGCGGCTGGGCGTTTTCATCGTGCGGGTCCGCGGGAGGTCGAACGACAGAGTTTTTTTTTTTTTTTGTGCGGGAGAGAGAGCGACGAGAGCGGAGGACTTATCCGATTCCGGTGAATGCGTGTTTTGTGATTTGTTGGGAGGTATTTTCCTCTGTATCCGGTGAAGGACCGAAGGTTCCTGTCCGTAGTCTTCTTCTGTTAGAGAACGAGCGTCAGACGAGTGGACAACCGTCGATTCAATTGGAATTTTTTTTGGAAGCAACAACCTTGTTTAGAAGCAATGGTCCTTACGAGTGGAAACAAATAAAATATCTTCAATTAACCATCCCAAGATTTCAGGAACAAGTTGTTAGAAAAGAAATACTCGCTCTGTAAACTAATATAAGAGCGTTTAGATTACATTTCTGCTTCGGTACAACTCCCTGAACACAAGGACGGCTCAGATTAGCCCATACCTTTCTTTGCATGGTAATACGTGTCTCATTCATACGATAAAGATCAAAGTACAAGTCTTGCAAGGACCAACATGACAAAACTGAAAAGATAGTAGAACATCTCTGAGTTTAACACCAACGTCCATCACCTGCCTCCGGCACCACCGCAGCAGCCACTGAAGATTAGGATGAAGGATCACCTCCTCACCTGAGCTCGACGCGGCTCCGTCGCTGATATTCAGCTTTGCCGACCTCCAAGGTGGCTCCACAAAAGTGAAGTCGTTGCCGTTGAACGAATCAGACTAGGGCAGCATACCGGACACGCCATCGAACTCCATATCCGACAGCTAGGGCTGGACACGAGTCGAGCCGAGCCGAGTTGAGACCGAGCCTGCCTTTGGCTCACCTAAAGCTGTTGGAAATATGCCCTAGAGGCAATAATAAAAGGATTATTATTATATTTCCTTGTTTATGATAATTGTCTTTTATTCATGCTATAATTGTATTATCCGGAAATCGTAATACACGTGTGAATACATAGACTACAACATGTCCCTAGTAAGCCTCTAGTTGACTAGCTCGTTGATCAATAGATAGTCATGGTTTCCTGACTATGGACATTGGATGTCATTGATAACGGGATCACATCATTAGGAGAATGATGTGATGGACAAGACAATCCTAAGCATAGCACAAGATCGTGTAGTTCGTTTGCTAGAGCTTTTCCAATGTCAAGTATCCTTTCCTTAGACCATGAGATCGTGTAACTCCCGGATACCGTAGGAGTGCTTTAGGTGTACCAAACGTCACAACGTAACTAGGTGACTATAAAGGTGCACTACAGGTATTTCCGAAAGTGTCTGTTGGGTTGTCACGGATCGAGACTGGGATTTGTCACTCCGTATTACGGAGAGGTATCATTGCGCCCACTCGGTAATGCATCATCATAATGAGCTCAAAGTGACCAAGTGTTTGGTCACGGGATCATGCATTACGGTACGAGTAAAGTGACTTGCCGGTAACGAGATTGAGCGAGGTATTGGGATACCGACGATCGAATCTCGGGCAAGTAACATACCGATTGACAAAGGGAATTGTATACGGGGTTGCTTGAATCCTCGACATCGTGGTTCATCCGATGAGATCATCGAGGAGCATGTGGGAGCCAACATGAGTATCCAGATCCCGCTGTTGGTTATTGACCGGAGAGCCGTCTCGGTCATGTCTGCATGTCTCCTGAACCCGTAGGGTCTACACACTTAAAGTTCGGTGACGCTAGAGTTGTATGAATATGAGTATGCAGCAAACCGAAAGTTGTTCGGAGTCCCGGATGAGATCCCAGACGTCATGAGGAGTTCCGGAATGGTCCGGAGGTAAAGAATTATATATAGGAAGTGATGTTTCGGCCATCGGGAGAGTTTCGGGGGTCACCGGTATTGTACCGGGACCACCGGAAGGGTCCCGGGGGTCCACCGGGTGGGGCCACCTATCCCGGAGGGCCCCGTGGGCTGAAGTGGGGAGGGAACCAGCCCCTGGTGGGCTGGTGCGCTCCCCCTTGGGCCCCCCCTACGCCTAGGGTTGGAAACCCTAGGGGTTGGGGGCGCCCCACTTGCCTTGGGGGGCAAGCCTCCCCCCATTGGTCGCAGCCTCCCCCCCCCCCCCATCTAGATGGGATCTAGAGGGGCCGGCGCCCCCCAGGGGGCCTATATAAAGGGGGGGGGGAGGGAAGCGACACCCCAAGTCTTGGCGCCTCCTCTCCCTTGCTACACCTCTCCTTCTCATGAAGCTCTGCGGAACCTGCTGCATCCACCACCACGCCGTCGTGCTGCTGGATCTTCATCAACCTCTCCCTCCTCCTTGCTGGATCAAGGTGCGGGAGACGTCATCCACTTCGTACGTGTGTTGAACGCAGAGGTGCCGTCCGTTCGGCACTTGGTCATCGGTGATTTGGATCACGACGAGTACGACTCCCTCAACCCCGTTCACTTGAACGCTTCCGCTCGCGATCTACAAAGGTATGTAGATGCACTCCTATCACTCATTGCTAGATGAACTCATAGATGGATCTTGGTGAAACCGTAGGAAAAATTTTATTTTCTGCAACGTTCCCCAACAGTGGCATCATGAGCTAGGTCTATGCGCTGCTCTCTATTGCACGAGTAGAACACAATTTGTTGTGGGCGTAGATGTTATCAACTTTCTTGCCGCTACTAGTCTTATTTTGCTTCAGCGGTATTGTGGGATGAAGCGGCCCGGACCGACCTTACACGTACGCTTACGTGAGACAGGTTCCACCGGTGACATGCACTAGTTGCATAAGGTGGCTAGCGGGTGTCTGTCTCTCCCACTTTAGTTGGAGCAGATTCGACGAAAAGGGTCCTTATGAAGGGTAAATATAAGTTGACAAATCACGTTGTGGCTTTTTCGTAGGTAAGAAAAAGTTCTTGCTAGAACCCTATTGCAGCCACGTAAAAGATGCAACAACAATTAGAGGACGTCTAACTTGTTTTTGCAGCAATTGCCTTGTGATGTGATATGGCCAAAAGTTGTGATGTATGATGATTGATATATTGTGATGTATGAGATCATGTTCTTGTAATAGGAATCACGACTTGCATGTCGATGAGTATGACAACCGGCAGAAGCCATAGGAGTTGTCTTAATTATTGTATGACCTGCGTGTCATTGATTCAATGCCATGTAATTACTTTGCTTTATTGCTAAACTGTTAGCTATAGTAGTGGAAGTAATAGTTGGCGAGCAACTTCATGGAGACACGATGATGGAGATCATGATGATGGAGATCATGGTGTCATGCCGGTGACAAGATGATCATGGAGCCCCGAAGATGGAGATCAAAGGAGCTATATGATATTGGCCATATCATGTCACTACTATATAATTGCATGTGATGTTTATTATGTTTATGCATCTTGTTTACTTAGAACGACAGTAGTAAATAAGATGATCCCTTATAACAATTTCAAGAAAGTGTTCTCCCTAACTGTGCGCCGTTGCTAAAGTTCGTCGTTTCGAAGCACCACGTGATGATCGGGTGTGATAGATTCCTACGTTCACATACAACGGGTGTAAGAAAGTTTTACACATGCAAAACACTTAGGTTAACTTGACGAGCCTAGCATGTACAGGCATGGCCTCGGAACACAAGAGACCGAAAGGTCGAACATGAGTCGTATGGAAGATACGATGAACATGGAGATGTTCACCAACGATGACTAGTCCGTCTCACGTGATGATCGGACACGGCCTAGTCGACTCGGATCATGTAACACTTAGATGACTAGAGGGATGTCAAATCTGAGTGGGAGTTCATTATATAATTTGATTAGATGAACTTAATTATCATGAACATTAGTCTAAAATCTTTGCAAAATGTCTTGTACATCAAATGGCTAACGCTCGTGTCACCATGAACTTCAACGCGTTCCTAGAGAAAACCAAGCTGAAAGTTGATGGCAGCAACTATTCGGACTGGGTCCGGAACCTGAGGATCATCCTCATAGCTGCCAAGAAACAATATGACCTAGAAGCACCGCTAGGTGAAGCACCCATCCCAGAGAACCAAGACGTTATGAACGCTTGGCAGTCTCGTGCTGATGATTACTCCCTCGTTCAGTGCGGCATGCTTTACAGCTTAGAACCGGGGCTCCAAAAGAGTTTTGAGCAACACGGAGCATATGAGATGTTCGAGGAGCTGAAAATGGTTTTCCAAGCTCATGCCCGGGTCGAGAGATATGAAGTCTCTGACAAGTTCTATAGTTGTAAGATGGAGGGAAATAGTTCTGTCAGTGAGCACATACTCAAAATGTCTGGGTTGCACAACCGCCTGTCCCAGCTGGAGATTAACCTCCCGGACGTGGCGGTCATTGATAGAATCCTTGAGTCGCTCCCACCGAGCTACAAGAGCTTTGTGATGAACTACAATATGCAGGGGATGGTGAAAACTATTCCTGAAGTATTTTCAATGCTGAAGTCGGCAGAGGTAGAAATCAAGAAAGAACATCAAGTGTTGATGGTCAATAAAACCACTAAGTTCAAGAAGGGCAAGGGTAAGAAGAACTTCAAGAAGGATGGCAAGGATGTTGCCGCACCCGGTAAGCCACCTGCCGGGAAGAAGTCAAAGAATGGACCCAAGCCTGAGACAGAGTGCTTTTATTGCAAAGGGAAGGGGGTCACTGGAAGCGGAACTGCCCCAAATACTTAGCAGACAAGAAGGCCCGCAACACTAAAGGTATATTTGATATACATGTAATTGATGTGTACCTTACCAGTACTCGTAGTAACTCCTGGGTATTTGATACCGGTGTGGTTGCTCATATATGTAACTCACAGCAGGAGCTGCGGAATAAGCGGAGACTGGCGAAGGTCGAGGTGACGATGCGCGTCGGGAATGGTTCCAAGGTCGATGTGATCGCCTTCGGCACGCTACCTCTACATTCACCTACGGGATTAGTTTTAAACCTCAATAACTGTTATTTAGTGCCAAGTTTGAGCATGAACATTGTATCAGGATCTCGTTTAATGTGAGATGGCTACTCATTTAAATCCGGGAATAATGGTTGTTCTATTTATATGAGAGATATGTTTTATGGTCATGCTCCGATGGTCAATGGTTTATTCTTAATGAATCTCAAACATGATGTTACACATATTCATAGTGTGAATACCAAAAGATGTAAAGTTGATAACGATAGTCCCACATACTTGTGGCACTACCGCCTTGGTCACATTGGTGTCAAGCGCATGAAGAAGCTCCATGCTGATGGACTTTTAGAGTCTCGATTATGAATCATTTGACACATGCGAACCATGCCTCGTGGGCAAAATGACCAAGACTCCGTTCTCGGAACAATGGAGCGAGCAACTAACTTATTGGAAATCATACATACCGATGTATGCGGTCCAATGAGCGTTGAGGCTCGCGGAGGATATCATTATGTTCTCACTCTCACTGATGACTTGAGTAGATATGGGTATGTCTACTTGATGAAACACAAGTCTGAGACCTTTGAAAAGTTCAAGGAATTTCAGAATGAGGTAGAGAATCAACGTGACAGAAAAATAAAGTTCTTACGATCAGACCGTGGAGGAGAATATTTAAGTCACGAATTTGGTACACACTTAAGGAAATGTGGAATCGTTTCACAACTCACGCCGCCTAGAACACCTCAGCGTAACGGTGTGTCCGAACGTCGTAATCGCACTCTATTGGATATGGTGCGATCTATGATGTCTCTTACTGACTTGCCGCTATCATTTTGGGGATACGCTCTAGAGACAGCTACATTCACTTTAAATAGGGCACCGTCTAAATCCGTTGAGACGACACCGTATGAATTATGGTTTGGGAAGAAACCTAAGCTCTCGTTTCTAAAAGTTTGGGGATGCGATGGTTATGTCAAGAAACTTCAACCTGAAAAGCTCGAACCCAAGTCGGAAAAATGCGTCTTCATAGGATACCCTAAGGAAACCATTAGGTATACCTTCTACCTTAGATCCGAAGGCAAGATCTTTGTTGCCAAGAACGGGTCCTTTCTGGAAAAAGAGTTTCTCTCGAAAGGAGTAAGTGGGAGGAAACTAGAACTCGATGAAGTACTACCTCTTGAACCGAAAAGTAGTGCAGCTCAGGAAAATGTTCCTGTGGTGCCTACACCTACTGGAGAGGAAATTAATGATGATGATCAAGGTACTTCAGATCAAGTTGCTACTGAACTTCGTAGGTCCACAAGGACACGTTCCACACCAGAATGGTATGGCAATCCTGTCCTGGAAATCATGTTGTTAGACAACGGTGAATCTTCGAACTATGAAGAAGCGATGGCGGGCCCAGCACTACTAGGAAAAGGGCTATAGATGGAAATGACACTAATGGCGCACCGGAAAGATGGTGCGCCATTAGTATATACTAATGGCGCACCGCCATACGATGCGCCATTAGAGTCTAAACTACTAATGGCGCACCATGCTTTGGGTGCGCCATTAGTACCAATTTTTTAAACTAGTGCGCCTGTCCAAACATACTAATGGCGCATCCTGCCCGAAAGCGCCATTAGTAGTTGTAACTACTAATGGCGCACCAGGTGTGGGTGCGCGATTAGTACCAAAATTTTTTTAAACTAGTGCGCCTGTCCAAACATACTAATGGCGCACCCACACCGGTGCGCCATTAGTAGTTGTAACTACTAATGGCGCACCAGTGTGGGTGCGCCATTAGTATAGAAACTTTTTTTAAACTAGTGCGCCTGGCCAAACATACTAATGGCGCATCCTGCCCGAGTGCGCCATTAGTAGTTGTAACTACTAATGGCGCACCAGGGTGTGGGTGCGCCATTAGTACCAAATTTTTTTTTAAACTAGTGCGCCTGTCCAAACATACTAATGGCGCATCCTGCTTAGGTGCGCCATTAGTAGTGGTAACTACTAATGGCGCACCATGCAAGAGGTGCGCCATTAGTAAGTGGGCAGCAACAAGATATTTGGGACAGCCTCTCCTACCCACACACTCACTTTCTCCCCACTTCATTCTCTCCACCTCCTCCTTGTCTCGGGTGCCTCCTCTTTTTCACCTCATTTCCATCATAGATTCATTCAAATTAAGTGGTTAAATTACCTTGTTTTAATAGGTAAGTAAGGGGGGAAGCTATATTTAGGTTGTTCTCCTTACAACAATGTGCACATGCACTTTTTATGGCCAAGCTAGATCTATGTATGTTCGTGGTGTTGCATATGTTTGTGGTGTTTGCATATGTGTTTGTGTTTGGAGGTGTACCGGTATTTGAAATGCGATAGTTGCCAATATTTTGCGGAATGTTGATTCATTTCCGTTTGGCGAGAATTTTGGCATTAAGCATCCTTTTGGTCCTATTTTTAGGGAAAGTCATGCCAAATTTTTCTTGGTTCTAAAATATCGTTTTGCTCTACCCATGACGACCATGGTCCGCACGATGACCGAAGGCATCGTGAATAGTTTTTTGAGGTCCGCGAAGGCCGAGATGCTTCAAAAGAACGAGACGGAGATAAGATGTCCGTGTCGAAGATGCAAGCTGAAGAGCCTTATTGTGGACCCGGATTCCGGGCAGGTGCGGGACCACCTGCTGTTGCGTGGTTTCATGGATGGCTATCAGTGGCAAGGTGATTAAGAATACTACGAAGTCTTCCATGCGGGCGGGCAAGAAATGAGGAAGGGCAGCAAGACAACCACCGCGGCTCGGGCGGGCGAGAAGACGAAGAATCCCAGGCGATGATCACGATCGTGATGTTGTACAGTCATCATGTAGAATATGCAGGACATGATGATGAGGAAGATGCGGAGCAGGCGACGGGCATGATCATGAAGATGATGATGCCGGCGGAGCAGACGACGCTGGACCATCGATGGGCTGGGTGCAGGACCCTCATATTCAAGAGCTGCTTCTCAAGCAGACGGATAACGCAAGAGCTGCCGCCCGGGAGAAAGCCAAGATGGATCAACTTGAGTTAGACGCGGTTACTCCATTGTATGAAGGATGCAGGCCCGAGGATACCCGCATGAAAGTAACGCTCATGGCCCTGGAGATGAAGGTAAAACACAAAATGACCGACGCATGCTTCGACGAGAACATGTCATTCTGGCACGAACGTCTTCCCAAGGGGAACAAGTGCCCGACCAGTTTGTAGGAGGCGAAGAAAATCGTGTGTCCTCTGGATTTACCGCACGTGAAATACCATGTGTGCATGAACAATTGCATCATTTATCGGGACGAGGACGCGGAGTCTACCATATGTCCGGTGTGCGGCGTCACTCGATACAAGAAGAGGAAGAAAGCTCCTCGAAAAGTGGTGTGGTACTTTCCGATCACTCCTCGTCTGCAGCGCTATTTCGCGGACCCTAAGGTAGCAAAGCTCCTGCGTTGGCACGCGGATAGGGAGGAGAAGAAGCGGGAAGATGACGCAAATGATCCGGAGATAGATAAAAGACAAGATGCTGAGTCACCCTAAGGATGCGAGCCAGTGGCAAGCGTTGAACTTCGAAGACTCGGAATTTGGGAACGATCCAAGGAACATCATGCTGGGCGCGAGCACCGATGGAGTCAATCCGTTTGGCAGCCAGAGAAGCACACATAGCACCTGGCCTGTGTTTGTGTGGATGTACAACCTTCCCCCTGGTTTTGCATGAAGAGGAAGTACGTTCACATGAGTATGCTGATTGAAGGGCCGAAACAACCAGGGAACGACATCAATCTGTATCTGGGGCTGCTGAAAGAGG
This sequence comes from Aegilops bicornis, assembly GCA_021605145.1. NCBI lineage: Eukaryota > Viridiplantae > Streptophyta > Magnoliopsida > Poales > Poaceae > Aegilops > Aegilops bicornis. Next base: position 865,418,068 of record CM038671.1, on the reverse strand, counting down.
AGCTAGACACGCTGTGGAAAACGCCAGCCAATACGTGGGACGCCGCAGAGAAAGAATATTTCCCTATGAGAGCCGCACCGCTCACGACGGTGCACGACTATCTTGGTTACGGATATGTCGCGGGCAGGTAGTCCACGGATTTTACGGATGCGTAAGGTGCATGGATGACACAACGTATCGCCAGCTAGATAGAGATCCCGGTTCTTGAAAACCGTGTTCATGGGACATCGAAGGTGGCTTAGCGACGATGACCCGTGGAGGAAACGCAAGGATCTGTTCGATGGTGAAACCGAACCCAAAACGCCCGTGTCACGAGGAGCGGCGAGGAAATAGACAAGCTGTTGGAAAATTGGAAAGACTGCCCACTGCGGAAAGAAGCAAAAGGCGCGAGCCGGAAAGAAGCGAAAGGCGCCAGAGCCGCTGCTGAAGGTATGGAAAACGAGGTCTGTTTTACGGGACTTGCCGTCTTGGAAGATCCACCGTGTGCCTCACAGCCTTGATGTCATGCATATCACGAAGAACGTGTGTAGAGTCTGCTTGGTACCCTGCTCAACATGCGAGAGAGGACCAAAGATGGGCGAAAGCAAGGGCAGACTTGAAATCAATGGGCATCGGCAGGAGCTTCACGCTATATATGATGATGATGATGATGATGATGATGATGATGATGATGATGAGGCGAAGCAGGACACGAAAGTCGTCGCAAAGGCAAAAGGCCAAGAAGACCGCAAATGACTACCCTCCAGCGTGCTTCACTCTAAGTCAGGAGGAGATCGAGCAGTTTTCACCTGCCTCCTAGGAGTAAAACTTCCCTTCTGATTACGCGGGGAAGATAAGCAGATACCTAGACCCAGCGAAGCAGAAGTTCAGCGGGATGAAGTCTCACGACTGTCACGTGCTGATGACGCAGATACTTCCAGTTGCAATCCGTGGGATCATGGACGCGCACGTCCGTGAAACGCTATTTGGCCTATGCAACTTCTTCGACGTCATCTCTCGGAAGTCGATTGGCGTGAGGCAACTCAGAAGGCTACAGGAAGAGATCGTGGTGATACTATGCGAGCTTGAGATGTACTTCCGCCCGCATTCTTCGACGTTATGGTGCATCTGCTGGTCCATATAGTGGAGGATATCATCCAACTCGGGCCGACGTTCCTGCACAGCATGATGCCGTTCAAAAGGATGAATGGTGTCATCAAAGGATACGTTCGCAACATGTCACGTCCAGAAGGAAGCATAGCAAGGGGCTTTCTGACGAAGAGTGCATCTCCTACTGCACGAATTACCTAGGCATCGAGAACCCCGTTGGTCTGCCCGTCAACAGGCACCTCGGCAGGCTCGCTGGATGGGGTTACCGTGAGGGTCGCCGTGAAATGCATGTCGACTTCGAGGGTCGACTCGCCGACTTTGAAAGAGCAAACCTAGTCGGCGCTACAACACATAGGCGTGGTCGATCCTTGGGTGGTAGAGCACAAAACCTTTATTAAAAGACGTACAATGACCGAGGCCAACAGAGGACGGACGGAGATACACTCAAAGAGCACAACTCATGTTTCACGCGTTGGTTCAAGCATAAGCACAGCCATTACCCTTTACATGAGGATTCTTCCGGAAGAACAACTCATATTCGCCTTTGTCACAGGCGCCGAGCACAACCTAATGACCTATGAGGCGTACGATATCAACGGCTACACATTCTACACCGAGGCCAAGGACATGAAGAGCGATGGTTATCAGAACTCCGGGGTAACGATGGAATACTACGCCGGTAACGACAAGGACAGATACTACGGAAGGATCGAGGAGATCTGGGAGCTGAGCTACGCTGGAGAGAAGGTCCCGATGTTCCGTGTCAGATGGGCCAAGAACGTCATAAAAGAAGACCGGTATTTCACCACCATGGTTATACCCGAAGCCAAATCCAAGACCGGCGCAAACGTCACCGCGAAAAATGAGCCATGGGTACTGGCTTCCCAAGTGGACCAATGCTTCTTCATTACCGACCCGCCAAAGCCCAGTCGTGTTGTCGTGAGGAGAGGCAAAAGGAAGATCATCGGAATGGATGGAGTAGCCAATGAGCAAGACTTCGACAAGTACGGCGACCGAGGATCGAACATGACGACGATGATGAAGTAGCAGCATACACCACAAGAAGAAGCAGGACCACCCTACCTAAAGGACGTCCGTTCCACAGAAGAACTCCATTTGCGAAAAAGAAGGGCAAGAAGATTGTGAACAGATAGCTAGCTAAGATCGATTGTATTTAAATCGTAGCCTTCATTTCACGATTGTATTTCATGGGTACTTGTTGAACTATCATGAAAATTTTAAAATTTCATGGACACTCGATCTCGATCCCCTCCATCTCGATCGCTATCCCACCTCGCCAGATCCGGCCCCCTCGCCTTGAGCACCCTCCAGTCCACCGGCCGCCGACCCCGCACCCTCGATTCCTCCATCTTTTAAAATGGCTTTCTAAATGCTACTGTCTTATAAAAAAAATGCTACCGTCTTATAAAAAATGCTACTGTCTTATAAAAATAAGTATCAAACAGCTTTTTAAATGCTACTGTCTTATAAAAAATATTACTGTTATTATTTAAACAAGTTTGAACATATTTAAACATAAATAAGTATCAAATAGCTTTTAAATGCTAAAAAAATTTGTGGAGCACAGGAGTCGAACCCAGGACCTCACAGTGTGAGAACCGCAGGCTGGCGGTCGAGCTAGTAGAGTGGGCTTGACATGGATAGGTTACAGTAGTAGATAACCTTTTGGCTTTTGTGGAAATAAAAAATACTAATGGCGCACCACGGTGAGGTGCGCCATTAGTGTGAACATGCTAATGGCGCACATAAGGTGCGCCATTTGTATTGTGGCCCCTTCGCCCGATCCCCTTCGCCCGATCCCCGCCCGCGATCCCCCGCCAGTTCTCTCCTCTCGCCCACCGCCGCCGCCGCCGCTGCCCTCGCCCTCGCCCTCGTCCTCTCCCTCCCTCGCCCTCTCCTCGCCGCCGGGCCGCGCCCAGCGCCGCCTCGACCCGCCCTTGACCCGCCACCCGGACGCCGCCCAGACGCCGCCCGACCCGCCGCCCGGGCGCCGCCCAGACGCCGCCCGACCCGCCGCCCGGGCCGCCCAGACGCCGCCCGACCCGCCGCCCGGGCGCTGCCCGCCGCCCAGCGCCGCCTCGACCCGCCCAGCGCCGCTGCCCCACCTCGACCCGCCCGTTCACACCACCGTCGACCCGCCTCCCTCGACCCGCCCAAGGTACGACCACCTTCATGCCTTCTGTCTCAAATTTATCCATTCCATTTGCAATTCATGACAGAATGTTTGCAACCTTGTCTCTGCTAGTTTCAGTGAATAATGCATCTTTGGTTTGTAGAAGTGTCCATTTATCCTTTCAGCTTTCAGGTGATAATTTGGTGTCATGAAACCATGTAGTGGTCTAGCTTACTTGATTTTTCCTTCTCTGCATATACGCAATAATATTACTTACTGATTTGTGCTGCAGCATCTATACTCATCACATTGGTGTTTAGGCCGCCTATTAGTTACTGTCCTGTAATATATATATTTCAGCATCTATACGCATGATAGTTGAGCCTTGGTGGTGCCAAAATGGCCCATTTGGTTTTAGAATTGAATAAATGATAGCTCGCGTTGCCTTGTTTTTCTGTGAATCAATGAGCAAATGCTTTAAAACTGAACCTTATGCAGGCGTTGCCTCTTTTAAAAATAATAATTATGCAGGCATTTGTAAGAATTGAGATGTTCATTTGAGGAATTTTACTTGTATCCACAAGAGAATGGCAGTATCTCCACTTGTATCCTGGAAGTCCAGGGTTTGAGTTAGTATCCTTAAAAAGTCAAACAAGTTCACTGGTTTGCTACTCAGAAGTAGTTTTGGCTTGCATCTCTTCTGTTTTGATTTGTAGATGTTGCTCGTAAAGGTAAATTTGGCAAGCGGGGATGCTCTCCCAAACATATTATTTTTTTATGTTGTTTCTGCTAATTCCACTTTAAAAAGTATTGAAGAATAAATCTGTTTGAACTTCCATACATCTCTGTACATCATTATGTAAGCTTAAATAGCAACACTTAAGTTAATAATATGCTATTGAGTACTGCATCCAATTCTCTGTTTGTTCTTGCATTTAACTTATACTCAAATCTCATTGTATTCCTTGGAATATGCAGTTCATCAGCTCAGAAATATTTTAGGCGAGGGACACGTCTAAATTGGCCTGAAGGTGCTGTTACAAGAGAAAGCATCGAGCAGTCAGAAAACTACACCGGCTAAAGGTTTTGATTCCCCTGATTATTCCTTTTTAGTTTTATTTGGTCATCCTTTTTTTACCAATTTTCAAAAAACCTGTGCATTTTTTAAGCCAAAGTGGAAAAGCTGCAAAATCTGAAGTATAAGCGCAAACAAACAGGGCCTTACATAAGTAACTGCACATGACTTTCTCAAAAAAAAAGTAACTGCACATGTATAGATAAGTCTTCTTCCACTGGAAAGGCAGAGTACTACTCCTTTCTCAGCCATGTTCAATCAATCTTATGGCCTGTCAGCTTTACAACATATTTCATTAGGAGCTAACAGTCTCATTTGATCACTATTAGATTTCTGGAGCTGTAGTAATGATGCTAGCCTGTTAAACTCTTTCTTCGTAATATTGTCCTGTGATTCCAAGGATTGTCATAATTTTTTCCAAGTTTGCACCGGACTGATGGTGTCACTCATCTAATCCGGAAATGTGCTGTTTTTATATACTCTTGCTTTGGCCTATCTTTAATCATGTAAAAGAAAGTCCAGAAAGCCAGTTAAGTTGAGTAGTTGAACCTGGTCCATGGATATTTTGAAAAAATTAAGTTTGTTATATACCCTCCCTTTTGACATATTCAGTCGCAATAAATAATGTCAATTCCATGCTAACTGTGGTGTGCCCAATGCTGTTAGTGACAAGCTGTTGTTTTAATTGCAACATTTCTTGACACACCCTTTGTGCTTTAGTGGTTGGATTATTAGTTTAGTAATTTCTTGACACACCCTTTGTGGTTTGCCATGTGTACATGTGTGAGAGATAGTGAGAGGAGACAAGAAGAAGGGGATTTTTTTTAATTGGCTTCTTGCAGTTTTGAAAATTCAGTTTATTCGGTTACTGAAAATTCAGTTAATTCAGTTAGGCACACAAATTGATGTGCTTTGTAAAACTTGTTCATGTACTGAACTACTAATGCCTTGTGATGCTCTGAATTACTTGTGATGCCTCTGAATTACTTGTGATCACATTGAGAAAGACTTGTAAAGATGATGATCATCTTTAACAGAAAACAATTTGTGATGATTTTGCTAGTTTGCTGGGTTTTGTCTCCGACCATCGTGTCGTGATGATATTGCAGGTACCCGAGAGGCCCTTGAGTTTGCGGAATGTCGATTAACTTCCGTTCCGGCAAATTCGGGTACTCCATATGTCCTATTTTCAGCAAAGGTCATGCTGAAATTTTCCGTGAATTTTAGCATGACTTTGCTAAAAATAGGACATATGGGGTACTTGTGACTAATGCATGGGCCGAGGTATCTTAGTAGTTAATTAAGTAGGATCAAGTGCCCGGCGTACTTGTGACTAATGCATGGCTTTTAGGGTGCCTCGGTGTCGATAAAAACCGAAATGATGAAAAGTTAGGCTTTTAGGGTGCCTTGGCGTCGAAAAACCCTCAATGATAAAAGCTTAGATTTTAGGATGCCTCGGTGTCGACAAACCCTAAATGATGAGACCATGATCTTGTTCCTTGACAATAACCAACTTTTTGACCAAACTTTGTTTCTATTTAGAGAGAAACATGGCCCACAACGATGAGGCCGGGGTTGGGCGGCAAGGCATTACAGGAGCTGTCCCAGGAGATGGAGGAACAACCTCACTTGTATGAGGCCGCCGCCTTCCCCACCGATCCTGAGACCACGGATGGTGCCGCCGAGGATGACCACACTGATGCCACCACTGATGGTGCCGCCGAGGATGCCACCACTGATGATGGCGGCGCACGCACAGATGGCAGCCGACCGAAGAGGCAACGGAAGGACCGGCGCCCGATCGTGCTCCGCACCCTCAAGGAGGAAGTTCTTGAAGTGGACTCCAACGGGAATCCAACGGCGCCCGAACGAATAGTCAAGGGTACTCGCTTCAGCTCGGGTGCATTGTCCGGAGCACCGTCTCGATCAACACCGAGAACCCGAGGCATCTGACCGAGGGAATTTGCGCAACCTCCTCTTCACGAAGCTGCACGAACGATACAAGTTCCCGCTGAATTTGAAAACACAAGCCTCAAAGGGAATAAAGTGAACAATGCTGCCCTCACGAAGATGAGGAAGGCCCTGTCTACTTGGAAAAGCAATGTGAAGAGAATGATCGAGAAAGGTGATAGTTATGAGAAGATCAAGGAGAAAAATCCTTCGATCACCGAAGATGACTACAACGACTTCAAGATCAATTGCTCGAGCACCGCAAGCTCCCAATCAAGTGAGTGGGGAAACAAATGCGGAGCTGAACATAGGGGAACACACACTCGGTCCCGGCGGTTACTGAGTGGCGGAGCCTATATGGGACAAGGAGGAGGCGGACCCTGCCGAGCAAGGCCTACCGCCTCTTCGATACATCTGGCGGTGACAAGCAGACCAGGAACTTTGTCGGGGCCGGTACAAGAAGGACCCGAAAACAAAGGAGCTTACCACGGATCCGAAGACCAGGCAGCTTGAGCTTGTTACGGTAAGGAATACACCCAGCGTAATTAGCTCCATATGGTTGCATTCTAATTAATGAAGCGAATTTTAAATGGTTCACATTCCTTCCGCAGCGATCGAAAGCAGTAGCTGGGTCGACTCAGAGCAACCCTTGGGACACCACTCTAAATAGGGGGTTGAATGTAATGAAGAACAAGGATAAGCTCGATGAAGCCGACGTCGGCTGGTCGTGTGGCGGCAAAGGCTTGTCGACAAAATGGGGTCATACTATACCGCTGGTGTGCGGAAGGAGAAAAAGACCAGCTCGGAAAGCCGGTAGCGAGAGGTTCAAGAACTCAAGGCACAGGTGGCGCGGATTCGGAGATTGTCCAAGAGCAAGTGGAACAACGACTCGGGCGGCGATCACCGCCCTTGTGCCTACCTTGATCTCGGGGTTGAGTGCGTGGATTGCGGCGGCCAACAGGGCCGCCCCGATTCCTAGCTTCACGGCCAGCAACTCGCATAATGCGATGGCGGGGCCATTGGTGCCTCCAGCGGAGGCGGCATTGGTGTCTCCGGCGCCGCACGGGAGCTTAATGCACCGGGTGTACGCCGACCGGCACCTCTGCAGCAAGCGGCCCCTCCGTCCACTTGCCGCCCGCCGTTGGCGGTGCCTCTACATTAGCCGAGCTCGGCGCCATCATCACGGTAACTAATTAAGCCTCTCTCGGCCGAGGACTTCATCTCATTGCCTTTGTTGGGCATCCCCGACGCCCTACATGTTTTCGCGAGGCGCCATGACGTTCCGTGCACTCTCCTCCACTTCGTGAACAACGAGTTGGTCGATGTCGCCAAGGGCAAAATCGTTCAACCGGGCAACCTTGTTCCACGGTACCCAGATGCCACCCAACTTGTTTAGGGTTCAACTGGTTCGGGTGCTGCCAGGCTGCGACGACTTGTTACCTCCGAATCGACCCGTCGGGGCTGACGATGATGACGTGATGACCCTCAGCGCCTGCCTGAGCTGGCCCCTGCTTTGGCCGAAGAGCCAGATTCGTTTGGGGGCGGGGGACACCACCCCAAAGACAACACCGCTTGATCGTGCGGCGCCAAGTCGGCCCCATGGCAAGACCGCCCGTAACGGTGCGGACATCCCTATGCCACTGGATCCAAACATGCATATGGCACAGGATCAGAATGACGGCGACTATGATACATTTGGCAGCGTCGATCAGTACTTTGCCGAGCATGGGTGCGATGGCGACTTCATGGGGCCTCCTTCTCAAGAACCAAACCCAACAAAAGGCGTGTGCGATCTAGCTCGTGCAGCGGAGAAGCCAAGTTGCAACAGGCGCCGTCTGGCGTTCAGCTCTCGAGAGGCGCCTCCATTGCCGACTTCACCGAGCCTCAGATAGGCGAGGTGCAAAATATTATCAGCCCCAACACACTCAAGAAGGCGGTCTGTGAGCAAAACTCGGTCCCATTACAGGAGAAGAAGAAGGCACGCAAAAGAAAGACTAAGAAGGGTGCGAGCCAGCCGGCACCGATTACGATCCGTGCTCATGACGGGCCACCTTCACCGCAGGATATCTCTAGAAGTGTGCATGTGTCGGGTAGGGCGATGCTACCGACAAATATGCTCAATGCTGCAACCGGTGCTATGCGGAGTCTGCATGGCGGTGTTCTTTCTTTGGAGAAGCGGCGTCTCGGGGAGAAGGATGTGGCATACCCGGTTTTCGCGGCCAAGGTGCGAGGGCAAGGGCTTTGTGGATAACTCCATCGGGCGACGATCGTCCTGCGTTTGATGACATCCACGCTATGTTGAACCTTCATCCGCTGCACTACACCTTCGTTCGGCTATTTTCGCTGAGTATGGAGATGCGGATCATTCGCGACAAGACCCCGACATCGTGATAGTCGACCCCTTCTACATGCGTGCCAAGATCTTGGGCAGCGCTGGGGACCGGCAAGTCGCGAGTTCTTACCTCGAAGGCGTCATTACGGCAAACCAAGAAAAGGATAACTTCCTCGTGCCTTACTTTCCGAGTAAGTCCTCCCCTCAACCGCCCGTAACATATGAATTCTTACATTTCGATCGTTTTCTTTTAACATTCCGTGTTTTCTGCGGTGACACACGTTGCACGCTCATCCTCCTAAGCCCTAAATATTCCATGGCCACGTATTTCGACCGGACCGTCGATCGAGCGTAGACTACACAAATGTCAAGAAGGTTCTTGATGATGTTCTCCCGGCCACGCCAAATCTGGAGGCACCTTCACCAGGCCTATTCGTAAGTACGGCAAGCACGTGTTCTCCCTGTCTGACGTTCTGCTGCGTCAAGCAGCCGCCTGGCGGTCAGAAGGGTGCCTACTACGCCATCCATCACATGCGGGCGATCGTACGGGACCATCATCAACTTCTGCTACCGAGTAAACTCCAAGATTGGGCTGCGAGCGTGTCGGCAATCCAGGACGCGGACCTCCGACAAGAATTCTTTCGCATCTAGTCGGAGTTTGCGGAAATCATCCATCAAGATGTCCTTCGTACCTCGGGGCAGTTCTACCTCAGAAATCAACCGTCCAACAGTGACATCGACACAATGCTACAAATGCAGGATGACAACGCCCGTTCTTTCATGACTCCCACGATAGACGGCGGCTTCATCCACGCTCCGGTCCCTTGAGTCGAGTTGTCTAGTTCTGAAACATCGATTGGGTCATGTTGTAATTAAACTTTAATGAACTTGTAGTATGTCTCTTTGGTTTGAGAGTCGTTCAACTTAGATGTAATCGATGCTATTAATGTCTTGCTTTTTCTTCCGATCGTTCTGTTGCATACTTATATATTGCTTATGTATTATGCGTGAATTGGTACTAACGTTTACGTTTGGCTAGTGCATAGCGATGCCGGCGTATGTCGTGTACAAGGGTAAGGTTCCCGGAGTCTCGTTGACTGGGAGGAGTGTCGGAGACAGGTTCACCGATTCAGCGGTAACAGTTACAAAGGGTACACCACTAGGGCCGAGGCCGAATCTAGAATCGCCCGCTATCTAGCGGGAGAGGAGGGAGCGTTGGAGGAACCAGATGAAGGCGAGTTTCATCGTGATGATGCTCATCGTGATGACCGCAGCTCTCTTCTATGTGATGGTAGTTTAGATGATCGATATCGACTTGTAATGCGAAGATAAACTCGCTACTTTCGCGGTCTCGAGACTTGTAATATAATGTTCTATCTTTGTTCGGTCTTTTCAATTCGGAGACTAATATGATGAATTGTATTAGGAGACTAATATGATGAATTGTATTCAAGGACTAATCTTCTATTGTATTTGATGAATCTATTGTTGATGTGTGCTGTCTATATTTTGTCAAATTATACATTTTGTAACCTGTGCAAAAAACAGAAAATAAAAAATAAAAAACCTAATATTCATACTAATGGCGCATCACATGACAGTGCGCCATTAGTATGACAGTGCATACTAATGGCGCATCACGGGAAGTGTGCCATTAGTATGCTCTTGATTACTAATGGCGCATCCGGAGGTGGTGCGCCATTAGTATGCCAAAGCACCTGGGTATACATGCCCCCTGGGAGGCATACTAATGGCGCACCCTTGCATATACTAATGGCGCACCAGGTGGTGCGCCATTAGTATACCAGATACTAATGGCGCACCAGGTGGTGCGCCATTAGTATACCAGATACTAATGGCGCACCAGGTGGTGCGCCATTAGTAAAAATTACTAATGGCGTGCTGTCAATGGCGCACCTCTGATGCGCCATTAATGGCCATATTAGGTGCGCCATTAGTAGTGGTATTTCTAGTAGTGCAGATTCCAACAAATGGCTTGAAGCCATGCAATCCGAGATAGGATCCATGTATGAAAACTAAGTATGGACTTTAACAGACTTGCCCGATGATCGACGAGCGATAGAAAACAAATGGATCTTTAAGAAGAAGACGGATGCGGATGGTAATGTTACCATCTATAAAGCTCGACTTGTCGCTAAAGGTTATCGGCAAGTTCAAGGGGTTGACTATGATGAGACTTTCTCTCCCGTAGCGAAGTTGAAGTCCGTCCGAATCATGTTAGCAATTTCCGCATACTATGATTATGAGATATGGAAAATGGACGTCAAAACGGCATTCCTTAACGGCTATCTTAAGGAAGAACTGTATATGATGCAGCCGGAAGGTTTTGTCGACCCTAAGAATGCTAACAAGGTATGCAAGCTCCAGCGATCCATTTATGGGCTGGTGCAAGCATCTTGGAGTTGGAACATTCGCTTTGATGAGATGATCAAAGTGTTTTGGTTTATGCAGACTTATGGAGAAGCCTGCGTTTACAAGAAAGTGAGTGGGAGCTCTGTAGCATTTCTCATATTATATGTAGATGACATACTTTTGATGGAAAATGATATAGAACTTTTGGACAGCATTAAGGCCTACTTGAATAAGAGTTTTTCAATGAAGGACCTTGGAGAAGCTGCTTATATATTAGGCATAAAGATCTATAGAGATAGATCGAGACTGGGATATTGAAGAAGTTCAAAATGGATCAGTCCAAGAAAGGGTTCTTGCCTGTATTACAAGGTGTGAAATTGAGCTCGGCTCAATGCCCGACCACGGCAGAAGATAAAGAAGAGATGAGTTTCATCCCCTATGCTTCAGCCATAGGATCTATTATGTATGCCATGCTGTGTACCAGACCTGATGTAAACCTTGCCGTAAGTTTGGTAGGAAGGTACCAAAGTAATCCCGGCAAGGAACACTGGACAGCGGTCAAGAATATCCTGAAGTACCTGAAAATGACTAAGGACATGCTTCTCGTTTATGGAGGTGACAAAGAGCTCGTCGTAAAGGGTTACGTCGACGCTAGCTTTGACACAGATCTGGATGACTCTAAGTCACAAACCAGATACGTGTATATGTTGAATGGTGGAGCGGTAAGCTGGTGCAGCTGCAAGCAGAGCGTTGTGGCGGGATCTACATGTGAAGCGGAGTACATGGCAGCCTCGGAGGCAGCGCATGAAGCAATTTGGGTGAAGGAGTTCATCACCGACCTAGGAGTCATACCCAATGCGTCGGGGCCGATCAAACTCTTCTGTGACAACACTGGAGCTATTGCACTTGCCAAGGAGCCCAGGTTTCACAAGAAGACCAGGCACATCAGTTGCCGCTTCAACTCCAGTCGTGAAACGGTTCAAGATGGAGACATAGAAATTTGCAAAGTGCATACGGATCTGAATGTCGCAGATGCGTTGACTAAACCTCTTCTGCGAGCAAAACATGATCAACACCAAAACTCTATGGGTGTTCGATTCATCACAATGTAACTAGATTATTGACTCTAGTGCAAGTGGGAGACTGTTGGAAATATGCCCTAGAGGCAATAATAAAAGGATTATTATTATATTTCCTTGTTTATGATAATTGTCTTTTATTCATGCTATAATTGTATTATCCGGAAATCGTAATACACGTGTGAATACATAGACTACAACATGTCCCTAGTAAGCCTCTAGTTGACTAGCTCGTTGATCAATAGATAGTCATGGTTTCCTGACTATGGACATTGGATGTCATTGATAACGGGATCACATCATTAGGAGAATGATGTGATGGACAAGACTCAATCCTAAGCATAGCACAAGATCGTGTAGTTCGTTTTGCTAGAGCTTTTCCAATGTCAAGTATCCTTTCCTTAGACCATGAGATCGTGTAACTCCCGGATACCGTAGGAGTGCTCTGGGTGTACCAAAGCGTCCACAACGTAACTGGGTGACTATAAAGGTGCACTACGGTATCTCCGAAAGTGTCTGTTGGGTTGTCACGGATCGAGACTGGGATTTGTCACTCCGTATTACGGAGAGGTATCACTGGGCCCACTCGGTGATGCATCATCATAATGAGCTCAAAGTGACCAAGTGTTTGGTCACGGGATCATGCATTACGGTACCAAGTGATTGAACGAGGCATTGGGATACCGACGATCAAATCTCGGGCAAGTAACATACCGATTGACTAAGGGAATTGTATACGGGGTTGCTTGAATCCTCGACATCGTGGTTCATCCGATGAGATCATCGAGGAGCATGTGGGAGCCAACATGGGTATCCAGATCCGGCTGTTGGTTATTGACCGGAGAGCCGTCTCGATCATGTCTTCATGTCTCCCGAACCCGTAGGGTCTACACACTTAAGGTTCGGTGACGCTAGGGTTGTATGAATATGAGTATGCAGCAAAACGAAAGTTGTTCGGAGTCCCGGATGGGATCCCAGACGTCACGAGGAGTTCCGGAATGGTCCGGAGGTAAAGAATTATATATAGGAAGTGCTGTTTCGGCCATCGGGAGTGTTTCGGGGGTCACCGGTATTGTACCGGGACCACCGGAAGGGTCCCGAGGTCCACCGGTGGGGCCACCTACCGGAGGGCCCGTGGGCTGAAGTGGGGAGGAACCAGCCTGGTGGGCTGGTGCTTCTGCCCCTGCGCCTAGGGTTGGAAACCCTAGGGGTGGGGCGCCCACTTGCCTTGGGGGCAAGCCTCCCCTTGGCCGCCGCCCCCATCTAGATGGGATCTAGAGGGCAGGCGCCCCAGGGGCCTATATAAGCGGGGGGGAGGCAGCCGCACCCCAAGTCTTGGCGCTTCCCTCTCCCTGCTACACCTCTCCTTCTCATGAAGCTCGTGAAGCTCTGCGGAACCCTCTGCATCCACCACCACGCCCGTCGTGCTGCTGGATCTTCATCAACCTCTCCCTCCTCCTTGCTGGATCAAGGTGCGGAGGCGCCATCCACTCCGTGCGTGTGTTGAACGCGGAGGTGCCGTCCGTTCGGCACTTGGTCATCGGTGATTTGGATCACGGCGAGAACGACTCCCTCAACCCCGTTCACTTGAACGCTTCCGCTCGCGATCTACAAAGGTATGTAGATGCACTCCTATCACTCGTTGCTAGATGAACTCATAGATGGATCTTGGTGAAACCGTAGGAAAATTTTTATTTTCTGCAACGTTCCCGAACAAAAGCAAGCCGAGCTCGGCTCGGCTCGTTCGTTGAACGAGCCTGTTTCTTGAGGCTCGGCTCGTTTTGCCTCTGGCTCGGTCCAGCCCGAGCAGCTGGTGTCGATGAATGGATGGATGGATGCTTCTGCTCGGGACGGCGGACCCTTGGCCAGCGAGGAACGGCGGCGTCTGATGCGGCGATGACAAGGCGCGTCCGTCGTCGGTGCCGAGAGCGTCGTGCAGTGTCGGGCGTGGCGAGGACGACGGCGGCATCAGGCCTGGCGAGGACGACGACGGCTATACTCTACACAATCAAGCAGGAGCATTCATCCACCCATCCCTCCATTACGTGCGTACGCAGCCACAGCCGTGCAGGGGAGCATGTATGTCGTCTGTCGTCCGTGCGCCCATGCAGGGGAGCGCGTGAGTGCCGAGCGTGTGCGCGCGCAGCTACTGCTGGTGCTGGGGATGGGAAGAAAGGAGAGAGTACCTGCTCGTCACGTTCGGCAAGAAACTAGGGGAGGTACATCCGCCGTTGTTCAGTGTGATGAGGAAACGCCGCGTCGCCCGTCGCCATCGATCCATTTTTTGCGGCACGGCGAGGTGAGGGATGCGGCGGCGCCGAACAAAGGAAGGGAGGGGCTCTTGCCATAATGCGAGGATGGCTGATGGAAACTGGGCTGGGCCTTGAGCGAGTCACCGAGTTGGACCGGGCGAAACTCGGCTCGGCTCGGTCGGGGATCGGGCCTCTTTTCACAACTAGGCTCGCTCGTTCACTGTAACGGGCCGAGCTGGAGCGAGCTTCGGGCCGAGCCGAAAAGCTCGCTCGGTCGTCCAGTCCTACCGACAGCCCACCACGGCTAAAACGCCGAAGGAGGAAATCACACCTGCCATCCATCAACTATGAACCCAGCACACGTTCCGTCTTCCAGATGTCGTCGATGCAGACCACAATCTGCATCTGCTCCTGAACTACCTCCCAAGCTCCGCGCGGACGCTGGAGCAAACATCGTCGCAACGGCGGAACCCGAGGACACGTGTCCACCACGAGGATGTCGCCGCTGCCACACCATCCTTTAACAGACTGGATCCGAATAAATTTTATTGAGCGCATCCATCCATCCCCAACGAAAGGACCAATCATGTCATCAGAGTAGGATCCGAATAAATTTTATTGAGCGCAGCCATCGCCGCCGCCGAAGCCCAGATGATGAACAACCTAAAGAGCTAAACTACTTTGGCCTAAACAGGCGTGGATTTGGCGATCCCCTCACCGCGGACGACAGAGGTCGTGGACGGCGGGGAGCCGCGAGTCCCTGGCGGCGATATTAGCCCATACCTCTTTGGCATGGGTGATATTTTGTTGTACACGTATACGCCGTACACGTGCGAGCTGAGCCGGCCCATCCATCTTTTCTTTCTTTTTTTTGATTTAAAATCGAAAAAATGTGATAGTAGCACAAATCGAACGAGCTACCTGTGGTTCAGAGTGCAACGCCATAAACCACCTAGCCAACTCAGTTGAGGAGAAAAAAAAATTGGTCTTTCTTATTCTTTTCTTCTATGCCGTTCTCTTTTATTTTTTTTAATTTTTTTTCTTTTTCCTTATTCTTTATTTCTCTTTTTCCTAAAGAGTTTTGTTCGGGTTTGATTGACTTTTTTCTTTTTTCTTTTTTTCCTTTCTTTTTCTGTTCCTTTTTTATTTTCTTTTTTCTCTTGCAATGTCCAAACTTTTTTGATTTTTTTAAAGAAATTCATGAAGTTTCTTTGGTTTTTAAAATTTGATGAAATTTTTGCAAATACAAGAACATTTTCTCAAATTCATAAAAAAATATTAATGAACTTCATTTCAAAATCGACAAACTTTTTTTCAAAATGGATGTTTTTTTTTTAAACCGATTAATCTTTTTCTCAAAATTGATGAACTTTTTTCAAAATGAATGCATTCTTTTCAAAGTTAATGAACTTTTTTTCCGAAGGTGAACGGCTTTTTTCATAATCGATAAACTTTTTTCTAATCCTTGAACTGTTTTTTTTAATCCAAGCAAAATTTCTCAATTCATGGAATTTTTCAATTTGTGAATATTTTTCGAATCCGTGAATATTTGTTCAAATCCATAAACTTTTCAAAAGAGATGAACGTTTTTGAAAGACAACTATCAAAGGTTAAACATGTCCATGGTCAACTTGTCGTCCAGGTCATCCATGAAGAAGGTTTCTTTTGCTGACCCAGGAAGGAGCAATCGGGGGTATGCTCTTGAAGAGCGACAGCTAATCGCTCGTGTAGTTGGGCCGACCCATGAAAGGTGGCGTGTGAGCATTGTGTGTGCTGACTAGAGCATCAAGTTGACTAGGAGCTCTCGCTGTACAGGGAGTAGCTTCACACAAACCAACTCACACAACCCCTCCGTCCTGGGCTTGGCCCATTTATTTATTTTTCTTTTTCAACCATCAAAAACAGGTGCATGAATGTAAGATTTGAACGATGGACCTCCTGGGTTACTTCGAACTGTCAACTCTTTCTCGAATTTGTGATTTTTTTTGAACCGTCAAAAAACAGGTGCATGAAAGTAGGCATTCGTGACAGGTTTGAGCAACGCCCGACACCGTTGGCATGTTGCGATAGGTTCATCCATTTGTCGGGCATTTTCACAAGGAAACTTTAGAAAATGCAATATTTGTCAAAAAACTAAACAGCTTAGCAGAATACCTTGAATTGGTCACAGAACCCAGTGGAAAAATTGTGGTTCCGTTCGGTATCCATGGGTTCGATGTCCGAATTTGTTGAAATTATGCATGGAGTACTAGAATGGGCATGCCCAACTGCTGGCAAAATTTGGGTAAATTTTACGAATGACCATAACTACCTCATGTACAACCCAAAATTTCGGTTTAGGTGGAAAAGTCTGTTCCATATCACTTTTTTTCCACATACATCAAATAAACCCAAATATTTTCCACACTCTAGAATCATCATGGCATGCACCTATGCAGAGTTTCATCGTCTTTTGACATTTTATACATTTTCTATGGTTTACCCAGTGAAAACCCTAAAATAATGTCCGGACGTGACACTACTGAAGGAAATATACCCTAGAGGCAATAATATAGTTGTTATTTATATTTCCTTATATCATGATAAATTTTTATTATTCATGCTATAATTGTATTAAGCGGAAACATAGTACATGTGTGAATACATAGTCAAACAGAGTGTCACTAGTATGCCTCTACTGGACTAGCTCGTTGAAACAAAGATGCTTAAGGTTCCTAGCCATAGACATGAGTTGTCATTTGATTAATGTGATCACATCATTAGAGAATGATGTGATTGACTTGACCCATTCCGTTAACTTAGCACTTGATCGTTTAGTCTATTGCTATTTCTTTCTTGATGACTTATACATGTTCCTATGATTATGAGATTATGCAACTCCCAAATACCGGAGGAACACTTAGTGTGCTACCAAACGTCACAACGTAACAGGGTGATTATAAAGGTGCTCTACAGGTGTCTTCGATGGTACTTGTTGAGTTGGCATAGATCGAGATTAGGATTTGTCACTCCAATTGTCGGAGAGGTATCTCTGGGCCCTCTCGGTAATGCACATCACTATAAGCCTTGCAACAATGTGACTAATGAGTTAGTTGAGGGATGATGCATTACGGAACGAGTAAATAGACTTGCCGGTAACGAGATTGAACTAGGTATTGAGATACCGACGATCGAATCTCGGGCAAGTAACATACCGATGACAAAGGGAACAGCGTATATCGTTATGCGGTTTGGTCGATAAAGACCTTCATAGAATATGTGGGAGCCAATATGAACACCAGGTTCCGCTATTGGTTATTGACCGGAGATGAGTCTCGGTCATGTCTACATAGTTCTCGAACCCGTAGGGTCCGCACGCTTAACGTTCAGGGATGATCGGTATTATGAGTTTATGTGTTTTGATGAACCAAAGGTTGTTCGGAGTCCCGGATGTGATCACGGGCATGATGAGGAGTCTTGAAATGGTCGAGACATAAAGATCGATATATTGGAAGCCTATGTTTCACTAGTAGAAAAAGGGGCTAATCTGAGACACATTAGTGCCTGTTTGATTTCGAGCCGGCACTAATGTGTCCATTAGTGCCGGTTCCAACGGCTAGCCGGTCGCTCTCATTACTCCGGTTCGTGGCAAACCTTTAGCACCGGTTCGTGCCACGAACCGGTACTTAAGAGAGTGGTGGCAGGATGTTGTCAGTCTGGGGCCCGTCCAGCACCTGTAGTACCGGTTCGTGGCACGAACCGGTTCTAAAGGTTGACGTACTAAAAACCTTCGTCCACCCGAGCTCGCTATGTTCTTCCCCTTTCCCCTCTCATCCTCTGTTCTTCCCCTCTCTTCCTCGATCTCATCACACATTTTGCCCAAAATTTGTCAAGATTTGAAGGCCCCCATCCATTCAAATGATCACAAAGGTTAGCAACTTTGTCCTTTCATCTCTCATTGCTAGATTAGCTCTTGCAATGCTTTATATAGTGATTAATTTGTGAGTTTAGTAATTTGGAAGGAATTATATGTGGTAGTATTTGATCTATATGCAATTTGAGGTCAAAAATAACACTTAGTTTGCATATGTAGGTGTGGTTTACTTAGTGCCTTCTAAATCTCCGTCTTAACCACCGTCGATCGCCCGCACCATCCCGTCGCCGGCACCACCTTGTGGTGAGGCTCTTGTTCATGAATGTTTTACATTACCAAATTGATTTTGCGTGATTTGGATATATAGTTACTCGTATAATTATCTTACTCGTACGTTGTTTGTTATACATAGTGCCATGGTTTTGGTATCCGTCCCCGTCGGCCCTCGTCCTTGTTATGATTCGGATGTGGTATATTCTCTTTTGAAACTAGTTGTTGCATTTCGTGTTTATGACAAATTATGCCCATCAAGTTGACATAGATATTTTTATCTAGGAGGTATGTGAACCGGAAATTCCAACCGACCCTATTGTCGAGAGGTTAAATTTAGCTCAAAGAGAAAACGAGTATTTGAAAGAAAAATTGAAAAGAATTGAGGGGGAGAAGATGGAATTGGAGTTGCATGTTGCCGATGTAAATGCGATGATCACAAGATCAAGATGGAGAAAATGAGGTTGAAGATTAGAAAGATTATAAAATATGCCATTGATAGTTTGGCTTGGTATCATTATGATGTTGGATCAATTGTTACCTTAGTTGCGATCTTGATCGCATTTGTTGTTGCATTTAAATTCTTTAGCTAGAGAATCATTTTTATGTTGCATTTAATTAAGTGATGTATATGAACTTTATGTATGAAATTTATGTATGAACTTGTATTAATTTGGTCTATTCAGTGTTGTGTATTGAAGATGAGCCGACAATGGATGTATGATTACCGATGCTCTCCCGAGTTCATTAATGGCGTGCATACTTTTCTGCTTGCCGCTGACGCAAACAAGCGGGCGGATGGTTTTATGCCTTGTCCATGTGCTGGCTGTAAGAATGGTCACAATTACTCTACGTCAAGAACCATTCACGTCCACCTATTTGAGTCCGGTTACATGCCCCACTATAATGTTTGGACCAAGCACGGAGAAAGAGGGGTTATGATGGAAGACAATGAAGAAGAAGAGGACGACGACGGCTATCCTAGCCATGGGTTCCCTGAATACGATGATACAACAATGGGTGAAGAAGCTGAGCCGGCAATGCGGGAAGAAGATAAAGAAGAGGCATCAGATGAGCCCGCTGATGATCTAGGTCGGGCCATTGCCGATGCAAAGAGAAACTGCGCAAGTGATCTAGAGAGGACGAAGTTGCAGCGCATGTTAGAGGATCACAAGAAATTGTTGTACCAGTGCGAAGCTGACAAAACAAAGTTGGGCACCACACTTGAATTGCTGCAATGGAAGGCAGAGAATTGTGTATCTGACAAGGGATTTGAAAAGTTGCTGGTAATGATAAAGAATATGCTTCCAAAGGACAACGAATTGCCCGAGAGTACGTATGAAGCAAAGAAGGATGTCTGCTCTCTAGGGTTAGAGGTGCAGAAGATACATGCATGCCCTAATGATTGCATCCTCTACCGCTGTGAGTACGAGGATTTGAACGCTTGCCCGGTATGCGGTGCATTGCGTTATAAGATCAGTCACGATGACCCTGGTGATGTTGAGGGCGAGCACCCCAGGAAGAAGATTCCTGCCAAGGTGATGTGGTATGCTCCTATAATACCACGGTTGAAACGTTTGTTCCAAAACAAAGAGCATGCGAAGGCGATGCGGTGTACGCATGAAGACCGTAAGAAAGGCGGAAAGTTGAGAGTACCCGCTGACGGTTCGCAGTGGAGAAAAATCGAGAGAAAGAAGCGGGAGGAGTTTGCGGGTGACCCAAGGAACGTATGGTTTGGTCTAAGCGCAGATGGCATTAATACTTTTGGGGAGCAGAGCAGCAACCATAGCACGTGGCATGTGACTCTATGTTTGTATAACCTTCCTCCTTGGTTGTGCATGAAGCGGAAGTTCATTATGATGCGGTGCTCATCCAAGGCCCTAAGCAACCCGGCAACGACATTGATGTGTACCTAAGGCCATTAGTTGAAGAACTATTACAGCTGTGGAATGGAACTGGTGTACGTGTGTGGGATGAGCATAGACAGGAAGAATTTGACCTAAAGGCGTTGTTGTTCGTGACCATCAATGATTGGCCTTCTCTCAGTAACCTTTTAGGACAGACAAACAAGGGATACCGCGGATGCACGCACTGTTTGGATGATACCGACAGTATATATTTGGATAGTTGTAGGAAGAATGTGTACCTGGGACATCGTCGATTTCTTCCGACAAGGCATCCCGTAAGAAAGAAAGGCAAGCATTTCAAAGGTGAGGCAGATCACGAAACGAAGCCTCGCCACCGTCTTGGTGCTGATGTACATGATATGGTCAAGGATTTGAAGGTAATCTTTGGAAAGGGTCTGGCGGACAACCTGTTCGAAGGGCGCTGACGGACGCGCACCCATGTGGAAGAAGAAGTCTATATTTTGGGACTTGCCATCTTTGGAAAGACCTAGAGGTCCGCTCCGTGTCGGCGTGATGCACGTGACGAAGAATCTTTGCGTGACCCTGCTTGGCTTTTTGGGCGTGTATGGGAAGACAAAAGATACACCAGAGGCACGGGAGGACCAGCAACGTATGCACGGAAAAGACGGCATACATCAGGGTCAGGCCAGCTATGCTCTTACCAAAGAAGAGAAGGAAATCTTCTTCGAATGCCTGCTCAGCATGAAGGTACCGTCTGGCTTCTCGTCGAATATAAAGGGAATAATAAATATGGCAGAGAAAAAGTTCTAGAACCTAAAGTCTCATGGCTGCCACGTGATTATGACGCAACTCCTTCCGGTTGCATTGAGGGGGCTTCTACCGGAAAACGTTCGATTAGCCATTGTGAAGCTATGGGCATTCCTCAATGCAATCTCTCAGAAGGTAATCGATCCAGAAATCATACCATGGTTACAGAATGATTTGGTGCAATGTCTTGTCAGTTTCAAGTTGGTGTTCCCACCATCCTTCTTCAACATCATGACACACGTCCTAGTTCACCTTTGCGAAGAGATTAACGTTTTGGGTCCTGTATTTCTACACAATATGTTCCCTTTGAGAGCTTCATGGGAGTCTTGAAGAAATATGTTCATAACCATGCTAGGCCAGAAGGAAGCATCTCGAAGGGCCATGAAAATGAGGAGGTCATTGAGTTTTGTATTGACTTTATTCCCGACCTTATGCCGATTGGTGTTCTTGAATCGCGGCATAAGGGCGGACTGGAAGGAAAAGGCACGCTAGGAGGGCATCAAATAATATGTATGGACGGGCATTCTCTCACTGAAGCACACTACACAGTTCTACAGAATTCCGCCTTGGTGGCTCCGTATATGGAGGAACACAAGAATTTTCTACACTCCAAACACCCGGAGAAGTCTGACGACTGGATTACACGCGAACAAACGAGGACTTTCGCCGGTTGGTTGCAGAAACGTGCCCTGAATGATGGCGATATTCAAAATGACCTGTACTCGTTGTCCCAGTTACCATCTTAGAATATAATGGCTTTCAAAGGGTACCAGATAAATGGGAATACATTTTACACGATCGCCCAAGATAAGAAGAGCACCAACCAAAACCGTGGTGTCCGCTTTGATCCAACAACCAACACGGGAAAGAAAACATATTATGGTTACATAGTGGACATATGGGAACTTAACTATGGAGGTGAATTGAAGGTCCCTTTGTTTGGTGCAAATGGGTCAATATCACATGAGGCGGGTAACGGAAGACCCATGATGCGGAATGATAACAGTGGATCTCAACAATCTTGCGTGTCACGAGCAGACCATTCGTCCTAGCCAATGATGTGGCGCAGGTTTTTATGTGAAAGACATGTCTACCAGGCCGAGAAAAAGAAAAGATAAGGAAGCGAATGGATCATACGAAGAGCCAAAGCGCCACATAGTTCTTTCAGGAAAAAGAAACATCATGGGAGTGGATGACAAGACAGACATGTCAGAAGATTATGAAAAGTTTGATGAAATTCCTCCATTCACAGTGAATATTGACCCGAGCATCCAGTTAAATGATGAAGATTTTCCATGGCTACGGCGCAAAGGGACACACGCGAAGAAAAAGTTTCGCACCCCAAGATCTGGGATGTGATCAGCTTCACTATCATCACTTTCTTCTGTGTTTCACACCCAGGAGGGAATCTCTGTAATAGTTAGGGTACTTATGTGTTTTGACATTTGAAACGCGAAGAAATTTTATGTGTAAACAAAAGTAGAGAGGGTTATGGCAAAAACTGGATGCACTTCGTGTACAAAATGGACAATCTTTTTCGAAGTATCAGGGTTTCCGACGAAAACTCAACTGTTACAAAGGCATTTCATTTTTTTAATAACCTAAGCATTACCAAATTGAACATAATGATAAAACACACTAATATTAAATATAAGAAAAAGAATCACTGAAAAATCTTTTTTCAAAGTTAAGTTATTCACAAACTAGTGATTCACACAAATTTCAAATAATTCAAAATTTAAACTATTCAAATTTGAAAACTACCGGCACTAACAGAAAGTTTGTAATTTTTTTTACCTAAAGCAAAAATATTCACAAATAAACTATAAATACCGCAAAAACAACTCAAAAATAAATAAAACAAAAATAAATAAAGCGAAAAAAATTAAGAAAATAAAAAAGACCGCCTACTAGGCCAAAGCGGTCTGCATACGACTAGGAACCCAACCTTTTGTTGGGCCAGGATGCAGGCCCGCAAAGGCCCAGTAGGCTCACTAGGCAGAAGAGAACATGTAGGCCAGTAGGCCTGCTTAGGAGAGGAGCTCGAGAGAGCTACCGCCTGGGGCTTATAAACGGTCACGGTAGCCTCGGCTAGGGAGGTGGGACTAAACTTGTCAAGACCGCACTGGCCAATAAGACCCCCTTTAGTACCGGGTCGTGGCACCAACCGGTACTAAAGGGTTGGTCTTGAGTATCGGGTGGTGCCCCGACCCGGTACTAAAGGGTGGGTGCTTCCCGCTGCTTCGGCTGGCCATAACAGACCTTTAGTACCGGTTGGTGGCTCCAACCGGTACTAACGGTCCATCCTATATATAGAACACTTGAAAAAAAATTCAGTTTCTCTCTGTTTCCTTCCTCCGTCGCGCCGCCCTGCCCCGATCGACACTGTCCCCGTCGACATCGCCGCCCCCGCTCCTCGTCGCCGACCCCGGCCGTGCCCGCCCCTCATCGCCGCCCCCGTCGACGTCGCCGCCCCGGTCGTCCCGTCCCGTCATCCCGCCGTCCCCATCGCTGCGCCCGGCCGCCCGTCGTCGCCGCTCCGTCCCGTCGCCCGTCGTCGCCGCCCCGTCGTCGCCTCGCCGGTGAGCTTGCCCCGGCCGCCATGTCTAGTTGTCCACACACACACACTACACACACACACACACACACGCCATTTTTATATAAATATTAGCAATTTTCTGTTTTTTAGTAATATAAATATTAGAATTGTTAGTTATATAGAAATGTTATAAATGTTTTCTGTTTTTTAGTTATAGAAATATTTATAGAAATGTTAGCAATTTTTCTGTTTTTTATAATATAAATATTAGAATTGTTAGTTATATAGAAATGTTATAAAAGTATTCTGTTTTTTACTTATAGAAATATTAGCAATTTTTCTTTTTTTTAGTTATATAAATATTAGAATTGTTAGTTATATAGAAATGTTATAAATGTTTTCTGTTTTTTAGTTATAGAAATATTTATAGAAATGTTAGCAACTTTTTGTTTTTTAGTTATATAAATAGTTTTTGCAGGCCTATAGTATTTGTTAAATTTTATAATTAGTTTTAGTTAGATGAATTAGATTAATGTCAAATTCTTAGAATTTGCATATATATAGAATTTTAGTTATCACAATCAAATCATTTAAAAATTGTTACTTTTTGCGGGCATATAGTATTTGTTCTCGACGATATGCCCGCCCGCATCCTCGTCGTAATTCGCTCATGACGACGCCCTGCTTCAGAGAGGACCCATGTCCGGGATTGGGCTCCGCCGGGCTGGCACTAGGAGGTGCTACCTGGAGGGGCGCGCCGCTTGGTGAGGAACCCGACCTTGGGTCCCGTCGTCGACCCTGATCTTCTTTGGTGGCATTCGTGTGGGCCACATTCGGTGCAGAGGCAGCCGGCCCCGCCGGAGGTGGTGCGTCGCCGTGTCAGGGAGGAAGATGAGCATGTCCATCGCTACATGACTGCTATGGACGACGTCAGGTTCTCCACTACTTGGCGGGTTCTTTGGGAAGATGACCGGAGATATGATCCTGTGATGGTTCCTTCTCTTTGGGTGTGCACCACCCGCGCCCCAGGAACCGCGAGTGACGCCCTACATTCTTCTGTAGTACTCGATCTTTATTAGGTACCTAGCCAGTGATGTATTCGATATATAATATTTGAGACGATGTATTCGAGATTATATATATTAAGACGATGATGTATTCGAGATTATATATATTAAGACGATGTATTCGAGATTCAGTTTTCCCTTATTGATTGCATCCATGCATTGTAATTTAAATACTACTTAAATTGTTTTATATTTCTTCTGTATTAGTTAAGTAAAAGCTATGGCGGACAATACCGGCAGAGAGAGAGAAGAGGAATTGTTCGACATCATACGCATCCCTCACAGGCTAGATGATCTGAATGAGCAGATGACGGCTCCCAATATCTGAACAATACTGGAGAGGGTGATGTAAAGATATTCGATCTCGATGACCGAGCTGATGAAGTCATAAACTATGATTATAATTATGATGACACAGACAATGTTTGTGATCACACAGACAATGATGATCTTCAAATAACAAAGACTACCGTCGAGGTATATTTATATAAGCAGGCATCATGGTGATCATCACATGTTTTTTATTGAAGATATATTAACGAATCGGTCATTCTTCTTTCAGCCCTCTGGATCGAGCAAATCTGCTTCTACAGACAGCAGGACAAAGCGAGGCCTAGGCAGATTGTTGAAGGATGGTGTAAAGTACAACATCGAATCCATCAAACCTAGTGGTGAACCCCTCACGCCTAAGAACATTGCGAACAAGTGGACTCGTCAGTACGGAGTTCTTGTGAAGGACAAACTCCCGATCTCCATTCAAGAATGGAAAGAGCCAAAGACTAAATGTCCAGGTGTTACTTGGGTCGACGGCAGAGCCAAAGAAGCCCTTTGGAAATCTCTAATGGAACATTTCAGCCTACCAGATCATTTCACTAAAGCAGATGTGGACAAAGTGAAGGGCACTCCTCTTAAGAAGATGGCAGTTGCATTCAACACCCACAAGAAAACTGTATGGGCCAACTACCTCGCTAATGAAAGGAAGACTCCAGAATTCATGGGAAGACTTCAAGGATTCATAATTAGCTAAGGAACGGTCGATGAAAAACAAGGCAAATTCCGCAAAAAAGACGCAGTTCCATAGGCTGGGTCCAGGTGGCTACGCGGTGGGATTGCCTAAGTGGGATAAGTCTGAGCAAGAGATGGAGGATGCAGGGGTCACACCGGTTACTAGGAACTGGCCCCCGGGTGCAGAACTTGGTTCTATGGCATGGGGGTGCGTTGGACCCGAAGACAGGCGAAGTTTCGCGGAAGGCAAGTCTAAAAGGAGCCGAACAAAAAATAATTGATGCAATAGAAGAAGCTCGAAAGGGGGTGTTCACGCCCAACAGAGAGAACAACGAGCTTACGCACGCCCTGGGAAATCCTGAACACCCCGGAAGAACACGAGGCAAGGGCATTATTCCTTGGAATGAGGGCTTTTCAGAATGGAACGAGGACTACAGGACCCGAGCAAGAAGGAAGATGGAGGAGGAGAAGAAAAGGAAGCTGGAGGAGGAGCAGAGGAAGCAGGACGCAGAACGCCTTCAAGGCCTAGAAGCAAGGCACACGGACCTGGCACTCAAATTCCAGCAGCAGCAGCAGCAGATCGACTCACTTAGCCAGAAAAGGGGGTCTCAGCAGCGGCAGCAGTAAGCGGATGATCGTCCAGCATTGGATAGCACCGTCCCATCCATGCCGAGAAGCAGCGTTGGTTCTGCCCTGGGCGACACACTGCTGGATACATACCATGTGGATGACATCATAGAGAACACTAACTGTGAGCTACACTCCAAAATGAAGAACATATCCATGAAGGTGGCGGACAGCGTTGCTTTTCCAGTTACCCCCGAAGCAACCTTCCATTGCATCCCGGTTCAAGAGGGCTATGCTCGTGTCATGGTGGATGAAGTGGTGGACCCATATTCGGGGCTACAGCTTGACTTTCCTGGAGGTGAAGACGAGCGCACACTGGGAGAGGCCATACATCGTATCATCCTATGGAGAAAGGATTGCATCATCTTTCGAAGTCCACCGACACCGCGTCGTCTGCCGACTCCGCCACCGAGTCAGCAGACTCCCGCTCCTCCAAGTCCACGAACGCGTGAGCCGACTCCTCCTCGAAGTCCGCCACCTCCTCCAAGTCCCCGAACGCGTGAGCTGACTCCTCCGGTTTCAAGTCCGGCACAGCGTCATGCCACTTCTCCGGTTTCAAGTCCGGCACCGTGTCAGGCCACACCTCCTGCTTCAAGTCCGGCACATCGTCAGGCCACTTCTCCTGGTCCAACTCAGCCACGTCAGCCGTCTCCGCCGTCTCAGCAATCGCAGAAGAGACATGCCGCAGCTATGGTGTGTAGCGGTACGAGTCGAGGTAGTTCAGGAAGTACAGGCGGAGACAAGCGATGTAAATATGGTGCAAGCCTCGCTCCTCTTCCTTAGAGGCCTTACGACATGACTAAGGAGCAAAACGCAGCCATAGTGCAGGCCCAAGTGGACGCCCATTTTGGACCGAAACCGGCATCGCCGCCAAAGGAGTAAGTGCCTGAGAAAGTAATTGACCACTTCATTAAAATGGCTAGAGAACCAGCTCCCAAGCCTGTTGACTCGGACTATGAGCGCCAAATCAGGAAACTACATCGAGAACGGCTAAAGAAGTAAGCGAGCTCGAGCTCGAGCCAACAAGCAGCAGGCAAAAAATGCGGGAAAACCGTTCCCCAGTTGCGAGAACAGGCGGCGCAATCGATCTCCCCGCTTGTTGTGCCAACAACAACACATGAGAGGAGGCCGCGCGCGCAATATTATTGTGGGCAAACCGTTAAAGTTCCCCAGCTAGGTGATGTGGTAATAAAGGAGGAGCATATAATGCAGGCTGAAATGCTCAAGATCTCTGTTGGACAACTCCTCGAAATTGAGCCCATGTCTCCGCTTAGAGAGGAGGAAATAAAATGGAAATATGCCCGGGGCAAACCTTTGGTCCACCCAGACAAGGTCAAGAACCTCCCAACGAGAATGTATGAATTGCATCAATGGTACATGAACATTACCAAGATTTCCAATCGAGAGTCCCTCATGGTGAATGTCAAGAAGGAGCATTACTACCATGAGAAAGCTCTGTCG
The DNA here is from genome assembly GCA_021605145.1 of Aegilops bicornis. NCBI lineage: Eukaryota > Viridiplantae > Streptophyta > Magnoliopsida > Poales > Poaceae > Aegilops > Aegilops bicornis. The sequence continues at coordinate 865,390,287 of CM038671.1, read as the reverse complement.
TTGAGTATTCAGAACTATATCAGTTATACAATTAAGACGCACTCGACAAATCTCTCGTCGATTGCTATTGTTTGTAAGTGATATCTTTCTGTAATTTTTGATCAATCATTACATGTAATTATCCTCACTATATATTCTTTTCTGTGGTATTATATGCAAGATGAAGATGTATGAAATGAAAAAATATGGACGCTATGGCATTGGGTTCATTGACCCAAATACCATTAATGAGTACACATGAAATCTTGCAACTTCTAAAGCAGGTGTAGAGGAAAGCATGCTAGAGTCCTTGAAGTGCCTCAATACCAATGAAGATATACTACTTCCTTACAACTTCACGTGAGTTAATACAAATTATGTTTTTGCTTACTAGCTAGTTTGCTAGATGTTAATAACTAAGTGTATACGGTTTACGATATATAGTTGATTAATTTTATGCACATGCCTGCTTAATTAAGACATGCAAACGTGTGCGCATGCCGTCTCCACTAGATCTTGTTAGTCATTAAAGTTGACAAAGGAACAGTCCAAGTACTCGACTCGCTACTTAAAGAAGATAAAGACTACACCATCATGAAGGGGCACTAGTAGAAAAAGGGGCTATCGTCCACCCCGGTTTAGCCCATTAGTCCCGGTTCAATCCAGAACCGGGACTAATGTGAGCATTTATCCCGGTTCGTGCGGCTAAGGCATTAGTCCTGGTTCACCTGTGCCCTTTAGTCCCGGTTTGTGCCTCAAACCGGGACTAAAGGGTGCGATGCCCATTAGTCCCGGTTCATGCCTCAAACCGGGACTAAAGAGTAGACCTTTAGTCCCGGTTTGAGGCACGAACCGGGACTAATGGGGTTGAGACCTTTAGTCCCGGTTCGTGCCACGAACCGGTACTCATTTTCAAACTCTGCACCCCGTGGATCGCCTTTTCAATTTTAAAAAAAATAAAAGAAAATGATGGAAATGTCAAAAAATAAAAGAAAATAAGTTTCCCATGTGATATGTGGTCTAGTTGTTGGGAAAATTTGCAAATGTGAATTTCGACTTTATTTGCAAAATCTCTCTGAAAGTTGTAAATATGGGCATAACTTTTGCATACTAACTCGGATGAAAAAGTTTTTTATATGAAAAATCATCTACTCGAAAAGTTACATCAAAAACCTAACAGAAAAAAAGTTACGGGGCTTTTAATATCTAGAGTGGAAAAAATCGAAAAAATTTCAAACTGTGGTCAAACAATGGTCAAACCATGGTCAAACTGATTATTCTAGAATATTAGTGTTACTAAATAATTTATTCAGTTATTTTGAATTTGGTCAAATATGGTCAACCTGTGGCCAAACTATGGTCAAACTATGGTCAAAACATGGTCAAAACATGGTCAAACCATGGTCAAACTAATTATTCTAGAATATTAGTGTTACTAAATAATTTGTTCAGTTATTTTAAATTTTGGTCAAATCTGGTCAAATTGTGGTCAAACTGTGGTCAAACTATGGTCAAACTATGGTCAAACCATGGTCAAACTAATTATTTAAAATAACTATTGTTTTCTAAATAATTATTGTTTTTGGAAACAATAGTTTGAAACTCAAACAGTGAAATGTGTCAATTCATGCTCAAGCAAAATTCCTGAGGGTTAATAGGATTGACATCTTACTATTGTCGGAAAACAACAAGTGCAGACTTGGAAACGAGGGAGAATAGAACCCGGAAGTTAAGCGTGCTCAGGCTGGGGGAGTGGGAGGATGGGTGACCGTTCGAGAAGTTAGGTGATTTGGAATGATGAGGGTGATTAGAGAAGAGGATAAATTGAGCAGTGATGAGGGTCTTGATTAGAGATTAGGGATTAAAATAATTCAGAAATTTGAAAATAAAAATTATTCAAAAAAATTTCAAAAAAATCATAAAATTTCCATTAGTCGGTTGGTGTTACCAACCGGGACTAAAGGTGGAAACCCACGTGGCATGACCTTTAGTCTCGATTACGGATTGAACCGGGACTAAAGGGGGAGGTATTAGTACCGACCCTTTAGTCCCGGTTCACCAACCGGGACTAAAGGCCCTTACGAACCGGGACAACAGGCCCTTTTTCTACTAGCGGGAATAGTCAACAGGTAATTTCAATCATTATTAACTATATCTAGGCCTATTATTAGTTCGTCATTTCTTGATATGAACTATTTAATAACCCCTTTATTGATTTTCTTTGCCTGTGGGCAGGGCTTGGGCAAAGTTCATCAAGGTGACTCCACGCAAATAGCCAAAAAAGTTGTTTTGGCATCGACCAAGGGTATATAGTTAAGTAGTACTAGCTAGCTAGCCATCTCTTTAATTCTTGTTTCAATACCATTAATTAATTATCATGTTTGATTAATCATTATCTGATTCAATTCCATTCTCGTAAAGGCCCTGAAGCAGGCGCCGGGGAATGATCTTTGTGCATTCTACGTTTGCGAGAACATTCGCATGATGGCGTCCGAAAGGAGCAGATCTCAAAGACAGGAATGGGTACGTTGTCAGAACTCTATTCACACTATTATCGATATCTTGTAACACAACTAATACACATGCATATTGATCTCCTTCTTAACAGTTCAGAGAGGTGCGGGATAAGCGCCTACCCGAGGAGCGCATACTAGCACTTCAAGAGGAAATAGATGGATTTTTGCTCGACCGGGTCATAGATACCAAAGGAAAATACTATTACCCGCTACCGCCCCCATGAACCACTTGTCATCGTGCATGCTCCGAAGGCATCAAGGCAACATGTAGGAGAAATTGTATATGTATATACATGTGTATGTGTGAATAGTTAATGGTGTTGGCTGTGAGACATTCGATGATATATTATTATATATAATATATATATATATATATATCTGTGTGTGTGTGGGGTTCTACGTACGAGAAAATCTATTTATATATATGCATAACGTGTACAATTTGTAGTATCATAAAATACCAGCAAACAAAAAAGAATTAAATGGAAAATAAAGCCAAATTGAAAACACAAAACTAAAGAAAAAATTAAAGAAAACACCCAAACATTTAGTACCGGTTGGTGTTACCAACCGGTACTAAAGACCTACGCGCACATGGGCCTGGCTCGTGCCACGTGGTTGCACTTTAGCGCCTGTTCGTAACGAACTGGTACTAAAGGGGGGACCTTTAGTCCCCACTCTTTAGTGCTGGTTGGCGAACCGACACTAAAGGCCGTCATGAACCGGCACTAAAGACCGGTTTTGCACTAGTGTTTGGACATCAGAATGGTTCTGAGTGAGTTCGGACATATACCGGAGTACCGGGGTGTTACCGGAACTCCCCGGAGAGTATATGGTCCCTAATGGGCCTTAGTGGAGAGAGAGGGGCAGCCAGGGCAGGTCGCGCACCCCCTCCCCCTCTAGTCCGAATTGGACTAGCAGGGGGACGGCGCCCCCCTTTCCTTCCTCCCCCTCTCCCCCTTCCTTCTCTCCTAGTCCAACTAGGGAAGGGGAGGGGGAATCCTATTCCCGGTGGGAGTAGGACTCCTCCAGGGCGCGCCATAGACGGCCGGCCCTTCCCCCTCCTCCACTCCTTTATATACGAGGGAGGGGGCACCCCATAGACACACAAGTTGATCATTGATCTCTTAGCCGTGTGCGGTGTCCCCCTCCACCATAATCCACCTCGGTCATATCGTTGCAGTGCTTAGGCGAAGCCCTGCGCCGGTAGCTTCATCATCACCGTGATAACGCCGTCGTGCTAACGAAGCTCTCCCTCGACACTCAGCTGGATCAAGAGTTTGTGGGACGTGACCGAGCTGAACGTGTGCAGATCGCGGAGGTATCGTACTTTCGGTACTAGGATCGGTCGGATCTTGAAGACGTACGACTACATGAACCGTGTTGTCATAACTCTTCCGCTTTCGGTCTATGAGGATACGTGGACGACACTCTCCCCTCTCGTTGCTATGAATCACCATAATCTTGCGTGTGCGTAGGAAATTATTTGAAGTTATAGCGTTCCCCAACAGCTACATGGGTTCGTTGTCCAAATTCGTTAATTTTTTTGCATGGAGTACTAGAATGAGCAGGTCTCCGTCGCTACGATGTGGCTGCTTGTTGGAGGAATGCTCGGCTGGTCTGTCATGCGCCGACTGATGTGGTTAGATTGTCTTGTCCTGCACCCAACCTCGTTATCTCTGATACTAGATCATGAATAACGCGCGTTGCTGCGTCCGTCTATTTATACAATGAAGTGGTAGGAATTTTCATGGATATGTTACCACATGAAACTTATTAAATTTGCCTAAACATAATCATACATTAGTCGGTAATTCAACACAATCTCATATATACTCGCTAAAAACAAGATTCACTTATACAAATTGGCTTGGTATTACAACATACACAAAATTTAGATAGTAAATACAACTAATCAGTACAGATAATAGGCAATAAGAAATAGATTGTATACATGGAGTATAAATAAAAATCTTCACATGCCTCTAACAAAGGGCCACCATGTTTGGAAACAAAGAATCATGCCCGCCTAATGCACCTGTCTATTTCTTGTGGAGGAACTCACATTCATAGGACAAGAGGCCTAACAAGGATTAAATTAGTTGGAGTATCCTCATCAAATAATGATATACTAAATACTACTTTCTCTGCAACTTAATATAAGACGCTTTTTGACGTTGTCATGGACTTATTTAGAATATGTCTTATAAAAAGTTACATAGGGTGTACCATACAAGCAGCAAGTGGGATATGTAGTAATCATATTTTTCATTTTTGTTTGCTTGTTTCGTTAAATGAACATGGTTAAGTACTAAATGTTTCATGCATACTTGTGTGGAAGGCTACCCCGACGTGCTCCCAGTTGTCCTGGTGGCGCCACTTAGGTAGGAATGTGGCCGGTGTCGGTCAAGCACAGTTCAGAACAGGTTTTCAGTTGCGAAAAGGTGTGACAAGTCCCGGGAGTCCCGACCCCCCCTTATCCCATCTGTTGAGTCCCGCTGAGATTCGTGCACTAGTTTGTCGTATGGTAGACAATTTGCAGGGGAAGCATGCTTATCCAGATTATTTAACACTGTGACCAGCGTCGCCGAGTGACTCGGTGGTAGCTTGGAGCATGCCACACGAGGCATGCTTCTATCATATTCAGAAGGAAAAAAAAACACCACATCATGTCGGTATTTCAGGTCAACTCATATGGTGTCAATGAGAAAGTACTGTACCGGTGAAACTTTGCACACTGGGCAGAATTTGATTACTAGTAGTAGGACAAAAAGTGTTGATTATTCGGTAGCTAGGTAGGCATCGATTGGCATCAATAGGCAGCATGTCTCTTGAGGAGAAAAACAATACTCTGAAACTTAACCAGCTGCATCTTCTTCCTCGGCGGGGGCGGCGTGAGGGTCGAGGTTTCGTAGGGGTGTGTCCGGCCTGGACGCTGCTACATGGCAACGTGAGACAACCTCGACGTATCCTCTGGCACACCATTGACGGCGGAGATCGCAGCCCTCCTCACGAATGTCGAGGGCCAGGCATACCTTAACGTAGTCTTCGGACAGCCGGCGCGTCGACCAGACCCAGTTGCCGCCGTCCTCCTTTTCGCTGTCCATCATGATCGCTGGTGCGGTGGCCTTGATCTCCGATTCCATCGATCTATACCAAGACCAGCGCTTCCGCGAGAAACACCGCTGGTGAAGTCCACTCTAAATGTAGAAAGCAACGGGCCTTTTATATAGTTGTTGAGTTATATCTTGTACTCAAGTGTAAATAGCTTGTTGTCAGAGGGTCTAAAGTGTAAAATGGTGTACTCTTGATTATAAAGAAAAGGAAAGGAAATGGAGAGAACTCTCCAGTAAGCTCCTATCCAAATCCCGAGCACACGAACCATGGAGTCTTGCTATCCCCTAGTTAGTGTTCACTAATCCCTACATGGTATCAGACCACGGCTGTCCGGACGGAGCTTGGTGTGCGACATTTGACGGCAGCGTGTTCAAGTACAGCGGATCTGAGGATTTCTTTTGGGGAAGAACGACGGGGAGGTCGGGAGGCGGCGCTCCGGATCTGAGGTATACCCCTGTTTTTCTCCAGGGATTCGTCTTGTGAGTTGCAACCTCAAGTTTGGTCTGAATCCTCTGCGGTTCACTACCTGAAGTTGTGTCTATTTGTGGTGATTCTACTGCGTACTGAGTCACTGATTTGTGGTTATTGGTGAGGTTCGTCCTGATAGCTGCTGCGACCTCTGAGAGTTACTGATTTGTGGGCCTAGTTCTGTGAGTTGCCGAGTTAATTCTCAAGTAGTTGCTGTTGTTGGAGCAAGCAGGCATGGGAGATAACAGCAAGGATAAGAGTGTGGATTCAAGTGTTGAAAAACTTTGTGAAAGTATGCAGCGAATGCTTGCTCAGCTGATGGAGCAGGCCCAAGTAAAGTCTAGTAGCTCGACTGAAATTCAGAAGTCTATCCTTGAACCGAATCCAGTTAAATTGACTGGCCCGGGCGACTATTTTAGTTGGGCTCGCAATGCCTCGTTAATTTTGGAAGCTCATGGCCTGCATAAGTACCTAAGTGAAGATGAGAAGAAACCAACGGATGTAGTGCAGGAGCAGTGGGAGCAGAATCAAAAGCGAGTCATGGTTTGCCTACTGGGCTCAATGGAAAAAACTGTTCCGGAACAAGTTGAAAGTTTTCAAACTGCTGCTGAAGTCTGGACAAGCATTGAAAAACAGTTTTCTGGTAAATCAAACAAAATGCAGGTTAGCAGAATATTGCATGAGATGTGGCACTTTAGGCAAGATCAAAAATCAGTTACAGAATATGCAGGGGAACTCAAGAAACTTTATAGAGATCTGGAGTTCTTCCGGCCATTCAAGCCACATGATCCTAGAGATTTGTCTCTCCTCAGAGAATGGTTTGAACCATTGTTGGTGCAGGTTTTTTTGGAAGGCCTGAATCCCGAGTTTAAACTTCGCTCTCAGATGATACAAGCATCTCCTGACTGGCCTACCTTGGATCAAACTATTGCTAGTATCCTTGAAGAAGAAACTCGTTTGGCTAACCAGGAAGCAACGCCACAGATGCATGGTGATAATCGTGCTGCACTTACTCACGCACAAACCTCTGTTACTTCTAGGAGTGATCAAGCAAATACTACTAAGTTTGACTACAGAAGGAGAAACAAAGTTGTGTGTGATCATTGTAAGATGCCTGGCCATGTGAAGAAGAATTGTTTCGAGTTGGTTGGTTATCCTCCGGGATGGAAGCAAAGACAAACAAGCAGGTTCAACAGCAGCGGTAACAACTTTGAGAAGAAGCATTTCCGAGCTCATCTTACATCATCGACAACAGAGTTACCTGCAACCGCTGCTCATGCACTAGAAGAGTTCAAGGCAAAGTTGATGGCCGTTGCTACCGAAGGATCTAGTGAAGCTGTCGGCTCTCGGGCTACAGAAGGTGAGAACCATTTACGTGCGCCCTAGATCATTGATTCAGGTGCGACAAATCATATGACAGGATCACCAAAGAATTTTTCATCATACTTGCCTCGTTCTGGGAGAGATAGAGTTCGCATTGCTGATGGGTCTTCAGCTCCCATAATGGGTTGTGCATCTGTTAACTGCACATCAACCCTATCATTAAGCCATGTCTTACATGTTCCTAATTTTCCTGTGAATTTGTTGTCGGTCAGCTCTATTACAAAGTCACTAAATTGCAGAGCATGGTTTGAACCTAAATTTTGTGTATTCCAGGATTTGAAGTCAGGAAGAATTCTTGGGACTGGAACTGAATATGACGGCCTCTACTACCTCGACAACGCATCGACTTCACTTGCACTTAGTGTGAAATGTGTCTCCGCTACAGATGAGTTGTTATTACTACATTATAGACTTGGGCACCTATCGTTTCAGCCACTAGGCCGCATGTTTCCCTCACTTTTGGCCTCCTCCTGTTGCAAAGAGCAACTCGTATGTGATGTATGTGAACTAGCAAAACATACAATAACTAATTATCCTAGCAACAGTGAGAGGAGTAATGTACCTTTTGAAGTAGTTCATTCAGATGTTTGGGGGCCAGCAGTTGTAACCTCTCTATCAGGAGAACGGTGGTATGTAACTTTTATTGATGAATCTAGTCGATATACTTGGCCGTATTTGCTCAAGCGGAAATCTGATGTTTTGTCCGCATTTAAAAACTTTTATACTCTGGTGTGCAACCAGTATAATGCTAGTGTTAAAGTATTTCGTTCAGATAATGGAACTGAGTATGTTAACAAGGATTTTGATAATTTCTTAGCTTCACATGGCATTATACATCAAACCACATGTGTGAATACAGCTGAACAAAATGGGGTTGCAGAACGAAAAAACAGACATCTGCTAGAAGTTGCTAGATCCCTCATGTTTATGATGAATGTGCCAAAATTCCTTTGGGGTGAAGCTGTCAAGACAGCGGCATATTTAATAAATCGTATGCCATCAAGGGTTTTAAATCATAAGATTCCGGTTGAGTGTTTGAGTGGTGCTAATTCTTTCATTGTTCCCCCGAAGGTTTTTGGATGTACTTGTTTCGTTCATGACTATAGGAATTCAACAGGGAAGCTTGATCCACATGCAGTTAAATGCATATTTGTGGGTTACTCTCCTACCCAGAAGGGGTACCGCTGCTGGAGCCCTACCGAAAAAAGGTTCTTTGTTAGCATGGATGTCACATTTCATGAAAATGAGCCATTTTATCCTATAGATGGTAAAATTGTTCATGGTGTTGATAGTCAGGGGGAGAATATGAGCAAAGATGTTACTCCCAGTAGCTCAGCTCTAACTCCTATGATTGATATATCTCAGCAGGAGAATGAACCAGAGGGGGAGGAAGATGCTAATAGTAACGATGGAAATGAGGTAAGTGACACTTTTCCCAGTCAACAAGTTATTGAGCCTGACACTTCTTCTGAGCCAACAACTAATGATGGGACTGGAGAAGATATTGACCATATTGATGCCCCAGAAAATTCTTCTTCACCGAGGGAGTCTACTTAGGGAGAAGGTATGGTAGAATCTGTAGCAGCTCCTAGTTCTCCTATAGTTGATCCTCCTATTGCATTGCGTAAGTCTGCAAGACGTACTGATATTCCAGCACGCCTTAAGGATTGTGTTGTCTATAAGCATGATATTGCCAAATTTATTTCTTATGATATTGCTTCTTTAGACTCCACCTCTATTCCAAGAGATTGGAAGGATGCTATAAAGGATTCTAGGTGGAAGACAGCCATGCTAGAGGAGATGGCAGCCTTGGAGAAGAACAATACATGGGAACTCGTGAACTTACCATCTGGTAAAGAACCTGTGGGGTGCAAGTGGGTATACACCATTAAGCATAATCCTGAGGGTAAGGTTGAGAGGTACAAGGCTCGTTTAGTAGCAAAAGGGTATACTCAGACATATGGGATAGACTACGAAGAAACTTTCGCTCCAGTTGCCAAAATGAATACAATACGAACTTTGATATCATGTGCATCTAATCTTGACTGGGATTTACATCAACTAGATGTAAAAAATGCTTTTCTTCATGGAGACCTCCAAGAGGAGATTTACATGCATATACCTCCAGGTTTTGGCACTGCACAAACTGAGGGCAAAGTACTTAGGCTGCATCGATCATTATATGGCTTAAAACAATCACCTCGGGCATGGTTTGATCGTTTTCGACGGGCGGTACTACTAATGGGTTATAAACAGAGTAATGCCGATCATACTCTGTTTTACAAACGTAATGCAAGCAAACTGGCTATATTGATAGTCTATGTTGATGATATTGTTATTTCAGGAGATGATGAGGAGGAAATTAAGAGATTGAAGTTGCAACTGGCACAGGAGTTTGAAGTTAAAGACTTGGGTCAATTAAAATATTTTCTTGGAATCGAAGTCTCTAGGAGTTCAAAAGGTATCTATCTTTCTCAGAGAAAATATATCTTGGATCTCCTATCAGAAACTGGATTGAAGGGGTGTCGTCCAGCTTCTACACCAATTGAACATGGTTGTCGCCTTGTTAAAGAGGGAGGCTCACCCGTAGACCGGGAACAATACCAAAGACTTGTTGGGCGCTTGATCTATCTATCACATACTCGCCCTGATATTGCTTTCGCTGTAAGTGTTGTTAGCCAATTTATGCATGATCCTCGAACCCATCATATGGATGCAGTAAATCGGATTATTCGCTATCTTAAAGGGTGTCCTGGTAAAGGTTTGTTATATTCTTCCCATGGCAATTTACAGATAGAATGTTATACAGATGCAGATTGGGCAGGCTCATTAGATGATAGAAGATCAACATCTGGCTATTGTACCTTTGTTGGAGGAAGTCTTGTTACATGGCGTAGCAAGAAACAGAGTGTGGTTGCCAGGTCTACAGCAGAAGCAGAATTCAGATCCATGGCACATGGAATATGTGAAATTTTGTGGTTAAGGATCTTATTAATGGAACTGGGCTTGTTTCGGTCGAAACCCTTAATGCTGTACTGTGATAACAAGGCAGCTCTTGATATTGCGCACAATCCAGTACAACACAGTCGAACAAAACACATTGAGATTGATCGACACTTCATTAAAGAAAAGCTGGACCAAGGAGTCATCTGCATGCCCTATGTGAGTTCTTCTAACCAAGTAGCAGATATTTTAACTAAAGGGTTACTAGATAGGCAATTCTCAAGTCTTTGTTGCAAGATGGGGTTATTTGATGTATTTGCCCCATCTTGAGGGGAAGTGTTGAGTTATATCTTGTACTCAAGTGTAAATAGCTTGTTGTCAGAGGGTCTAAAGTGTAAAATGGTGTACTCTTGATTATAAAGAAAAGGAAAGGAAATGGAGAGAACTCTCCAGTAAGCTCCTATCCAAATCCTGAGCACACGAACCATGGAGTCTTGCTATCCCCTAGTTAGTGTTCACTAATCCCTACAATAGTCGTGAAGCGACGTCGCGCAGGGACGCGTCGCTCACAGCAGATGCGTCAGTTTGCGTGGTAGCCGCGTGCATAGGCATGTGTGCATGTGTTTGGACGCGTCTTTTTCATGGCGTCGCTTGGGCACAATGCACGTACTCCCTCCGTAAACTAATATAAAAACATTTAGATAACTACTTTAGCTATCTAAATGTTTTTATATTAGTTTACAGAGGGAGTACTAATTAAGCCGCTGCCGCCGATCCATGTGCCTGCACCTGATTGTTCTAATTCGTGCACTCACGAATTTATTAATCCATGTACTTGCAGCGGTAGTACTTAGCCATTACAAGGCACTTGACTGAATATAACAAAGCTAGCTAGCTTCACAAACATGTATTCATCTAGCTTTGACATACATACAGACACACACCTATACGTGTGTGAAACTTATAGAGAGAGAAAAGAGGGAATTAATTAAAGCCCAGACTATCTATTATTTCTAGCAACCATCATACTAGAACTCTTAATTGAAATCTCACTATAATTTACATCGGCCACATAAAATATTCTTACATCTATAACAATAGCTGCGACACCCAAGCCCCTATACGTCCGCGAATGCTTCCGGAAGTGCCTTTGGCACTCACCAGGCAGTCTCGTTCTATCTATACTAGTAGAACGCCCATAAATTGCTACGGGCTATAATGCGTATAAAAGAATTAAAGAAATGATTAAGAACCATTTCCAAGGTCGAAGCTCATTTTAGTATGTTATCAAATTCCGGCATAACTGACAACCGCCCGTCAAGTGCGGTACTCCGATGGGTTCTTCATGGCTTGAATAATTTTCATTGAATCTCTCCATCACAAGGGAGTGGATCCATGTCCAATTCTCTTGCTGATCGCAGGCCCATCAGTAATGCTACAGCTTCCATCGACGGAATGTCCAGCTTTGACTGCTTCGACCTGCATGAAATAACAACAAAGACCCGAAATGAATCAAGAAGAATAGCCCACGGCCCCGTTGCCTCCGTCAATGTGAAACTAAGTATCCTTGTTGAGCTTCACACTGCCTGACGTGGGTCAAGTCCTTTTATGAATTTCGTGCTGGTGCGTGATCCTTCCGAGCAATTAGTTAGCAACTATCATCCTCATGTTCATCGATGAGTGCGCAAGGGGGTCCCATTTTTCCTTGTAAAAATGCTTCATCACTCTCATCAGATACACAAGCAGGAAATCGTTTTTTTTCGACAAAGGGTGAATTTTATTAGCTTAAAATGAAGCATCAAGTGGATACAAACATAATGAGCACACCCGGCCTCTGTATAGCTAGGATACACATACTCCACAAAATAGCAAAGTCAAATAAGACCAAAGCTATATGTATGTGTGAAAAGAATAGAGCAATCAGATCCATAATCGGCAAACTACGTCAATGACCATATCTGCACCAATCATTTCATGACACCACAAAACGACGAGGTTCTTCGACAACAACTTCTTCAGAAAGGGAAAGACGCTCAATCTCCATCATCACAGGATCCAACCGCTCAAGGTCAGAATCTAGGTTTTTACCTTGAAGATACAGTCTGAGCATATCCGAGCAATGCCTTCAACAAGGTCACGCCATAAAAACATCGTCATTGCCATGCATAACCAACTCGGGTCACCTAGGCTTTCATCCCGGAGCTCGAGACCGGGTGCTCAAGAAGCACCACCATCAAATCAACTAGTCATGTGTTGTCACCACCACTTTTCTATGATCCCAGTAGCTACATGCGATGTGTGACCGCCGCCGCTGCTCCACGATCCCTCTGCATCAAGTCGTCGTCCATAGTTTACATCTCACCGATTGTTACTTTATTTTACTATTTATCACCAGATATTGTAACTTTATTTTCACATGCTTTTCACGTCGCGATCTGTGATTGCCTTCTGTTCGCCCTGACAGGGATGCGGGAATCACGAACACCATTTTCTTAACCCTATACTTTCTGGAAATAATACTTCTTTTGGACTAGGTACAGATATGCCCATTTTTATACATGTATTTGCCTTTTTGTGTACACCACACAGGATAATATATTTTCATGAAAATTCATGCGTACAAACTTAGACATGTATATGTATAACAAAACATTTTTTTCAGAATTTTTTGTGAACCGCATATAAAATTTTCAAACCAAAAAAATAAAGAGCTGCATGGACCGGAGCCCGGCCTCCAAATTACATTATCAACAAACAAGTGCTACATTAAGATTCCTGGGCGGTTGATATAATTGAAGGAAAAATGATCACATTCGATGAGGCTTGTATGATTGTTTGGGCCTGTTGTGCGATTTTGTCTGAGGGCAATGCTCTTATGCTTGGGGAGTGAGGCACAACTGTAAGTGCTTCTGTTGGGTGGGCAATACATACAATATCTGATACGGTCATTACAGGGAATGAGCTCCGACAAAAACCGGTAAAAATTAAACCTTCAAGAAAGCCGCTTGAGAAGACGGAAACTAAAATTAATGTCGACCATTCGTTCTCTGAAGAGGAAAAGAACGATGCTACAGGGCTGATATGGAGAGATTGTCCAAGAAATTTCCTGAGAAGCCAGGCTATTTGATACGACACTGCGGCTAGCTCATTTATCGTGGAAGCCCAGGCAGTCCGTGATGGAGTATTGGAGTACTAATGACAGTTGAACTAGCTATACGACATGTTACATTGAGGTTGATGTTCAATAGATTACCAAACTGTGGGAAGGAAGGAACTTTTTTTGAATGTTACCAGAAGAACTGCTAAGACTCCATTGCAGAAGAAGAACCCGATGGCTGAAGCCCGACAACCTGTACATGGACACACCATACTTAGCTAACTAGGACTAAAGCCCAACAAGCCGTACAAAAAAAATGCCAATAGGCCGAAAAACACAACACCAATGAGTGCAACATCATCGTACATCACCAATCCCTTTCACGACCCAACGGCTTCGACTTCACTACATCATGACTAATGTGCGCCTATCTGTCAACGGTCACATCCACAACGAGCTTGTTGGATGGGCTCGCCGACACCGGACAGAGAAGACATATCCATAGGGAGGTGGACATGTGATACTCCGGCCACGAGAAGACAGCTAACAGGAAAGAGAGCTTCAGCTGCCCACCGCTGCCGGCCGCCAACCAGTCCATCACCACCGTGCACTTCCGACCAGACACATCACCACAAACCTGGTGCTCCCACCTAAAGATCAAGTCTCGCAAACTATGTTTTGAACAAAGTAACGATGCTAAGGGCTCCGCCATCGGCGACCTGACAGGTCAAATCTAGTTTTTCAACCCAAGAAATGAACTCTAGTGAGGAAGTGGTGCCGGATCTCCTTAGTGAAACCTTCAACCTAGGGCTAAAACTAAGTGGCTATAAAAAAGACAAATAACACGCATACTAATGCATGTTTGAAGTACACCACAAATCCACACTAATAATGAAATATGAATTCATTATTACCATGAGAACAAATTAGATAAAACATGTAAACAATTTTAACAAAGTGCATCATTAGAAATGTTGGTACCAAATTAATGAAGACTTTGTTCCTCTGAGGTCATTGTTTCTTCACCAGCAACAATAGAAGGACCTGGAGCTGCGAACATAAATCAAGTATTTGAAATCAAGACACTGGACATGGACTATATCAATTTTCATGTGAAATTTTGCAAAACAAGAACTTGTGGTTTTTTAACTAAAGTAATACTCCCTCCGTCACATAATATAAGAATGTTTTATTAATGCCTAAAACGTTCTTATATTATGTGATGGAGGGAGTGCGATTTTAACATCACTAAGTCCTTAATTTTGGCTGATACAAAGGAACTAGGGAAAAAGTATATGATACAATATCCAGCCGGTTGAGGAGATGGAGCAGAATAGAATGGCACGATGGGCTCATCTCCTCCTCCAAGCTCCAATGACGCGAGACGATCCAAGGTTCCGAACGCCGGCCGCCGCGCAGGTTCAGACATCCTGCCCGTCGGGTCGAGCGGTTGAGGGGAATTGGCGGCGGAACATGAACAAGGTCTTCTTTTCTTTATCGATCTGGTCCATACGATGGAAAGCGAGAGAGCGAGCCTGCGTCATGTATCCTGGAGGATCTTTGCTACACTTACGGGAGTACTATTACGGATTAGCACCTACGGACTGATTTGGAATAGGAGATTGGAAATCACGGGGTCCCAATCCTGAAAATCAGGGGGAGAAGATTAGCATTGTTGGACACGTACGTCCGTGGTAGGTATGGGTAAGCGAGAATGCGAGATGATCGGGATTCCTTTTTGGAGCGATCGTGCATCGTGGGCCGGTGGCGATGGAGAGCTCTGTTGGTCGTATATGGGCTGAGGCCTGGGACTGTATGTGCATCTCTGGGGCTGGGCTTTGTATGTGCATACAGACATGAAAAATTCCTGCTGGATTCATAGTTGCGACGCCTGGGGCTATAGCCCCAGGGCCCAATTCCGCCCCTGCCTTCAACAAGGTAAACAAAATCCACGAACATCGTCATCACTCGCAACGAAATTGCGAACCAACACCTACAAACAGATCTAGAGACGTACCCGGCATCAGGTGCGGGTCCAGCCCAGGTCGCCCCGGCCGCCCTTTGTATAATATAACAACTGCCTTTGGGCCTCACGCCCCGGGGCTACTCCCCCTCCCCGACCTGGATCCTAGATCCGCCACTGCTGGCATCACTACCGTCGCCGGAGCCTATCCATGGCACCACCACGACTAGCACCACTGTCCACCCGAGGAGGCCATGCACTGCCACAGAGCACTCGACGGCATGCCGCGACCACCGTGCCTCACAGTCGGCAGGCCGGCGGAAGATCTGCACCAGGAGTACCGGGCACGCCGCCTATCCGCTCGAGGTGTCGTCGCGGTGTGAGGCTCGTGGCTCGCACACCCACCTATGCATAAACGCCCACCAGCACAAGGTGCCGATGCATGCATCGATTGATGCAGAGGCCAAGAAAAGCACAAAGTTTCGACACATGGATCTGGAGGCACACCTCGCCGTGGCCCAGCGCCATGCGCGCCCGTGCTCCGCACCAGGCACCAGCCTGTGCCCCGCGCGCCCGTGCTCCGCACCAGGCACCAGCCTGTGCCCCGTGCGCCCGCGCGCCACACGTGGCACCAGCCTGTAACCCTGCACCGCCAGCGCGCCGCCCTTCTTGCAGACGACGAAACGAAAGGGCCCAGCCGCAACCTTCATCGGAGCCGGCGTGGGCTTCGCCGGCCACTCCTCTGGTGGCGGCGAGCAGAGGGGAAGGTGCAAAGGGGGTGGAGCCGGCTGGAACTAGGCTTTCCCCCATGTCGCTAGGGAGGGCGGCGCTGGGACGAGGGGAGAGCTGAGGAAATTTTGGTCAGTAAGACACGCTTTTGTGGAGGAAGGAACTTTGAGATCTCATAAGTGAGACTTTTTCATCTTTTCATTTCAACTTTGTTGGGAGGGATGCTAATGTTGCTGCGCATCTTTGTAGAAAGAAAGCGAGCGAGTCAATGCGTAGATGCCTCTGGCTTAATTACATTCCCTTTTTCCTTGCCGATTCTCTTAGTAATAAAATCCTTTGATCAATAAAGCTCATTGATTCGCAAAAACAAAAGTGCCTATGTAGCGCTACATATTGCGCTACATATTGTGCCCAATCCGGAGGTAGAATTAGCATCCTTACATCGGATGAGTATCCACATGGGATGTCCCACTTGAATTAGGATTTCGGAAGTGTAGAAATTCAGAAAGAGACTATCAGCGAGCCTGTATCCACATCGGATAAGCATCCAATCCGACTCAAACCGCTTGGCATCCTTACGTATTAGAGCCGGACACGGCCGTACGTAGCCATAATATATACGACCCGGGCCACCGGCAGATCCGGAACAAGCGTACGATCTATCCATCTCCAATTCTCGCGCTATCTCGGCGCCATGGAGCAGTCCAGGTGGCCGGACCTCCCACCGGACGTGCTGCGTGACATCTCCGGCCGCCTTCGCCACGCCATCGACTTCCTCCGTTTCCGTGCCGTCTGCAGGCCGTGGCGCGACTCATCGAAGCCGATCCACTCTTTCCCGCCGTGGCTCCTTGCCACGCCTGAGAAAGACTCGCTCCCGCTAAGGTTCAGGTGTGTCTTCTCCAAGTCTAGCTACCGCGCGTCGCCGACATCGGGAAGCGGGAAGAGGATCTGGCTGTCTACTCCCGACGCAACCGCTATCCGGTACATCACTATCGAAGACCTACGCCCTAGCCTACATGATCCTCTCACCGGAGCAATCACTCGCCTGCCTCTCTTGCCGCCTACTTACTGTGTCGATGGGCAGTGGGAAGAGAATATCCTCAAAGGCGCTCTCTACGGTGACGGAACCACTTTTCTTTACGGTTTTTCAGTCATTGATGATGGCCTAAGAACCAGGTTCAGGGCGGCGCTGTTGCTTCCTGGCGAAGCAAAGTGGAAGCTTGTGGAGAGGAACTATGAGAATACCGACAGGCCCAGAGAGTACCACTACGCACGACGTGGTGGCAAGGTCATAGAGACTGACCCTGATGACGAGTATATCCTGGTCAATGTAGACGGAGAGTATTGTGCGACGTACCGTGGCGGCATGATCCTGGTCACCGTTGAGCCTAGCCTCTGGCAAATTATCATGCCGGATGGCGCCGATGATGACGACGTGTTAGTCCCAACGGCACGGGTGGCGGTGGGGTCGTGGGCCTACTTGGTGGAACACTACGGCTACATCCTAGAGTCCCGCGGAGAGCTTTTGTGGGTGTCGGTCCAGGTTGAGATGTATTATAGTTTTGCACATGAGTTCCGTGTTCTCCCACATTCGGTGTCGGTGCATGTGCTAGAGGAGGTCCCGGTGCCGGAGAAGATACGTTGGGTGAGAAAGGACGGTCGTAGCCTGGCGGACCGCGTGCTATTCTTGGGGTCGCCCAACAGCTTCGCTGTGGATGCATCCATGTTAGGCGGCAATGGCGGCTATGCCTATTTCGTCTACCACAACGACGGTAAGAGGTCACCCGGTATGCCGTATGGAGTGATTCGGTACAACCTCGTCAATGAAGAGAGCAGTTTCCTTTTCAAGTGCGAGTTCGTTGAGCAGCTACCTCTAGGATGGGACGGGAAGAAGTGCACCTGGCTCGTCCCCCAGCCTGCCATTGCTCCAATTAAGGTAAACACCAGCAGTACGTCCCAAATTAATCTTTTGCATTATAATACAATATTTCATTAGTTTTACCGTTGCATAAAGCAAATACAGCGGATATAAGAGCATAACTGGCTGAACTTTGTATATGCACCGCAAATGATGAAATGTTCATAAATTAACATTGATATTGCTCTATCAGAAAACCGCTAACGGGTCGAGAAAGGCCCGTTCCATTAAGCAGCAGCAACAGCTTACTAGTTCAACACACACCATTCACATTGAGAGAGACTACGAGCCTTGTTTCAAGTTGTTGGTGCGTAATCTGCCACTTACAGTGAAGAGCCCTCAGCTGCAACTCTTATTCAGCAAGTACGGCAAGGTGTCTAGTGCCAAAGTAATCTACCACAAGAAGACCAAACGCTCGCAGGGTATTGCTCAGGTAACCATGTCGACTGTGCATGCCAATCCTGAAGATGCTCTGCATGCTCTCAGAAACCTGGTTTTGGATGGTTCCTATCTCACGGTTAGCTTTATCAAGAAGGGGCATCGGCGTCGTCGGCGGCTCTGCTTCGGCAATAATTATAGTGATTTTAATTTTGTAGAATGACAAGGGTACCCCCGCAAAAAAAAAGGAATAACAAGGGTATGAAAAAGGAACCTAGATTTCTCTTTGTTGGCATTCGAAAAATATAGTATAGATTGTCAATATCGTTAATGTTTGTTTGAAGCGGTTTTGTACCGAGCTATGTCAAAATACTTATACTTTTCATTCCAGAAAAAAAAAATGCAATTTCAAGGATACACATTAGCTAGTGATTGATTCATGCGTATGGGTGCTCCTAACGTACCCATCCATGCATGCATTGTGAGCAAGTACACGGTGATGACATGCATTTTTTTAGAAGAAGAGGGCCCAGCCCCGATTCCATTGCATAGCAAAGAAATCACAGCAGTACATCGAAAACTTCAGGTCCAAACAGACTCCAGCAAGCTAAGAAGCAGAAAAGTAAAAGAGGCGACTAGCTACCTAGCTATTACTCCCTCCGTTCTAAATTACTTGTCTTAGATTTGTCTAGATACGGATGTATGTAGACTCATTTTAGTGCTAGATACATCTGTATCTAGACAAATCGAAGACAAGTACTCCCTCCGTTTCTAAATAATTGTCTTTTTAGAGATTTCAACAAATGACTACATACGATACAAAATAAGTGAATCTACACTCTAAAACATGTCTACATACATCCGTATGTTGTAGTCCATTTGAGATGGCTAGAAAGACAATTATCTGGGAGCGGAGGGAGTAATTCGGAACGGAGGGAGTACAAGGGAAACAGCCTGAGGCTCACCTCCTCTGCTAAGACAGAACAGAATCTAAAAACTAAAACAGGAGAAACCGCCACAGCTCCTCAGCCTGGATCTGGCCACATCAGCGGTAACGGTGCTTTGATCAGGTTCTCCAGCTTCCGCACCATGTCCTGGACTTGTTTTTTAACAGGGTCTGCAGCCAGCGGTTCCCATCGAGCAGCGTATGAGGCAGTCTTGCGCCAGAATTCCTGTATATTAGTCCATTTGGCGCGATTAAAGACAAAATCGTTCCTGGTATTCCAGATGGCCCATAGACCGGCTGCATGCATAATATTAATAGCCTCCATTTTATTTCCTCTAGACCAGCAGTCTGCAAAGGATAACATATTGGCTGTCCCTCTATATCTAGTAATACTAGATATATTCTTCGAGAATTCAACCACAATGTCACAGCCAAAAAAATAAATGATGGCAGGATTCTTTAATTGAACAAAAAGGGCAAGTGGTGTCAGGGACATTTTGCCTTTTGCCCAAGTTGTCTCCGGTCAGTATCTTGTTATTGACCACCAACCAAAGAAAAATATGAATCCTGATAGGGATCTTAATTTTCCACACCGCAGGGGTGTTATTACGCAACACACCCCTAAAATGAACTACATTGTACAAAGACTTAATGGAATAAACCCCACTGGAATTAAGGTTCCAGACAAAAGAGTCTTCTGCCTAAGAAAATGCAATGTATTTATCAATCTCCAAGAGTTCAAACAAAAGACAAAGAAGCTCGTTGGAGAAACATCTCCTAAAAGTGATTTTGAGGTTAGATCCATCCCACACTTTTTCTATGGTGCAATCATGCTCATTGGCAAGTTTGGGCAGTCCAAAGAACACCCTTCCAAAAGGGCGAGGCACCTAGGGAGGGACAAGTAAAAATGTTGGGGGACTTGGTGTTGTACTTAGCATCTATAATACTTTTCAAGATCTCCCCCTCATCTCTATTATATCTATTGACCCAAGAGGCTAGCAGACATAAATTCATATTAGAGAGGTCAGTAATTGCCAGTCCTCCATTGGCTTCATAGATAAAGTCCCCCAGCTAGCCAGATGATATTTATGATGCCCTTCATAATCATCCCAAAAGCAATGAGCTAGCCGAGAGTTGATGAGCTTAATAGCCCACTTGGGGAATTTTTTATAACTCATAAGATAAGAAGGGATACTGGCTAGGCAAGCTTGGACTAGTATCAGCCTCTTACCAAAAGACAAAAGTCTCCCTCTCCAGCCAACAGATCTCTTGATAACTTTGTCCACCATAGCCTGAAGGTCCTCACTTCTAAGTTTAGTATAGTGAAGAGGGGCACCAAGGTACTTAATAGGAAAAGTACTCAGTTTACAGCTCAGTGACTGGGCAAAACTAACAGCCTCATCCCTATCAATATTCATAGGAACCAGATCACACTCATGGAAGTTGATCCTGATGCCAGATAGTTGCTCCAAACAGGAAAGCAACCACTTTTAATTTCTAGCATGGTCTAAGTTATTATGAAGAAACAATAGAGTGTCATCAGCATATTGCATACTAATTACACCAGCTGGGTTTGAAGGGGGGAAAACCCCAGCAATCATTTGCTGATTGGCTGCCTTAGCTAGTATTCTAGTGAATACATCAACAACAAGATTAAAAAGCAAAGTGGAGGCAGGGTCACCCTGTCTCACACCTCTGCCAACAATGAAAAACTCACTATTGGTGTCATTAATCCTGACCCCAACAGAACCGTTGTCGAGCCGAGAGCCTAATATGTATATCCATTTAGGACCAAAACCTCTTCTCCTAAGCATATCTACTAAGAAATCTCTGTTAACCATGTCATAAGCTTTCTCATAATCAAGCTTAAAGCAAAACGCCTGAAGGTGGTTACTAGCTACAGCATGCACCACCTCATGGGCTACTACAATACTTTCTAGAATAAACCTACCTTTAATAAAAGCAGTTTGGTTAGGAGAAATCAAGTCATTGCAAACTGGGCCAAACTTATTAGCAGCACACTTAGCAAAGATCTTGAAACTACAATTAATCATGGCTAGGGGTCTGAATGTGTCCAAAGAAACAACATTAAGTTCTTTAGGAACTAGAGTAAGAAGGGAGAAATTGAGTCTATACAAGTCCAACTTACCTTTCTCCCAATCTCTGAAGAGTGCAAACAGGTCACTCTTAATGAGATCCCAGAAATGTTGATAGAAAAAAGGAAAACCATTCGGACCAGGGGCACCTTCAGCAAATGAGCCAAAAACTGCATTTTTAATTTCTTCTTTAGAAAAAGGCTTTTCTAAGTAATCAATATGTGCAACAGTGGCCATGATGGACTGGTCCCAAAAGTCATCTAATAACTTTAATTAGATGGAAGGGGAATAGACAAATAGATTCTTATAATATGCAACTGCATTAGAAATGATACCTTCAGTATTTTCAACTGGGCCGTCAGCAGTTTCCAGGACAACAATATGCATCTTCCTTCTCTTCTGGTTGGCCAGGGCTTGAAAGTAGTCAGAGTTCAGGTCCCCCTCTTTGATGTCCCTCTCTCTAGCTCTTTGTATGGCCTTGATTTCCTCTTTCTTCCATATTTCATTCAGATCACCTACAATCACTTTCAATCTAGCTCTAGAAACAGGGGAAAGAGGTTGAGATTCCGCAAGAATGTCTAAACGATTATACTCAGCAACCAAGACTTGCTTAGTCTTGTTCTGAGAGGCCTCATAACTGAGGCTCCACCCTTTGGTGGCTTTCCTTGTATTTCCGATCTTAAATTGCTAGAAATCTATAGCAGAGGAAAACTGACAATCAGTGTTCCAAGCTTTGTGAACAATCTCATCAAAACCAGGAACCTCTAGCCACCATTTTTCAAATCTAAAAACTTTAGTTCTGGGAATATCTATAGCATCATAATTGAAAATAAGGGGGGTGTGATCACTCCCAATTCTAGGAAGAGCTTTAGCATGGCTAGCAGGGAACAGTCTTTCCTAGTCAGCAGGAACAAAAACCCTATCTAAAGCAGCCATGATTAGGTTGTCTTGGTTATTGGCCCAAGTATATTTCCTGCTAGCATTCTTAATCTAAATGAGGCCAAATTTAATGATCCAGTCACTGAAAAGATCAGCCCAATGCTGGTTAATCAGGCTTGTGTTCTTTTCCTCAGCAACTCTAATCAGGCGTGCTCTTAGTATCTTCCAGAAAGGTACGGGCCAGCTCTTAAGTACAAATAAATGCTCGTTGCTCTTCTCTGAAAAATGTCCACAAATGTCACAAACTGAAGTCAGAGGGATTTTGGAAGTGGAGTCATCCACGTTTGAGAGCAAATACCTCGGCCTACCAACACCTAAGGGCGGAATGAAAGATGAGAATTTCCAACCCATAATGGATAGGTTCTTGAAAAGATGCAACAATGGGTCTGGTAGATACATGTCCTATGCCGCAAAGGAGGTGCATGTAAAGTCGGTCGTCCAAGCATTGCCAACATTCACCATGGGAGTCTTTAAAATGCCCATTGGTTTTTGTGAGAAATATGAAAGGTTAATTAGAGAATTCTGGTGGGGAGAGGAAGGGGACCATCGGAAAGTGCACTGGATGGCTTGGGATAAAATGACAAAGCCAAAAAGAGGAGGGGGTATTGGATTTAGAGATATGCACCTCTTCAACCAAGCATTGTTGGCTCGACAAGGCTGGAGGTTAATTCAGAGACCGGACAGTCTATGTGCGAGAGTACTCAAGTCGAAATACTACCCTAATGGGGAGTTGCTGGATACGGTCTTTACTCTTGATGCATCCCAATCATGGAGAGGTATTGAATTTGGGCTCGAACTCCTCAAACAGGGTCTCATTTGGCGAGTAGGTAACGGGAAGAACATCCAAGTTCAGAGGGACCAGTGGATACCGAGGAGTGAAGGACTGAAAGTGGCTAGCCTCATAGGTAGGACGAGGATCAGATGGGTAAACCAACTCATCGATCCTGTCGCTAGAAGCTGGAATCAGGAACTTGTTAACCGGATCTTTAGCCCTTTTGATGCCACTGAAATCCTGAAAATTAAAATACCACAACGCGAGGTGGATGATTGTATAGCATGGCATTATGAAAAAAATGGGGTTTTCACAGTACGGAGTGCCTACAGGCTAGCTATGTTGATTAAGGGAATCGGGCCCCAAACGTCTAGCTCATCTGCAAGTGTGGACGATCGAAGCATTTGGGACTGTATTTGGAAATCAGGAGTATCAGAGAAGATCAAAAATTTCGCATGGAGGGTAGCCACCAACACTCTGGCGACCAAAGCAAACAAATGCAAACGCACCTTAGCCACGGATAGTACACGTGTCATTTGTGGTACATCGGAGGAGAGTGAATTTCATGCGGTGGTTTCATGCACAAAGAGCAGAGCCCTGCGTCAAGAGATGCGGACACACTGGAAGTTACCAAAGGAAAATGCATTTTGGTACACTGGACAGGATTGGCTACAGGGCCTTCTTAATGCATGTGATGCTGAAGAGCGCAACAAAATTTTATTGTTGCTATGGCGAGCTTGGTTCCTCCGGGAGAATATAATTCATGGAAATGGTAAAGAATCTATCCAGAGATCAGTGGCATTTTTGATCAAGTATGAGCAGGAAGTGAAGGCATCCCATGACAAAAACAAAAATGCTACTAACATCTGCTGCCAAAGTCTGTTTGAGGAACAAAACCGTGAAGCACCAACACCAGCCGCAAAGGAGTGGAGTCCACCGCCAGCTGGCGTGGCAAAGATAAATACAGATGCGGCCTTTGATGTTAACGGGGGAACGAGCACAGGAGGGGCAATCGCTAGGAATGATCAAGGCCTGGTTTTCCTGTCGATGGGACGAAACTTGGGACTCTGCGAAACAATGGAGGAAGCAGAAAGTTTAGCACTATTGCGTGGCCTTGAGGCACTAGCGAGATACTATAATGGTGCGATTCAGGTCGAGGTAGATTGTCAAACATTGGCCAGAGCGCTCTCCCCGGGGACGACAAATACGTCGCGCTTATTCCCAATCATTGCAGACATCCAGGATGCCTTGGGCGGCTTCAGATCTTACAGTGTTGGGTGGGTTAAAAGAGACCAGAACAGGGTTGCCGACTGCCTTGCTGCCCGAGTAAGGAGTACTGGTGATTTTCTTCACCTAGGCTCTGTCCCTGATGATCTGTCGGAGATCCTGCTAAGCGATTGTAACAAATCTACCTGACCTTTTGGGTTACCCTCAAAAAAAAAATTCAAAGGAATTTTGCCAAGTTCAATTATCAACAAGTCAAATAGAGAACACCGAAAATCCTTGTGCCAAATGCGATGGCGACTTATCAACAAGCGTCCAATAAAAGGGTGGCCATCTGCTGATAGAGGCAATGGTTGGAGCAGGGCGTTGCTGTGGGAACGTCATGGATGCTATGAGGGCGATGACCCGTGTTTGAACAACGTTTTTTTCAACCTAATTTCCTTTTGAGAGACTTATGGGAGATAGAGGAGGGGACCTGGGGCGAAGCGTTTCACTAATCAAACTGGCCACATGCCACGCAACGGACGCCCGCGCCCCTGTTGTCCGACTCTGAGCGCTGCCCAAAATTAAAGTGCCCTAGTGCTACAGAAAAATAAAGGAAGCAATCACGACTTGGTACAGAAAAAATAGAGTTTTTTACCTTCAAAATAATGGAGTTATTCAGCCGCAAAAAGTTGCAGTTATTCACGTAATTGCCGGAAAATTTAATTTCGAATATTGTTATGGTGGAAGCAAATCACGACTTACCGTAGTTTCTGGGAAGCATCCACGTTTCCGTATATGGAGGAGGACACTCAACTTCCCTCGTCGATCTCTTCATTTTGAAATCCCCAACATCGCCGAAATCGATAGCCCGGCCATGCCTCCGGAGCTCGTCGGCCAGATCGCCGACGGCCTCGACGATCTCAAGTGCTACGCCAGCACGCGGGGAGCCTGCAGCACATGGCGTCGCGCCCTCCCGCCGCCGGCCCCTTCACTGCTTGTCGACCACGGCGCCGCCGCCATCAAGCGCCGTACCACCGCAGCCTCGCTCCCTGCGCATCGCTCCTTCGAGCTCAACGTCATCCCCTCAGGCGGGCTCTGCCCCGCTGCGCGCCGCTCCTTCCAGCTCGCCCAAATCCCCGCGCCGAGGACCTGCCTCGGCTGCTGCAGCGGATGGCTCGCCCTCGTTGTCCGCATCGACGACGTCCACAGCCTGCTCAGCCTCTTCCACCCCGTCACCGCCGCCGAGATCCTCCTGCCGCCGCTCATCTACAACACCCACCTGGTCTCCAAGATCGTCTTCGCGCCCAACCCCGCCACCGATGACTTCGCGGCCACCGCCATCTGTGACATCGACAGGCTCGCCTACGTCACCGCGGGGGGCAGGAGATGGGCCGTCCTCGACCCTGTCCACCTCGCCGCCGGAGACCAGCTCGTCGACCTCCTCTACCCTGGAAATGGTATGGTCTACTGCCTCACTCGGTTTGGAGATGTCCACGTGCTCCGCCTGCCACAGCGTCGCCGTCGGGAACCTATCATCCTCGAGTGCCACACACCAGCAGATTATCCAGTAGTGCATAACAAGCGGATCTTCCAGATGCATGGAACCGGACCGGACCTAAATGTGTGGGCCACAGTCGAGCCACTGTTGTCATCTGCGGGCAACCCAGTGTTCGACGCCGCCACCTGTTTCACTCAGCCATACATCCCGGTCTCGATTTTTACTAGTGCCAAGAACCTGGTGTTCTGCGAGGGTAACTTGTACCAAATCTGAAGGAATGCGACCTTGTTATATCCCAAATTTTCAATTTGGAATGTTATACATTAGGTCATCATGCATATCATATTTTCTCGCATTTTTCGATCCTAGAAAATTTCACGCAACTCAAGGACCCTCGAAGAGAGTTGGAGATTTCATTATTTTCATATTTGGGATTTCTTAAATTTTGAAAATAGGATCATTTGGATTTATTTGATTATCTTCATAAGTTTTTCCGATAAAAAAATTAAGAGAGGGAATAATATGACTTTCCCAACATATAGGAAAAATGAAGATTTTATAAATAAATCAAATTTTGGTTTTTGAAAGTTTATTTGCTTTAGGGAAAAAATTGAGTATTTTTAAATATGCATGTTTGCCCGTTTTAAAGTTCATTTTGTTCGACTCATTTTTAGGAGTCGGGAAAAATTAATTTTATTTAATTTGGAGTTCGTTTGGTTTTATTTTAATTTCGTTTAGTTTTGTTTAAAAAACGCCCGCTTTGGGCCAAGGGCCCAGCTGCCCAACCGCCGCCTGCCCAGCCGCCTCCTCCCCTCGCGCCCATGGAGGAGACCGCGCCGCCAGATCCCGAGTCCGGCTCGGACCCGCTGGCCGCCGCCCGTTGCCCCCTCCCAAGGCACGGAGCCCCGCCTCCTATTTATACCACCTCTCTCCTCACCCCGAGCCGCCGCCCGCTAACCCGCAAGAGCCGCCTCGCCGAAGGCCGCCGCCGCCATCGCCATCGCCGCCGTCGCCCAACACCGCCTCCCCGCCGACCCGCGGAGCCGGAGCCCGCCCGGCGGAGGTAGCACCTGCCGCCCCGATCCGGTTTTATTCCAAAACCGATCCGGTTTTTTTTTTCGTTAATCAGTTTTTTTAAAAAAAAACCTAGTTTATTTTATTTTTTTTGGTTTTATTATTTAGTGAACGTTCACCGACCCGTTCGTTTTAATGAACGTGTTCGTCGGATTAGTTCTGTTAACGAACGTCCGTCGTTTTAACTGTTCGTCGTTTTTCGTTTAATCGGATTTAATCCGTTACTTTCTGAATTTGATTTCTGATTCAATTTTCAAATCTGTTTATTTTCTCGCTCGTTTATCGGAATCAGGTAATTCAAGCGCCTGGAGTTTCGTTACGAAACCACCGTTCCGACTAACCTGCTTAAACAAAGTTTTGCTACTGTAAAATTTGACCTAGTTTCAAATTGCTAGAACCGAGTCGTTCTCTCTGGACTTTCGACTTTCGATGTTTTATTTGATTTGATTCTTTTGTAACCAGGGTTCTTAAGTTGAACTCTCTAGTTAGATCCTTTTATTCGAGATTTCCCTGTGCATTACATGAGTACTTATTGTATGCTTGTTGTTTGTCTGCGTTAGATCACCCGGAGTGCGCCGCTTGTTACTTCGAATCTCTAGGTCTCGCGGATCATCAGCAAGGCAAGTAACACTTGATCATACCTTTCCTAGTGCCCAGTTTTATTGCATTAGATCAAACCCTTAAACACTTGCATGTTTAGGATCAACTTAAATTGTGGGATGGGAAGTAGTTGAGGTAGTACCTATTACCTGTTTTACTTATGAAACCTTGGGAGTTACTTCTACGTTGCTTATTGCCATGCTATGCTAGTAGACGTGGATTGGGTGAGTGAATATCCATGACAGATGTGAGATTGTTAATTAATGGTTTATCTAAGATGGCAACCTAAACACACATCTGGGTGGATTGAGGCACCTGGTTTCTATCAGGACTTGCCTGTATTTCTTCGGACCGCCACCCAGGCTCTAAGGGATCATAAGATTATTCAAACTGGAAACTTCCATGTGCAGCCACAAGCCAATTATGGGCTCTGGCGTAGTCGACTAAGTTGTGCGAACTCTTACGGGTAGGTTAGCTGATGTAGGGGATGTAGGTTGGTACGGTCTACCCACAAGTAAGGTGCTAGCGCTTCTGAAAGACTATGTCTCGGTCATCCGTTTCTCAAACACCATGTAGTGCGAGGAACCAAACGGAGGCGATCGAGTCTTGTGGGGAAAAGTGCGCAAACCTCTGCAGAGTGTATAAACTAATCATGATTAACAGTGTCCCCGGTTATGGACGTTTTGAGTATCTAGTACTTGAATATCATGTGAATCTCAACATGTTACTTCTAATAAATGTTATTGGGTTTCTTATGAGTACTTTTAAATTGGGATTGAGGATGCTGTCAACCATTCTCAATGTTTAACAACCACCATGATAGTTAAATAAAATTATTCCTTTGTTGTAGGGAAAAACTAGCTTTATGCAAAAATGTAACCATAGAGCTTTACCACCAGCCATATATGCATGTAGTGTAGGCTTATTTCCTTCATTGCTCTCTATGTGTTACATTGCCAAAGATATTCCATGTGCTGAATTTTTGGGCTGCAACTTTCACGCTGCAGACTTTTCGCATGACAGTAAGGTGTTAGGTCGTGGTTCTATACTCGGTGATGCCGATGGAGTTGATGGACTCACTTATCTTCCAAGCCTTTATTGTTATTATTAGATGGCCTTAAGCCATATTATTGTAATAAGTTCCCTTGTGGACAACGCTGTAATAAGTGTGTGATTGCTACTCTGCTATAAATCCTTTGAAATACCGTGTGGTGTCGACATCGATCCAGGGATGACACCGAGCACAGAGACTTGATCCATTTGGGTCCGGTCCCTCTGAGAGATGGTATCGAGCCAGGTTGATCAGAGACCACGACCACTAAGTTAAAGCCATAGATCACTACTCTCTTCCCATTTTCTAACTCCTCATCTTTTCTACTCTTTAGGATGACGGATGCGAAGATCAAGTACACCCAACTAGATGAAGGCACACCTTTTGGATTCCACTTGAAGGAAGTCACCAAGTACCTGAACATTGGATTACCAAGCTTCACCGGGACTTTCAACGCCACTCTGCCTGAAGAGGAGCGCTGGAAGATTCAAGCTCACGTTCCAGGAAGGACTTTCGCCCCAATCACCAAGCCTATAGATAGTGTTTTCAGTGCACCAACTTGGAGTCTGGGAAAGAGCATGGCAGCTCATATCACCATGGGACGCATTGGAGAAGTTTATCAAGAAGACCTCAAGGACACCATCTATCAGATTTGCGGACGCCGAGATGACAAATGGGACATAGTCAGCACCAAGAAGGATAGATCCATTGCAGCTTTCATCCAGGAGTTAAACCAGCACATTCGACGCCAGGAGAACCAGATGTGCAATGATATGTTGGAGTTGCAGAATGCAAAGCGAAGGATCATCGAACTTGAAGAAGAACTAAAGACCACACGCAAGGACTACATGGACGAGATCGTAGCTCTAGCAAGACACAATAATGATCTTAAGTACGAGATCGAAGAACTCAAGAAAAAGTTGGCGCTCAGGAATGAAGACTAGTATGTCGATTGTCCAAGCGACTACATCAACATCGACGACACCGATTCGGATCCAAGTGAACCCGACTTTGAAGACGAAGTCGAGCAGACATCATGGAGTCTTCCACGGTTCAAATTAGTAGAAGTCCCCCATATATTAGTAGTATTACCTCCATGTAAACATTATAGTGCATGCACTTTTGCGATAGTTAGATCGTTGTAAGCCCTTTGTTTGATTGAATGAAGTGATTTTGTGTGCAGTTGCTCATGTGCATTTGGGTAGTGATTCCCCTTAGACCTCATTCTATTCTTAATTTCTCTTCTTTTCTAAACCCATCAGATGCCTCCGAGACGCGACCCCGGGTTTGTTTTCCCGCCAGAGATCACCCAATTGATTCAGCAGCAGAACACCCTGATTCAAACATTGGTGCAGAACCAGGGCAACAACAACAACAACAACAACCCACCACCACCACCACCACCTGCGGATCATTTGACTCGTTTCCTTAGACTGAATCCGCCGGTGTATTCCAGTAGCACCGAGCCGATTGTAGCAGATGATTGGCTCTGCAAGATAGGAAGGGAGTTGACCACTGCAGGATGCACAGATGGAGAAAGAGTGAAGTTTGCAGCACATCAGCTTGAAGGACCCGCAGCAGCATGGTGGGAGAATTTTACAGCCACTTACCCCGTAGACACTGTCACATGGGATCAGTTTCAGCAAGCTTTTCGCACTGCCCATGTTTCAGCAGGAGCCATGGCCATGAAGAAGCGTGAGTTTCGCAACTTACGCCAAGGAGGAAGGACTGTTGGCCAGTATGTGGATGATTTCAGTAAGTTAGCACGTTATGCCCCAGATGACGTTGCTACAGATGCGGCTAAGCAGGAGAAGTTTCTAGAAGGACTGAATGATGAGTTCAGCATGCCGTTGATGGTAGCAAGTTTCAACAACTACCAGGAGTTGGTAGACCGAGCCCTCATGATTGAAGGAAAGCAGCAGCAAATTGAGAACCGCAAGAGGAAGTATGGACAAGGGAAGTATAACTCTGGAGCCCAGCAGAAGCCTCGTTATACCCCTAAATCAGGAATTCAGTTTCAGCATACCCATGGAGGAGGTAATTCGCATAACCATAATGGCACTAAGAATGGGAACGGGAATGGAGGAAGCAATGGACAGAATCGCACCAACCCGTCAACATCATCCAAGGTAGACCTGAGTCACATCACTTGTTTTAAGTGCCGCAAGACTGGGCATTATGCAAATGACTGAAGGAAATATGCCCTAGAGGCAATAATAAAGTTATTATTTATTTCCTTATATCATGATAAATGTTTATTATTCATGCTAGAATTGTATTAACCGGGAACATAATACATGTGTGAATACATAGACAAACAGAGTGTCACTAGTATGCCTCTACTTGACTAGCTCGTTAATCAAGATGGTTATGTTTCCTAACCATAGACATGAGTTGTCATTTGATTAACGGGATCACATCATTAGGAGAATGATGTGATTGACATGACCCATTCCGTTAGCCTAGCACCCGATCGTTTAGTATGTTGCTATTGCTTTCTTCATGACTTATACATGTTCCTGTAACTATGAGATTATGCAACTTCCGTTTACCGGAGGAACACTTTGGTGCTACCAAACGTCACAACGTAACTGGGTGATTATAAAGGAGTACTACAGGTGTCTCCAAAGGTACATGTTGGGTTGGCGTATTTCGAGATTAGGTTTTGTCACTCCGATTGTCGGAGAGGTATCTCCGGCCCTCTCGGTAATGCACATCACTATAAGCCTTGCAAGCAATGTAGCTAATGAGTTAGTTACGGAATGATGCATTACGGAACGAGTAAAGAGACTTGCCGGTAACGAGATTGAACTAGGTATTGGATACCGACGATCGAATCTCGGGCAAGTAACATACCGATGACAAAGGGAACAACGTATGTCGTTATGCGGTTTGACCGATAAAGATCTTCGTAGAATATGTAGGAACCAATATGGGCATCCAGGTTCCGCTATTGGTTATTGACCGAGAATGGTTCTAGGTCATGTCTACATAGTTCTCCAACCCGTAGGGTCCGCACGCTTAACGTTTCGATGACAGTTCATAATGAGTTTATAAGTATTGATGCACAAGGTTGTTCGAGTCCCGGATGTGATCACGGACATGACGAGGAGTCTCGAAATGGTCGAGACATAAAGATTGATATATTGGAAGCCTATGTTTGGACTTTGGAATGGTTCCGAGTGAAAACAGGATGTTACCGGAACACCGGGGGGTTACCGGAACCCCCCGGGGGGTATATGGGCCCTCATGGGCCTTGAGGGAGAAGGAGAAGGGCCGGCCAGGTGGGCTGCGCCCCTCCCCTTCCAGTCCGAATAGGACAAGGAGAGGGGCGCGCCTTCCCCTTTCCCTCCCCAATCCTAATCCAACTAGGAGAAGGGGAGTCCTACTCCGGTGGGAGTAGGACTCCTCCTTGCGCCTCCTCTAGGGCCGCCACCTTCCCTGGTCTCCTTTATATCACGGGGCAGGGGCACCCCATGACACACAAGTTGATCTACGGATCTTTCCTTAGCTGCAGCGGTGCCCCTTCCACCATATTCCACTTCGGTCATATCGTCGTAGAGCTTAGGCGAAGCCTGCGCCGGAGAAGTCATATCGTCATGAGCTTAGGCGAAGCCCTGCGTCGGTGGAGCATCAACATCGTCATCACGCCGTCGTGCTGACGGAACTCATCCCCGACACTTTGCTGGATCGGAGTCCGGGGATCGTCATCGAGCTGAACGTGTGCAGAACTCGGAGGTGCCGTACGTTCGGTGCTTGGATCGGTCGGATCGTGAAGACGTACGACTACATCAACCGCGTTGTTATAACGCTTCCGCTTTCGGTCTACGAGGGTACGTAGACGGACACTCTCCCCTCTCGTTGCTATACATCACCATGATCTTGCGTGTGCGTAGGAAATTTTTTGAAATTACTACGTTCCCCAACAGTGGCATCCGAGCCTGGTTTTTATGCGTTGATGTCATATGCACGAGTAGAACACAAGTGAGTTGTGGACGATACAAGTCATACTGCCTACCAGCATGTCATACTTTGGTTCAGCGGTATTGTTGGACGAGACGATCCGGACCAACCTTACGCCAGACGCTTACGCGAGACCGGTTCCCTCGACGTGCTTTGCACATAGATGGCTTGCGGAAGACTGTCTCTCCAACTTTAGTTGAACCGAGTGTGGCATACGCCCGGTCCTTGAGAAGGTTAAACGGAGTCTATTTGACAAACTATCGTTGTGGTTTTGATGCGAGGTAAGAACGGTTCTTGCTCAGCCCGTAGCAGCCACGTAAAACTTGCAACAACAAAGTAGAGGACGTCTAACTTGTTTTTGCAGGGCATGTTGTGATGTGATATGGTCAAGACGTGATGCTATATTTTATTGTATGAGATGATCATGTTTTGTAACCGAAGTTATCGGCAACTGGCTGGAGCCATATGATTGTCGCATTATTGTATGAAATGCAAGCGCCCTGTAATTGCTTTACTTTATCACTAAGCGGTAGCGATAGTCATAGAAGCAATAGATGGCGAAACGACAACGATGCTACGATGGAGATCAAGGTGTCGCGCCGGTGACGATGGTGATCACGACGGTGCTTCGGAGATGGAGATCACAAGCACAAGATGATGATGGCCATATCATATCACTTATATTGATTGCATGTGATGTTTATCCTTTATGCATCTTATTTTGCTTTGATTGACGGTAGCATTT
Source organism: Aegilops bicornis (assembly GCA_021605145.1). Classification (NCBI taxonomy): domain Eukaryota; kingdom Viridiplantae; phylum Streptophyta; class Magnoliopsida; order Poales; family Poaceae; genus Aegilops; species Aegilops bicornis. The sequence continues at coordinate 865,356,903 of CM038671.1, read as the reverse complement.
TAAGATGATCTCTCACTAAAATTATCAAGTAGTGTTCTCCCTTAGTATGCACCGTGGCCAAAGTTCGTCGTTCCTAGACACCACGTGATGATCGGGTGTGATAAGCTCTACGTCCATCTACAACGGGTGCAAGCCAGTTTTGCACGCCGCAGAATACTCAGGTTATACTTGACGAGCCTAGCATATGCAGATATGGCCTCGAACACGGAGACCGAAGGTCGAAAGCGTGAATCATATAGTAGATATGATCAACATAGTGATGTTCACCATTGAAACTACTCCATCTCACGTGATGATCGGACATGGTTTAGTTGATTTGGATCACGTGATCACTTAGATGACTAGAGAGATGTCTATCTAAGTGGGAGTTCTTAAGTAATATGATTAATTGAACTTTAATTTATCATGAACTTAGTCCTGGTAGTATTTTGCAAATTATGTTGTAGATCAATAGCTCGCATTGTTGCTTCCCTATGTTTTTATATGTGTTCCTAGAGAAAATTGTATTGAAAATGTTAGTAGCAATGATGCGGATTGGATCCGTGATATGAGTTTTATACTCATTGCTGCACATAAGAATTATGTCCTTAATGCACCGCTAGGTGACAGGCCTATTGCAGGAGCAAATGCAGACGTTATGAACGTTTGGCTAGCTCAATATGATGACTACTTGATAGTTTAGTGCACCATACTTAACGGCTTAGAATCGGGACTTCAAAGGTGTTTTGAACGTCATGGACCATATGAGATGTTCCAGGAATTGAAGTTAATATTTCAAGCAAATACCCGAGTTGAGAGATATGAAGTCTCCAACAAATTCTATAGCTAAAAGATGGAAGGGAATCGCTCAACTAGTGAGCATGTTCTCAGATTGTCTGGGTACTTCAATCGCTTGAATCAAGTGGGAGTTAATCTTCCAGATAAGATAGCGATTGACAGAATTCTCTAGTCACCATCACTAAGTTACTAGAACTTCGTGATGAACTATAGTATGCAAGGGATGACGAAAACGATTCCCGAGCTCTTCGTGATGTTGAAATCAACGAAGGTAGAAATCAAGAAAGAGCATCAAGTGTTGATGATTGACAAGACCACTGGTCTCAAGGAAAAGGGCAAAGGGAAGAAGGGGAACTTCAAGAAGAACGGCAAGCAAGTTGCTGCTCGAGTGAAGAAGCCCAAGTCTGGACCTAAGCCTGAGACTAAGTGCTTTTGCTGCAATGGAACTGGTCACTAGAAGCGGAACTACCCCAAGTATTTGGCGGATAAGAAGGATGGCAAAGAGAACTAAGGTATATTTGATATACAGATTATTGATGTATATTTTACTAGTGTTCGTAGCAACCCCTCGGTATTTGATACTGGTTCAGTTGCTAAGAGTAGTAACTTGAAACAGGAGTTGCAGAATGAACAGAAACTAGTTGAAGGGGAAGTGACGATGAGTGTTGGAAGTAGTTCCAAGATTGATTTGATCATCATCACACACTCCCTATACTTTCGGGATTAGTGTGGAACCTAAATAAGTGTTATTTGGTGATTGAGCATAAATATGATTTGATCATGTTTATTGCAATACGGTTATTCATTTAAGTAAGAGAATAAATTGTTGTTCTGTTTACATGAATAAAACCTTATATGGTTACACACCCAATGAAAATGGTTCATTGGATCTCGATCATAGTGATACACATATTCATAATATTGAAACCAAAAGATGCAACGTTAATAATGATAGTGCAACTTATTTGTGGCACTGCCGTTTAGGTCATATTGGTGTAAAGCGCATGAAGAAAACTCCATGTCGATGGACTTTCGGAATCACTTGGTTATGAATCATTTGATGCTTGCGAACCATGCCGTTTGGGCAAGATGACTAAAACTCCGTTCTCCGGAACAATGGAACAAGCTACTGACTTATTGGAAATAATACATACCGATGTATGCGATCCAATGAGTGTTGATGCTCGTGGCAAGTATCGTTATTTTCTGACTTTCACAAGATGATTTGAGCAGATATGCGTATATCTTCTTGATGAAACATAAGTCTGAAATAGTTGAAAAGTTCAAAGAATTTCAGAGTGAAGTGGAAAATCATCGTAACAAGAAAATAAAGTTTCTGCGATCTGATCGTGGAGATGAATATTTGAGTTACGAGTTTGGTCTTCAATTAAAACAAAGTGGAATAGTTTCACAGCTCACGCCACATGGAACACCACAACATAATGGTGTGTCCGAACGTCGTAAACGCACTTTATTGGATATGGTGCAATCTATGATGTATCTTACCGATTTACCACTATCGTTTTGGGGTTATGCATTAGAGACAGCTGCATTCACGTTTAATAGGGCACCATCTAAATCCGTTGAGGCGACACCGTATGAACCATGGTTTAACATTAAACCTAAGCTGTCGTTTCTTAAAGTTTGGAGTTGTGATGCTTATGTGAAAAAGTTTTCACCTGATAAGCTCGAACCCAAATCGGAAAAGTGCGTCTTCATAGAATACCCAAAGGAAACTGTTGGGTACTCCTTCTATCACAGATCCAAAGGCAAAACATTCGTTGCTAAGAATGGATCCTTTCTAGAGAAGGAGTTTCTCTCGAAAGAAGTGAGTGGGAGGAAAGTAGAACTTGATGAGGTAATTGTACCTTCTCCCTTATTGGAAAGTAGTTCATCACAGAAATCAGTTCCATGATTCCTACACCAATTAGTGAGGAAGTTAATGATGATGATCATGAAACTTCAGATCAAGTTGCTACCAAATCTCGTAGGTCTTCCAGAGTAAGATCCGCACTGAGTGGTACGGTGATCATGTTCGGAAGTCATGTTACTAGACCATGATGAACCTACGAACTATGAGGAAGCGATGATGAGCCCAGATTCCGCAAAATGGCTTGAGGCCATGAAATCTGAGATGGGATCCATGTATGAGAACAAAGTATGGACTTTGGTTGACTTGCCCGATGATCGGCAAGCCATAGAAAATAAATGGATTTTCAAGAGGAAGACGGACACTGATAGTAGTGTTACTATCTACAAAGCTCGACTTGTCACAAAAAGGTTTTCGACAAGTTCAAGGTGTTGACTACAATGAGATTTTCTCAACTGTAGCGATGCTTAAGTCTGTCCGAATCATGTTAGCAATTGCCACATTTTATGAAATCTGGCAAATGGATGTCAAAACTACATTCTTTAATGGATTTATTAAAGAAGAGTTGTATATGATGCAACCAGAAGGTTTTGTCAATCCTAAAGGTGCTAACAAAATATGCAAGCTCCAGTGGTCCATCTATGGACTGGTGCAAGCATCTCAGAGTTGGAATACATGCTTTGATAAGTTGATCATAGCATATAGTTTTATACAGACTTGCGGTGAAGCCTGTAATTACTAGAAAGTGAGTGGGAGCACTACAGCATTTCTGATAAGTATATGTAAATGACATATTGTAGATCGGAAATAATGTAGAATTATTCTGCAAAGCATAAAGGAGTGTTTGAAAGGAGTTTTTCAAAGAAAGACCTCGGTGAAGCTGCTTACATATTGAGCATCAAGATCTATAGAGATAGATCAAGACGCTTGATAAGTTTTTCAATGAGTACATACCTTGACAAGATTTTGAAATAGTTCAAAATGGAACAGTCAAAGAAAGAGTTCTTGCCTATGTTACAAGGTGTGAAATTGAGTAAGACTCAAAACCCGACCACGGCAGAAGATAGAAAGAGAATGAAAGTCATTCCCTATGCCTTGGCCATAGATTCTATAAAGTATGCCATGCTGTGTACCAGATCTATTGTATACCCTACACTGAGTTTGGCAAGGAGTACAATAGTGATCTAGGAGTAGATCATCGGACAGCGGTCAAAATTATCCTTAGTAAAATAAGGATATGTTTCTCGATTATGGAAGTGACAAAAGGTTAAATACCGTAAAGGGTTACGTCGATGCAAGTTTTGACACCGATCTGGATGACTCTAAGTCTCGATCTAGATACATATTGAAAGTGGGAGCAATTAGTTAGAGTAGCTCCGTGCAGAGCATTGTAGACATAGAAAAATTGCAAAATACATAACGGATCTGAATATGAAAGACCCGTTGACTAAGATTCTCTCACAAGCAAAACATGATCACACCTTAGTACCCTTTGGGTGTTAATCACATAGCGATGTGAACTAGATTACTGAATCTAGTAAACCCTTTGGGTGTTGGTCACATGGCGATGTGAACTATGGATGTTAATCACATGATGATGTGAACTATCGATGTTAATCACATGGTGATGTGATCTAGATTATTGACTCTAGTGCAAGTGGGAGACTGAAGGAAATATGCCCTAGAGGCAATAATAAAGTTATTATTTATTTCCTTATATCATGATAAATGTTTATTATTCATGCTAGAATTGTATTAACCGGGAACATAATACATGTGTGAATACATAGACAAACAGAGTGTCACTAGTATGCCTCTACTTGACTAGCTCGTTAATCGAAGATGGTTATGTTTCCTAACCATAGACATGAGTTGTCATTTGATTAACAGGATCACATCATTAGGAGAATGATGTGATTGACATGACCCATTCCGTTAGCCTAGCACCCGATCGCTTAGTATGTTGCTATTGCTTTCTTCATGACTTATACATGTTCCTGTAACTATGAGATTATGCAACTCCCGTTACCGGAGGAACACTTTGGTGCTACCAAACGTCACAACGTAATCGGGTGATTATAAAGGAGTACTACAGGTGTCTCCAAAGGTACATGTTGGGTTGGCGATTTCGAGATTAGGTTTTGTCACTCCGATTGCTCGGAGAGGTATCTCTGGCCCTCTCGGTAATGCACATCACTATAAGCCTTGCAAGCAATGTAGCTAATGAGTTAGTTACGGAATGATGCATTACGAACGAGTAAAGAGACTTGCCTAACGAGATTGAACTAGGTATTGGATACCGACGATCGAATCTCGGGCAAGTAACATACCGATGACAAAGGGAACAACGATGTCGTTATGCGGTTTGACCGATAAAGATCTTCAGAGAATATGTAGGAACCAATATGGGCATCCAGGTTCCGCTATTGGTTATTGACCGAGAATGGTTCTAGGTCATGTCTACATAGTTCTCGAACCCAGAGGGTCCGCACGCTTAACGCTTCGATGACAGTTCATAATGAGTTTATAAGTATTGATGCACCAAGGTTGTTCGAGTCCCGGATGTGATCACGGACATGACGAGGAGTCTCGAAATGGTCGAGACATAAAGATTGATATATTGGAAGCCTATGTTTGGACTTCGGAATGGTTCCGAGTGAAAACAGGATGTTACTGGAACACCGGGGGGTTACCGGAACCCCCCGGGGGGTATATGGGCCCTCATGGGCCTTGAGGGAGAAGGAGAAGGGCCGGCCAGGTGGGCTGCGCGCCCTCCCCTTCCAGTCCGAATAGGACAAGGAGAGGGGCGGCGCCTTCCCCTTTCCCTCCCCAATCCTAATCCAACTAGGAGAGGGGGAGTCCTACTCCGGTGGGAGTAGGACTCCTCCTTGCGCCTCCTCTAGGGCCGCCACCTTCCCTGGTCTCCTTTATATACGGGGCAGGGGGCACCCCATGACACACAAGTTGATCTACGGATCTTTCCTTAGCCGTGTGCGGTGCCCCTTCCACCATATTCCACTTGGTCATATCGTCAGAGCTTAGGCGAAGCCTGCGCCGGAGAAGTCATATCGTCGCGGAGCTTAGGCGAAGCCCCGCGTCGGTGGAGCATCAACATCGTCATCACGCCGTCAGGTTGACGGAACTCATCCCGACACTTTGCTGGATCGGAGTCCGGGATCGTCATCGAGCTGAACGTGTGCGTAACTCGGAGGTGCCGTACGTTCGGTGCTTGGATCGGTCGGATCGTGAAGACGTACGACTACATCAACCGCGTTGTTATAACGCTTCCGCTTTCGGTCTACGAGGGTACGTAGACGGACACTCTCCCCTCTCATTGCTATACATCACCATGATCTTGCGTGTGCGTAGGAAATTTTTTGAAATTACTACGTTCCCCAACAATGACTGCCCAGAAGGCCAGAATGGAAATGGCAATGGAAGCTCTGGAAAGAAGCCCAACCCTTTCAACAGGGGACAGGTGAACCACATTGATGTGGAGGAGGTTGAAGATCAGCCCGATGCAGTAATCGGTAAGTTTATGGTTAAGTCATTTACTGCAGTTGTTCTTTTCGATACTGGTGCATCGCATTCATACATATCAAGGGGATTTGTGGATAAGTACAAATTACCGACCCAAGCCCTTAGGTCACCCATGCTAGTAACCTCACCCGAAGCAGAATACATGGCTAGTAAATGGTGTGATCGGCTGCCATTGAGGATTGGACACTATGTTTTTCCCTCAGATCTAATAGTTCTGGAATCCCAAGGATTGGATGTGATATTAGGAATGGATTGGTTATCAAAGTATGGAGGGAACATTGATTGCTCCACTAGATCAATTCTGCTCACCACACCAGAAGGAAGAAGGATCAAGTATGTATCACGGCATGAGCCGAGGAGAACGCAAGTAAATTGCCTATCAGGAGTGGTGCAGGAAGAAGTACCAGTGGTGAAGGATTTTCCTGATGTATTTCCGGAAGAGTTGCCAGGAATGCCACCGGATAGAGACATTGAGTTTTTGATCGAGTTGTTGCCAGGAACAGGCCTGATATCAGCGACCGTCTGACAGGATGCCCGCACAGGATTTGGCGGAAATCAAGAAGCAGATTAAGGAACTATTGGATAAAGGTTTTATACGCCCAAGTTCTTCACCTTGGGGATCACCCGTACTGTTAGTGGAGAAGAAGGATGGATCTTTGAGAATGGTTGTTGATTATCGTGGATTGAATGAAGTAACAATCAAGAACAAGTACCCACTACCTATGATAAATGATCTGTTTGATCGTTTGCAAGGAGCTAAAGTGTTTTCCAAGATCGATTTACGATCAGGGTACCATCAGTTGAAGATTCGGGAGCAAGATATACCCAAGACAGCGTTTACCACGAGATATGGACTGTATGAGTATACCGTTATGTCATTTGGACTGACTAACGCACCAGCCTATTTCATGAACCTGATGAACAAAGTGTTTATGGAGTTTTTGGATAAGTTCGTCGTGGTGTTCATCGACGATATTTTGATTTTCTCGAAGAATGAAGAAGAACATAAGGAACATTTGAGGTTGGTTTTGGAGAAACTGAGGGAACACCAGTTGTATGCCAAGTTCAGCAAATGTGAGTTTTGGCTAAAGGAAGTTGGATTTCTCGGACATGTTATATCCGGAGACGGAATAGCAGTTGACCCCACAAAGGTTGAGACCGTAACCAAATGGGAAGCACCAACAACAGTTGGAGAGATTCGGAGTTTCCTTGGACTCGCAGGATACTACCGAAGATTCATTGAGAATTTCTCAAGAATTGCAAAGCCTATGACAGAATTGTTGAAGAAGGATAACAAATTCATATGGACTGAGGACTGTGAGGCAAGTTTTCAGGAGTTGAAGAAAAGATTGGTTACCTCACCAGTTTTAATATTGCCAGATCAGACCAAGGATTATGAGGTGTATTGCGACGCTTCACGTCGAGGACTTGGAGCAGTGCTTATGCAGGAAGGAAGAGTTGTTTCGTATGCTTCACGACAACTTAAGCCCCATGAGTTAAATTATGCCACACATGATTTGGAGTTAGCAGCCGTTGTGCATGCCTTGAAGACATGGAGACATTTTCTCATTGGAAATCATTGTGAGGTATACACAGATCACAAGAGTTTGAAGTACATTTTCACACAGAAGGAATTAAATCTCAGACAGAGGAGATGGTTAGAACTTATCAAGGATTATGATATGAGATTGCATTATCACCCCGGAAAGGCTAATGTCGTAGCAGACGCATTGAGCCGTAAGAGCCACATCAATACCCTAATGATGGGAGGGATACCAAATGAGTTAGCCGAGGACCTTCGAGAGCTATGTTTGGAAATAGTTCCGAGAGGCTATGTAGCAGCATTGGAGATTCAGTCAACACTGATGGACAAAATCAGAGAAGCCCAAAAGGCAGATAAGGAAGTTGCCTCTATAAAGGAGAAAATGAGCAAGGGAAAAGCTAAAGGATTTCGTGGAGGATGAGCACGATACCCTATGGTTTGAGGACCGTGTTTATGTGCCGAATAACATGGAGATCAGGAAGTTGATTTTGCAAGAAGCTCATGATTCACCCTATTCGATTCACCCAGGAAATACCAAGATGTATTTAGATTTGAAGAATACTTTCTGGTGGACCGGTATGAAGAAGGATATTGCGGAGTATGTAGCAGTTTGCGATGTATGTCAGAAAGTAAAGGCAGAGCATCAGAAGCCAGCAGGATTGTTACAACCATTGCCGATACCCGAATGGAAGTGGGATAAACTAGGCATGGATTTCATCACAGGTTTGCCAAAGACCCGTTCAGGAGATGACTCGATTTGGGTTATAGTCGACCGTTTAACGAAGGTAGCTCATTTCATTCCAGTCAAGACTACCTATAGCAGTGCTAAGTTGGCAAAGATATACATGACCAGAATTGTGTGTTTACACGGAGTTCCGAGGAGCATCGTATCAGATAGAGGAACCCAATTTACCTCGAAATTTTGGAACCAGTTGCACGAGACATTGGGAACTAGATTGGAATTCAGTACAGCTTTCCACCCACAGACCGATGGACAGACTGAGAGAGTCAATCAGATTTTGGAGGATATGCTGAGAGCTTGTGCACTAGATTATGGATCTAGTTGGGATGATAATTTGCCGTATGCAGAATTTTCTTACAACAACAGTTACCAAACCAGCTTGAAGATGGCACCTTTCGAGGCTCTGTATGGAAGGAGATGCAGGACACCGTTGTCATGGGACGAAACTGGAGATCGTCAGTTGTTTGGACCAGATTTGATTAAGGAGTCTGAGCAGAAGGTTAAACTGATTCGAGATAGGCTCAAGGTAGCCCAGTCCAGACAGAAGAGCTATGCAGATTCCAAGCGCAAAGCGATTGAGTATGAAATTGGAGACAGAGTATACCTTAGAGTATCCCCGCTTCGAGGAGTTAAGCGTTTTGGAGTTAAAGGAAAGTTAGCACCACGTTTTGTTGGACCATATAAGATTTTGCAACGCATGGGAGAAGTTGCTTATAAGCTGGAATTGCCAGAAGGACTGTCAGGAGTTCATGATGTATTCCATGTTTCTCAGCTGAAGAAATGTCACCCCGAGATAGTAGAGATACCGTTAAGAGACACAGTGCCACTGGAAGCAATTCAGTTGAAGGATGATTTAACATATGAGGAAAAACCGGTTAAGATTCTCGATTATGCCAGCAGAGTTACTCGCAGCAAGGTTATCAAGTTTTGCAAGGTTCAGTGGAGCCACCACACTGAAGATGAAGCCACCTGGGAAAGAGAGGAAGTTTTGCTCAAGGACCACCCTCACCTATTTTCTAGCCAACCCGAATCTCGAGGGCGAGATTCATCTTAAGGGGGTAGGTTTGTAACATCCCAAATTTTCAATTTGGAATGTTATACATTAGGTCATCATGCATATCATATTTTCTCGCATTTTCCGATCCTAGAAAATTTCACGCAACTCAAGGACCCTCGGAGAGAGTTGGAGATTTCATTATTTTCATATTTGGGATTTCTCAAATTTTGAAAATAGGATCATTTGGATTTATTTGATTATCTTCATAAGTTTTTCCAATAAAAAAATTAAGAGAGGGAATAATATGACTTTCCCAACATTTAGGAAAAATGAAGATTTTATAAATAAATCAAATTTTGGTTTTTGAAAGTTTATTTGCTTTAGGGAAAAAATGAGTATTTTTAAAATATGCATGTTTGCCCGTTTTAAAGTTCATTTTGTTCGACTCATTTTTAGGAGTCGGGAAAACTTAATTTTATTTAATTTGGAGTTCGTTTGGTTTTATTTTAATTTCGTTTAGTTTTGTTTAAAAAACGCGCCCGCTTTGGGCCAAGGCCCAGCTGCCCAACCGCCGCCCGGCCCAGCCGCCTCCTCCTCGCGCGCCCATGGAGGAGACCGCGCCACCGCCGCCTCCCGAGTTGGCTCGGACCGCCCGGCCGCCCGCCGTGCCCCCTCCCCAAGGCACGGAGCCCTCCCTCCTATTTATACCCCCCCGTCTCTCCTCACCTCGAGCACCGCGCCGCCCGCCCTTAACCGCGCCGCCGCCGCGCCTGCGCCGAAGGCCGCCCGCCGCCGCTGCCGTCGCCCGGCCGCCGTCGCCCGACCCGCCACCCGCCGACCCGCGAGCCTCGGAGCCCGCTGGCGACTTCGCTGAGGTAGCACCTCGCCGCCCCGATCCGGTTTTATTCCAAAAACCGATCCGGTCTTTTTTTTCGTTAATCGGTTTTTTTTTAAAACCTAGTTTGGTTTATTTTTTTTTGGTTTTATTATTTAGTGAACGTTCACCGACCCGTTCGTTTTAATGAACGTGTTCGTCGGATTAGTTCTGTTAACGAACTCCGTCGTTTTAACTGTTCGTCGTTTTTCTTTTAATCGGATTTAATCCGTTACTTTCTGAATTTGATTTCTGATTCAATTTTCAAATCTGTTTATTTTCTCGCTCGTTTATCGGAATCAAGTGATTCAAGCGCCTGGAGTTTCGTTACGAAACCACCGTTCCGACTAACCTGCTTAAACAAAGTTTTGCTACTGTAAAATTTGACCTAGTTTCAAATTGCTAGAACCGAGTCGTTCTCTCTCGACTTTCGACTTTCGATGTTTTATTTGATTTGATTCTTTTGTAACCAGGGTTCTTAAGTTGAACTCTCTGGTTAGATCCTTTTATTCGAGATTTCCCTGTGCATTAGATGAGTACTTATTGTATGCTTGTTGTTTGTCTACGTTAGATCACCCGGAGTGCGTCGCTTGTTACTTCGAATCTCTAGGTCTCGCGGATTATCAGCAAGGCAAGTAACACTTGATCATACCTTTCCTACTGCCCAGTTTTATTGCATTAGATCAAACCCTCAAACACTTGCATGTTTAGGATCAACTTAAATTGTGGGATGGGAAGTAGTTGAGGTAGTACCTATTACCTGTTTTACTTATGAAACCTTGGGAGTTACTTCTACGTTGCTTATTGCCATGCTATGCTAGTAGACGTGGATTGGGTGAGTGAATATCCATGACAGATGTGAGATTGTTAATTAATGGTTTATCTAAGGTGGCAACCTAAACACACATCTGGGTGGACTGAGGCACCTGGTTTCTATCAGGACTTGCCTGTATTTCTTCGGACCGCCACCCAGGCTCTAAGGGATCATAAGATTATTCAAACTGGAAACTGCCGTGTGCAGCCACAAGCCAATTATGGGCTCTGGCGTAGTCGACTAAGTTGTGCGAACTCTTACGGGTAGGCTAGCTGATGTAGGGGATGTAGGTTGGTACGGTCTACCCACATGTAAGGTGCTAGCGCTTCTGAAAGACTATGTCTCGGTCATCCGTTTCTCAAACACCATGTAGTGCGAGGAACCAAACGGAGGCGATCGAGTCTTGTGGGGAAAAGTGCGCAAACCTCTGCAGAGTGTATAAACTAATCATGATTAGCCGTGTCCCCGATTATGGACGTTTTGAGTATCTAGTACTTGAATATCATGTGAATCTCAACATGTTACTTCTAATAAATGTTATTGGGTTTCTTATGAGTACTTTTAAATTGGGATTGAGGATGCTGTCAACCATTCTCAATGTTTAACAACCACCATGATAGTTAAATAAAATTATTCCTTTGTTGTAGGGAAAAACTAGCTTTATGCAAAAATGTAACCATAGAGCTTTACCACCAGCCATATATGCATGTAGTGTAGGCTTATTTCCTTCGTTGCTCTCTATGTGTTACATTGCCAGCATATTCCATGTGCTGACCCGTTTTCGGGCTGCAACTTTCACGTTGCAGACTTTTCAGATGACGAGTAAGGTGTTAGGTCGTGGTTCTATACTCAGTGATGCCGATGGAGTTGATGGACTCACTTATCTTCCAAGCCTTCCGCTGTTATTATTAGATGGCCTTAAGCCATATTATTGTAATAAGTTCCCTTGTGGACAACGCTGTAATAAGTGTGTGATTGCTACTCTGCTATAAATCCTTCGAAGTACTGTGTGGTGTCAGCATTACTGATCCAGGGATGACACTGAGCACAGAGACTTGATCCATTTGGGTCTGGTCGCTACAGACCTGCACGGTTACTTTGCAGCTGCCAGGAGAGGGTCGCCGCCGTGTAGTAGAGGATGAAATATTTGTTATGAGGTATGATCCCTCGCGACGGCCATGTTGGGACGCCGTGTCCGACCTGGGAGGATACTCCATCTTTGTCGGGAGGAACAATGCGGTGTCGATGCACGAAGAAGGTGTTCCTGGACTCATGGGTGATTGTGTGTACTGGATAGGCAGAAGGGGTAGAGATCAGGGCATGGTCTTTAACATGAAGACTGGGAGGTCAACACCTTGCTTTCCCCCCTTAGATGGTGTCGTTCTCGGATCTCCACAAAGCACAAATTGCTGGTACTTTTTGAGCGACACGTGAATAACGGCAATAATACGAATGAAAGAGGAGTTTATCGCACCAGGGCAAGGTCCCGGGCTGAATCTGGAAAAAGTGATGCGCCGCTGTGATAGCTTGTCCACATAGTGATGAGCACCACCAACCACACATTACTGGAAGTGATGTTTGTCATGTGTGAGCTGGAGATATATATGGCAGAGTGTAATTTCTATGTGTGGCCAAGCCTAGCGGTCGTGCGAGTACGACTTAGCAAAACTGCTTTTCAGCTGAGCAACAATAAAACTGATGGATTTATTACATTTGCCGCCAATGGTCCAGCAGTAGTTGAAGCTTCAGCAGCAACCATGGAGAGGATAGAGGATTTCTGTATTTGTGTTTGTGATGCCCAGTGCGTACTTTGATATCTTGAGAAAAATAGAAGAAGACTGGAGAAGTAGCGGTCGTAATAGATTGTAATATATGCTATGTTGCTTATTGGTTAGGTTCCCATTGCTTATTGGTTCAGTGACGATAATTTGCAGCAAATGATTGAACTTGAAGAGGGATGAATGCATATCATTTTAAGTAGGTCTCTTTTACTTTTTTTTCAGCAATGTTTTGTAAGAGCGTGCTGCAAATCATACTGCCATTATATCACCCATCTTATATTATTGTTTTTTTAAGGCCCATCTTATATTGTGACTCGTAATTCTAAGAAATCATGTATTAATTCCTTCATGGACTTAAATCAATGTTGTGATGACTAATGATTTATGGGCCTGAGAATTGGGAGTTTGATGCATGTGATGCTTAAGCTATGAACTGTCTTTTTGTTTGTTTAAGGTTAGTAATTTATTTGTTATCCGAGGTAATCTACATTGTTGTGTTAAGTTGGAGTAGTGCAAAGCCGATTGTCAATTTGGAGTATTCTAGGCTGATTGTGCAGTGTACAGTCGGTAAAGTGTTTTGTTTGTATTTTTGTATACTACATTTGAACTTGATTTAATTCCTGTGGTATCGTCCGCCTGTCATTTTGATTTAATGTTCCTTGCATTTGCAGTAATGCATCCCATAGATATTTATGTGGTTGCCTTCCGCTACTGTCGCACCACCTTCGATCCAATAGCTACAGGCTAGCCATGACACCTCTCCTAGAGCCACCGTGCATCGCCTGCCGGTAACAGGCATGACTTGACGTCACATTATAAGACGTCATGCGTAACCCGGAGACTCATAAGATAGAACTGCTATGTTTTTTGTTAGACAATCATATCACTGCAATGTGAAACATCTAGACTTCTTTTAATCCTACTAGTTGTATATTAAACAATTCTACTGTTATTATTGTTGTTTCTCTATGATTAACCCGGAGACTCATAAAGATAAATCATATATCACGGCTACGTTTCTCAATGATTTTGTTATTCTATGCTGCTTCCGACTAGTAAAAATAAGATATAAGATATAACATAGTATATTCCTATCATATGGAGAGCGCTCGACTAAAAGGGAACTATTGTATTCCTAATTAACGTGATCAATGCTTCTAACTGTGATGATTTATATTGACATATCGCCAGGTCACAGAATAATGTGACACTAAAAAAATATTACTCTTCTCATTATACTCCAAATATATCATGAAATAAATTAGATTTTTGTCGTACTCGTTAGCGCACTACCTATTTTGTGAAGTTGTGGGTTCAACACCTTGTATTATGATTTTTTGGTGTTTCATCTATTTAAAATTTTCCACTATTCTTATTTGATGTGATTGAAGCTAATTTCATTCAAAATTCAAAATTTTATTCAGGTTTCGGAGAAGGAGATCCGGAAAAAGGACCTAGAGGGTTGGTCATCGGGCGATTTTTCAGTGGTGCGAGAGGTGGGAGAAAATATTTTTCTCCCATGATTTTCACTCATGACACGAAAGATTTGGAGGAGTGTTTCCTTATCTGGCCGAAGTAAAAGAGGTGACCGGTTGCAGCTTTCCTTTTTACCACATGCTAATTATTTGGTTCTGCTATTTAATAAAATCAACAGTTCATATATACCCTTTAACCCTGATCTGTCAGATGTAAGTGGACCATGCTAAAACTGCTCATAAAATAAACACAACCCTAGCTAGCTACATAGTGCACTAGTGGAGTGTCAACATGCTGAGCCCGAAAGTTCGGCACATTACTCCCTTCCATGTCTTGCCCTTTTTTTCATAAAGGATGATGACCCCCGACCTCTGCATGAAGGCGATGCATGCAACTATTTTAGTAATTATTCATGAAGACCTTACAAAGTAATATATCAACAAGTTTCAAGCCACCATTTCGGAAACATCTGTCACTATTCCTATCAACTTGATGAAGGGGTGCAGATTGTCTGATCCGCATATACAGACCTCAATCAAAAGCCCAACATCTAAAGCTGGAGGCCTCAACCATGCCGCATTGCCAAGTATGCGACACACACCAGTTCGGCACACCCTTTGTGGTCACAACATCCACACGCTGTAGAGGCCGCCGCCACCATCTTCTATCGATCCATCTTCAGAGCATGTATTGACACATCGACCTTGCTAGGCCTACCGTCGACGCCACCATTTTCCGTCTTTAGAGCAGGTACTGACACATCGACCTTGCCAGGACTGCCGTCGATAGTGCCAGACAATGCCACCTCCCCACGCGCTTCCATCATCACACATCCGTCCCCAAGACCCTGCTGGACAACGCCACTGAGACTCCACATCATCGATCCATCACATGAAACACCACTCCACCACTGAAACCATTCACTCGTCCCTCGAGCCAATGCACACCTCCAAGAATGATGCCCCTAAGGGGAAACGACAGAAGAGTGCTGCCGTCATCAATCAATTGATCTAGGGTTTATCCCGGAGGTAGCGGATAGAGGTCTGGAGCTTCTCCACGGCGATGCCTTCAAGAAAGGGATGACGTAGAAGAACGCCACCATCGCCGGCCTTGGCAACTAGCCGAGAGCAGGGTTTCCACCTAGATTGCTCGATGAACCTCCATCCAGCATCATGTGCACCGGATCTCCACATTTAGAGATCTCGACCATGGCCAAAGCGAGCCAGACTCATTCGACGCACGCTGACCCGTACCGGATCAACGCAGCCTGGCCAGGCCAGGGCGTTCGCGGCTGTCGGCACCACCAAAACGAGCACCATGGCGGGATGAACAACCGTCTGACAGGGCTAGTGGGAGTGCAAAGATCCCCACCGCCGCACCGCCAGAACGCTTGAAGGCAGACCCACGCCGCCGCACCGCCAGAACCACGTTGATCCGCCTTCATATTCCGCGCCGCTGGTGCCACGCCAGCCTGCCGAAGAGCGCTGCCAGAGCCGACCCGACCATGTGAGGGGCCGCCGCCACCGACTACTGCGAGGGCTTTGCCCATGCGGTTCCGGCCGGCAACGGCATGGGAGAGAAGGGGTGGAGGGGGCCGAGAGTGGGGCGGCGACTCGGGGGCCAATCAAGTTTTTCTCGACACAAGAGACAAGACAGGGAAATCCCAACGATGTAGTAGCAAATAAACTTGATTGCGCCAATCTGATAGATGATTCGCAATTCCCAACAATGAAGGAATCGAATCCAACCCAATCAAGCTCAATCCTACGATTCATAATTATATTAATAATTGACAAGATACGCATGCATCAACCTCTATGATGTTATATTGACGGCCGTGAGGAGATCCAGATCGATCATCCTGCAACAGTGGGCGGCTTGATCGCACAAAAGAAACATGGCGGACTCGTTGCCGGACGACGTGCTCATGGATATCCTCTCGCGCATCAAGGACGTGCCCGTGCTCTTCTGCTGCGCCGCCTGGTTGCTCGCGTGGAGGGCGTGCGTGTCTTTGCTGGCTTCTTCGCGCAGCTGCAGGCACGCGGGCAGCATAGGACGCCGTGGTTCATCATCCCGTCGCCCGGCCCGGTTCCGTTGGCGCTCGGCCGTCGTCGCCGTCGTCTCACCTCCCTCGTGCCAGACATCCGGGCCGCCGGCTTCCTTGACTACGCGCTGCCGCTTGTATCGCGCCATGGCCTTCTGCTGCTGCGCATCAACGCCAATCTGCGCCGTGGCATCCTGGCCGTCTGCGATCCGCTCGCTGGCACCTTACGCGTACTCCCTTCTCTTCTAGGCTATAATTCTGGTGAGGACATGATGGGATACACCCTACTTACTAATAAGGACTGTGGAAGCTTGGACCATGACCAGCATCAGCGGTCATTATTCTTCAAGGTGGTGATTGTCACGATCCTCAAGAATCACGGCTATTATACGGAGTACAGTCTCAAGACATTCTCATCGGCCGACGAGACAGGATGGAGCAGGTGCTCCGGCGACCTCTTGAAGGGCCGGAATCACAACATCCGCGTGGCATTTATGCAGCGTGAAGCTGTTGTGTGCGGTGGCGCCGCGCACTGGCTCTTCTTCGGAGTGCCTGCTGCAATCTACACTCTTGATTTGAGCATTGAAACTGGACACGTCTCCATTACGGAATTGAACGGCATAGATAATCTTTGGGTCTTTGGTGTTCTTTGCGTTTTAGGGCTGCGTGACAAACCATATCTTACCGCTGACACCGAGGGGAAGCTCATGTTGCTCTGCATGGAGCAGGATGGTCGCCGGGTACAACAAGATGTTCTTGCAATCTTCAATACTCAAGTTAAAACAACGTGTCTATAAATGCTTGGGAGAGAAAAGCGGCATTGTGCTCATCATGGATAAGCAGCGGGTTCTCTATGTTGCTGATGTCAAGACAGGGGTGATGCAGGAGGTGACCCAATGGCCATACGATATCAGCCTTTGCCGCCAAAATACTGTACTTGTGGAAGTGGACTGGCCGGCCTTCTTTGCTCTTCGGCTTGGTGTTGCAGCCACATGAGATCTTCTCACTCTCTTTTTTAGTTCTAGGTGCAACTTGGATGTCTGGACGAATCCTATACACGTTAGGATTTGTTCGTGTCAACCCAGTAGCATGATTATTTATCTTTTTTGTTTTTATTAGGGCTACTCTAGGTTTTTTGTTTTTGTACTAAAGATTCGTCATTTACAACTTATGTATTTGTCCTCCCATGTTTCATGCTCCCTAGCTCCGTTCCTTTATAGTGGTAGCCTCCAGGCCAGCCGTGTCACAAGATATGTTTTCGATCTGGTGACCCTACTTCGTGCTCATCCATCACCCAATATATAACTTGGCAACATGTGATCATGCTCTTTTGTTGATTACTGATGGACAGTCCTTCGGAGTGCCTTACTGAATGAAATGGTGTGGTGTCTGAATCTGAACTGGTTAGCTGCTTCTGACTTCATTAAAATGAAGTACGTAAAAAGTTCATGTTTCTATCTTGTAGGATAAATTGAATGATTTCCAATTCCTTCCCAGTGGTTGCATCAATAGTTTGTGATTACTTGTACAGTTGTACTAGAGCAATGGTAGCTTTTCTTGAAATTCTGTCTGCCAAGAATCTCGACTATTAGAGGAGAGAAGCACGTACTCTACTTGTAGGCTACAATCAATGATAAAGATTGGGGACAAAATATGGAGATATGGCTATATGGGTCTGCAAGTGGGGCACCTAGTATGTGTGCAGTAATGGGCGGATATACACAGATCATTTCCTCCATCATTACTTTGTGTGTGAACTACACCTCTTCAAACCGTTCAGCGATCCTCATCTGCACCTCACCTCGTACGTACAAACTAGTGTAAAAATAACGGATTCGGTTGGTAAAAAATTACATTTTTTACAACGACGATCTGTAGTTACTTGTCGTGACCGAGGTTAGGGATAGCTGGAACTCTATGAAGTATTTTGGCCCTATATGTTTCTAGGTTGCCAGAAATATCTATGAATACCCTATGATTTACCTTTTACCGAACACTATGATCTGAACTATCACAAAGGTTGCAGGGTTTGAGAAGTAAGTACAAGTTTACGCAAAGGTTCTTCGTCACGTGCATCACGTCGATTGAAAAGCGGACCTCTAGGTCTTTCCAGTAGGGTAGGTTCCAAAATATAGATTTCTTCTTCCACATGGGTTCGTGTCCCTCAGCGTCATTCGGAATAGCTAGTGCGTCGGGACCCTTTCCAAAGATTACGTGTAAATCATTGACCATAGCAAGTACGTGATCACCGGTACGCATGGCGGGCTTCTTCCGGTGATCTGTCTCGCCTTTGAAATGCTTGCCTTTCTTTCGACATTGATGGTTGGTCAGAAGAAATCGACGATGACCCAGGTACACATTCTTCCTGCAGCTTCCCAGGTATATACTATCGGTGTCAAGTAAACAGTGCATGCATGCGTGGTACCCTTGTTTGTCTATCCTGAAAGGTTACTGAGAGCGGGCCAATCGTTGATGGTCACGAACAGCAACGCCTTTAGGTCAAATTCCTCCTGTTTGTGCTCATCCCACGTACGTACACCGTTTCCATTCCACAGTTGTAAAAAGTTCTTCAACTAATGGCCTTAGGTACACATCAATGTCGTTGCCGGGTTGCTTAGGGCCTTGGATGAGAACTGGCATCATAAAGAACTTCCGCTTCATGCACATCCAAGGAGGAAGGTTATACATACAAAGAGTCACGGGCCAGTAGCTGTGATTGCTGCTCTGCTCCCCGAAAGGATTAATGCCATCCGCGCTTAAAGCAAACCATACATTCCTTGGGTCACTTGCAAACTCATCCCAGTACTTTCTCTCGATTTTTCTCCACTGCGACCCATCAGCGAGTGCTCTCAACTTCCCGTCTTTCTTATGGTCCTCACTGTGCCATCGCATCAACTTGGCATGCTCTCCGTTTCTGAACAGACGTTTCAACCGTGGTATTATAGGAGCATACCACATCACCTTCACAGGAACCCTCTTCCTGGGGGGCTCGCCGTCAACATCACCAGGGTCATCTCGTCTGATCTTATACTGTAATTCACCGCATACCAGGCATGCGTTCAGATCCTTGTACGCACCGCAGTAGAGGATGCAGTCATTAGGGCATGCATGTATCTTCTGCACCTCCAATCCTAGATGGCATACGGCCTTCTTTGCTGCGTATGTACGGTCGGGCAATTCGTTATCCTCTGGAAGCTTCTTCTTCAATATTTTCAGTAGCTTCTCAAAAAATCCTTTGTCAGGCACAACATTCTCTGCCTTCCACTGCAGCAATTCCAGTATGGTACCGAGCTTTGTGTTTCCATCTTCGCAATTGGGGTACAACACTTTTTTGTGATCCTCTAAGAGCATCTCCAACAACCGCGCTAAACTAGCGCCGCGCCGTAAAATAGGCCTTTTTAGCGCAGCAAGAACGCGGGCGGCTTCGCTCAGCGCGCCAAGAAAACGGCGCAGCGATAACGGTTGGGCGCATGGTCAAAAACGCTTATCCACGCGGTGTATTTGAGCGCCAGCCACACATGGCACACACTCGGCGCCCGCGCCACTCTCTCCTCTCCTCGTCCCACGCCCCACGCGGGCGCCGGGCGCCTGCCCCCGCCATGGACGCCGCACACCGGCGCCCGCTCACCCGTTGTACATCCGCGACCCCCGCCGCCGCCCAACAAGAAGTCTTGATCCGAAAAAGAGCCTTGGTTCATGCAATGGGTGGCGATGGCCTCGGCGCCATGGGAGGCATGGGTGGCTTCGGCGCCATGGGAGGCGGTGGCCTCGGCGCCATGGGAGGCATTGGTGGCTTTGGAGGCATGGGAGGCATGGGTGCACCTCCGGCCGCCATGGGAGGCATGGGTGGCTTTGGAGCACCCTCCGACGCTATGGCCGCCATGGGAGGCATGGGTGGCTTTGGAGCACCCTCCGACGCTATGGCCGCCATGGGAGGCATGAGTTCTGCTTCTCTCATGGGAGGCATGGGTGCACCTCCGGCCGCCATGGCTTCTCACACACATTCCCATGAAGATGCCGTTGAAGATCTTGCCAACACCGTCGGAGCTTCACACGATGCGGTGCGTGATGTGGTGCGTGATGAGGATAGGGAGGAAGGTTCATCTTCGGAGGCGGAAGAATCGTCTTCGGAAGATGAGGACGAAGATGAAGAAGAGGAAGATGAAGATGAAGCTTGATGTGTCTTTCATGTCTTGAACTTTTAGTTTGCATTTGAACTTGGTTGGATGAACTTGTGGGCATGATTTTGATGAACTTGTGGGCATGAACTTTTATTCATCAACTTGTTTGTGTCAAATTTTACATGTTCATTTTTGTCTAAAATATCCATATATGCAAAATGCCCGGCGAGTCGTGCGCGCTGTATTTTTGCGCTCTGCTGGAGCAGCCTGCTGCATTATGCATTATGCGGCTGCTGGAGCCAGTAGCAGTGAGCGCATAAAACCAGCCGCCTTGTGGCAGCTAAAAGGTTTTTCTTGGCGGCGCTATAAGCTGCTGTTGGAGATGCTCTAACATGCGATCAAACTTCAGCTTCTCCTTTTGACTTTCGCTTTGCGTCCTTGCATCGACAATGACTCAGCGGAGATCATCATCATCGGGCACATCGTCTGGTTCCTCTTGATCTTCAGCAGCTTCGCCCGTTGCAGCATCATCGTGCACATCATCTGGTTCCTCTTGATCTTCAGTAGCATCATCGTATTCAGGGGGCATATAGTTGTCATCGTACTCTTCTTCTTCGCCGTCTTCCATCATAACCCCTATTTCTTCGTGCCTCGTCCAAACATTATAGTGTGGCATGAAACGCTTGTAAAGCAGGTGGGTGTGAAGGATTTTTCGGTCAGAGTAAGACTTCGTATTCCCACATATAGGGCGTGGACAACACATAAAACCATTCTGCTTGTTTGCCTCAGCCACTTCGAAAAAATCATGCACGCCCTTAATGTACTCGGAGCTGTGTCTTTCACCATACATCCATTATTGGTTCATCTGCGTGCATTATATATAATTAAGTATGTCAAAAATCATTACAGAACATCATGAATAGATAATTAAGTGACCAAATTAATAGAAGTTCATCATCACATTAAAACCAAAGTACATACATAGTTCTCATCTAACAACATAAAGCTCTGCAGAGCATCTAAATTAATTAAATCATACATTGAAACTATGTAAAACATTTCAATGCGAAAACAAATGCGATCATAATCGCAACCAAGGTAACAACTGATCCAAGGGCATAATGATACCAAGCCTCGGTATGAATGGCATATTTTCTAATCTTTCTAATCTTCAAGCGCATTGCATCCATTTTGATCTTGTGATCATCGACGACATCCGCAACATGCAACTCCAATATCATCTTCTCCTCCTCAATTTTCTTATTTTTTCCTTCAAGAAATTGTTTTCTTCTTCAACTAAATTTAATCTCTCGACAATAGGGTCGGTTGTAATTTACGGTTCAACAACCTCCTAGATAAAAAAAATAAATGTCAAGTTGATCGGCATAATTTTCATAAACAATAAATGAACCAATAGTTATGAAAAGATAATATATACCACATCCAAATCATAGACAGGACGAGGGCCGACGGGGGCGGATACCAAAACCATCGCACTATATAAGATGCAATAATAAAAGTAAGAAAATAATACAAGTATCTATCTAAACATACAATTAAGAATATTTTTCCTTTCAGAAAGAAGATAAGAACAAGAGGCTCACCACAGTGGTGCCGGCGATGAGATCGGCGCGGGCGATCGACGGCGGTGAAGACGGAGACGGGACGTGACAGACCGCTAAACCTGGACAAATATTGAGGAAAATGGAGTTCGGAGGTCGATCTTGGAGAGGAGAAAGATAAGTAGTGTGGCTCGGGCATTCCATCGAACACCTCGTGTGTATAGGAGGTGAGCTAGAGCACCACAAAGCTCTCCAACGGCCGGTCAGAAAAACAGAGCAGTGAAGTGCTCTGCTCGCGGGCGAGGGGTATATATAGGCAATTCATTGGTCCCGGTTCGTGGCATGAACCGGGACTAAAGGGCAGCCTTTGGTCCCGGTTCAAGCCACCAACCGGGACCAATGGTGGTGGGCCAGGAGCGAGGCCCATTGGTCCCGGTTCGTCCCACCAACCGGGACCAAAAGGTCCAGACGAACCGGGACCAATGGCCCACGTGGCCCGGCCGGCCCCCGGGGCTCACGAACCGGGTCCAATGCCCCCATGGATCCCGGTTCTGGACTGAACCGGGACTGATGGGCTGACCCAGCCTGGACCATTGCCCCCTTTTCTACTAGTACCGCTTCGCTTCTGTATATGTCTTTTCAGTAATGCGCTCATAGTTGGTTTGCGGCGGAGATGGTGGTGGTCGCTACAGGGCATCCAAAGTGTGCTTCGCTTTCACCAGATCTATCTTCTCCTCTGGAGGTGGATGTCTCTTAGCTCTTTGCGTTTCGAAGTAGTCCTTCACTTGGGCTTGACAAATCTCCTCATTTTCCTGTTCGATCATCTCGTATGGTTACTTCTCTGGAGTCTTGAGAGATGGACCGAATCTATATTGCCTCCCGCCTCTGGCTGTACTACTAGACAACGGAGCCGGCAGAGCGGCTGCGGCTGCCTTCTTTCGTTGTCTACGAGGCGGAGGAGAAGGACTACGACGCGTTGGAGCAGCCGGAGCGGCGGCGATTCTCTTCCGCCCTTACGAGGCAGAGAAGGAGGAGGCTGGCTGCTCGGGCGCGCCGGCGCAGGCGCAGTCGACCTTCGCGACGCACAATAACTCTTGGTTGCTAAAGATCTAGCTCGGTGAAGACACCAACTCTTCAACACTCGAGCCAAAACCTATCAGTCTAAAGAGTGCACAACTCTCAAGAGTTATAGGTACAAGAACTCTAACTCACAACTACTGTGATGCTCAACCACTATCTAAGTTTGGGCTATTGATTTTTTCTCTCGATGGATCTTAAACTCAATCACTCGGAGCGGGGGTGTTCAAATCAAAGTTCTCAGAAATCTTAAGTGGAGAAGCCACCGGAAAAAGCCTGTGCGGGGTGGCTATTTATAGCCGGAGCCTTCCCTGATGGGAAATGAACAAATTGGACATTTGTTGTGGAGCAAGTAATGCTAACTCCTCGGTCTGAGACAAATCTCTCGTAGCGAAGAAGCTCACAGTCTCTGGATGGCAAGTATTTGCTCGGAACGCAAAGAGATTTCTCTCGCAACTTTCATAGGTTTGGGCTAAGCATCACAACGGATCTTATGTACTCGAGTACTTTGCTCTTATGTACCAATTCTTAGTATGTTTACCTCCTTAACTAACAGAACCATGAAATGTTTGTTGGCACGGAATATACATTGTGGGCACACCAATTCTCGATTCTTGCGGGCTTGTACAAGGGTTACATCATTACAGAAGATATGAAGGAAGCATGCCACTCTAAAGCACAAGGTCCATTCATATTTTCGTGATGGCTCACCGTACATTCTTGTGTTTGTTATATCTCGTGGCAAAACAACTATATCTAATTAATATTTACTACCTACACCTAGTGATACAATTTCTTATTTTTGATGGCCAATGTGGGTATGTACAATACACTACGTAAGTGCAATATATTACCGGCACCCACATTCAAACCACATGTCCCCTCTCCCCCACTCCCCATTGTTAGGGATCTAGATTGTAGGCCAACCCGGGTGATGTGGGGTCATGGAGGAATGGAGTAGAGGCATAGATGCAGGTGCGTGAGCTTTGCATTATGCAGGCAACTGGTGGCTGTGCAGATCCATATGTATATATACATGGCACGTGAAATTTGTGCCACAAAGGAGTGAAAACGTCAACTTTCAAAATATAATATACATGTGTGAATGACGATTGTTTAAGGTAGCCGAATACAATTTTGAACCTATATATCTCAGTGTGGCTACGCAAATTTTAGATGGATTTTGTGGTTTGTTAATTATTGGAGTAGCAAATTCCAGTTACCCAGTAGAGTGTAAGTGGAATCTGAAATGAATTGTAAAATCTACTTTTGTGTGCTTCTGCTTAAGAGAGATACTGGCCAAAGAGCGAAACCGAGAGATAATGCTATCTTGGTTCTATGGAAGGCTTATTGTCGGCTTGATCCCATTCTGATTCAAGTCAATTTAGACAAGAAGAACTTCCCCTAGTCTCTTTGAGTCCACGTAAAGCCGCGTTGTGCATTACTATTGGAAGATCTCGTGCGTTGTGGGCGTGGAGCGGAGGGGAATAAATTGCAACAAACTAAACACGTAATGTGTCATGGCTCATGGGTTCCTCTTATATTCATTCAAAATTTTGCAAAATAATGGGGAGTGGTCCTTGTTTTGTCTTAATGAAGCGCCGGGTTTGGCTAATTGCTGGGTGAGAAATTCCAGGGCTTTTACAGGAAATATGAGAGTTAGGAACCATCTTCCACTTTATGGGTTTAGAGCAATGCAAAGGAAGTTATTCCAAAACAGACCCTCTAGTTTGACATTATGAAGGCACAGATAGAAACCGGTACTCATGAAGAGGGCATGCTTCTGTGTCAAGTGAGATATGAATTGATTTTGACGAACGTGAAATTAATTCGAATTTTGTTGTTGATGGATCTGCAGTTATTTTTATGTGCACAGAAATGCGCAGTTGAGAAGCCAGAGAAGAATATATCACTTAGGCACTGATTCGAGCTAGGGTTTTCCATTTTATCCTACCAATCCATTTATCATGGGACTCTTTTCCCATAAAAGACATACATGATGGTCGTCGTTGGACAGACTATATTTTTTTACTTCTACCCGTAAATTTCAAGTACTGGACATGTATATTATAAATCTCTTGCAGGATATATTAATACTCTCTCCATTCCCTTATACAAGGCCACTTCGTATTGCATGTCAAACTTTCACATATAATTTTGATCAACAAAATATAAATTATATTTAATCAAAAATATATCAGGGAAAGTTCTTTGAAATGTGCATCCAGTGAAGTATTTTTCGTGGCATATAACTCACTTTTTGTTGGTAAAATTTATAGTCAAAATTAGATATAAAAATATGAAGTGACCTTGTAAAAGGGAATGGAAGAAGTATTAATATATCCTGGTCATGCACATTAGAGGATTACTAGAAACTCTAAATTCTTTGAGAAGCTTTGGAATAGAACTTCTGGTGCAGCCACACCACACCAGAGATCAGTCAACATCTCTCTTCTCTCAAACTTCGAAACCTAATGAACAATGAGCATCAAGAATTATCTGGATGGTTGGGTGAGCTCACATCCCTCCAGATTCTGGTCATACATGGATACGCAGGGCTAAAGGAATTGGATGAGAACATCAAAAAGTTCACAAAGCTATGGGGGCTAGAACTCGATGACTTTATCAACATGTATTGCTGCTGCATTAGTTTTTTCCTTTCAAAATGGAGGTTGTAAACTGTGGTCTCTTCATCCAAGTATGCACATGATCAACCGAAGCCACCTTTCTCACAAACTCTGTTGCTACACCTACAAGCTTGATGTTGTGCCCTGACCTTACACTAAGCGCATACCAGCTAATACAGTGACCTCACCATGCCACCCAACAGTGAGCCGAGAGCACCAGCCGGTCTAGGAGACCCTCGGTTTGCACCGCATGTGCACACTTTGGAATTCATCACCGCCATCTTCTATGATTCACCTTTAGGATGGATCAATGCACTCAGCTTGCTAGGTCTTCCCGTCATCGACACCATGAGCCACCCATCCTTATCCCCAGCACTAGCCATGAGCCACCCTTTTTTTTTCTTTCCCGTGTCGCGATCCCTTCTCTCTACTTCTTCCCTCCGCACACGTTTGCTTACTCTCCACCATGAGCGATGTAGCTCAGCCCACCTACCATGCTCCAATCGAGGATGCACATGCTGGAGGTCAATGCAGCAGTTGTTGACGCCGCCAGAGCTGTCATGCTATGGTCGTCGATGCCTCCGGAGGTGCGATGCAGTAGCAGTGAAGCCGCCCGAGCTACTATGCAGCGGTCGTTGACGCTGATGCGTCGAAGCTAGGATGCAGTGGCCGCGAAGCCGCGGGAGCTGCTATGTAGTGAGCGTTGACACTGATGCGCCGAAGCTGCGATGCAGCGGTCACAAAATCGCCGGAGTTCCTATGTAGTGGCCGCCAGATATGTGATGCCACCATCGTCGACACCACCGGAGTTGCGTTGCAGTGGTTGCGACGCCATAGAGAGAAAGCGACGCAGCGGTGCGGCGTTTGCCAGGCTGTTGTCGGTGCTGCTATGTTGTGATGTTGATGTTGCGTCGACGGCTTCCCTGGTGGATGATTCGAGAGGATGATACAAAGTAAGAAGAGGAAGACGCTATGCTATGAGACTGCTATCTAACTGCCACACACATCTGAATCAAATGGGTATGTACCCGGCTGATCTTTTCTAAAATCATCCTTCTGAGTTGTAGCAGCCGCCATTTTCTCATTAGAGTGACGTTTACACCACGTGACACATGTGGTAAGCAATCCAAACAATTCAAAAAAGAAAATTAGGATGATGTTTACAACAGCTGTGAGAGAAATCATATCCACTATAAAATTACTACACGTGAAAACTATAGGCTTTGGTGAAACCAAGAAGCTAAAGCTGAGCACTAGTCTAATAATTATTTTTCTTTATGTATCACAAATGCATGATGTGTTTGAATCCCTTGAATAAAATTTTTAGAGCACTTTAGTCTAATCTGGCTACACATGTTACCTTCAGGTAACTTGGACCAATGGAACATCTGGAGCACGTCGACGATTCACCTTACTCAGCTCCACTGGGAGCACCCGTACGCCCCTGTCTTCATGCGGCCCGTGCGCCACTCTCCTTCGACGCTTCAGGCGTACCACACCCACATGCCACCGCAGGTTTGCCACTCCATTGTTAATCAATGCATTTGATGATAAGAATTATACAACTATTTTCCTTCATAGCCAGATTGAATTTTTGACTTTGTTCGTTTAGGAAAACACCTGGCTGATTGGTTTTTCTCCAAAATCTCATATCAGTAGTGTTGTGCCTACAAATAATCGATATGATTGAGCAATGATGGTTTTGAGATCATGACTACATGCTTTCTTCTCAAGACAAATATAGCTAGTTGGCTTACTACTGGAGTATATGGACCGGAAATGCTTACTTGCGATGGACTCTATATATATAGCAGCCATGCGGCTCTAGCATGTGGGTTATGGATGTACTAATGCATGCCTTCACGTAATTCATTAGATTAGATCAATGCTATATACCAGATTTTTCTCATGCATCACATGCCGGTTCATGCATTTTCTTCACACATTAGGAATGCATGCATTTATGCACTAAAATGCATGACACTAAATTAATGCAAATATCGAGCAACTGTTTTCCGACCCTATCAGCCTCTACCTCTTAAATTCCAAGAAATTGTGAAGCTGGAAAACCTAAGAGCCTCCACAGCACTTTGACCGACGCAATGCTCTCTTGATCAGACTGCATCGAGGATCAATCAAGCAGGAATGTCATGTCCCAGTCTTCTCAACAAACGCTCAAGTTGTAGCGAGGTATATTCTAAACAACACTACCGGCCACGGGAGGAGCACTTGAACATGGAAGGGGTAAAAGGCAACTTCAGATATGAACTTGAACAGATATGTACTTGAACAGGGCCGGGCATGACAGAGGAGGTCCATGAGAGCAACTTAAGAGATAAGGCACCATTTTGCATATCTGGAGTGTTTTAGTTTTCTCATCCTAATTATTAATGGTGCTACCACTTTTACTCAAAACTACCTCTGTTAGTAATCTATTTGTTAAATCTAAGTTCAGCCACAATGGCGTTTTTCTTACGTAGTAAGATTCTGTATCCTAGCTTCAGCTTTCAGCTCGTTCCAAATAAAATGTTCCTACCGTGCATGTTTTCGTCTCTATTGAAAATCAACTGGGTGGGTTATATAAGATCCTGTTGGAAATTCATAGCATGCTTGATTGGTCTTCGGTCAGTACGCATGCCTTTACATGATCAGTGGACTGAATGAATGTACACAAGCGACCTATGAACGTGTGGACTGAATGAATGTGTGGATAGCTAGCTATGACTGTGCTGGACTGAATGTTCGGTGGTCAGCGGCACGCACGCTGTCGATCCCCCTTTCGGATATGTATCTCCCTGTACTTGTGACGGAGCGCCCAGCAAATCATACCGGCTGTCCAGCCTCCGTTCCCTGTCGGTGCCCTTGGTCAACTTGTTCTTGGTTTGCATTGCATGTTTTCTGCCAGGGACAGTGGAAGTGTTCTGAATCGGTTTTAAGGTGCGAAGAGCACAAGGAAATGCTCTTTTGAAAATTTGCAATACTGCTAGATAACACAAGAAGAAGAAAATGAGGTATAATTGTGGTGACAGGTGTTGCACCTGCAATGGAGTACCAAAGAGGATGATAAGAGAGCGTGTACTAACAAGTTTCTATCAGCAGTACTGACAAAATAAACCGGTGGTTTTTTTAGCCAGCAAGGTTCAATCTTTTTTTATTATCATCCTTTGATCTTTATTTTTGTTGAGAATGGTTGAGGCATGCAAATTGCTGCTTGTGGACTGAATGTGTGTCTGTCAAGTGAAAGTACAGAGAATTTCAGAACTGATTTTCAGGATTCGAAATTGGGAACAACTCTTACTGCCACAGAATACTGAGCGAGTTGTCCAGGCAACATAGATAACATGGCATTCTCATGCAC
The DNA here is from genome assembly GCA_021605145.1 of Aegilops bicornis. NCBI lineage: Eukaryota > Viridiplantae > Streptophyta > Magnoliopsida > Poales > Poaceae > Aegilops > Aegilops bicornis. The sequence goes on along the minus strand of CM038671.1, from coordinate 865,327,700 downwards.
CATCGGAGTGTGTGTCACCGTTGTACCATGAGAAACTTACTCCTGCGTGCTGAGTCCACTAAAATTCAGCTATGATATGTGAGGTTCTCAAAGACCTGCATCGCAACATATACATGAATTACAATTACTCTTGCTTCTGGCACAATGACATATAATCATGTGTGTGTGAACCTATTAGCAAAATAGCCTATATATGGCACTTAAGGCGCCAAATAGAACTTCGGATAAGGCAGAGTTATCCTATATGATGCTTGTTTGAGCCATATAGGCGAGTAACACACATGCAGCAGTCGGTACACTTCTGGCCCAAATTCCATGTAGCATCTCGTTTTCTTCCCCAAGCACTCCCAGTTTTGTTTTACTGAATTTCTTTGGTTTTCTCAGATTATCTTGGTTTCTAGGATGGTTTTACGCTTTCTATAAAAAAATCATTCTCTAGAGGATAAAATATGAAGACCTCTTTATATTTACATAATTTTTTATTAAATGAACATTTTAAAAACTAAGTGAACATTTATATTTTTCTGCAGAACACTTTTTAAAAGAAATTCAATGTGTAAAAATGTTCATCCAACACTAAAAAAGTCTACGTATTTAAAAAAAGTCTGTTGTCATTAGAAAATGTTCACCAGCCTTAAAAACCAGTTCATCCTGTATTCCAAAGTTGTTTAATGTGTATTTAAAAAGGTTTACCATTTACTAAAAAGAGTCCACCATGTTCAAAAAAAGTGTTTAGTTTCTATTGAGAAATGCTCATTTGGCAAATTCACCGTTTATTTAAACGATATTCACCATGTATTAAAAATGTTCACGGGGCTTTCAAACATTCTCAGAACGTACTTTCTTCACAATTACTCATATGCAACAAAGACCAATGTGCTTTTACTAATGAAGAATGGAATAAAGGGGGAAATAAACAAATAAAAAAGGCAAAAGGTAAACAATGGAAAATTAACAAGAAGTAGAAAAAACAGAAAACAAGAAAGAAGAAAATAATGAAATACATAGAATAATCTGGATCAAAGCAAAAACCAAACAAGTAAGAAAAAACAATGAAATAAACAGTAGAAGAAAAATAAAACTCCTATAGAAAACAGAAAAGGAAGATGTGGAGCAAAACATGGTTACAGCAAAAAAAAATACCAAAAATGAAAGAAAACGCTTAAAAATAACCCCATACACACATATACAAAAAATAATATATCATTGTGGAATGGTAACATAAAAGGATTGAACGAGGGGCCATCCCAGAATGTGCTTCTCCGGGTCATCAAATATAATTTCTTGTTCGGGTGCTGATTAGGATCTCCCGACATCTGTGGGAAACTCTCATCTGCCACTCTTTGCAGTATACTGTTGGCAAAACGCACAGGTGGCTTCTTGACTGGGCCGACCATTGGTGCATGTAGTGAGAGCGGGTGGGTGTCTGCAGTTAGTTGGAGAACGATGCACTATAGCGAACCAATAAATGTAGAATACCAAACCAAAGTACTATAACTAACGTGCAGAGTTAGTATAATGGACATTTTAAGAAAAGTGTTAGAACATTTTTTAACAATTACTAATATCTATTGAATTTTTCAACTTTTTTTTGAAAACATGATTTTTTTTGTAATTTTGAATATTTCGGAATTTTCCGAACATATTCTAAAAATCACAAACAAATTTTGAAATGCGGATCTTTTTTGAAGTTCTGATTTTTTTAAAAAAAAATGGATCAATTTTTAAAAATCAGGACAACTTTTTGTAAACACGATGTCTTTTTTAATCTGTGAACAATTTTTATAATTTCCCAACGATCTAATCATTTTATGAAAAACTCTGGAAGATTTTCTGAAATGTAAACATATTTGAAATTCCAAACAATATTTAAATTTCCGAACCTTTTCAAAAAGAAACTACCCCATCTGTGGTGATCTAAAACGCCTTATATTTGTTGACATAGGGAGTATTTGTAAATAGAAAATGAAAAGTAAAATAAGAAAGAAGTCAAAGAAAATTAGCAAAAGAATCAGCTGGAAAAAAGAGTGAAAACAACTAAAGTCCGCACAGGAGCCTTCCAGATTGTTCCTAAAACAAGTAGAAAACTAGAAAACAAGTAGAATGTCCGCAAAACCCGTGTGTACGCTGGCTAAAATTTGGCTGGGCCACCAGAGCCTAGGGTCCCATCATCTCTCTGTTGGAAACTCTGGCAATTTCACGCTTAATTCTTCAAATAGGGTTTCATTGTCCTAGGACATTTTGGAATTGGGCCATGTGCCACGATGGGTGTGCCGGCAGAGAGAATCAAAAGGTTTGGTTGACTATTTTGGGCTGACGTGCTTACATTTTTTATTCATGAACATTGTTTCAATTTTGCCATTCATGTGACTGCAAACCAAACAAAATATCTCCTTAAATGATATTTTTACCATATTTGTAGTTCTGTTACTCACTTCATTGTTTTTATTTATACTTTTTTGTCTACTTCAACTTGATGTTTTTTTCCCAAAATCGACAAACTTTTTCCATATTCGAAGAACTTTTTAAAATTCGACGAAATTTTATTAAAAATTGATGAACTTTTTTCTAAATTGTTGAACTTTTGTCATAATCGTTAAAATTTGTTATATCGATCAACTTAATTTCGAATTTGTGGACTTTTCCAATTCTCATGTGCTTTTTTAAAAGCCATTGATGCCATTAAATCCGTGAAACTTTTTCAAAATTTAAGAACATTTTTAAAATTTGTGAAGTTTCGAAATCAGGTAATTTTTTTATCCTTAAACAATGACCAGTGCAGAATAAAAAAATGAGCGAACAGATTATTATTTTTAAGCGACACGAGTGAAAAGTTCAGGGGCAAAGAGCGGGCAAATACTATTTGGTGCTTCAGAGGCCGTACGCAATCGGGCGGCTGAAAGCGCGTCTAGTTGGGCTTGTCTCATCTTTTTTCTTCTATTTGTAAAACAAAAAATGCATGCGCATCCAGCGTGAGCGAAATTTCTCGCTTTAAGCGAGGCAGAAAGAAATCCCTGCGTTGAATGCACTGGGTTAGCAGGGCGGGGGAGGGGGGCGAGGGTCGACCTAGGATTCGAGAAAAAGAGAAGCTAACCACTGGGTTAGCACCATATTCGTGATTAATGCTAGGGCGCCCTACTTGTAGAGAAAAAGAGCCTGGTTTTCTACCTTTTCTTTGTTTTTTTGTTTTCTTTTGTTGTTTTCTTCTCCAAGTATCTTCAATTGTTTCTTCGGTTTTTAATTACCTTTTTCCTCAGGTTTATTTTGTTTCAATTTTCGTTTTCATTTTTTCCATTTTCTCTTCATTTTTTTGCATTCCACATTCTTATATACATAATCAACATTTTTTGAAATACTTGTTCAACAATTTTTCAACTACTTGTTCTACATTTTTAAAATATTTGTTCAACATTTTTCAAATAATTGTTCAGCAATTTTATATACAAGAATTTGAAAAATTTTGATCATGTATTTGAAAATGTTGAATAAGTATTAGAAATGTTGAACATCTTTTTGAAAAATGTTCAACAAGTATTACAAAAATGTTGAATGAGTGTATGAAAAATGTTGAATAAGTATTTGAGAAATGTTGAATAAGTATTGAAAATGTTGAAGAAGTACTTGAGAAACGTTGAGTAAGCATTAAAAAATGTCGAACGAGTATTTGAAATTTTTTGAACAACTATTGGAAAAAAAAATATTGCATAAGGACTAACGATGAACAAGTATCTGAAAAATGTTGAATAACCGTTCGGATAGTGTTGAACGTGTATACAAAATATGTTGATCACTTATTCAAAATATGGTTTTTAAATATACAAAAATGTCGAGCGAAAATGAAAACATGCATAAGAAGAAACAAAAGGAAAACCAAAAGTGGAGAATAAAAAAGAAAACCAAAAAATGGAGAAGAAAAAACAAAACCAAACAAAAAATGGTGAAAAAACAAACAAAAAGACTGGAAAAAAAGGAGAAGAATCAGTGGAACCACGACTTGTTTGGACTTACCTTCGCCCTTTTATTTTGTCACGAACGTAAGTGAAGCGCAGTTGCTAGCCGCCGTTGCTCCAAAATTGAAGACCAGTGTTCGAATCCGGGATGGTTTTTATTATATAAGTATTTTCTTCGTTTATTTTTCTTTTATTGTTGGTGTTCGTGAATGACCCGGCCCGATTAGTGTAGACACTCCCGCATTAACCTCACCTGACCCAAAAGCACACCCATCGCTCCTCCTTATCTTCATTGACTACTCCCGTGCCGCCGCCAATCCCCTCACCGCCCTCACATGTATAATGCAACAATTTGTTAGTTCTGTATCCAACATTTTTTATTTTGCTTCCAGCCCACAAGAATGATGAGATTCTGTTACACAATAACCAAATTTGCTGTTTTCACAAAAAAAACATGCATTCATCCTACATAGTTAGACAAAAGTTTTGTTGGACACTAAGCATGGTTCCAACATTAGCGCAAACAAGCCTACTAGATAATAGGTCACCTGATAAACGCCATTTTTAAACCAGTGTCTACCGAAAAAATGAACTACAAATAGTGGAGCTTTGTGTCTTCACTGAGGTCGAGATATACCAGGCTAGGTGGCCATTAAAACAATCATCATTCATGAAAGTGAAGAAGTCTTTACTGAGAACCATCTGGCGGACAGCACCAGTCAAGTAGTTACTAGAAATGTTTAGTTCCTCTAGTCCATCAAGTTTGGAGACACTTGCCTACAGGATACGCAAACCCCAAGCATGCGATACATTGGTCATTCGCCCCAAGTTACTTTGCACATTGACAGTTCACCTTCTCTATATGTTAGCTAGTTATATGCCCCATATTTCTTTGACATTTGATATTTTTTTATACTCCATTGAGCAACCTTGTGACATCCGCTCCTCATGGGCCGGGCATTACTTGAGCTTTCCATAGAAGAAAGTTTCCCCTAGTCAACTTCTCAGACGGCGGAGCACCAAGGTTGAGGACGATGGTGGTCGAAGTGGAAGACATGGCGATGGAGGTAGATTGATCGATAGTTAGTTTGGGAAGAGGTTGGCTCTGTATACCATATTAGGTTGGAAGCGTTCCTACTCCTCGTAAGGAGCCGCGTGGTGTTTATTTATGTGCGACGGGAAAGCACCTGTTTGCGGCGTACAAGGTAAGGCCGATCGCTAGGATATAGCTGTGTACAGAGAAGAGAGAACTAGATAGCTTACGAGAGGGAATAGAGATAGAAGATGGTTGAGATTACATCAAGTTTAAACCATATCATCTAACAACATCTACAGGCTCGCCTATGTGACTGTGGGGGATAGGAGATGGGCCGTCCTCGACAACGTCCACCTCGCCGCTGGAGACCAGCTCGTCAACCACCTCTAACATGGAAATGGTATGGTCTATTGCCTCACTCGGTTTGGGACGTACATGTGCTCCGCTTGCCATAGCGTCACCGTCGGGAACCTATCATTCTCGAGGGCCACACATCAGCATATCATGCATGGCAATGGCATAACAAGCGGATCATCCAAATGCATGGGACCGGACCAGACCTAAATTCATCAGCCACAGTCGAGCGACTGTCGTCTGTGAGCAACCTACCGTTGGACGCCAGCACCAGTTTCTCCCCGCCATACATCCAGGTCTGAAATTTTACTAGTGCCAAGAATCTTGTGTTCTACGAGGGTCACCTGTACCAAATCTGGAGGAATGCAACCAACACAGTTACTTTGCAGCTCTAGGAAGGCGGTCGACGCCGTGTGGCACAGGATGAAATATTTGCTCTGAGGTATGATCGCCGGTGCCAGCCATGTTGGGATGTTGTTGCCGACTTGGGTGGAATACTCATTGTTTGTTGGTAGGAACAATTCGGTCTCGTTGTATGCTGATGGTGTTCCGGACTCAAGGTTAATTGTGTGTACTGGATCGGTGGGAGAGGTAGGGATGAGGGCATGGTCTTTGACATGACGACTAGGAGGTCCGCACCTTGCCTTCGCCCAGTGGATGGTGTGGTTCCGGAGTCTCCACAAAGCGCAGTCTGCTGGTACTTTCTGAGTGACCCAATGAATAATTGCAATACTAACGAACAAAGAGTTTATCAAACCCGGGCAAGGGTCCGGGCTGAATGTGCACAATAGTGATTTGTCACTAGGACAACCTGGTGACATATGATGAGCATCACCAGTCACATTGGTGTTAGTGATGCTTGTCATGCCCGAAACAAGAGATCTGGCATAGTGTAATTTCTAATTTGAATTGTAAATTTGTAATTCCAATTTTACTGAAACATTCTCTTTGTAGTCATGGTCTAAACTGGAGCACTAGCCTGTCATTACAATGATTCTGCGTGAGCCGCCAGGTCTTGTTTATCTCAATGCTCGCCATCTCTTCCATCATAGCGGTGTGCCACTCCTAGTCCTTCTCCACCTCTGCAAAGCTTGCTGGTTCGTCGGCAGAGAAGAGGCACACGTCGCTGTATGCCGGATCAACCTGGTCGGTCGCATCAAAGAGATTGTCAAGGGTGACGGCTGCGACGCGTTGGTTGGCGGAGAGACGAACTCCACGTCTCCACCATCGGTGGCGGTGGCATTGACAGAGTTTCTGGAGGGGTGGGTGAGCATGCTGCCTCAGCGGAGGCAGGCCTGTTGTCCTCGTGCGTGTCCGGCGCGTTGCATTCTAGCTGATGCCATCACCTGCAGGAGGCACACAGGTGATCAGGCGACTGTCGGCATCGCGCATCTGGAGCCACCCGTGCCAGATGCTTGTGTCGAACCCGATCTCGTCGAGTTGTCCGAGCGACACGATGCTGCTGCAGAGGCGGGGTATGAAGTACACCTCTGACAGCGTGAGGTGTTCCCTGCTCCGGCATGTGAACAAGATCGTCCCACGCCCCTCGATCTCCACGGACGTGTCGTCGCCAATCTGCCTAGACACGAGCCAACTTGGTCTGGCTCGGGGCGAGCCTCCAACAAGCTCGCGCAAAGTTTTCGAGCCCCGAGCCAGCTCGACATTGCCGGCGAGCCATGAAACAGAGCTCGGCCCAACTGACAGGTGGGGCCGTCTTCCCCGATGATGGTGGAGACGACATATGTGGGGTGGCGAGGCAGGGCATGACCGACGAGGAGCGGTCCGGGTGTTGAGTGGTGGCGTGGATGCATGGGAGCATCTCGTGCGATGCATGTGGCTGAGGATGACACTTTGGATTTGGATCCCAAGAAGGAATCTTTTCTGGGGGGGCACCGAAATTCACGGTTACCACGGTAACAACGAAATACTGAAAAAAAATTGGATGAAATTTATTAATCAAATTTTGAATTCGAATATTTCAAAGTCCATATAGATAGAGTTTAACTCCTTTGAAGTCACTAAACTTACCCTAGCGTAATGGCTGTTCACACGCACCTACCGCGGCTGCTAGCTCACAGATGTTGAGTTCAACTCCCTGCCGCTCCCGCAATTTCCCAAATTTTTACAGAGAAATATGTGAGGGGGATGACTCGAACCCGCGTGCCACTGCTCCAGAAAGGTTGCGGTAACAAGCTAGGCCATAACAAGCTATGCTGCTACATAAGAGATGCCCTAAATTTAATAGTTAGGTCAGCGCTTGAATTCAAAATTTTCAAAAAACTCAATTTTTTTTGCACGGTATGAGTGTTTTCCGTGGAGTAGCGGTAAACGCGGTAACCAAAACAGTGGGTTTGACAGAAATTAAAGCTACCAAAGAAAAGACGAGCTTTCGGGCCAGACCAAGCCGAGCCAGGCTCGGCCCGCACTATTTTTGGTCCAGCAAAGACAGCTCGGCTAGGTCCATCTCAACTGTGGGCCGAGTCAAACTCGGGGCGACCGCAAGAAAGCTCGGGCCGAGCCGAAAAGCCCGAGTTTTATGTCTAGCCAGAGTCGCCGAGCTTGACGAAGCTGCAGACGCTCGTGTCCAGCTCGGAGAAGAATTAGCACCGCCCGCACATGTGGTTACTGACGCCGGAGTCCAGGAACCAAAGCCGTGTCTTAGTGACTGGCCTGCTTCTTTGCTGTAGCATTGGATCGGTCCTCGTTGAGCAGGACGTGCTCGAAGGACGGTGCGCTCGGACGTACCACGGTGAGCGAGTCCAGGCTCGCGATCAGCAATGCCTGCTCCTCTTCCTGTCCTTGCACAAGGTTTGCTCGCCCCTTGCGCTCCTTCTGCAGCTCCCAGCACTGCTTGGAGAATTGACCCATATGGCTACAATTGTAACACTCTACCTGGGACATGTCCCATTCACCGTTGCCGACATTGCCGGTCTTGTTCTTGGGCTTGCACTTCTTGCGGCCGTTTCCATTGCCGCCGGAGCCCTGCCCTTGCTCGCGTTGCTTCCTACGGGCCTTCCACTCCTCCTCCGTCAGGAGCAGGCTGCCGCTAGCTTGCTGTGTCATCGTCAATCCCCCGCCAAGTCCCTCGGAGGAACACAGACGCCCGATCAGTTCTTCAACCGAATGGGTGTTCTGATCGAGGAAGGTTTCGATGGGGCACGCCATCTGTGCGTAGCGCTCCGGGACGATATGTGACAGCCTGGATTTTGCCTTCCCTCTTTTTCCGGGCTTTATTTGCCCTTGCTTTGGATTTGAGTTTTTGGAATCAATTCAGATGGACTTAGCACTTGGACATGCCCTTGACTTTCAGCCAAGTGACCCATCTACCTCTCATTCAACCTTCTTTCTCTAAAAATTCCCAAAACAGCCCAAGGAATATTTTTCATAAAAGAAAAATATTCAAATTCTTCTCTGAAGCTCATTTCAGAAAGTAGTGCTCTCCAAAATCCTGAGATAATTCCTAAATATTCTTTGAACCTTGGCCCACCTTCCTGAGCAAGAATATTGTATTACTTTTTGGAATATTTTTGCTATAGAAAATAATTTCTCTTCTGGCCGCAAAATGCACTTTGTACAGCAAGTGTATTTTTCTTTGATCCAATGGAGCTGGTTTTTCTTGAGCCTCATTACCCTCCTAAGAAAAGCTTAACCCCTGGAGATCATCCCTAATCACATTCTAGAAGCCCTCCAAACTTGGTGACCAAGTTTCTGACCAGAAACTTGCCATCAAGCTGAAGTCTTATCTGGTCGGCCTGGCAATGAGTTATCAACTTTCCTAGACCCAACACTGCACGAACAACACCCCAGACATAGTGTGGCCGAGCGTGGGCGTCGTCTTGACCATGCCAACATGATGACCGCATGAGGACACGGGCTCTGGCATAAGTTCGACGCGACCCGCGCCGTACCAGTGCCTCCGTTCGGCGCGTGCTCGATCCAGAGCTCGCCGACAACTGCCGCACTATGCCACCAGCGTCGACTCATCACCCTTGACCCCTCCCTGGTGCTTGCTGAGGCCGGAGACGCCGCAGCGAGCACGGGAATGTCGCGGCCAAAAGCCACAGTGCGCCTCGTGCCCCTGTCTTCTTCCCCCCGCTTCATGTGCTTGTCCGCGAGCTGCAACAGCTCCCGCGTGATTGCTAATCTCTTCCACCCCACGCTGGCGCCCTTCGTCGTCGCTCGCCGGCTTCCATAGAACTCCGGCGGAGGCACGTACTCCCCTCCTCCGGCTATAAATAGGGCCCCTCCCTCCGCTCTGAAGCCTCAGACCTATCCACCCAAGCACCACAACCCCGTAGCATAGCCGCAGCACGGCCGGGCAGGCCTCTGGCTGCCGTCCCCGACCCGAGCTTGCCGGCGACCCCCGCAGCCCCTCCACCCCGTTCCAGTGCCCCTCATGCTCGATCCACCCTGCAGGCGCATCCTTGGAGGTCCACTGGTGCCGTTTGGAAGCATTGGAGCCCCTGGAGCTGCCCCTCTCCGTCGTCTTCCTCCTCTCCGGTGAATCCCGACTGCAACCGCCGCTCGCGAGCTTGATTGCGAGCAGTTCCGGCCATCACCCGGTAAGACACGGGTACAGGCAGGTGCGTCGTGACCCCCTCTCCACTTCTATCCCTCTAGAATCGGCCAAGGACCTCTCCTCTCCGGCGTGAGCTCCGGCGAAGCGCCGCCGTGCTCTGTTTCCTTTGCCCCTCCTATCTCTCCTGACCGGTGGGGCCCGCTGCCAGCCACTCCACTCGCGCCCGAAGCGGTACGAGTGGAGGCATATTCTGTGATTACACCATCGACGTCACCCCCTGGTTTTCTGTTTAATTAAAAATAATTCAAAATTTTGACCAGAACTTTGACCAGTGATAACTTTTAAACTACAAGTCTGAGTGGGTTGATTCTTTTTTGCGTTGTGTTTGTTCTGAAGAGGTCTAGCTGCAAACCAAAGTTTGGATTCTTCCTTTCTGTCTAGAATTTATGGTGATTTTCAGAATGGTTGTTGATATTTTGTTTTGCTGTTTTTAAATATTTTTAGAGGGAGAGACTTGTCTTGAAGATAACCAGGAGGAGTGTGAACCTCCTCTGCACTAAGGCAAGCCACACCAACATTTGGATGGTGTCATATCAATATCTATGATTTTTTTAACTTGAACATGAGTTATTTTCATGCATTTGAATTAGTTTATTAAATATTGCTTAGTGCTAGTTACTTTGTCGTGCTTGAAATGCTAGCTTAAGATACTGGTTGAATGCATGGACTAGTTTTGGCCAGTAGGATAAAATTTTAACTAAGTGAATATGCCTTTATGAATAATGGTAGTTCCTTTATGATAAATGAATTTTCTTACAAATTATGAGGTAACTAAAATGATGCATGATAAAAACTAGTGAAGTAGAATCAGTAAGGTTTGATGATGAGTAATGCAAGAAAAGCATTCTGATGATGTTGATCCGTTCATATGAGCGGTAAGCTTTGCATGTCGAATAGTTGCATGATCATGGCATCTGATGACTTGGGGTGATTTTATTTTCAAGTTAAACCTGATATACTAATCCAACTTGAATATAACGTTGATCGAATCATGGTGCCACTGAATCAGGTTTTTCATCAGTGCGACCACATTTACCTTTATGGGGAGGTCTTGATTCGGTCTGTTGCCATGCCTCTTGCTGGTGCCTCCGACGAGTGAAGGTTATGGGCGTGTGGTACCCTGGCCCAGTAAGCAGACATAACCTTGTGTGTCCGATTGTTTTTATGGTACCTTGTCCTCGTTTGGGTCCGTTTTTGCCACGACGGTGGCTGTTGATGCCTTTGGTAGGTACGGGGCCACCCATGACTTAGCAAAGAGGAGAGTTGGTCGGAGTAGCCGGGAGAGTGTCATGGCAAGGGAAGGGTTTCGTCGGAATGCCGTTGGTCCACCCGAATGGGATGCCGAGGCCAGGGATTCCGAGGTGTGGGTAAAGTGCGCTACCTCTTCAGAGTGTATTCAATCTATCGATAGCCGCGTCCTCAGTTACACAACTCGTGAGTAAGTCACACCATGGATCAACATTTATAAGTAATCTTGCACACTAAAGATTTATTGTTGGCACTGGTTTTGTGATGATCTGAGGAATCATAAGATGATCGTGATTATTGGTTTCAGTTGTGATCCAGATTTGATCATCGTTCGCTTACAAGGTAACCTGTCTGGTAAGCGAGTTCGAGGGACTTGGCGCACAAGTTGGTTTCACCGCATCAGTAGTATAATTTGCATTGCATTAACCTGAATAATTGGCATGATATTGTTTGCCATTATGCTTAAGATTGTTGTGATCTTGCAAGTACATTCAATGTACTGACCTGGCGTCTCATGCCAGATTTCAGGCAAGTCATATCGGATCGGAGAGCTTCCCGCATCTAGATCGTGTCCACGTCGGTGTCCTTGTGTTATGGAGTGCCACTTCGTCGTCGTTCTGCTGCCGCGTAGTTTATGTGATCGAGGCCCCTTCATGTTCATTAAATAATGTACATACTGTTCAGCCGCATCGTGTGTGCTTCCTGGCCTCGCAACTTGATGTAATATCAGACTTATGTTTCCGCTAGTATCAATAAAGCGGTTGTTTCTGTACCATGTTGTTGTGTATTGCGAGAAGACTTGATCTCTGGGCTAACAATGCATGGTAAACCGGTTGCTCTTAGCCGGGGTGCCACACGACCCGCAAGATCTTCTGCACGATCTTCACTTCCTCCACCATGTCACTGAGGTGCAAGATGTGCATGGTGAAGCCGCCGAGGGTCTCGCCGTCGTGGAACTCGATCTACTCGAATTCGACTGTTGCGCCGTGGCCTCCTTGACGTGATTATCTCTGACGTGCATGGTGTGCACCGCGTCCCAGCCCTGCCCTTCACTGCAAGCCGGGGCTGAGCGCAGGAGTGCCGAGCGTGGCCTTGTCGTTGGCCACGCTGTTGGTGTTTCCTTCCACCGCGTCCCACATCAGGTTGGCCTCCATGTTGATCTGCAAAACTAGAGCCCACTCGACGTAGTTCGTGGCGGTGAGCATTGTCCATACCGTGTTGCCGCTGATGATGATCCGCTCCTGCACCGTGCGCTCGTGGATGACGATCTCGTTGCCGCCACAACGAACGCGACTCCTACCGCGGCCCTAGCGCCATGTGCGCGATGGAGTCATAGAGCGATGATTTGATGGCATGGGCGCCGGCGTCCGTGTCCCGCTCCCGCTCGGCATGGTCCCTCACGAACGCTCTAATACAATAAGTTAGCTCTGGACCTGAAACTCGCTAGTGATGCAAGCAAAATTCAGAGAGCAAAGAACAATGGAGTCTGAAGATTTTTTGGTACCGTGTAAACCTTACGTCTTTTCTCGTTTCTTTCTCTCTATGCTCGAAAAAACATCTAGTAACATATTTTAAATCATTAAACAAAGAGTTCCCTCTATGCTCTATTCCATCTGTCTACCATCACCACTTCATATATATTGCTACAGTGAGGTATTTCTCTTCGAGAAAACAAGCTACAGAACACGTACGTACGCTGAGTATGCAACACATAAAAAGGGTATAATATATGTTTGTGTTCATGTTACATGACTCGGAGAACCATGCATATATCAAATAATATAGATAAATGTGCTCGGTGCATATTGATAAGCAAACTCACGATTATTGTTTAGTTGTCAAATGTAAGCCCATTTCTAACACCAATTATTTTAGTATTTTTCTCCTAAAAAGAGGATGTGATGAATGTTCTCAAGGTAAGAATAATGGCTAAATATTCTTCTTAAACCTCTCAACATCAGCTTCTGAAAGAATTTATGACTATGCTCTGCTACCAAAACCTCCGATAACCAGAGCTTGCCTTCACCAAATGCTTGATGGCTCGGAAGTTTCCGCTTGAGGCATCCTTATTATCTCATGATTTCTACATCCTTCGCCTGAGGCAAGGTACCTAATTGCATGTTGAGCATCTCAGCCGCTGCTTTCCAGCAAGCTATATTCCAGTGAAAGCGTCCAACTGGAGCTTATCATTTTCACCCTCCATCAAATCTTTTTTGGCTTGAGTTACCTCCACCTTCATCTTAAGGTCCTCCAATTCCGTCAAGATTTCTTCCTTCTCAGCATCAAATGCCTTTGCAGATGCATCTTTCTCAACCTCCAACCGAAGGTTATCATTTGCAGCCTTCACCTTACCATAATCATCCTCCAACTCCAAGTTCTTAGCCAGAGCTGCCTTGAGCCTCGACTCCAAAGATTCTACCCTCGCATCCAGCTCTGCCTTCTGTGCCCCCATGACCTTCAGCTCCTGCACCTTATCCTTAATTTTCTTCTTCGCTTCTTCCTGGTACGCATCTGCTGCTTTCATGAGCGCCAAAACCGCCTTCCTCACGTCCTCCAGCTCCCCCGCCTTCTCCTTAATTTGCTTCATTGCCGCTTCTTGGTATGTATCAGCGGTGTTCATTAGCATCAGACCTGCCTTCCTCGTGTTCTCCAATTCCTCTGCCTTTGCCCTAATTTGCTTCTTGGCTTCCTCTTGGTACCTATCGGCAGCATTCATTAAGAGCAGACCCGCCTTCCGGGTGTCCTCCCTTTGCTTGGATAGCTCACCGGACAGTCCGGTGTTTTGGCGCTCCAGCTCTCGCACCTTGTGACCCAGTGTGAAGACCTGTGTCGAGGACACCTGAGCAGTCCTCGTCTTCTCCGCCAGTTGCCTCTCCAGTTCATGCTTCTCGTTGGACAGTCGGGAATTTTCTTGCTCTAGCCTCCGTGCCCTATAGTATTCTTCAACATAGTCTGCAGTGTAAGAAAAGGGGGTAATTACTAATTAGTGGAGAGAGATGCATGGGATCACGCTGCAGGCTGGACTGCACACATGGAGATGGGATTGATTTGATGGAAGAATATATACATATGCTCTGGCATAGCGCACCTGACCAATACGAACGACCATAATACGACATGTTGCAGAGACTTGCACTTGCTTGCGGCCGCTGTTGTGTTGTCACGCACTCGTCGAAGGTAAAAGATGCAGCCCGTCGTCCTGCACGCCCATGTGGATGGAAGCTGCCTCGGGTGAATATCTATCTATATGTAGATAAGGGACCGGAAGAATGAAAAGAGAGAAGGAAAGGATGGAGTGTCAATGAGGAAGGCGAAGGAGAGAAGGCATACATGGAGTGCTGCTGGTGAATTAAGAAGAGGCAGGATGCATGGAGTGTTGGTGAGGGAAGGTATGTGCATAATGTGCTGCCAAATTAAAGAGTGAGGGAGTGGGGCTCAGCTCATGTGTCTGGTCCAAGACATCTCGCATGATTTTTTAAAGGAAACTAGAGGCCCATACAGATTGACTATATTAAAAACAAAGGACAAAACAAAAGTTATTTTTTGCGAGGGAAGGACAAAACAAAAGTTAACAAGATATAATTCAAAAGACAAAGAAAGAAACAAAAAAAATCAGGCTAAGCCTATGAATTACACCAGATTCTGAACCCATTGGTCAAAAGACACAGCAGGACTTGATTTTACCCTATGCAACAGCAAAAGGATTTCGTTGCAGAAAAGACTTCTGGCATTGTTTACATTGGGCTGAATCCCCTTGAAGATCAGATCATTTCTAGCTGTCCATATTGGCCATCAGATGAGCAAGACTGCTGTCGTAAAAAACTGAGATTGAATTATGTTGATTGTCAGTTTGTCACTCACGATTGGACCCTTAGGTTGTGCACTAGTGGTGAATAGTCTATTGTACACTCGTACTCCTTTCTGGATGTACTCTGATCTTCTTTTATAAAGGGAGGATTTTGTTAATTCAGAATCAGTACATGGACTTGATACAAAAATTGTGAATTTACTCCCGGCTTCTACAAAAAGTGCACACGGCCTGAAATAAAAAAAAAGATAGTCTGACACAGTAATGACAATCAATTCTAAGACTAGATCGTCATCTATGTGCGCGGGAGAAAAACACAGTTATCGCCTGCGTCAAGTGTTGTGATGCCGCCACAACCAAAGCATGTGCAAAGAGCATCTGGAGGATAGCCCATGTATGGAGCCAATGGATAACCAAATGTACCACCTGCAAGGGAGAATAAACATGTATTTTTCAAATACCAAATCATTTTTGCATAACCAAACGACCAACAAGTAGCTGTCACCCCAGCAGAAGTAAAGGTTTTAAATCCCTCCTAAACCCACGAAGCCAATTCCTGAACATGTGAGAAATACTACGTGGTTGAGGAAGGTTTAAATAAACATGTATACAACTCCAAATCCCAGATGAAAAACAACCTTAAAAAAAGGTGCTTATTTGTCTCATTTTTTTTGGCAAAGACAACACTTTTCCCTGCCTTGCCAATTGTATTTGGAACATTTACATAAAGTCACCTTTAATGATTTCCCAAAACTTTTCATAAAACTCGGCTAGGAAACCAGCAGTGTCAGGTGCTTTGTTATGTTCCATATTCAAAATAGCATCAAAATTTCCTTCTTTGTAAAATTTGAAGTTAGGAATTCATTTTCTTCCTATGTTACTTGTGGTATATCACCAATCCTAGAGCTATCGAAGGCACACCAGGACTCCTCTGGTGGCCCAATAGCTCCTTATAAACTCGGTAATATATACTCTTTAAGATTTTTCTACCCTTTAATCTTTCCCTCCTCTTGATCAAGCGAGAAAATGTGTTTTCTTCTATGCTTGTCATTGGCAATTAGTTGAAAATACGTGTGCTATTATCCCCTAGGAGGACGTCCTTTATCTTAGCCCTTTAAATATATTTAATTTCTTCTTCTCTAAGTAGTTGAGTTAACTGATCTCGAGCAAGGGCAAGATTATCTCGCTCCGCTTCAGACAGACCACAAAACTCAGCTGCGAAATCGAGGTCATTAATAGTGGTTTGTAAACTTTGTTTTTGTGCTTTGTACTATCCATTATTTTTTGCTTCCCACCCTCTTAAATGCTTGTGCAAACCACTGAATTTATTATTCCATCTTTGAACCATACGTGGCTTCAACCCCTCACTGGCTTATTCCAAATTTCCGAGTAAACCAAGATAGTTCCAATTTGAATTGTTTTTCATCCTATATAAAATCTGGTGTCTCTGTATCGAATAACAACAGAGTGTGATCTGATACACCCCTATATATCAAGGGCTTGTACAGTCACGAAATGGTGCTTTAGTTCCCATTTTGTTGTCATCAAAATTTGATCCAACTTCTCATAGGTTTGAATAGGTAGCGAATTTTCCTAGGTATATTGTCGACTAGTCTAATCAATCTCTCTAAGATCAAAGCTATCAATAACAAGATTGAACAGGAAGATCCGCTGGTCATTATACCTGTTATTGTTCTTTTCACCGCTGTTGCGCAAATGTTAAAATCTCCACAAGTGGATTTTCTTGACTTCACAAGTTCAGCTAAAAAGGCAGACTTGAAGTTGTCTTGAGCTAGATCATAAACAGCCATGAGAATCCACTTAAACTTATCAGCTTTGTTGCAAGAGATGGAATTTTGTATAAAATTCTTCTTCCACAATGAAAGAAAGATCTAAGGCTGTTGTATTAATTCGTAGTAAAATCCTGCCTGGCCTGCCACGTGGAGTAAGGCAATACCAAACGAAATCAATTCCTCCAGATAGGCGGGCCTTATTCATCTTTGACAAATGTTTCTTCCTGGTCTCCATTATAGCTATAAAATTGAAATGATGCTACTTTATTGCATCTGGGACGAAACGAAATTTAGCCAAGACCGATAGAAGTCTTCTATTCCAATAGATGTCTTTCATAGTGAAACTTATTTAGATTTAATGTTCCCCCATCCCTAGATTTACTTTCCTTTCTCTAAGAAGACAACCGTGGCTTCCTAGCTAGCCGATTTTTTGTCATAATTTTTTTATTGTATTTAGGAAATTTGTAATATTTATGGGTTATATCTGAACCTTAGTGTCCATCAACTCCCTGCTTCGTTACTTTCCACTTTGCTATTATGATTTCTATTGATGCTATATTGTAGATGATCCACATGATTCGACGCCTTCTCATCTTACTCTAATTCTCGATGTTGTCCAGTCTAAGACGACAAAATTATTGGTGAATGGTATCGATATTGGTCAAACGTTTTGTTATGTCCCATAGTAATTATGTTTCTCTATTGGTACTATATCTTAGATGATCCTCATGTTGTGATGTCTCCTCAGCTTGTTCTAATTTTCTATGTTGTCCAGTCATCATAAGTTGCTATTTTTTATTGTGCACACAATATTGCTTTGTCTATAATTATCTCCCCTCGCTGACAAATGTTACCTGATTAATTTTTCTATCGAAGTAGCAATGGCATATGAAAAATTATGGAAGTAAAATAATACAAATATTTATATCAATTGCACTATTCTTGGCAAATAATGATTTTTAACCTCTTTTTATTCAATACTCCAACCTTACAAATGATAGTTTGGAGGATCCATACCATCAATAGCAGCTATTTGTTGAAATATGCGAGAAATTTAAACAAATGCTTCCATTTAGGATGAGATGAAATTTATTTAGCGAGACGCTGTCTGCCGAAGCGAAAGCATGGCTATTAACTCACCCGGTGGGTAGTTTTGACAATTGGGAACACTATAAAATGAGTGATTACTTATGACGGGTCATTTCCGTCTTGTAAAACTATTTTTTCACCAACAATGTCTTCATAAACCGTTCCACCGGCCCTTTCTGTATCCACATCATAGAGATGTGTCTACTATGTATTATAAAATAACAAGAACAATTAACCGTGATCAACTGATTGGTGGCCTTCTAAAGTTCATGCTTGTTTGAACTATCTTCGTATGTGCTTCTCTAACAGCATCATTTACATGCATGGGATGTTTCGCCAGGTTACGGCAAAGGGCTGGGTTATTGCATTTAGTTGACCGTTTTTTTTTCTGTTATCTCATTACCGGTTCACCTTGCCGAAATCCATATATACGTCATGTAAAGTTATTGGGCATATATAACTTAGGCAGAATATTTGTCTTCCTACTTACCGTTGGGCCTTGTTTTGTGGTGTGCACCTCATTTACGCAATCGTAAAATGCAAAATTTCTCATTGGGAGTATAGATTCTCCTTTCAGGCTAACAGTTTGCTTATTTCTATCTAGGTGCGTGAACAATAATGCTGGATGAATGTGCACAATTTTGTTTTTTTCTCACATATGGTAGACTCATTTGTATTTGATTAATGTTATACGTAACCTTTTTATCTTTTCATAGCAACGATTATAATTAGAACCACCAGAGCAGTTTTGCTGTTATTTCCTTCGTTGTCTGTCTTTTGATATTTGAATTTATGAATTAGTTTAGCATTTTTGTGTGTATATTTTTTGGTAAAGAGTTTATATTAATGTATAGTGAACACCTATGTATACATTTTCAGTGCTGTTATCGATTGCCCACACTTTCTTAGTTGTCGTTCTACTGTATGTTCGTAGTCCATCGAAGCAATACCAAATTACGTGTCAAATAAACCTCTTAAGAAAATTATCTCCATCTATTATCTTTAAAAATTGCATAGCCATATTTATTCTTGTTGCTCCATTCACTACATGCTCCTAATCACTAAATTACTTGACAATTAGACCCTATGCACGTGTCTAATGTGGAAAAAAAGTTCATGCTTGCTACCTTTTTTGTTGTCGAAAAGTTGAATCTGTTTCGCTCGTGCGCATAAGTTAAGGCTGTTCCTTTACTTTCCTGCTGAAATTGGCATACGAAGTTGGTGTACCTTTTTTTTTCAGAATTCGAAATTTGTGTAGCTGGTTCATGCAGATTAGGAACTGCTGGCGTCCTTTGGATAGCACGTATTGTAGTGGAGCCTGAAAAAAAGTACTCCCTCCATTCACTTTTATAAGTCTTTTCAGACAACTCAAAATAGGTTGTTTTGCATATTGTCTGAAATGTCTTCAAGGTCTTATAAAAGTGAACAGAGGGAGTACATATTTTTTTTTTCTGGGATTCAACTTGTACTTAGCCCACAAATATAGCTTAACGATGAGATAAGGAAAAGACACGTATATGTATGTGGTCAGGACTCCAGCTTGCCTCTCGCATGAGCCTAGCAAATTTTTTTCGTTACTCCGACTCATCCATTTTAGGCTGGAAACATGTGGGATAAGGAGACATGCATATACGTACTTCTTTCATGCATATCACCGCCGGTCTTCTTTACTATTTCCCTATTATTACATCTCAGCCTACGTTTTCTATTGTTTTAATAATATAATAGATAGAAGATCCTAGATTTTTTAGGTTTCTAGAGCAAATAACATTAGTTAGAGCAGAAAAAGAAATTTCAGAAAACGAGTTTGGCATACCTGGTTGCAATTGCGAAGGACTAGAAGGCGAACGTGGTGATCCAAAATCTTCCACAGTGTTTCCATCCAAATTGTGTATCGCGGCTCTACACATTGCTTTTTACAGTCTAATGTTCAGAAGAACACACTAAATCATTGTCCTTAACAACGTTTTGAACAATATTATTGGAGGGATGACCGAGACGCTGATGCCACTGGGACGGAATGGTCTTGATGCTTAGTGACGGTTGGCGGGTGGAGGAGGGCGACGCGCGACTAAACAGGATGGGGTAGAGTCCACCATTACTTCTACTGTGAAGAAGAATTTTCTTCGTGGTTGTGTCCTTAACAAGGAAAAAGAAACGATGAAATTCCACAAAAACATCATTGTCAAGGACAAGTCGGTAAACAAAAAGGAGATGTTGATGAATATGTGAAAGACGAAGAATATTTCATAAACGAAGAGATGAACCGGGTATAGTGGAATGACCAATATATGCGAAATAGACAAACCTGCACCATTTGCCACTTGCACTTGATCCTTCCTGCCATAGCGCTCATGGAAGAGTAGACAGTCGAGCTCACTCGTCAGGTGGTCCGTCGCACCGGTGTCCAGGATCCAATGCGGCGGGTCATGAGCGGAGGAGGAGGTGGAGACGGAGTTGGTGATGTCTGCTAGAACTACATCGATATTTCCCCAAAGAGGAAGGGATGATGGAGTATAGCGACGGTAGGCATTTCCCAGAGTGATGAGACCAAGGTTATCGAACCAGTAGGCTAACCTCCTCACACCACGTAAACAACACCTGCACACAAATGACAAATACTCGCAACCCAACGTGTTAAAGGGGTTGTCAATCCCTTCCGGGTACGGCGCCTCAAGATAGGCAAATAACGTGAGGTAAAAGTGGTAGATAGGATAAATAGATCGCGGGACAAATAAATTGCAGCAATGTATTTTTGCCTCGGTAATCCCCAAGCTACACCCGATGCTCAAATACGATCATAGTGCCCCTTAGTTGGTGCTTTATAAGAGAAGATGGAGACTCAAATTCAAAATAAAAATTGCATAAGTAAAAGAAAGGCCCTTCGGGAAGGGAAGTAGGGATTTGTAGAGGTACCAGAGCTGAAAGCTTAAATTGAGAGATAATTTTTTTGAGAGGCATACTTTTCCCACCAACGAAAATGACTTAGAGATCTCAACACTTTCCACGCTAAATAAATCATAGGCGGTTCCCAAACAGAAAATAAATTTTATTCCTTTTTTCACCATTACCTTCACTTTCCATGGCTAGCCGAATCCACGATTGCCCTTCATACCAACACTTTCCAAGGAATTTATTATTCGACACTACTAGGGAAAACCCTAGTAGTAGCACGGGTTTTGAGGCTAGCAGCAGCGCGGGTGGCCGCGCTACTAATAAGGCGCTACAGCTAACTATTAGTAGTAGCGCGGTCCGCACCCACGCTACTACTGTTGACGATATCAGCAGCGCTTTTCCGGAATGCGCTACTATTAGTTAGCTGTAGCGATTTCCTTGTCCCTCGCTACTGCTATATCTTTCATCATTTTCCCGCTATACCCCTTTCCCTTTCGGTTTCAATAAACTGCAATTTTCAGATGCTAGTTACTACTAGATATCAAATTCATAAACCATTTATAAGTACTACGTAGTACTCCCTCCGTTCCAAATTACTCGTCGTGGTTTTAGTTCAAACCACGACGAGTAATTTGGAACGAAGGGAGTACTAGATAACAATTTCATGTATAGTCGACATGCATCCTCAAGCAGTACAAGGTCATATCGACGACGATCATCATATATAGTTCTAGATGATATCGACGACGATCATCATATGTAGTTCTAGATGATATAGCCACACACACACATATGTAGTTCTAGATGATATCGAAGACGATCATCATCCTCAAGCCTGGGCGGTGGGTGTACCTGATAGTAATTAGGATGGCCTGTCCAACATGAAGATTCTTGCCATCGAGGAATCTCTTCCACCCAACCGAGTTTAAGTGTGTGCCACCGTCCGTGTCCACGCGATAAGTACAGGTTGTGACGGAGCCCCTTGCGGTATGGCATAGTCCAGCTGAGCCTTCTTCATCAGGCTCGATACCATAACTCACAGATTGGCTCTTTGCCAATTTCTGAATAAGAAAAACATATCAATTAATAAATAGCCTCGCACATACTCTTGCAAATAGGTATACATGGATTATCTACACTATTAATAGTTCCTTAGATTCTACACTCTAATAAGCATGTGATCAAACTCTACACTAAAGCATGTCATCAACTAGATTCCATACAACATATCATTGGACTCTACACTAAGCATATCATCAGATAATTTGCATTTGTAAGTATAACATACCATATCATGTGATCGACCATGGTACTTGTCAGGCGGGTCACGAATGGCACCCCGACTATGCAGCACGTGGCGGAATTATGTCCCATAGGTTGCACACCTCCTCCTCGCTCAGTCTCATTCTTTGAGCTACGATGGCTTCATGAAGTGGGTCCTCATCATCTTCATCGAGTGGGTCCTCATTATCTTCATCATCTTCGTCATCTTCATCATCTTCTACCAGGTTGATATAAATGACAGCCAGCTTGGGTCTTTCTGCTCTGAAGGAGAAGCTGATCAACTCACCACCAGTAAGACGCATGCGGGCGAGGAAACGGGACCATCCATCTCCTCCAATCCGCGACATATTGCGTTTCTTCTCGACCTCCGTAGTGTACGGCCCCCCAGGAGCCTCAAATGTCACAGTGTCTCCTGTCAGCTTGTTGAATTTCAACCTCACATTGCATGGGACGATCTGTGTAAAATAAGCAAAATGACACAATGCAGTAATGCCAACACTAAAAATAAAATAGTTGTTACATTTCATATAATTTCTTACCGCCGCATGACGAAAACTCGGCTAGAAGTAGATGCCGAACAGCTTGCCAGTTGCAAGGCTGCTTGCGCAACTTGACTTGCACAGTCGACATGGTGGTG
Source organism: Aegilops bicornis (assembly GCA_021605145.1). Lineage (NCBI taxonomy): Eukaryota > Viridiplantae > Streptophyta > Magnoliopsida > Poales > Poaceae > Aegilops > Aegilops bicornis. Next base: position 865,305,027 of record CM038671.1, on the reverse strand, counting down.
GTGGTGGTGGCGCCATTTTGCTAAAGCAATATGAGCAAAGGATTAACGATCTTCACAGGAAAGAAAAACAGTAGCATGTTCTATTTTTGGTACTTCTTCAGTTATATTTTCATAGTGGAACCCGGTCCCAAAAAGTAAACAACAAGCTCTCAATTTGATGAAGAGATTCTTCTGCGAGAAGCAATTTGAGGGACAATTATAATCCTAAGATCTAGTAACATACAAGATGACAAGGTATCACCTACGAAAGCATTTCAGTGGCACCTATTGCCGAAAAAACTATTTGGCCCCTACCAGAGGTATGATCCTAAAATCTGTAATAAGTTATCTACCAAATCAAGGTACCACCTACCAAGACACATTTCATCTAATTTGGCCCCTATTGCCTAAGAGAATTGATTAAAAAAAGAAGTGGCAAATTTAATTAGGATTAACTTAGCACTTGCAAACTAAATACTTGTATCAAAACTAATATCTAGCAGATCACGGTACCACCTACCAAAGCATTTCAACTAAATTGGCACCTACATTTTGCAAAAAATAACTTATTACAAAAAAGCATCTAGTTATCCATATGAAATTCGTAAGCCCTCGCTGCATCTAGGTAGGGCAGCCCTCTGGGGGTGCTGTCGAGGAGGGATGGCATGGTGACCTCGGTCGGGTCTTGTGAGGGAAGGCCGCAAATTTCCTCTGAAAGGGGCGACCCATGACGTGAGGGATCGAGGGCGGTCGGCCAAAGGTGCCCGGCCAGAGCTCACGGGCAGAGACAGAGTGGGCGGCGAGAGGGTGGAGGAGCAGCGGAGGGACGAAAAGAGGGGGGAGGAGCATTACCTGCGGCGGCAGTGGTGGAGGAGAAACCCTAACCGCAGCTGCCGGCGTCGGGCGGAGGGGGACGATTGAGAGATGAGCGTGCGAGGGGCTGGCCCAGCCGTGTGTTTTGTTTTGCTTTAGCAGTAGCGCGGGTACGGGGAGCGCACTACTGCTAAGACCTATATCAGCAGCGCTTTGTCAAGAAAAAATGCTACTGCTAAGTCTAAGCATGTAAAAACATCAAAAATATACATTGGTCATCATTGATCTTTTTGTGTAGAATCTAAATAGTCAACATGAATCCTCACTGTACCTGTATAGGTACAGGCGAGGATTCATATTGCAGCCACAAATCCTACACATATAGTTCAATGAAGAACAAGGGCTCGAGATAGTTTGAGAAGTAACATATTTAAGGTGGTAAACATCTTGTTCGCTTAACAGTATGGGACTAAACTTAATTAGTCGCAGGGGTGATACTTAGCAGCAGAGAGTTTTCGGGAAAAACGCTGCTACTAAGTACTTTAGCAGTAGCGCATCCGGAAGAAGGGCGCTTCTACTATATATAGCCAGGAGGCAACGCCGTGGCAATTATAGTAGTAGCGCTTGTTTCACCTAGAGCGCTACTTCTACTGCGCTATTAGTAGCGCGGTGTCTTGAAGCCCGCTACTGCTAATTAGCACCAGCGTCTGTTTTTAAACCACGCTGCTGCTAAGATTCTGTGTATAAGGTTTTCCCTAGTAGTGTGACAACATAAAGTAAATTCATTATTCATTTCGGGACTGGGCATCCCTAATACCTTTGCCATACTCTCGTGCAATGACAAGCGAACAAACACTCATTGTGAGAATAACACATCTAGCATGGAAAATATTGGTCACCCTTCACCGCCTCGCAAGCGGTAGAGCATAGAAAAGAGAAATTTATTTGTAAAATTAGAGATGGCACATGTAAATTTACATAGAACGGCATGGAAATACCGCATAAAGGTAGGTATAGTGGACTCATAAGGAAAAACTGGTTTGAAGGGTTTTGATGCACAAGTAGTGATCATACTTAGTGCAAAATGAAGGCTAGCAAAAAGATTGAGAAGCGACCAACCAAAAAGCAAAAACTCTTGTACCCAAGCATTAAGCATAAGTAACATCGAATAATGCATCATAAGTAGGATATAAATTTCATAGCATAACTATTGACTTTTGTGCTTGCATAGGGAATTACAAACCTAAAGATCAATATTCTTACTAAATCACAATTACTCATCAACATGACTCACATCTCATATCGTCATATCTCAAAACCATTACTAAGAATCAAGTTTATTTTGTCCAATGTCCTTCTTGAAAGTTTTCATTATATCCACCTTGGATATCTATCACTCTGGGACTATTTTTATATGTTGCTTTTGATAAGCTCAAAAAAATATAAGTGAAGATCATGAGTGAAGCAAGAGAGAATTTCTTAAAACTTTACTAACTCCCAAATAAATCTAAATGAAGCATGAGAGCATTTCTTCAAAAATAACAAAGCACACCATGCTCAGAAAGATGTAAGTGAAGCACTAGAAGCATAGGAGCAGGCATAACATAATTTTTTGGCTCTCTCAAAAAGGTGTGTTCAGCAAGGATTCAACACTTAAAACACAAATAAAAACAAGCAAAGAGTCATATCATACAATACGCTCCAAGCAAAACTCATAATATGTGACGAATAAAAATAGAATTTCAAGTAAAATACCGATGGTTGTTAGAAGAAAGTGGGGATGCCACTCGGGGGCAGCCCCAAGCTTAGTTGGTTGCTACTTCTTTGAATATTATCTTGGGATGCCTCGGTAATCCCCAAGCTTAGTCTTTTGCTAATCCTTATTTCTTCATCCATCGTAAGTTCACCCAAAACTTGAAAAGTTCAATCACACAAAACTCAACAAAACCTTCGTGAGATCCGTTAGTATAAGAAAACAAACCACTACTATAAGTACTGTAGCAAACCTATTCTTATTTTTCTTTTTTGAATTATATCTATTGTATTCCAACTTTTCTATGGCAAAAACTCATCAATGAAAACCATAAAATCATCAAAACAAGCACACAACGCAAGGAAAACAGAATCTGTCAAAAACTGAACAGTCTGTAGCATTTTGAATATTCGAATACTTATGCAACTCCAAAAAGTCTGAAATAAATTGGTGGACGTGAGCAATTTGTCTAATAATCTTTGATAAAAAGAATTAACTCAAAATCACTCTTCTGTTAAAAATGACAAATAATCTCGTGAGCGGAACTATTTTTCAGCAAGATCAAATAAACTTTCACCCAAATCTTCCCAAAGGCTTTGCTTGGCACAAACACTTACTAAAACACAAAAAAACAATCATAACAGTAACATAATTGTGTTAATACACAATAACAGAAAACAAAAAGGAAAAATAAATTTTATTCATTGGGTTGCCTCCCAACAAGCGCTATCGTTTTACACCCCTAGCTAGGCATAACGTGTACGATCTACGTTTTGTCATCCTTGTCCAATTCTTTCATCGAACACTTGAGATTTTTCAAGGATTTGCATATAAATTCTCAATGACAATACTTCTAGGCATAAGATTGAAAAACTTATTTCCGCGAAAAGGGTCTCTTATGACTTCAATAAAATTTAGTAGCATAACTTTGCATTTTTCTATCCAAGTTTTCAATATGTTCTATGGTAAGCATTTTCTTTTCAATAGCATCTAATCTTTCCATAACATGCTCGAGAGTCATATTGTTTCATTGATCACGAGTGGTGGTGAACCTACTAAGTTTCCCAAAGCATTAAAAGCATCAAGAGAAGGACACATCAAGAAATTCCCACAGGTAATCGTATCAAGGACGAATCTGTACCAAGTGGTACTGCCCACATAAAAACAACGAAGAAGATCAACGATAGATTGCTTATGGATAGATCTATTATGAGCATTGCAAATCCTATACGAAGCATCTTTTAAATTTTCTCCTCCCCTTTGTTTAAAGTTGAGAACCTCGTTCTCGGGGGTGCGCGCAATAGAAGAAGGAAAACCCATAACAACAAAAGATGATAACAAGATTGCACACAAAAAACAGATCTGACAAACGGCAAACGAAAAAGAGGACGAATAAAACGGAAATTTTTTGTGAAGTGGGGGAGAGGAAAACGAGAGGCAAATTGCAAATAATGTAAATTGCGAGGAGATGAGATTTTTGATTAGGAACGTGGTTGATGTTGAAGATCCTCCCTGGCAACGGCGCCAGAAATGCCTTTTGATGTCTGCTAGAACTATGTCGGTATTTCCCCAAAGAGGAAGGGATGATGCAATATAGCGACGGTTGGTATTTCCCTCAGTGATGAGACCAAGGTTATCGAACCAGCAGGAGAACCTCCTCACACCACATAAACAATGCATCCACACAAATAACAAATACTCGCAACTCGACGGGTTAAAGGGGTTGTCAATCCCTTTCGGGTACGACGCCTCAAGATAGGCAAATAACCTGAGGTAAAAGTGGTAGATAGGATAAATAGATCGCGGAACAAATAAATTACTGCAAGTTACTCTTTATTTTTGGTTTAATGGATCTGAAAATAAATGCAAAGGAAAATAGATCGCAAAGGCAAATATGATGAAAAGAGACACGGGGGCCGTAGGTTTCATTAGTGGCTTCTCTCAAGAAAAATAGTAAACGGTGGAAAAATGATTACAGTTGGGCAACTGATAGAACTTCAAATAATCATGACGATATCCAGTCAATGATCATTATATAGGCATCACGTCCAAGATTAGTAAACCGACTCCTGCCTGCATCTACTACTATTACTCCACACATCGACCGCTATCCAGCATGCATCTAGTGTAGTAAGTTCATGGAGAAACGAAGTAATGCAATAAAAACGATGAAATGATGTAGACAAGATCTATCTATGTAGAGATAGAACCCATCGTTTTATCCTTAGTAGCAATGATACCTACGTGTAGGTTCCCCTTCTGTCATTGGATCAAGCACCGTAAGATCGAACCCATTACAAAGCACCTCTTCCCATTGCAAGATAAATAGATAAAGTTGGCCAAACAAAACCCAAATATCGCAGAAGAAATACGTGCCTATAAGCAATCTTGCATATATGAGATCAAAGAAGACTCATATAACTTTCATGGATAAAAACATAGATCTGATCATAAAATCAAAGTTCGTCGGAAACTAACAAACACACCGCAAATAAGGCTTACATCATATGGATCTCCAAGAGACCATTGTATTGATAATCAAGAGAGAGAGAGAGAGAGAGAGAGAGAGAGAGAGAGAGGAAGTCATCTAGCTACTAACTACGGACCCGTAGGTCTACAAATAACTACTCACACATCATCGGAGAGACACCAATGTAAGTGGCGAACCTCTCCGTGATGGTGTCTAGATTGAATCTGGTGGTTCTGGACTCTGCGGCGGCTGGAATTGATTTTCGTCAACTCCCCTAGGGTTTCTGGAATATTGGGGTATTTATAGAGCAAAGAGGTGTTGGAAATATGCCCTAGAGGCAATAATAAAAGCATTATTATTATATTTCCTTGTTCATGATAATTGTCTTTTATTCATGCTATAACTGTATTATCCGGAAATCGTAATACACGTGTGAATACATGGACTACAATACGTCCCTAGTAAGCCTCTAGTAGACTAGCTCGTTGGTCAACAGATAGTCATGGTTTCCTGACTATGGACATCAGATGTCATTGACAACGGGATCACGTCATTAGGAGAATAACGTGATGGACAAGACCCAATCCTAAGCATAGCACAAAGATCGTGTAGTTCGTTTTGCTAGAGCTTTTCCAATGTCAAGTATCTCTTCCTTAGACCGTGAGATCGTGTAACTCCCGGATACCGTAGGAGTGCTTTGGGTGTACCAAGCGTCACAACGTAATCGGGTGACTATAAAGGTGCATTACAGGTATCTTGAAAGTGTACATTGGGTTGACACGGATCGAGACAGGATTTGTCACTCCGTATGACGGAGAGGTATCACTGGGCCCACTCGGTAGTGCATCATCATAATGAGCTCAAAGTGATCAAGTGTCCGGTCACGGGATCATGCATTACGGTACGAGTAAAGTGACTTGCCTTAACGAGACTGAACGAGGTATTGGGATACCGACGATCGAGTCTCGGGCAACTAACATACCGTCAGACAAAGGGAATAGCATACGGGGTTGCTTGAACCCTCGACATCGTGGTTCATCCGATGACATCATCGAGGAGCATGTGGGAGCCAACATGGGTATCCAGATCCCGCTATCGGTTATTGACCGGAGAGCGTCTCGGTCATGTCTGCATGTCTCCCGAACCCGTAGGGTCTACACACTTAAGGTTCGGTGACGCTAGGGTTACTAGGAAGACTTGTATGTGATTACCGAATGTTGTTCGGAGTCCCGGATGAGATCCCGGACGTCACGAGGAGTTCCGAAAGGGTCCGGAGGTAAAGATTTATATATGGGAAGTTGTCAAACGGACACCGGAAAAGTTTCGGGTCATATCGAATTATGGAGGGGTCACCGGAAAGGTTCCGGAGGACTACCGGGAGGGGCCACCCCTCCCGGGGGCCACTTTGGGCTGCGTGGGAGGCAGCCAGCCCCTGGTGGGCTGGGCGCACCCCCTCCCCTTGGCCCATGCGCCTAGGGTTGAGGGGGAACCCTAAGGGGGCGCCTTGCTTGGGGCAAGCCCCTCCCTTGGCCGCCGCCCCCTCTAGATGCATCCAGAGGGGCGGCCCCTCCTCCCTTCCCCTATAAATAGAGGGGTGAGGGACGGCTGCACACACAATTGAAGGCGCAGCCCTCCCTCCCAACACCTCTCCTTCTCCGCGTGCGCTTGGCGAAGCCCTGCCGGAGAACTGTCACTCCTTCATCATCACGCCGTCGTGCTGCTGTTGGAGCCATCTTCCTCAAACCTCTCCTTCCTCCTTGCTGGATCAAGACGGAGGAGACGCGTCTGCACTGCACGTGTGTTGAACGCGGAGGTGCTGTCCGTTCAGCGCTTTGGTCATCGGTGATCCGAGTACGACTCCATCATCACCATCCCCTCGAAAGCTTCCGCACGCGATCTACAAGAGGTATGTAGATGCAAACTCACTCCCATGACTCGTTGCTTAGATGAACTCATAAATGGATCTTGGTGAAACCGTAGAAAAAATTTTAATTTTCTGCAACGTTCCCCAACAGTGGTATTAGAGCTAGGTCTATGCGTAGTTCTCTTTGCACAAGTAGAACACAATTTAGTTGTGGGCGTGGATCTTGTCAACTTACTTGCCGCTACTAGTCTTATCTTGCTTCCGCGGTATTGTGGGATGAAGCGGCCCGGACCAACCTTACACGTGACGCTTACGTGAGACCGGTTCCACCGCCTAACATGCACTAGTTGCATAAGGTGGCTGGCGGGTGTCTGTCTCTCCCACTTTAGTTGGAGCGGATTCGATGAAAAGGGTCCTTATGAAGGGTAAATAGAAGTTGACAAGATCACGTTGTGGTTATTCGTAGGTAAGAAAACGTTCTTGCTAGAACCCAATTGCAGCCACGTAAAAGATGCAACAACAATTAGAGGACGTCTAACTTGTTTTTGCAGCAATTGTCATGTGATGTGATATGGCCAAGTTGTGATGAATGATGAATGACATATTGTGATGTATGAGATCATGTTCTTGTAATAGGAATCACGACTTGCATGTCGATGAGTATGACAACCGGCAGGAGCCATAGGAGTTGTCTTTATTTTGTATGACCTGCGTGTCATTGAAGAACGCCATGTAACTTACTTTACTTTATTGCTAAATGCGTTAGCCATAGAAGATGAAGTAGTCGTTGGCGTGACAACTTCATGGAGGCACAATGATGGAGCTCATGATGATGGAGATCATGGTGTCATGCCGGTGACAAGATGATCATGGAGCCCCGAAGATGGAGATCAATGGAGCTTGATGATATTGGCCATATCATGTCACTACTATATAATTGCATGTGATGTTTATTATGTTCATACATCTTGTTTACTTAGAACGACGGTAGTAAATAAGATGATCCCTTACAACAATTTCAAGAAGTGTTCTCCCCTAACTGTGCACCGTTGCTAAAGTCCGTCGCTTCTAAGCACCACGTGATGATCGGGTGTGATGGATTCTTACGTTCACATACAACGGGTGTAAGACAGATTTACACACGCAAAACACTTAGGGTTAACTTGATGAGCCTAGCATGTACAGACATGGCCCCGGAACACGGAGACCGAAAGGTCGAACACGAGTCGTATGGAAGATACGATCAACATGAGAATGTTCACCGAAGATGACTAGTCCGTCTCACGTGATGATCGGACACGGCCTAGTCGACTCGGATCGTGTAACACTTAGATGACTAGAGGGATGTCTAATCTGAGTGGGAGTTCATTGAAATAATTTGATTAGATGAACTTATTTATCATGAACTTAGTCTAAAACTTTTGAATGATATGTCTTGTAGATCAAATGGCCAACGCTCATGTCAACTTGAACTTCAACGCGTTCCTAGAGAAAACCAAGCTGAAAGATGACGGCAGCAACTATACGGACTGGGTCCGGAACTTGAGGATCATCCTCATAGCTGCCAGGAAACAATATGTCCTAGAAGGACCGCTAGGTGACGCTCCCGTCCCAGAGAACCAAGACATTATGAATGCTTGGCAGTCTCGTGCTGATGATTACTCCCTCGTTCAGTGCGGCATGCTTTACATCTTAGAACCGGGGCTCCAAAAGCGTTTTGAGCATCACGGAGCATATGAGATGTTCGAGGAGCTGAAACTGGTTTTCCAAGCTCACGCCCGGGTCGAGAGATATGACATCTCCGACAAGTTCTATAGTTGTAAGATGGAGGAAAATAGTTCTGTCAGTGAGCACATTCTCAAGATGTCTGGGTTGCACAACCGTATGACCCAGCTGAATATTAACCTCCCTGATGAGGCGGTCATTGACAGAATCCTCCAGTCGCTGCCACCAAGCTACAAGAGCTTTGTGATGAACTACAATATGCAGGGGATGGTAAAGACCATTCCTGAAGTATTCTCTATGCTGAAGTCAGCCGAGGTTGAAATCAAGAAAGAACATCAAGTGTTGATGGTCAACAAGACCACTAAGTTCAAGAAAGGCAAGGGCAAGAAGAACTTCAAGAAGGACGGCAAGGAGGTTGCAGCGCCCGGTAAGCAAGTTGCCGGGAAGAAGTCAAAGAATGGACCCAAGCCTGAGACTGAGTGCTTTTATTGCAAGGGGAAGGGTCACTTGAAGCGGAACTGCCCCAAATACTTAGCGGATAAGAAGGCCGGCAACACCAAAGGTATATTTGATATACATGTAATTGATGTGTACCTTACCAGTACTCGTAGTAACTCCTGGGTATTTGATACCGGTGCCGTTGCTCATATTTGTAACTCACAGCAGGAGCTGCGGAATAAGTGGAGACTGGCGAAGGACGAGGTGACGATGCGCGTCGGGAATGGTTCCGGAGTCGATGTGATCGCCGTCGGCACGCTACCTATACATTTACCTACGGGATTAGTTATGTACCTTAATTATTGTTATTTGGTGCCAAGTTTGAGCATGAATATTGTATCTGGATCTCGTTTAATGCGATATGGCTACTCATTTATATCCGAGAATAATGGTTGTTCTATTTATATGAGAGATATGTTTTATGGTCATGCTCCGATGGTCAATGGTTTATTCTTAATGAATCTCGAGCGTAGTATTACACATGTTCATAGCGTGAATACCAAAAGATGTAAAGTTGATAACGATAGTCCCACATACTTGTGGCACTGCCGCCTTGGTCACATTGGTGTCAAGCGCATGAAGAAGCTCCATGCTGATGGACTTTTGGAGTCTTTAGATTATGAATCATTTGACACATGCGAACCATGCCTCATGGGCAAGATGACCAAGACTCCGTTCTCTGGAACAATGGAGCGAGCAACCAACTTATTGGAAATCATACATACCGATGTGTGCGGTCCAATGAGCGTTGAGGCTCATGGAGGATATCGTTATGTTCTCACTCTCACAGATGACTTGAGTAGATATGGGTATGTCTACTTGATGAAACACAAGTCTGAGACCTTTGAAAAGTTCAAGGAATTTCAGAATGAAGTAGAGAATCAACGTGACCGAAAAATAAAATTCTTACGATCGGATCGTGGAGGAGAATATTTAAGTCACAATTTGGTACACACTTAAGAAAATGTGGAATCGTTTCACAACTAACGCCGCTGGAACACCTCAGCGTAGAACGGTGTGTCCGAACGTCGTGTCGCACTCTATTGGATATGGTGCGGTCTATGATGTCTCTTACCGATTTACGCTATCATTTTGGGGATACGCTCTAGAGACAGCTACATTCACTTTAAATAGGGCACCGTCTAAGTCCGTTGAGACGACACCGTATGAATTATGGTTTGGGAAGAAACCTAAGCTGTCGCTTCTAAAAGTTTGGGGATGCGATGCTTATGTCAAGAAACTTCAACCTGAAAAGCTCAAACCCAAGTCGGAAAAATGCGTCTTCATAGGATACCCTAAGGAAACCATAGGGTATACCTTCTACTTAAGATCCGAGGGCAAGATCTTTGTTGCCAAGAACGGATCCTTTCTGGAAAAAGAGTTTCTCTCGAAAGAAGTAAGTGGGAGGAAAGTAGAACTCGATGAGGTACTACCTCTTCAACAGGATGGTAGTGCAACTCAGGAAAATGTTCCTGTGATGCCTGCATCAACTGAAGAGGAAATTAATGATGATGATCAAGGTACTTCGGATCAAGTTGCTACTGAACTTCGTAGGTCCACAAGGACACGTTCCGCACTGCAGTGAATGCGGCAACCCTGTCCTGGAAATCATGTTGTTAGACAACGGTGAACCTTCGAAATATGAAGAAGCGATGGCGGGCCCAGATTCCAACAAATGGCTAGACGCCATGAAATCTGAGATAGAATCCATGTATGAAAACAAAGTATGGACTTTGGTGACTTGCCGATGATCGGACGATAGAAAACAAATGGATCTTTAAGAAGAAGACGGACGCAGATGGTAATGTCACCATCTATAAAGCTCGACTTGTCGCTAAGGGTTATCGGCAAGTTCAAGGGATTGACTACGATGAGACTTTCTCTCCCGTAGCGAAGCTTAAGTCCGTCCGAATCATGTTAGCAATTGCCGCATACTATGATCATGAGATATGGCAGATGGACGTCAAAACAGCGTTCCTTAACGGATATCTTAAGGAAGAGCTGTATATGATACAGCCGGAGGGTTTTGTCGATCCTAAGAATGCTGACAAAGTATGCAAGCTCCAGCGGTCCATTTATGGGCTGGTGCAAGCATCTCGGAGTTGGAACATTCGCTTCGATGAGATGATCAAAGCGTTTGGGTTTATGCAGACTTATGGAGAAGCCTGCGTTTACAAGAAAGTGAGTGGGAGCTCTGTAGCATTTCTCATATTATATGTAGATGACATACTTTTGATGGGAAATGATATAGAATTCTTGAACAGCATTAAGGCCTACTTGAATAAGTGTTTTTCAATGAAGGACCTTGGAGAAGCTGCTTATATATTAGGCATCAAGATCTATAGAGATAGATCGAGACGCCTCATAGGTCTTTCACAAAGCACATACCTTGATAAGATTTTGAAGAAGTTCAAAATGGATCAGTCCAAGAAAGGGTTCTTGCCTGTATTGCAAGGTGTGAGATTGAGCTCAGCTCAATGCCCGACCACGCAAAAGATAAAGAAGAGATGAGTGTCATCCCTATGCCTCAGCAATAGGATCTATTATGTATGCCATGCTGTGTACCAGACCTGATGTAAACCTTGCCGTAAGTTTGGTAGGAAGGTACCAAAGTAATCCCGGCAAGGAACACTGGACAGCGGTCAAGAATATCCTGAAGTACCTGAAAAGGACAAAGGACATGTTTCTCGTTTATGGAGGTGACGAAGAGCTCGTCGTAACGGGTTACGTCGACGCTAGCTTCGACACAGATCTGGATGACTCTAAGTCACAAACCGGATACGTGTATATGTTGAATGGTGCAGCTGCAAGCAGAGCGTCGTGGCGGGATCTACATGTGAAGCGGAGTACATGGCAGCCTCGGAGGCAGCGCATGAAGCAATATGGATGAAGGAGTTCATCACCGACCTAGGAGTCATACCCAATGCGTCGGGGCCGATCAAACTCTTCTGTGACAACACTGGAGCTATTGCACTTGCCAAGGAGCCCAGGTTTCACAAGAAGACCAGGCACATCAAGCGTCGCTTCAACTCCATCCGTGAAAGCGTTCGGGATGGAGACATAGAAATTTGTAAAGTGCATACGGATCTGAATGTCGCAGATCCGTTGACTAAACCTCTTCATGGGCAAAACATGATCAACACCAGAACTCTATGGGTGTTCGATTCATCACAATGTAACTAGATTATTGACTCTAGTGCAAGTGGGAGACTGTTGGAAATATGCCCTAGAGGCAATAATAAAAGCATTATTATTATATTTCCTTGTTCATGATAATTGTCTTCTATTCATGCTATAACTGTATTATCCGGAAATCGTAATACACGTGTGAATACATGGACTACAATACGTCCCTAGTAAGCCTCTAGTAGACTAGCTCGTTGGTCAACAGATAGTCATGGTTTCTGACTATGGACATCAGATGTCATTGACAACGGGATCACGTCATTAGGAGAATGACGTGATGGACAAGACCCAATCCTAAGCATAGCACAAAGATCGTGTAGTTCGTTTTGCTAGAGCTTTTCCAATGTCAAGTATCTCTTCCTTAGACCGTGAGATCGTGTAACTCCCGGATACCGTAGGAGTGCTTTGGGTGTACCAAACGTCACAACGAATCGGGTGACTATAAAGGTGCATTACAGGTATCTCCGAAAATGTACATTGGGTTGACACGGATCGAGACAGGATTTGTCACTCCGTGTGACGGAGAGGTATCACTGGGCTCACTCGGTAGTGCATCATCATAATGAGCTCAAAGTGATCAAGTGTCTGGTCATGGGATCATGCATTACTGATGCGAGTAAAGTGACTTGCCGGTAACGAGACTGAACGAGGTATTGGGATACCGACGATCGAGTCTCGGGCAACTAACATACCGTCAGACAAAGGGAATAGCATACGGGGTTGCTTGAACCCTCGACATCGTGATTCATCCGATGACATCATCGAGGAGCATGTGGGAGCCAACATGGGTATCCAGATCCCACTATTGGTTATTGACCGGAGAGCGTCTCGGTCATGTCTGCATGTCTCCCGAACCCGTATGGTCTACACACTTAAGGTTCGGTGACGCTAGGGTTACTAGGAAGACTTGTATGTGATTACCGAATGTTGTTCGGAGTCCCGGATGAGATCCCGGACGTCACGAGGAGTTCCGGAAGGGTCCGGAGGTAAAGATTTATATATGGGAAGTTGTCAAACGGACACCGGAAAAGTTTCGGGTCATATCGGAATTATGGAGGGGCCACCCCTCCCGGGGGCCACTTTGGGCTGCGTGGGAGGCAGCCAGCCCCTGGTGGGCTGGGCGCACCCCCTCCCCTCGCCCCATGCGCCTCGGGTTTTGGGGGTACCCATAACGGGGGGGCCCCCGTTGTTTGGGGGGCACCCCCCCCCCCCCTTGGCCGCCGCCCCCCCCCTCTAGATGCATCTAGAGGGGGCCGAGCCCCCCTCCTCCCGTCCCCTATAAATAGAGGGGTGAGGGGAGGGCTGCACACACAATTGAAGGCGCAGCCCCTCCCCTCCCCAACACCTCTCCTCCTCCGCGTGCGCTTAAGCCTGCCGAGAACTGTCACTCCTTCATCATCACGCCGTCGTGCTGCTGTTGGAGCCATCTTCCTCAAACCTCTCCTTCCTCCTTGCTGGATCAAGACGGAGGAGACGTTGCCCGTACCGTACGTGTGTTGAACGCGGAGGTGCTGTCCGTTCAGCGCTTTGGTCATCGGTGATCCGAGTACGACTCCATCATCACCATCCTCGAAAGCTTCCGCACGCGATCTACAAGAGGTATGTAGATGCAAACTCACTCCCATGACTCGTTGCTTAGATGAACTCATAGATGGATCTTGGTGAAACCGTAGAAAAAATTTTAATTTTCTGCAACGTTCCCCAACAAGAGGCGGTTCATGGGGCACCCGAGGTGGGCACAAACCACCAGGGCGCGCCCGGGCCTCCTGGCGCGCCCTCGTGGGTGCTGCCCTCCTCGAGGCACCCCCAGGTGCATCCTTGGCCCACTGGATGTCTTCTAGCCAAAAAAATTCCTCAAGAAGTTTCGCGGCGTTTGGACTCGGTTTGATATTGATTTCTTCTGATGTAAAAAAATGCAGAAAACAACAACTGGCACTGGGCACTATGTCAATAGGTTAGTACCAAAAAATGATATAAAATGACTATAAAATGATGGTAAAACATCCAAGAATTATAATATAACAGCATGGAACAATCAAAACTTATAGATACATTGGAGACGTATAGGTTGGCGGCGCGGTTGTCAGTATCATAACGGCTTTGACAATCGCCCGCCTCGTGCCCCCACCTTTTGCAAATCTGGCAGCGGAGACGCCCGCGCCGGTTGCGACCGGCCCCGTTGCCTGCCGTTTCCGCCACTGTTGCCGCTGTTGCGGCCAGGGGCACCTCCCTGGCTGGGGCCATAGCCACCCGATCCGGGCAGGAGGGAGGCGCCAGAAGGACGGCCGCCACTCTGGCGGCACGAGTCATGCGCACGGCCGGAATTGGTGGTGTAGACCGGCTGGGACGCGTCATTGGCGGAGGACTGCCAATCCTTAAGCTCCGATTGCTGCTGCTGCAGGGCCTCGTAGTGAAGGACACTCGAGTAAAACGCATGAAATGTGATAGGCACGCCCGCGAAGTTCATCAAAGTAGCGATAGGGTTAAACGCCGAGCCGAGCCCGCTCAGCATGTAGTCGATGATCTCATCATCGCGAAGAGGAGAGTCATAGCAGCCATCGAGTCAGCGAGGGCCTTCACCTTCTGCATGTACTCGCCGGCGGGTCTGTCTCCTTTCCTCAGCGCCTGGACCTGGAGCCGGAGATTACGCACACCAGCGCTGTTCTCGGCGGCGAACATGGTGTGCGCAGCCGCCCAAGCTGCGGCCGCCGACCTGCAGGCAATCAGCTACGCAGAGATCTCGATGTTCATCGAACCGAGGAGATGCTCGAGGACCTTCTGATCAAGAGTACACAATCGTACTCGGGATTGGACACGGTGCGAGCAGCGTCACCGGTGCCTGTCGTCACGGTTGGTGCCGGCGCCCTGGCCGAGCCATCGAGGAAAACGTGGAGGCGAACTCCGGTGAAGTTGGGGAGGGCGAGAGCCCTCCATGGCATGAAATTATTGCGGTCCAGAGAGACTGCGATGGGCGGAAGGACGGGGACGGGAGCCGACGCCGTGGGTGGAGAGATGACCAGGGCGGAGACGGTGAGGGTGAGCACGGAGGAGGTGGTGGACGTCGCGGCCGGGGAGGTAGACATTGCGGCGGCCGCGAAAAAGCACAGCGGCGGCGGCAGCGGCGGGAACGGAGGGAGGAAGGGCGGTGGCGGCTAGGGTAGAGTAGGCTCTAATACCAAGTTTGAGAATAGGGTTTAGGGTTTTCCGTGGGGCAATGCCTCTCCACGTCTCTATATATAATGATCATCACATACAATTACATAAGTACAAAATACGCGTATGTTACACGCTAGACCTATTTCAACATGGAAGAGCCCATAGGTGGAACCATGGAGAGAAGAGGTTGTTGATGCATTGTCAGCGCTTGACTGCTTGGCCCCAGCAAGCCATGCTCCTGCTTTCCTTGTGATCTTGTGTAGTTAGTTGTCCATGCTACCGCTTGCTTGGATTCGACTGTGACATTGCGAACGGTGGATGGAGAGACTGAGCCACCTTGTGTCTTCAGTTTGTTGGGCCAACCAAAACTGGAGATGACTAGGGCCTGCTCGACTAGGCCATCAAAACCAAAAGCCACCGCGGGCTCTTTGCCACTATTTTCCCTTTTAATTTAATGATGTGCAGCTCCCATGCATGTAGTGAAAAAAATGTTCTAAGCATCTGTCCATTTTGCTTGTGTTTGTTGTGGTACTTTGTCATCAAATGTTGTTTGTGTTGCATAGTCCTTAGTTTAGGGGTTTCTCCATGAACTTCCCTTGGACGATTGGATCATTGTTACTTGACCTTTTTGGCTAAACCTAGGGTCGTGGGCATAGGGGCCCTAGGCCCATATCCACCCCTGGCTTTCATCAAAAGTGAAAAAATGTATGGCACCACAAATTACATCCCAATGAATGTACCATGAACGAAGACATCACATATCTCAAAGAATTTTTTTTATTTCATTGCATAATACCAACTATTCACCATTGCATTACTAATGCAACACATTACAACCAAGTTATTTGGAGCCGCACGGTGATAAGAATGATAAAATGCTACATTTATTCTTCTCATGTGCCTTAGCAACTGTGAGATGTAGCTGCTCCTTGTCTTTGCTAAGGGCATCAATCTCACTCTTCTTTTCCTCCAATGCCGCCTTTAGTTTCCCATTCTCACCATCCTTTTCAGCAATGTAATTCTGGAGCTCCTCAATTTTTAGCTTCAGCTTGTTACCTTCAACCTTCTCAGACACTAGTGCTTTCTGGACTGAATTCATCTCACCATTCAAGCGTGAATGCTTCACATCAAGTTCAATACAGGATGCTTGCAGCTGTGAGACCGAAACGCGAATCTTCACCAACTCATCCTTGAGCCTATCAGCCTCGACATCTTTGTTGCGCCCTGCTTCCTCAGCTGCTTCTTTGCTGGCGTGGATTTCCTCTATCTTCCTCTTGAATTTGGCCTTCTCGGCGTCAAATGACTTCCCAGCCGCCTCCTTCGCCTCCGCCAGTGCAGTCAAGTCCATCTTGAGGCGTTTGACCTCTAATTCAGACATGGCATGTTTCTGCTCTGCTATTAAAATCTCCAAACGAAGCTTATCCTTTTCACCCTCCACCAAATCCTTCTTGATTTGGATTTCCTCCACCTTCCACTTAAGAACCTCCAAATCCTTAGTGATTTTTGCTTGCTCGGTGTCAAATGCTTTTGTAGCCGCCTCCTTTGCCTCCACTAATGCAACCAGTTCCATCTTAAGGCTCTTAGCATCTTCTTCAGACATGCTTTGTTTTTGCTCTGCAGCAAAAACCTCCAACTGAAGCTTATCATTTTTAGCCTCCAACAAATCCTTGTTGACCTGGAATTCCTCCAGATTCCCCTTAAGATCCTCCAGTTCCTTGAGGATTTCAGCCTTCTCGGCATCAAACTCCTTGGCAAGAACCTCCTTGGCCTCCTCTACTGCACCCAATTCCAACTTGAGGCTCTTAACCTCTGCTTCAAATACACTATTCTCCTGCTCTGCAATCAAAATCTTTGAGTGGAGCTCATGGTTTTGACTCTCCACCGAATCCTTGTTGGCCTGGATTTCCTCTATTGCCCTCTTAAGATTGTCCATTTCCTTCATGATTTCTACCTTCTCGGCTTCAAATGCCTTTGCCGCTGCCTCCTTCGCCTCCACCAATGCACCCACTACTTGCTTAAGGCACTTAACCTCCGCTTCAGACTGCCTACATTTCTCCTCCGCTGTGAAAACCTCAGAACGAAGCTTGTCATTTTCGCTCTCTGCCAAATCCTTGATAGCCTGAATTTCCTCCAACCGTCTCTTGAGATTCTCCGATTCCAGCCAGATTTTTGCTCTCTCGTCGTTGAATTCCTTGGCAGCACCCTCTTTTGCCTCCGCCAGAGCGCCTAATTCCTTGCTTAGCCTCTCAACCCCCGCTTCAGACTTGCCACATTTTTCCTCTGCGATCGAAACTTCCGACCGAAGCTTATCGTTTTCAGCCTTGAAGCTTCTCTCCACCTCTTCCTTGTGGCTTAAGATCGCCTTCGTCTCCTCGAGTTCCTTCTCCAGCTTGCCCTTCTCACAGATCAGCTGGGTAATTTTGCGCTCCAGTTCCCACACCCTGTCCCCAAGTGTGGTGACCTGGTGCGACAGGGTCCTCACCCTGACATCTGTGAAGAGATCTGCAATGACATACATACGTACTGTACGTTTTAGAGGAGAGAGCTAGCACACTACACGCACAGTATTGCACAGATAAATAAAAAGAAAGGAAAGATGATGACTTGGCACACACCCGCAAACCAAGGCGCGGTCGCCGACGACATGTCTGTCATCTGCCGCTGTTGTCAGTTGTCACACACTCGTCGGAGGTGGAATGGAAGACGCGTCGCTGTCTCACTGTGCACCACACCAGACGGAAAAGAGGAATATGTATACCTGCTCAAGCTGCCTCAGCTGGGTAGGGCAATAACTGAATATATGCAGAAGGAGGAGAGGATGAAGTGTCCATGACTCCATGAGGAAGGGATGGAGTGTGGGTGTAGTGGAGAGATGGAGTGTCGGTGGGGAAGAAGGATGGGTTTTGTTTTGCTTACGAAGAACATTGAACATATTCCGACTTATCTAGCTGCAAGGCATCGGTAACTGCTGTCGCAAGGCATCCTTCTTCTTTTCTTTTCTTTACTTTACTTTTCTTTACTTTTTGCAACAGTGCTCGATCGCATTATTCTTGTTATGTAGTACTCCCTTTGTTTCATAATGTAAGACATTTTTGACACTAGTGTAGTGTAAAAAAATGTCTTATATTATAGGACGGAGGGAGTACCAAATAAAAAAACTCAAAGCCAAGATGCTGATGGTGTTCCCTGTTCGTGGATGGCCTGCGTGAGATGCTGGCGGTAGACGAAAGCAGTTTGTCTCCTTCAAGCCGTGCCATGCCATGGGAGGTGCAACGTATTGAAACCATATCCGTCAGGGAACAATTTCCAAAATAGTACTCACTTCACGTATGACCAAAGAATACTACAACTCATGTCGTTTTTGCTTAATCGTCGTCATGGGCTCATGGCCTACTCATCGCGTAACATACGTCGTGTGTGTCTGGCTTCGCCTCGACGTCTGGCTTAGGCATATTCGCTGTCATTTTTGTCGCGTTCCGGCTTAATTGCTAACGCGGCAACACGCATTTCCGGCGTATTTATCGCTGCGTTCCGGCTTATAATTGCTAATGTGGCATAGACGTCTTTCCAGCGTATATATCGTCGCGTTCCGACTTAAGGCGACGTGCCAACCAGAGTGTCGTCCGGATCGCCGTCCTCGCGGAGGACCACTTTTTCCGGCGGCAGCTCCACGGCGGGGGTAACGGCCGGATCGCATGCGGGCGCTGGCGCCGGGGGGTGGAGGTGGGGGGTGGTGGGGGGGGCAAAACACCGCCGTCTGTTCTTAAAACAAAACCCCTTAGAGCCCCGGGACGGGAGTGGGGGACGGCCCTGCGCAGACAGCAGCAGCACCGGCTCTACAAAGTCAGAATCGAATCTTTCGGTTGGCTTTCCCGTGAATAAGAATTGTTGGGCGCGGCGAAGTGAGCGCTTCTAGATGCTTCACTAGCGGCAGGCAGCTCCACGATGGCCCTCCCGCGGGGCCGGGCCATGCGCCGGTGCCAGGGCGCGAAGGCGCTCGCTCACGCCAGTGAGGTCAGGGATGACACCGGCCGCCGCCAGCCGGAAGGCGGCGATAACTTTGTCATACACTTTGTCGCGCCAGAAGTCATGCCGGCCTTGAATGTTGTTGCGGCCGCCTGTCTGGGTTCGGAGCTCCTCCGGCGTCGCGCCGGGGCCGAGCGTTGGATAGCCGTCCGCGCTGGTCTTCCAGTGCCGGGGAAGACGGCAGCCCGATGGCATGAGGAGGACGTACCGGTGCAGCTCCTCCGTCTCCGGATTGCCGAGGCTGGACGGCCAGGCGCTCGGCTGTCGTCGTCGCCGCCGGCTTTGCTGCTCCCGCGGTGGTAGGCCGTCACCGGTGCTGTGCTAGTTTTCTCGTCGGCGGCAGGAGGTCGGGTGGGGGGCGTCGCCGGGGCGTGTTCTTATAGCCGTCCGGGCTATGGGAGGTCGGCGGCCAGGCCAACAGTCGCCATTACTACTCATTAAGGTCGGCGCCTCGGGAAGGGACGGGACGGGACGGGACGATGGGACAGGGTGGCGGGGGTGGAAGGCGAGGCCGCCGTCGACGGGACAGGGCCTCGGGGGTGGCAGACGGCACACTTTCCCCAGACGACGCGCTTTGACCGGGCAACACACGGTGGTTTGACCAGGCGGCGCGTTTGGACGCCACACATCACGCTAGGTACGTGGGTGACGTGTCGAAGCATGTTTTGCCGTCAGCCGGCTGACGGCAAAGACTCCCTTTAGCCACCTAATGTGGCTAACGTCTGTTCTTTGCCGTCTACCTTATTTGTCGTATGCCACCGACGGCAAAAGTGTCTTTGTCGTTCGCTGTCGAAAAACAGACGACAAATCAGCTGTTTACCGTAACTTACTGTGCAGCGCATGTTTGTCGACCGTGGCTGACGGCAAAGAACTTTGGCGTCAGCTTTCTGGTCCTTTGCCGTCTGCCATGGCAGACGACAAATTAGCTGATTTCTGTAGTGTAATACGCTACTCTCTTCTCGTGCTACAAGATGCTAGTCTTCGTTAAGTTTGGCCCCCCCCCCCCCCCCCCCCACATCTTTGGCATTTCTGTAGTATAGTCCACCGATATAGCCCCCTTCTTTGATACTGATGCATTCTTAGCATAGTTCTAATGTAAGTCTTGCAAGTACTTTGGATGAGTACTCACGGTCGCTTTGCTACTCTTTTCTTCTACCCAGTTCCTGCGATCAGATGATGGAGCCCAAGCGCCAAAGGATCCCGAGCTTGGATACTACGTGGAGATCGTGTACCAGGAGTAGATCGGCAGTCCCATGCAGGAGGCCTTGCCTCTTTCAACTAGTGTCACTGTTTGATTATGCCTTCTTAAGGCAAACCCTTGTTCGATCTGTCTGTACCCAGACATGTTTGTATTTGCACTGATGTAACCCCGGGTCTCTGTGACACCTATTATAATATAAAGCTTTGAACTTTAAATTGTGTCTTAGAGTTGTGTTGTGATATCCTACCGTGAGTCATTGATCTTGATCGTGCTTGCTGCGTGTATGTTTGGTGCACAGTCGGTGTCGGTGGAGTTACCCGCGGCCAGACCCAGCTCTGAGGATAAGTCATCTCTGGAGTTAAGTCATTTCTGGAGTTAAGTCAGTTCGGAGTTAAGTTGGCCTGCTACAATCTTGACCCGGCTACAATCATGACCCGGCTACAATCCTAACCCGACTGGAATCATGAACCGACCTACTACAGGGCCCAGCCTACAGGACCCGGACATAGACGAAATTCCACCAAGGTGTACAAATACAAGACCGAGACCCCAAACTTGGAAGACATGGAGGACTTAGAGTAGGACTCCGACTTCGGGCTCTTGTAATCCCAGGGACTCGGTTATTATATAAAGGGAGTCCCTTGGCCATCAAAAGGATAGTTTTTGAGACAGACAAGTTTCGAGACAGATGCTTTGATAGGTCTCGAGGCAGATGTTTGATAGGTCCTGAGACAGATGTTTTGATTGTTCCTAAGATAGAGGTAGAAAAATAGCGCCCCTTGTAATCGAGACCACTACAATCAATAGCAATCAAGCAGGATGTAGGCTTTTACCTCCACAGTGAGGGGTCGAATCTGAGTAAACTTGGGTCTTCTTGTTTCCGATGAACCCCATCCAAGCTTCCACCTAGCAGTGATGGCCTCACAACTTACTCCTTTGGCGAGGACATCTGCCATGACAAAACCATGCTAGTCGGGTTCGGGGGCGTCACAAGCTGGTATCAGAGTGGACTGCCTGTAAGAACCCCTTCCAACTCCTTAGTCAAATCCGAGTCTAGTCTTTGGAAAAAAAACTATTTTCTAAACTATTAACAGTGTTGTGTGGCTTATGGGCACATATCGCAAATGGATGGGATTAGAATCTTTTATTTCGCATCTTTACTCTGGGTTCTGATTTCTCTTCCTTTTAGGTTAAAGATTTTGCTAAATCTAGTTGTAAATTCTCGTAACGACTTCATTCCGGAGAGCCCCTCATTCCAGATGATCACTTGATTCAGCAGAAGATTCCGAAGATACTCTTCGATGTTTACCCGAGACCCTATGTTCCGACCGCTTTTGCAATTCCCTACCAACGATAAATCCCTTGGGATTACAACATACACTTGCCATTAATACAATCCTTCCCCGTTGCTCTTGTTATTACAAGATACCCCGAAACATTTTTCTATATTTCGAGAACCCATTGTGCCTACTGCTTTGCAGCTCCTTTCCACTTGAATACACCTACGAATAATACCTGACACTTACAGGAATCCGTTCATCCCCAGTTGTTCAAGTGTTTCACAAAATAATTTGAAATACAATCCAATCTTATGAGAACACTCTATAGCCTATTGCTCATGAAAGTCTTGCCTTCCTGCATTATGGTTAATTCCATATGACTAGCAATATTCCTTGGCACCCTTTGTCATTTCATTTTCACGCCTATTGATTCAATAGGTATGAGAATACTCGCAATCATCAGTTGATCCCTAAAAATTGTCCTTCCGGCTTAGATGTCATTTGTACATGAGCTGGTTTTCAGCCAATAAAACCTTGAACGATTGTGCCTCTAAATCTATTCAACTTACTCATCCTTGATCAGAGCATCTGCTTTTGATCTCCTCATTTGACAATCATAATTCCTTTGTAAATAAGCTTTGAATTATTCAGATATTTCCATAGACGGATGCGTTTGCATTCTACCTTCATCTGGTTGACTACTGATACTCACATGAGATTCTTTGCGGACCGCCAGACCTTTTGGTGAATTACTATCTAACAGTTCGTTTGTGTTTTAAATCATTCAGGAATTTACCCTGGTACAAAATGCCTTTGGCGAATTGTATCATCTACTCCCTGTCGTCATCCCTTTGCTTTCGAGCTTGTATCCGTTGCTTCTATAAGTGTGATATATAGCTTCCTAAACTCCTCTAATGAGTTGTGACTATGCTTCTTGCAATTTGTGTGAACCCGGTAACTTCTATGGGTCATACTGTACTGGTGTTACACCAGATAAATTTTCAACTCTACAACTTCATCGAAAGCGATAAGTGAACGAAAGGTTATGCATCGAAGAAGTGGGAGTCGACATTGAACCTATGTGTTCATGCCCATGGACACGATGTAGACCGTCATGGAAGCTTCTTGCAAAACATTTAATCATTAGTACAATTCTTCAGGTATCATTGAATTTGATCCCTTGCAGTTATGGTTCTAACGATGTTGTCTTCGTTTGGAATATCTAAGAGAAATCCATTATGTGCCTCATCGATATTCTGACAAGATTAAATTATCTTCTTTCCAAAGATCAACGATCCAGTTTAGCTTCTATTTTGTTCTACCTTCGAATATTACCCTCTGGTATCTCGAGGATATCGTGCCACTGCAATACCTCTTATGAATTCATTCTGGAATAATCCTTCTCACTGTGTTAGTCACTCCACAGGTTAGAGTTCTTCGTCACTCGAGAACTCCGCCAATTGACTCAAATCCACAGTGTGGTTCATTACTCCTAGTAATTTGTTGCTGAGAAGTTTAATACTCAATCTTGTCATTCCTAGCCTATGGGCTACATCCTTATCATGCTATATTTGACCATGCTACCTCATCCTTCTTTGGTTCATGAATTCTTCAGACCGTGAGCAAGGCTTACGTCGAGTTTTCAACATCATGTTGTTGTCTTGAAAAGCAACTTCGATTCTGAACTTGCATCTTATCTGATGTTCCCATAACTTTCCACTTAGCCATTCCCTTGCTTGATTCCATCGTTGTTCGATTGCATCCTCTTGAAACCTCTCGACAAAATGTGTTTTGATCATCGTCAACATTATGACTTCTTCTAGGATGTGAATCAAATTCATGATAACAAATACCATCCTTGCCACTTGATAATTTGTGTTATCATCAAGAACATCATTGCCTTCCTTCCAACACAAACTTATCATGTGTTGGGCTGTACCTTGAGTTCATTGCTATTCAGCCTATGTTATGTTATATGTTGGAGTATTACCATGTTTGATGTCAAAGGATGTCGTGGGAATTGCACCACCTCTTAAGAATTTTTGATACAAGTGATACTCCCCGCCATCACCATTCATTTCTTGGTCCCCGTGTTGTTTCTAACCGGGACACTGACAAGAGGACTCTGATGTGTGAATTCAAAACTTCTAGCAACACTATTGTTTTGAAGTTAATGGATGATAATTTCATTCTTAGTGTGTCGGTTGTTGAATCACCATTCTAACATTGATCGTGCAACCTAGTCCAGATTTCCACAACAATACACAGTTTTGTCCTTCATTTGAACACAATGTGAAATACCGTCAAGTTTGAGTTCTTGTTGAATCTTTGATACACTTGTTGTTATGAAAACTTCACGTATATGCAATATACTCAACTTTCTGTTCAACACTTAGCAAACTTTTAGACGTTTAGTTGTGTTGTCATTCAATCCACCAAAACCCACTAAACGGCTAGATGCACATCCAGGCCTTCTCTTGGACCGCTCCCCACCATCTTCACTATTGAGCTTTCGGCCAAAATGCTACAGGCCTCCTTCCCTTCGTACACCATTGGTAGCTATTGATATTTCTTATGTCTATTGGATATTTCCTCAAGCGCACAGAAAATATTAAAGTAGCACTTAGCTTGGGAGTATTCTGAGGTCATATTTATAATTCCCATAGGAAAGCGTATAGCTAAGATGCTTAATAAATAGGATTCTTTATGATTAAGTTCTCAAGCAATTGCATTTCCTTAGTTGGGGGTAAACGACTATGGCGCGTGTTGCCTTAAGGTATTAACGATAAGGGAATGGTAAGGTAAAGGAAGAAGAATGTAGCTAGATAAAAGCGTAGATGACATAGCTAGTTGGAGAGGGAGAGCGAGCAAAAGAGTCCTATGATACTTTTACTAAAAAATACAACTTTGCTACAAACTATAGCAACTTAGCTAAACCAAGAAATAGAGGGATTCATATGCACCTTGGGGCACAACCCGCCCAGCCAACCCAAGGGATTAACTAGACGAAATTTCCATGAGCCCTACGCTTTAGTAACTAGACCTATCATGGTGGAATATAGAGGATTGACATGGCTGTCACCACCTGCCACCTACCACTAACTATCCGGAGGCCTTGCCGTAACAACAGGCAAGCTATAGCCTAAGCACCACGCTTAATCTATAGACTCACTACTTCAATCAGACCTCCGATGAAACAAGATCAAGGCACCCTAACCAGACGGTGATCCCACATAGGATATAACCACACTAAACAAGGTAGCTAACTAAGCTAGTAATCTTAGAACAAAGCTCCAAGTATACTTCAATAAGTAAGCTTGAATAAAGTACTTTAATATGGTAGAAGTATATATTGCAAATAAGGAAAGTTCTACAAAAGAGGAAAGGCACAAGAGCTATACTAGACTCATAAGACTTCTTCCAGACACCAAGGAGAGATCTTGCTCTAACTCTATCGCCCACTACTAGCCTAACTACTATATAGTGGACTACACTAGATCCTTGAGCGTCTTCCTGATGTGATGCTTGAGTAATGCTTTCCCATTGCGCCAGCACCACTATTTATAGTTTGTATGGAGCATGGGGGTACTTTTAGGAGATGAAGGAAGGTCGGTGGAGACCGGTTGGGGTCGGGCGACGCACCCTAGGGTTGGCCGCCCCTAGGATCCACCGTCTCACCAATCTACGTTATTGGATCCTCCTCTGTGGCGGTTGACAGTTGCCCAGTGGCAGTTGATGGCCATGGGTGATGTCCATAGACCAATGGTGGTCCCATGAATCATGTGAAGCTCCACCAAGGCCTTTGGATCAAACCTACTTCGGATCAATAGTTGAAATGGCCCAAAAGTGTGTTTTCTCCCCTTGGCATGGATCAGTGATGTGGCTGGACCAGGTGGGGCATCGAGCGACGCCAGGTGGGGTTGGTTGACCCCACCAAGTGGGCCCTGGCCCCTCTGCCAGGTAAGGTGGGGCGTCAAGCGATGCCAGGTAGGGTTCGCCGACCCAACCAAGTGGGCCCTGGCCCCTCTGCCACGTCCATTTGCTTATCCACTGTGAAGTTGATGAAATTTGACCAAACTATCCTGCATTCAAATATTTTCCAAGTACAAGTGGAACTAGGTCATTTATAAATAGTACTTTTCTACATATGATGTTGATTTGCCTTCACTTTGGTAGAATGTTGATGGTCAAATATGAGGGACGTTTGTATACTTGCAATTGGATTTATCTGGTAGGCCAGTGTTATAGGATGCTACGATGTAAGATGTTGGGAGTGGTATTATAGCGGAATGGAAGAGCATGGCTAACGAGACAATTTCTATGTGTGACTCAGACAACGGCTGTTAGGTTTTCAGTGTCATGTGTGCAATCAGATCAAGGATGGTATAGAATTTAGTTAGCTCATGTGATGTCTAATTGGGAGCAGTAGTGCTTTGGGGAGTCAGGAATGTGTCAAGACTAGAGAGGAATCTATATTTACTTGATAGACAACATGGTGATAAAAAAGAAGGGTACACATATGTAGGTGGAGTCATGTAGTATGGAGTTGCAAAGATAGCAGAGGCGCTTGTTTGCGATGGGTCTGTGATGAAACCGTCAAGCAGCTCTCATTGAGCGCCAAAGGAACAACTCAGGTCAGGTGTACATGGAGGTCACATATGATGACTTCTAGGTGGTGGATTATTGTTAGATATGTGTCAAATATTTTGTACAAGTCCGATTACATTAGGAATTTGAATTGTATTTGGCAGTATAGGATAGAGTTGGAGTCAGATTCTAGAACCCAGAGAACATAGTATAGGCTCGCTGGAGGGCAACAACACATGGCCGGAAACCTAGAGCAGTGGATGCTGCTGCTATTGAGGAGCTCCTGTAGTCTTTGCCCCGGGAATGTAGGCTTCAGCGGAACCTCGTTAACAAATATTGTGCCTCTGATGTCGTTTGTGATCTTACATGTTCGTCTTATTAGGTCTAATCGACGCTTTCGCATGTGGAGACCAGCGGGCAGCTTGACGCTGTGAGCACTAATTTGTAACCGAAGATATCAGCATTTTGTGACTTTATTTGGGATGAGTTAATGACTAGCTCACTGAGAATCCCCTCCTCTGTAACTCTCCTGAGTGAAGATCACATTGGGGCAATCATAGTCACCCCCCCCCCCCCCTGGTGTTTTCTACGTCAAACTGGTGATATTCTTGATCTACTTTATTTTATCAGCAAGTGCGTGCTATAATTTGTTTGTGTATGCCACATGCGCAGAAACTTTGAGTATTTGTCTTGCGAAAACAAGGCAGCATTGGATGAAATAAATTCCCGCCATGTCCATAGATAGAAATGAAAAGGCAATGTCAGCGTAGCTGAAAACTGGAATTAGAGAAAAGAAACAGATCACTGCATTGCCATTAATGTGATAAAATTTCTTAGATTATAGGAATGAATACAATCCAAAAGATAAACACTAGGAAAACAGTTTACTAATTGCATGACTACAAAGTAAGCAATACGTGTGCATGTCCAACAACTAACAAGAAAACCACTCAATGCACCTATGGATACAGCTCCCCTACTTCATAATATCTCAAAAAGAAAATCAAGAATTGTCTTTGAGGTTCTCTCTACGCATGAATTGTTTGATTGCGGACATCAAGATTATGTCATTCTCCGCTGCACAATAGCTAGTCCAATACATACAGCTTTGAGGGGGAAAAATCGAAACCGTGTACCTATCGGTAATCGGATAAGGGACACAATCACTTGGACCCTTATGTGGCGTTTGGATGGTGGGTGGGAAAAGGATAGGGATATAGAATGGGATATGAATAATTGGGTTATGGATTGGGAAATAGGATTTGGACTCCAATCCTTTGTTTGGATAGTGGGTCTGGGTTTAGATTTTATGTGTGGTCCATGTGTTAAAATAAATTAAGAAAAACATATTGTCTTCTTATCCACACACACGTGAATCCTACCCCTTCTGCTTGAGTTACGACGGCTTCTACACGTGCATGGGAGCTTCCGAGTCCCATGCATGCGAGCGTTGAGCACGGCTCCAGTGGCAGATTCGTGCGTGGTGGAGGTGTGCAAGTCGTGCGTCAACTCAGCCGACCGCACAACAGTTACATGTACACCGAGGATGCTGCTGCTGCGGCTGCCTATGAGGCGGTGCCAGTGCGAAACTGCGAACGGTTGGCACAGCTTCGTGGGGACGGTGGCGACATGCTGCTGCTGCTTGAGCTCTTCGATTCAGGAGTCCTCGGCACGGGGAATGGCTTGCGTGACATTGCGACGAGGCGGGGGTGGCGACTCCAGTGACACTCGCGGCAAGGCGAGCACCGGCTCCCACAGCCCTCGGGTAAGGAGAACAACTGGCGGCTCTTACGGTGCGACTAGCGACACACCTATGGGTCCAGGCCCATCTCTACCCTGAGGGAATCGAGATGAGCCGATCGTCGACTCCTCCAAAATATTCACGCCGGGGTCTTTTCCCATCTCCCACCGTCTCCACTGGGACAGACCTGGGTTAGAGCATCTCCAGCAGCTCACCAATAAATCATCCCCAATATAGTGGTATTGGTGGTCACCAATAAAACTTTTTTGAAATATTGGGGGAAATGCTCCAGCAGATCACCAATAATCTTCTCCAATACATGGGACCCACATGTCAGAATAGAGGATGTGGGAGGAAAAAGATGACAGTTATTATGGTCCCAACACTATTGGGGAACATGCAACTCCCCCTTTATTTGAGGGGAGATGGAGGAGATATTGGTGACCACCGAAAAAAGGAAGAGCTATTGGAGAGCTGCTAGAGCAACGAAATTGCCTCATCTCCCACAATATGACAGTTTTATGGGGATGCTCTTATAAAGGTACTGGGTTCTCATATGCCTATCCCAGCTCTTATTTCCCATCAACCAAACGTCACCTTAGTCCCTTACTAACCATGGTGATTATACAACAGCTTATGGCCTTATGTGTACCGGGCTCAGTTTAATAACATGCTTGTTACCATCGAGAGAGCATCATCTGGCATTATAGGGCACCACCAAAATGCAATTTTTAATTTTATTTGGCTGCTCCTATATAACAGGCTGTGAACTGCGGATTGGCTTGCAAGGCATGGCTGGCCTAACTGGCAGAGATATATCAGCTAGGCCTTTGCACCCTTGACAACCATGTCTTCGCACACTACCGATACTCTGCGAACTTGGGATGCCATTTCCAATTGGTTAGCGGCTGCTTTCAACCCGCGTGGTTCCTGGGAAGCTTTTTGTACGGTGACATGGCTGGTAGAAGACAGTGGCTTCACACTCAGGAAGTAATAGAGGATCCTTTTTCGATAAAGGATGGATTTTATTGACTCAAAATGAAGCATCAGGAGGATACAAACACAATGAGTACACATCCGGTCTCTACATAGCTAGGATGCACACAGCCAACACTACGCACACACACCAAAAACATGCTTAAATAGCAAAGTCATACAAGACCAAAGCTATGGTAACCAAAGAAAAGAAAAAGAGAAAGTGATCGGATCCGTGAATCAGCAAACTACAACAAACGACCATATTCGCACCAACTACCTCATGACACCACACGGACGATGAGATTCTTCAACAACAACGCCTTCAAGAAGGGAGTGACGCTTAAGCGCCGCCGTCGCTGGATCCAACCATTCAAGGCCAGAATCTAGATTCTCATCCTGAAGAACCAGTCCGAGCATATCTGAGCAATGTCTTCAACAAGGTAATGACGTAAGAACATCGCCATTGCCAGGTATAACCAACTCAGGTTGGACCTAGGTTTTCACCTCGGAGCTCGAGACCGGATGCTCAAATAGCACCACCATGAATGCCACACATGTGTTGTCGCCACCACTTTTACACAATCCAAGCAGCTACATGCGATGTGGACCGCCGCCGCTGCATAACCATCCCTCTGCATCAAGCTGATGTCCTTAGTTTGCATCTCACCACCAAACTCAACCACCATATCTGAAGGGAGAAACCCTCATGAAGACCTTCCGGTAGCATCACAACCCCAGCGAGGCCGAGGCCGACGGTGTACTGCTAGTAACTGGTGTATCACATATATATAACTAGGGTATACTGCTAGTGAAGGCGGAGTGGTGGATACAAACGCCGGGTACCGTTCCGGAAAGCAACGTCATCGGAAGCCGCCGCTTTTTCCACCAACCAAACGCATCGTAACTTCATCTCTTCTGCTGATGGTATCTCTGCGGGAGACCAAGACATGCTGTAAAAAGCAATGTGTAGAGCCGCGATACGCAATTTGGATGGAAAAACTGTGGAAGATTTTGGATCACCACGTTCGCCTTCTAGTCCTTCGCAATCGCAACCGTGTATGCCAAACTCATTTTCTGAAATTTCTTTTTCTGCTCTACCTAATGTTATTTTCTCTAGAAACCTAAAAAAAATCTAGGATTAATATTAGATAGCAACAATGCAACGATTAATTTAGCTATCAATGCTCTAAAAGACATAGAGGTTCATAGGTCATCAGTGGCACCTCAAAAACTCCTACAGATTTATCTTATCCTAACTATAGTGATGATGAGTGTTAGACTGTATATCTTCTGTATTTACATGTGTATACTGTAATGTTGTATATCACCTCATTATATATATGTGATATGCCACCCCTAGAGGGTTGTGCCGGTTCCCCCAAAACCTATTGTCTTACATGGTATCACGCTAGGTTACGATCGCTTCCGCTAAACCCTAATACCCGCCGCCGCCGTCGTCTTCACCGCCGCCATGTCGAGCGCCGCCACCTCTGGTTCCACCACCGCAGGGTTCCTGCCGGCCTCCCTCGCGGCGCTGCTGAACCTCCCGTTGGATGCCGCTGCTGTGTCGCCCCCGCTCGGGACCCGGAGCATCGGCTCCTTCTCAACTACGCCGACGCTCCCGTCGTTCGGGCGCGAGCTCGCGGTCCACACCGCGGCTGCGTCGTCCGCCTCGGTTCCTGCGGGTGCTACCCCGCCGCTACCACCGGTAGCGCCTGAGACCGCCCTGATGGCAGGCCTCGCGGCGTCAGCCCCGGCCGCGGCGCTGTCGGCCCCCGCGCCGTCTTCGGTACCTCCGGCTGCCTCCATGGTGCTCGCGCCCCAGGCAGCTTCTTCGATGGGATCGTCATCGCCGCCGCCGTTTCACTTCGGCCACCTCATCACCATCAAGCTGTCCGCCGACAACTACATCTTCTGGCGCACGCAGGTTCTTCCACTCTTGGGGAGCCACTATCTGCTCGGCTACGTCGACGTCTCTCTTCCCTGCCCCCCGCACTGGTGGACAGCGTGCACGGTCCGGTCTACAATCCGCCCCACCGCGTCTGGACGGGGCAGGACCAGGAGAACCTCTCCTCCATCCAGGGGTCGCTCTCTCCGGCCGTTGCCGGTCTTGTTGTCTTCGCCAAGACGTCCCATGAGGCGTGGACCATTCTTGAGCGCTCGTTTGCAGCACAGTCGCAGGCTCGTGTCTCTACACTCCATCGTCAACTTGGGGAGTGTCAGAAGCTTGACTCCACTGCCACTGAGTTCTACAACAAGGTCAAGGGCCTCGCCGACACGTTGGCCTCCATTGGACAGCCCCTCACCGACTCCGATTTCAACTCGTTTATTGTCAATGGTCTTGATGAGGAGTATGATGCCTTAGTCGAGATCATCAACGAGCGGGGCAACTCGACACCCATGCTGGCACACGAGGTGTTTTCCCGCCTTCTTCTCACTGAGCAACGGGTCGAGACGCGCCGCTCCAGGGGCAACGGATCCCTCTCGGCCAACGCCGCCACCAAGGGTGGCCGCTCTTCTTCATCATCCCGGGCCCCTTCGGGGCTGCCACCACCGCCCGCCTCGCCCCCTCCCATCGCGACATTACCGGGGCTGGCGGTCCGCGTGTGTGTCAGCTTTGTGGCCGCGATGGGCACTGGTCCTCCAAGTGTCACAAGCGCTTCCAGCGGAGTTTTCTTGGTCTTGGCAATGACGGCAAGGATACACGTAACTTTGCCCGTCAAGTCGCCATGGCTGATCGTCCGGCGCCGCAGAAGCAACAGGGACACATTCAGTCCTACTCCATCGATCCCCACTGGTACATGGACTCTGGGGCGATAGAGCACCTGACAAGCGAGATGGGGAAGCTTCACACTCATGAACCCTATCATGGCTCCGACAAGATCCACACCGCCAATGGAGCAGGTATGCACATCTGTCATATTGGTCAAGCATCGCTTCTCACTAGACATGCCAATAGGAGTCTTGAGCTTCGCAATGTTCTTCGAGTTCCATCTGTGACACGTAATCTTCTTTCAGTCCCTAAACTCACACATGATAATAATGTGCTTTGTGAATTTCACCCTTTTGATCTTTTTATTAAGGATCGGGGCACGAGGGACATTCTTCTTAGTGGGCGGCTCTGCCAGGGCCTCTATCGTCTGGAGCATCCTGGCGTCGCTCGCGTCTTCAGTGGAGTTCGGGTATCTCCGTCACAGTGGCATGCTCGTCTTGGTCACCCGGCCACACCTATTGTCCGGCATGTTTTGCGTCGTCATGAGCTTCCTAGTGTGTCTAGCAATAAAGATGTAGCAGTGTGTGATGCTTGTCAGCAGGGGAAGAGTCATCAACTTCCTTTTTCGGAGTCCAGTCGTGAGGTGAAACATCCTTTAGAACTTGTGTTTTCAGATGTATGGGGTCCTGCTCAGACTTCTGTCAGTGGTCATAATTATTATATCAGTTTCGTTGATGCTTACAGTCGCTTTACCTGGCTTTATCTTATCAAACGTAAATCTGATGTGTTTGACATTTTTGTTCAGTTCCAAAAACATGTTGAACGCCTTCTCAAGCACAAAATTGTTCATGTTCAGTCAGACTGGGGCGACGAGTATCGCAACCTGAACTCCTTTTTTCAGTCGCTTGGGATCGCTCACCGTTTAGCATGTCCACATACACATCAGCAGAATGGTTCAGTAGAACGTAAGCATCGTCACATTGTTGAAGCTGGTCTTACTGTTTTGGCCCATGCATCTGTTCCGTTTCGGTTTTGGAGTGATGCTTTCACCACTGCATGTTTTCTCATCAATCATACTCCCACTCATGTTCTGAACATGAAGACTCCCATTGAAGTTCTCCTTAATGAACAACCGGACTACACCTTTCTCAAGGTGTTTGGGTGTGCTTGCTGGCCCCATCTCCGTCCATATAACAAGCGCAAGCTTGAGTTTCGTTCTAAGAAGTGTGTTTTTCTTGGTTATAGCTCTCTTCATAAAGGATACAAATGTCTTCATGTGCCCACTAATCGTGTTTACATCTTTCGGGATGTTGTGTTTGATGAGCATGTATTTCCCTTTGCCAAACTCCCTGTGTCCACTGCCGAACCACCACCCATGCATTCATCCTCTGTTTCTTCTGACCAATTTGATGATGTTGCATATTCTCCTCTGTTGTTGCCTAACCATGGTGCAGGCACTGGTCGTGGTGCTCGTTTGGAGATTTTAGAGGCGCCATCGCCTCCTTCGTCGCCATCGCTTTTATCGTCGGCGCCTTCAGCTGTGCATGACGATCACATGGCGCCCCTGCATGGCCTCAGTCCTCGTGCCCATGCACGACCGATCGCTGCCCCGGTCCGGTCGCCCGCTTCGTCGCCTCTGGCTTCTGGGCCGGCATCGCCACAGTCGCGCCCCGCGACCCCGGTCACGCCAACGGCGACTGGGCCGGCCTCACCTGCCCCCGTCTCGCCCAGGGCGTCTGGGCTGTCGTCACCGGGGCCGGCCTCGCCCGCCCCCGTCTCGCCCAGGGCGTCTGGGCCGTCGTCACCGGGGTCGGCCTCGCCCGCCCTCGTCTCGCCCAGGGCGTCTGGGCCGTCGTCACCGGAGCCGGCCTCGCCCGTCCTCGGTTCGCCCATGGCCTCTGGGCCACTGTCATCGGGGCCGGCTTCGCCCAGGCCGGTTTTGGCCTCCTGCAGCCCGGAGCCGTCCGGTACTGGCTCTCCTGAGGCGACGTCTGGCTCTTCGCCGACCGCGCCGTCTCCATCGCCCTCGACTTCGACGGCTCCTGCTGCTGCTCTACGTCCACATACGCGCAGCCGGAGTGGCATCTTTCAGCCTAAGCAACGTCACGATGGAACAGTTGCCTGGTTAGCTGCCTGCATGTTTGCTGCTCTTGCAGATCCATCCTCCGAGCCACGCACGTATCAAGCTGCTATGCGCATTCCTCTTTGGAGAGAGGCCATGGAGCAGGAGTATCAAGCTCTCATTCGCAATCAGACATGGACTCTTGTTCCTCCACCATCACGGGTTAATGTCATTGATTCTAAATGGGTTTTCAAAGTGAAGAGGCATTCTGATGGGTCCATTGAGCGTTATAAAGCTCGTCTGGTTGCTCGTGGTTTTCGACAGCGTTTTGGTCTTGACTATGAAGACACCTTCAGTCCAGTGGTCAAGCCTACTACCATCAGGCTTCTTCTCTCTCTTTTCATTACTCAAGGTTGGTTTCTTCGTCAGCTTGATGTTCAGAATGCCTTCCTTCATGGTGTGTTGGAGGAGGAGGTCTATATGCGCCAGCCTCCGGGTTTTTCTGATCCGGATCGCCTACGATCATCTCTCGCTGCGTCTGGCCCAAGGCACTTTATGGTGCAAGCAGGCTCCTCGTGCTTGGCATGCTCGTCTTGCACTGGCTCTTCGTGCTCATGGTTTCGCATCCTCAACTGCTGACTCCTCACTGTTTCTTCTACAGAGGCCTGAGGTTACTATGTACTTGTTGGTCTATGTAGATGATATCATTTTGGTCAGCTCCTCTCAGTCGGCTGCTACTGCGCTTGTTCGCTCGCTTGGTGCTGATTTTGCGGTCAAGGATCTTGGGAAGCCTCACTACTTTCTTGGTGTGGAGGTTACTTCTCGGGCTGATGGTCTTGTTATGACGCAGAAGAAGTACTCTCTGGATTTGTTGCAGCGCGCTGGGATGCTTAAGTGCAAACCGATGACTACACCCATGTCTACCACTGATAAGCTCACTACTGTTGATGGTGAGCTTCTATCTTCTTCTGATGCGACGGAGTACAGGAGTATTGTTAGTGGTCTTCAGTACTTGACGATCACACGACCGGACATTTCCTTTGCTGTTAACCGAGTCTGCCAGTATCTGCAATCACCCCGTGATACTCATTGGTCTGCTGTTAAGCGCATTTTGCACTACATTCGATTCACGGTGGCTCACGGATTGCATATTCGACCGTCCTCCTCTGGCTGTCTTTCAGCATATTCTGATGCAGATTGGGCTGGCAATCCAGATGACAGGCGATCCACGGGGGGTTATGCTGTGTTCTTTGGCTCTAACCTGATTGCCTGGAGTGCTCGGAAACAGGCCACTGTCTCGCGTAGCAGTACTGAGGCTGAGTATAAAGCTGTGGCCAATGCCACTTCGGAGATTATCTGGGTACAGTCTTTGCTCCGGGAGTTGGGTATATCCCAATCACAGCC
Source organism: Aegilops bicornis (assembly GCA_021605145.1). Taxonomy (NCBI): domain Eukaryota; kingdom Viridiplantae; phylum Streptophyta; class Magnoliopsida; order Poales; family Poaceae; genus Aegilops; species Aegilops bicornis. The sequence continues at coordinate 865,269,591 of CM038671.1, read as the reverse complement.
TCCTGTCCTTTGGTGTGATAACATCGGTGCTACATACCTTTCTGCAAATCCGGTATTCCATGCCCGGACGAAACACATTGAAGTTGATTATCACTTTGTGCGTGAACGTGTCTCTCAGAAGCAACTACAGATCAAGTTTATTTCTTCCAAGAATCAACTTGCAGACATCTTCACCAAGCCATTGCCTTCACCACAGTTTGAGGCTTGCAGGCTAATCTTACCCTTCTAGATTCTTTAGGAAGTGGCTAAGATTGAGGGAGGGTGTTAGACTGTATAGCTTCTGTATTTACATGTGTATACTGTAACGTTGTATATCACCTCATTATATATATATGATAGGCCACCCCTAGAGGGTTGTGCCGGTTCCCCCAAAACCTATTGTCTTACAATGAGGACGCTAGAACAGATGGTGCCCTACTCGCTCACTTGGTAGGGGATATTTCGGAGGTTGACTTTCATGAGGCGGACCTGGACATAAAGATTTGTGACCTTGTGGCATCCGCTAGGTAGGAAGTCACGGTTCTCTTCTAATAAAAAGGAATGTAAATCTAGGGACGGGGGAACATGAAATCTAAATAAGTTTCACTATGAAAGGCATCTATTGGAATAGAAGAGGTTTATCGGTCTTTGCTAAATTTCGTTTTGTCTCAGATGCAATAAAGTAGCATCATTTAGATTTTATAGCTATAATGGAGACTAGGAAGAAACATTTGTCAAATATGAATCAGGCCCGCCTATCTGGAGGCGTTGATTTCGTTTGGCATTGCCTTCCTCCACGTGGCAGGCCAGGAAGGATTTTACTACGAATTAATACAACAGCCTTAGATCTTTCTTTCTTGTGGAAGAATAATTTTATATAAAATTCCATCTCTTGTAACAAAGCTGATAAGTTTAACTGGATTCTCATGGCTGTTTATGATCTAGCTCAAGACAACTTTAAGCCTGCCTTTTTAGCCGAACTTGTGAGAGCCTATCAAGAAAATCCACTTCCTACCCTGACTGGTGGAGATTTTAACATTTGCGCAACAGCAGTGAAAAGAACAATAACATGTATAATGACCGGTGGCTCTTCCTGTTCAATGTTGTTATTGATAGCTTTGATCTTAGAGAGATTGATTAGACTAGTCGACAATTTACCTAGGTAAATTCGCTACCTATTCAAACCTATGAGAAGTTGGATCGGATTTTGATGACAACAAAATGGGAACTAATGCACCCTTTCGTGACTGTACAAGCCCTTGATATATAGGGGTGTATCAGATCACACTCTGTTGTTGTTAGATACAGAGACACCAGATTTTAGAGGGAATGAAAAACAATTCAAATTGGAACTATCTTGGTTTACTCGGGATGATTTTCATGACCATGTTGTAGAAATTTGGAATAAGCTAGTGAAGGGTCGAAACCCGGTACGGTTAAAAGATGGAATAATAAATTCAGTGATTTGCACAGCCATTTAAGAGGGTGGGAAGCAAACAATAATGGATAGTACAAAGCACAAAAACAAAGTTTGCAAACCACTATTAATGACCTCGATTTTGCGGCTGAGTTTCGTGATCTGTCTGAAGCGGAGCGAGGTAATCTTGCCCTTGCTCGAGATCAGTTAACTCAGCTAGTTAGAGAAGAGGAAATTACATATATTTAAAGGGCTAAGATAAAGTACGTCCTCCTAGGGGACAATAACACACAGTATTTCCAACTAATTGCCAATGACAAGCATAGAAGAAAACACATTTTCTCGCTTGATCAAGAGGAGGGAAAGATTAAAGGGTAGAAAAATCATAAAGAGTATATATTACCAAGTTTATAAGGAGCTATTGGGCCACCAGAGGAGTCCTGGTGTGCCTTTGATAGCTCTAGGATTGGTGATATACCACAAGTAACATAGGAAGAAAATGAATTCCTAACTTCCAATTTTACAAAGAAGGAAATTTGGATGCTATTTTGAATATGGAACATAACAAAGCACCTGACCCTGCTGGTTTCCTAGCCGAGTTTTATGAATAGTTTTGGGAAATCATTAAAGGTGACCTTATGTAAATGTTCCAAATACAATTGGCAAGGTAGTGAAAAGTGTTGTCTTTGCCACAAAATTGAGACAATTAAGCACCTTTTTTTAATGTTGTTTTTCATGTTTGATTTGGAGTTGTATACATGTTGATTTAAACCTTCCTCAACCACGTAGTATGTCTCACATGTTCAGGAGTTGGCTTCGTGGGTTTAGGAGGGATTTAAAACCTTTACTTCTGCTAGGGGTGACAGCTACTTGTTGGTCGTTTTGGTTATGCAAAAATGATTTGGTATTTGAAAAATACATGTTTATTCTCCCTTGCAGGTGGTACATTTGGTTATCCATTGGCTCCATACATGGGCTATCCTCCAAATGCTCTTTGCGCATGCTTTGGTTGTGGCGGCATCACAACACTTGACGCAAGCGATCACGGTATTTTTCTCCCGGGCACATAGATGACGATCTAGTCTTAGAATTGATTCTCATTAGTGTGTCAGACTATCTTTTTGTTTATTTCAGGCCGTGTGCACTTTTTGTATAAGCCGGGAGTAAATTCACAATTTTTGCATCAAGTCGATGTACTGATTGTGAATTAACAAAATCCTCCCTTTATAAAAAAAGATGAGATCAGAGTACATCCAGCAAGGAGTACGAGTGTACAATAGAGTATTCACCAATAGTGCACAACCTAAGGGTCCAATCGTGAGTGACAAACTGACAATCAACATAATTCAATCTCAGTTTGTTATGACAGCAGTCGTGCTCATCAGATGGCCAATATGGACAGCTAGAAATGATCTGATCTTTGAGGGGATTCAGCCCAATGTAAACAATGCCAGAAGTCTTTTCTGCAACGAAATCCTTTTGCTGTTGCATAGGGTAAAACCAAGTCCTGCTGTGTCTTTTGACCAATGGGTTCAGAATCTGGTGTAATTCATAGGCTTAGCCTGATTTTTTTTTTGTTTCTTTCTTTGTCTTTTGAATTATATCTTGTTAACTTTTGTTTTGTCCTTCCCTCGCAAAAAAATAACTTTTGTTTTGTCCTTTGTTTTTAATATAGTCAATCTGTATGGGCCTCTAGTTTCCTTTAAAAAAAATCATGCGAGATGTCTTGGACCAGACACATGAGCTGAGCCCCACTCCCTCACTCTTTAATTTGGCAGCACATTATGCACATACCTTCCCTCACCAACACTCCATGCATCCTGCCTCTTCTTAATTCACCAGCAGCACTCCATGTATGCCTTCTCTCCTTCGCCTTCCTCATTGACACTCCATCCTTTCCTTCTCGCTTTTCATTCTTCCGGTCCCTTATCTACATATAGATAGATATTCACCCGAGGCAGCTTCCATCCACATGGGCGTGCAGGACGACGGGCTGCATCTTTTACCTTCGATGAGTGTGTGACAACACAACAGCGGCCCCAAGCAAGTGCAAGTCT